>CM054123.1:64618702-65818702 GCA_028751855.1 Ambrosia trifida
AGTGTATCCGTGAGGGATACCGAAGTAAAGAAAAGAAATGCACAAAAGGAGTACAATCGGCAAACAAAAGGAGAAAAAGAAGTGTCCGAATATCCGTCTACCATGTGTTGTAGTAAGTGCAAAGAACCCTTTCATTATAGGCGTAATTGTCCTAAGAAAATTGGTAAAACCGAGTTTACGGTTAAGGGTAGTGATGAAAAGGGTTGGAATGATTTGTGGTTTGTTAGTTTAACTCGCCAAGAACACGGTTGTGGCAACAAGAATTTGTTTATTGTATTGAACAATTCTTTTGGTATAGAGGGTTGCCCAAAAGGTTATAGAAACGAATATTTAAAGGTCTCTGATGAACGAGTTATATGGTGTGTTGGTTGTGCACATATACTCACCTAGTGACATTTGTATTAGGGTGTCGGTAGCATACTTTACTTTCGGGTCGAATCTCTTTTGCTTGCACGCTAAGGTGAGTTTCACTACTCTTTTTCTCAAAAGCATGCGTCTCGGGTCAGAGACAACTTTGGTAAACATTTTCTAGTCCAGTTTGGGACTACTCAGGTATTGACTCCTTGTGTGGGTCGGTTTATGATTCCTTGTGTGGATCGGGTTTTTGATCAGTTTAAAACTTATTGGTCCTTTGTGGATCGGGTTTTTGATCAGTTTAAAACTTATTGGTCCTTTGTAAACTAAACACTCTATCATTGGAAAGTCCTTGCATATTATTGGGTTAATCGCTGGAAGCGAGCGGGGTATTAGTTGATAGCGCTATTAGGTTGTGCAGCAACCTCATGTCTGAGGTGCTTGAGGCACGGGCATGAACTTCTGACCACATTTGAGAACTGGTGTTGATAGACACCAGTTATCGAGGCAAATTACTATTTACTGAAGGTGTCCCAATAATCCTGTTTAGTTACATTGAGTGGGCTAGCTACCCCTGACACACTTAAACTGATAACTCTTGAATATTTTGGTCTGGAGGACCAATGTTTTTAAATTGATTACGTGGTTTTTGGAAACCGGCGCATTTATATACTCATTTGCTTTACTTTGTGAACTCACCGACTTTATGTTGATATACGTTAGCATGCTTTTGCAGGTAACTAGGTATGGAGCACGACTAGGACATGCATTACGATATGTCATGGGATAATAAACATTTAAACTATTTCTTTTACGTTTAACTATTTACTCCTGGTTTCGGGCGCGGTGTTTTGCGCAGACTTTATTTTAACTATTTTGTTTATTCGCTTCCGCTATGCTAAATTTTGTCTGATTCAAACTTTTTCAACTTGGTTTTACAAAACGAACTAAATGGTTTGGGCATTTAGAGTCGTTCATGTGACTTATGGCTATGGGATCCTGGTTTGTCATGCGCCTCGCGGTATAAACCCCGCAGTGGAAATTTGAGGGTGTGACAGATTGGTATCAGAGCCATTGGTTATAGTGAACTAGGATTGTGTAACACCCCAACCGATGGCGGAAACATCGGGGTGCCACGTATTGATGATTGTTTTCAGTAGCACATGGTATGACATAAATTTTAAATAATTTATTCAAACATAATAACCAAAATGTGAAACAATGTCTAAGAATTCAAGTACATAATATCAAATAGCAACTTCAATAACTTCAAATAAACTTCAAGTAAAATCCTCAATGCTAACTCAAGCCTCAGCTTCATTGTTACCTGAAACATGTTAATTTTGAAAGTATTTTGGGTCAACATAAGTTGGTGAGAATTACATAGGTTTTTGATGATAAAATGAATAAAATGTTGTGCAATTCATGTGTCATGTTAATCCAGCCCATATGTGAGAACATATTAGAAATAAATCGAGTGCATAATCAACCCTGCTGACTGTTATAAAATGATACATACCATACACTTATGGTCCAAATGAATATGTTATGCGATAACAAACACCCACGTAACCTTTGTAGGAGGCACGTATCCGGGTGGGATTGTCAGTCCAATAGATCTATCAATGTATACCGTCGGCTGATCAATGTTAATGATTATGCTAGAATGGTGCTTACTCTAATCATGCTCAAGACATAATGCAACATAGAAAACACATAGACACATTGATGATTGAATTGCAATGATAATGTTATAACATGTTTCACCCCAAAAATGGTGATAAATAAAAGGGGCTATGTAAAACTCACCTTAGCAAATGTTAACTTGTTGAAAAGATGTAATAATTGTGTTGCCCAAAGTGATTCCAAATATCACCCTATAATAAGGTAATATGTAATAAGTCTAAGTCTAATTAACTAATAAGTGTATCCTAGGGTTTTGATTTGGGGATAATCAATTGTTGAATTTAAATTAAAATGTTAATTAAATAAAGAAAATTTGATAATTAATGAAAGAAAGTCTTTTTATAAAATTTGAATTTTTAATGTACACATAAGAGTGTTTGAAGCATAAAAATAATTTTTATAAAATTATTTCATTTAAAATAGATTTTTAAATCTATTTATTTATAAATGGCCAATATTTAACTCTAATATTCAAAAATACTAAAATTAAAGAATTCTTATTTTAAAAATCATATTTCTGTTCTAAATGATTAAAAATAATTTGTATAAAATTTTGGTGCAAAAATGATGAAAATTGGATTTATTGTGATTTAATTATGATTAAATCTAAAAAAAATTGATTAAAAATATAAAATAAATGATTTTACTGAATTAAAAATTATTTCAGTAAAGTTTAACTTTATAAAAAGTTAGGATAATTTTTGGGGAATTTAATAAAACTGTTTTGATATAAAAATGGATTTTTATAAATATAATAGTATAAAAATGATTTAATTATTATAAATATTAAATAAATGAATTTCTGAAAAATAAAAATTACAAATAAAACTTTTATATCAGATTAAACAATAATAATTTTTTTAGAATTTATAAAATAGTTTTGATATTTTTAAAAAGAATTTAAAAGATTAAAAAGATTTAATATATATATATATATATATATATATATATATAATTGTTTGTTTTCAAAAAAATAGAAAAGAAAAGAAAAGAATAAAAACGGTCAGAGCCGGGACTCGAACCCGGGTGACCACTGTGGTGGACCATGGTCACAACCACTTGGCCTAGGCCGGTGGTTGTGATGTTTCTGGTTTAAATTTAATTATATACACGACGCGAAATCAGTTTTATCCCCAATTAAAATCACGACGAACCCTAGAATTTCAATTGAATGATTCAGACAACTTTAGCCCGATTAATGTTAGGGCTATTGTTGTTTGATAGCCGATGAATAAAACCCACAAAATTAATCGTACTCACAGTGATGATTTGATGATAATAGACGGGTCAAGCCAAAAGTCAAACGACGAACCCAATAATCAAAATCAGAGTGAATCAGAGAGAATGGGAGGTTGAGAGAGAGTTGTGAGCGAGTTGTTAAGCTTCGGAGAGGGTCTATTTATACAGAGGTTCGATGGTTTATGATAATTGGAAAGTTGACCTTGATTAATGTCATACGCGTTTAATTGATTCAATTGGTCAACGATTTGGTGTTATTGACGTGTAATCGTGTTGTAATAGGCCGGTAATCATACGAGTTTACCAAAAGTAGATCAATTACATGTTAAATCGTTGGATTGATCATCAAGCTATCCCACAGTTGACTTTCCTTGTCAACTGTGGGGGTTTTAATGTGTGTATAAATGTAAAAGGGGTCCGGGTTATTTCCAAAGAGAAGGTCCAGCCCAGTTGGTTGTGTGCTTGTGTTGCTATGGCTTTGGCGCGGGTTCGAACCCCGGCCAGAGCAGCTTTATTATTTTTTTGACATTTAACAAACCACACACATATATTATATTATATATAGTATTAGGGTTCCACAATCGCGACAAAATAATAAATGCAACGTATAAAAATGAAAACTTGACGTTTTATTAATGATGAACGTGTAACGTACAAGTATTTAATGCGTAATGTTACAGTCTCCCCTACTTTTAGGAACTTCGTCCCGAAGTTGGAGTTGGAGAGTCTAGTGGGAAAAGATGTGGATACTTCGACTTCATCTGGTCTTTACGTTCCCAAGTGAACTCTGGGCCTCGTTTAGATTCCCAACGAACCTTAACGATCGGAATACGACTGCGCTTGAGTTTCTTGACTCCAGTGTCAACAATCTCGACGGGTTTCTCGATAATGTGCATGCTTTCATCGATTTGCACATCCTCAAGAGGAACATGAAGGTTCTCATCTGCTAAGCATTTCTTGAGGTTCGAAACATGGAAGGTCGGATGAACATTGCTTAGCTCAGGTGGAAGATCAAGCTTGTAAGCCACTTTTCCAACTCTGTCAAGAATTTTGAAGGGGCCTACGTAACGAGGAGCTAGTTTTCCCTTTCTACCGAAACGAATAACTCCTTTCCAAGGGGATACCTTAAGTAGCACAAGGTCCCCAACTTGAAATTCCAAGGGTTTACGACGTTTATCAGCATAACTCTTTTGGCGGCTTCTAGCCTTGAGAAGATTATCCTGAATAAGCTGAATTTTGTCTGTGGTTTCCTGGATTAGTTCGGGTCCAGTAATACGAGCTTCACCAACCTCAGTCCAACAGACAGGTGAACGACATTTCCGACCATAGAGTGCCTCAAAAGGAGCCATGTTAATGCTGGCGTGATAACTGTTGTTGTATGAAAACTCAACCAAAGGAAGATGAGAATCCCATGCGCCACCAAAATCGATGACACATGCCCTGAGCATGTCCTCAAGTGTCTGGATGGTTCGTTCAGTCTGACCATCCGTTTGAGGGTGATAAGCAGTGCTCAAGTTCAACTTAGTACCCAAAGCATCTTGTAGAGATCCCCAAAAGTGAGAGGTGAAACGACCATCGCGATCAGAAATAATGTCCAAAGGTATACCGTGACGACATACGATTTCACTTACGTACATCTTTGCCAACCTTTCCACAGAATACTTCTCACGAATAGGTAGAAAGTGAGCTGACTTGGTCAAACGATCGACGATTACCCAAATACTGTCAAAACCTTTGGGTGTGCGAGGGAGTTTGGTGATGAAATCCATAGCTATGCTCTCCCATTTCCAGACAGGAATTTCTGGTTGTTCAAGCATACCAGATGGTCGTTGATGTTCAGCCTTAACCTTGGAACAAGTGAGGCATTTCGCAACGAAAAGAGCAATGTCTTTCTTCATACCAGGCCACCAATAAGAATAACGAAGATCTTGATACATCTTGTCAGCTCCAGGATGAACAGAATAACGAGACTTATGAGCCTCGTTCATGAGAAAAGTACGAAGATCATCACGGTCGGGAATCCACAGTCGGTTAAGGAAATAAAGGAGACCATCGGGTTTGGTTTCAAGTTGAGTCTCAGCACCACAAGACATTTCATCGTACATGTTACCTTGGGTGACTGAGGTGTGTTGGGCCTGGAGAATGCGATCTTGAAGATCAGTACGAACTCTCGCACATTGGAGTTTGACACGCTCTTTACGACTAAGTGCGTCAGCCACAACATTCGCCTTGCCAGGATGGTAGCGAATTTCGCAATCATAGTCGTTAAGTAATTCAACCCATCGTCGTTGCCTCATGTTAAGATTCTTTTGATCGAAGACATGTTGGAGACTTTTGTGGTCCGTGAACACCACACATTTGGTCCCATACAGATAATGTCTCCAAATCTTGAGTGCAAAGACAACAGCGCCCAATTCAAGATCATGGGTGGTATAATTTTTCTCGTGAGTCTTGAGTTGTCGAGACGCATAAGCAATAACCTTTCCTCGTTGCATGAGAACACAACCAAGACCTTGGTTTGATGCATCACAGTAGACCACGAAATCATCATTACCATCAGGTAGAGATAAGATAGGAGCTTCACAAAGTTTCAGCTTAAGAGTTTCAAATGCTTCCTCTTGCTTAGGTCCCCACTCATAGGGTTTACCCTTGTGAGTTAAGGTAGTGAGAGGAACAGCGATCTTGGAGAAATTGGCGATGAATCGACGATAATAACCAGCCAACCCAAGAAAAGAACGGACTTCCGTTGGAGTGGTAGGAACACTCCAATTTTTCACAGCTTCGATCTTTGCAGGATCAACATGAATTCCGTTCATATCAATGACATGTCCCAAAAATTGAACTTCCTTAAGCCAAAATTCACATTTTGAGAACTTGGCGTACAGTTGTTCTTTCTTTAGGAGACTCAAGATAGAGTGAAGATGTTGCTCGTGATCAGATTTTGACTTAGAGTAAATCAAAATATCATCGATGAAAACGATCACGAATTTGTCGAGATAGGGTCTACAAACCCGATTCATCAGATCCATAAATACTGCGGGAGCATTGGTCAACCCAAAAGGCATAACCATGAATTCATAGTGACCGTAGCGAGTACGAAAAGCTGTCTTGGGAATATCTTCATCGTGGACTCTAAGCTGATGATAACCAGAACGGAGATCAATCTTCGAGAAGTGGGTTGCTCCTTGAAGTTGATCGAAAAGATCGTCAATCCTAGGAAGCGGATAACGATTCTTGATGGTGAGTTTGTTGAGTTCACGGTAGTCAATACACATCCGAAGAGAACCATCCTTCTTTTTAACGAATAAGACAGGGGCTCCCCATGGAGAAGAACTAGGGCGAATGAACCCTTTATCAGAAAGTTCCTGTAATTGACTAGCAAGTTCTTGCATCTCAGAGGGTGCAAGACGATAAGGAGCTTTAGCGATAGGATTAGCACCAGGAACAAGGTCAATACGAAACTCCACTTGTCGAGCAGGAGGCAAACCAGGTAAATCCTCTGGAAAGACTTCAGGATAGTCTCGAATAATAGGAATGTCTTGGATACTTTTGCCTTTGTCCTTCTTCTCTATCACGTTAGCTAAGAAGGCTGTATACCCCTTTCGTAAGTACTTCTGGGCAGTAGTACAAGACATAAGTTTAAGCTCACCACAGGGTTTCTCACCATAGATCTTCAAAATCTCACCAGATTCGAGAGGAATGCGTATGACTTTCTCGAAGCACAGAATTTCGGCACGATGAGTAGACAACCAGTCCATGCCTACTATAACATCAAAACTACCAAGATGCATGGGAATGAGATCGATAGGGAAGGTATGATCATCGAGATTCAACAAGCAGTTACGAATAATAGAACCGATCGAAATAGACTTCCCGTTAGCTACCTCTACCACGAAAGGGTCTTCTAGATCTAGATTAGTGTGGGGTAAGTTAAGTAAAGGTTCAAACTTCAGTGACACGAATGACTTATCAGCTCCTGAATCAAATAATATGGATGCATAGTGGTTATTAATGAGAAACGTACCATTCACCACTTCGTTGTTGTCACGAGCCTGGTTAGCGTTGAGATTGTAGGCGCGACCTCGAGCACCTTGGTTCTGGTTGCGGTTCTGGTTTTGGTTTTGGTTCTGATTTTGGTTTTGGTTACGGTTACGATTAGGGCAGTTGTTGATGTAGTGATTAGGGTTACCACACTCGTAGCATTGACCACGAGTAGGCCTGTTGTTTTGTTGGTTGGGAGCTGGGTTGTTGTTGTCTTGGGCAGCAGGAGATCGACAGACGTTCACCAGGTGACCATATCTTTGACACTTAGTACAAAATCGACATGGCACCTGGGTGGGATGATGATACTTGCAAGTGTTGCACAAAGGGTGAGGTCCGGTGTATGGTTTCTTGGCTGGGTTTTGGGCAGCAGGTGGAGTAGCAGCAACCATATAGTTTCTAGCCTTGCGCTTTTTGTTGCTTGAGGTCTCAGGCTTGACTTCAATTGCAGGCTGTGGAGTATCTTTGGCAACAGTCTTCTTAGTGCCCTTCCGAACGAGAGTACCATTCTTCACGTGATTATCAGTAAGAGTGGCCGCTAGACGTTTGGCCTCTTCCAGAGTTGCAGGATTTCTACCCCAAACGGTGTCCTGAATTTGCATGGGCAGACCACCGATGTACTTCTCGATGGCTACCGGCAGAGGAGTAACTTTGTGAGGCAACAATAAGCTAAGCTCATGAAAGCGGGTGTTGTAGGCGAGGTTTTCCCCACTATCTTGAGCTAAGGTGTGGAACTCATCCTCAAGCTTTTTAACTTCATTGCGAGGACAGAACTCCTCTTTCATGATCTCTTTGACTTGGTCCCATGTCAAAGCAAGAGCAACCTCGGCCCCACGAGTACGCTTTTCTTCATTCCACCATGTGAGTGCTCGTTTATGGAGAACACTCATGGCGTAACGAACCTTGAAATTGTTGGGGCACTCACTGTTGATGAAGGTATTCTCAATACCCTCAAACCATTAGAGAAGTCCAGTACCTCCTTCTTCACCGCTGAACTTTGGAGGGTTACAAGAGTTGAAATGCTTAAGGGTGCAAGCTTGGGGTCCATTACCATTGCCATTGCCATTTCCGTTCCCATTGTTGTGACCATTCCCGTTGCCGTTCAATTGGATGACCTGAGCAAGTAAATTGGGAACCAGAGTTGCGATTTGCTGCGCCATTTGTTGAGAAATGATCGCAGCCAGTTGAGCATCGACCCCATTGTTGTTGTGGTTAGGAGCTTGGTCATGGTTGTGGTTATGGTTATCACCACCTTCTTCGTGGTTCTCACCATTGTTGTTGCGAGTGCTGCGACGAGGAGGCATGATCTGTAATAGACACAATGAAATGAATGAGAGTTTATATAAGGAATGTAATCATTTATTCATTAATTAAAACGAATAAACGAAAACGTTGACTTATCAAAGATTCTAAATTCTAATAACATATGAAGACATGCTTTAGCCTATAAGTGAACACTCATCCCGAGAATTCCCAGGTAGGCATCCGGGTCCCTCGTCTGATTGGGATATATGCGCAATGCCAGCCTAGACAGAAGACTCAGAATACAGGCGTTCACCCTTCCAGATTGCACGTGTTCGTTATTAAAATCTAGAACTTCGACGAGATCTCAAGGGGGTTCAGGTTAAACCTGAGGATTTTGTCCTATAAATCTAATGGTGGATCAGGATTGCAGCAGACAATTAAGAGTAGTCACATGTAGGTTTAAGGCATAGGATAAGGATAGGATTAGGGAAGCAATTAGGGTTACAAGTAGGAGAAGCAAGTACTATTTTAGTCCCTAAGGTTATAGTCTAGATTATTTCTAATAACCTAATTCCCTATAACCAAGGCTCTGATACCAATCTGTAACACCCCAACCGATGGCGGAAACATCGGGGTGCCACGTATTGATGATTGTTTTCAGTAGCACATGGTATGACATAAATTTTAAATAATTTATTCAAACATAATAACCAAAATGTGAAACAATGTCTAAGAATTCAAGTACATAATATCAAATAGCAACTTCAATAACTTCAAATAAACTTCAAGTAAAATCCTCAATGCTAACTCAAGCCTCAGCTTCATTGTTACCTGAAACATGTTAATTTTGAAAGTATTTTGGGTCAACATAAGTTGGTGAGAATTACATAGGTTTTTGATGATAAAATGAATAAAATGTTGTGCAATTCATGTGTCATGTTAATCCAGCCCATATGTGAGAACATATTAGAAATAAATCGAGTACATAATCAACCCTGCTGACTGTTATAAAATGATACATACCATACACTTATGGTCCAAATGAATATGTTATGCGATAACAAACACCCACGTAACCTTTGTAGGAGGCACGTATCCGGGTGGGATTGTCAGTCCAATAGATCTATCAATGTATACCGTCGGCTGATCAATGTTAATGATTATGCTAGAATGGTGCTTACTCTAATCATGCTCAAGACATAATGCAACATAGAAAACACATAGACACATTGATGATTGAATTGCAATGATAATGTTATAACATGTTTCACCCCAAAAATGGTGATAAATAAAAGGGGCTATGTAAAACTCACCTTAGCAAATGTTAACTTGTTGAAAAGATGTAATAATTGTGTTGCCCAAAGTGATTCCAAATATCACCCTATAATAAGGTAATATGTAATAAGTCTAAGTCTAATTAACTAATAAGTGTATCCTAGGGTTTTGATTTGGGGATAATCAATTGTTGAATTTAAATTAAAATGTTAATTAAATAAAGAAAATTTGATAATTAATGAAAGAAAGTCTTTTTATAAAATTTGAATTTTTAATGTACACATAAGAGTGTTTGAAGCATAAAAATAATTTTTATAAAATTATTTCATTTAAAATAGATTTTTAAATCTATTTATTTATAAATGGCCAATATTTAACTCTAATATTCAAAAATACTAAAATTAAAGAATTCTTATTTTAAAAATCATATTTCTGTTCTAAATGATTAAAAATAATTTGTATAAAATTTTGGTGCAAAAATGATGAAAATTGGATTTATTGTGATTTAATTATGATTAAATCTAACAAAAATTGATTAAAAATATAAAATAAATGATTTTACTGAATTAAAAATTATTTCAGTAAAGTTTAACTTTATAAAAAGTTAGGATAATTTTTGGGGAATTTAATAAAACTGTTTTGATATAAAAATGGATTTTTATAAATATAATAGTATAAAAATGATTTAATTATTATAAATATTAAATAAATGAATTTCTGAAAAATAAAAATTACAAATAAAACTTTTATATCAGATTAAACAATAATAATTTTTTTAGAATTTATAAAATAGTTTTGATATTTTTAAAAAGAATTTAAAAGATTAAAAAGATTTAATATATATATATATATATATATATATAATTGTTTGTTTTCAAAAAAATAGAAAGGAAAAGAAAAGAATAAAAACGGTCAGAGCCGGGACTCGAACCCGGGTGACCACTGTGGTGGACCATGGTCACAACCACTTGGCCTAGGCCGGTGGTTGTGATGTTTCTGGTTTAAATTTAATTATATACACGACGCGAAATCAGTTTTATCCCCAATTAAAATCACGACGAACCCTAGAATTTCAATTGAATGATTCAGACAACTTTAGCCCGATTAATGTTAGGGCTATTGTTGTTTGATAGCCGATGAATAAAACCCACAAAATTAATCGTACTCACAGTGATGATTTGATGATAATAGACGGGTCAAGCCAAAAGTCAAACGACGAACCCAATAATCAAAATCAGAGTGAATCAGAGAGAATGGGAGGTTGAGAGAGAGTTGTGAGCGAGTTGTTAAGCTTCGGAGAGGGTCTATTTATACAGAGGTTCGATGGTTTATGATAATTGGAAAGTTGACCTTGATTAATGTCATACGCGTTTAATTGATTCAATTGGTCAACGATTTGGTGTTATTGACGTGTAATCGTGTTGTAATAGGCCGGTAATCATACGAGTTTACCAAAAGTAGATCAATTACATGTTAAATCGTTGGATTGATCATCAAGCTATCCCACAGTTGACTTTCCTTGTCAACTGTGGGGGTTTTAATGTGTGTATAAATGTAAAAGGGGTCCGGGTTATTTCCAAAGAGAAGGTCCAGCCCAGTTGGTTGTGTGCTTGTGTTGCTATGGCTTTGGCGCGGGTTCGAACCCCGGCCAGAGCAGTTTTATTATTTTTTTGACATTTAACAAACCACACACATATATTATATTATATATAGTATTAGGGTTCCACAATCGCGACAAAATAATAAATGCAACGTATAAAAATGAAAACTTGACGTTTTATTAATGATGAACGTGTAACGTACAAGTATTTAATGCGTAATGTTACAGATTCCATCTAGTCTATAATCATCATAGCATGAGTATTAGTACACTCACAATTCTCAGCACACTACTTGCTATTTCTTGGATACGTATACTGATCTAAAGTATTGCAGGAAAACATGACTAACCCCGCTCATCATAATTACTCTTCTTATCGTCCTCTTGGGAGTTCGCAAAATACGTCTTTGAACCCGTATGAACAACCAGCTCAGACAGGGAACCCGGATGAGAATACCAATCGCTGGGTGTGGTTCACAGATATGTTACACTCGTGGGTTGTAGGGTACGGAGTGCCAGCTCAGGTCCCTCCCATTATTGACTCATTGGAGAGGTCTTTGGTAGGGATGGTTAGGCACGTGCATACAGAGCTAGAGAATGCCTATAATGCCGTGAGGCAATTTCAGTCTTGGAGGCAGAATGCCGATGGATCTATTAAACGCATGGAAAGAGAAATCAACCACTTGTTTGATGAATTGGAAAGGACTAATTGTAAATTGGAAAGGGTTGATAAGGAGGCTGCAGAAGATAGACACGAGAGATCGATTGCTATTCAGGAGACAGCACTGTTAAGGGAGGAGTTGACCCTGGTCCGTAACAAGCTTGAGGAAGCTCTATCTCAAAACGGTGTTGACCCAGAGGAGGATCTAGAGGAGGATCCAGAAGAGGACCCCGAGGAAGAGCCTGCAGCAGAAGGATTTGATGCTCTCGAGGCAGCATTGGATGCGGCGCTCGAGGAAGAGCTTGAGCCTGAGGAGGACTTAGGACTTTGACATAATAAACCTAACATATGTACAAATATCAAATAACACATGTTCATAATAATGAATCAAGATTAATTCTTCTAACAATCCCCCCTAATCTTGATTCTTGCACTTGTCTTTAGTCTTCACTTGAAGATGATCTTGAACGCTTCTTTGGGGGCAAAGCCGAGTCTTCCCATCCGGCTTCCTTCTTCTTGTAATCTTCCATTGCTTCTTCGTTGATCTCCACTACCAACTCTCTTCCCTTGTACTTGAGATGATACCATTCTAACATCTCCAAGTATCGAACATACGTTTGTCTCAAGTTTCTTGTAATGTCCATCTTTGACACTAGGCTTGGCAAACCTCTTCCATATCACATTGACATAGCCACCACCGTCCAATTTTCATCTCTTGTTACCTTTTCATAACCACCAAATACTTGTACCGTTTTGTAAAGATCCAACAAACATATTGGATAACTCGTTTCGTCCCTTGGTGGGATTGGTGCTCTTCTTGTTATTTGTAAAAACTCTTTTACAAACCAATCTACGGTTCTCTCGAATTCTAGTTCAAACTTTCTCTTGTATCTCTCAACCGTGCTAGTAATATGGATTAAATCCATAAAGACAATGCAATCTTGCAATTGGGATCCTTCGGTTGGATACATTACCGGACCTCTTTCCATAACACCTTCATATTGATCTTTGTTGATGGAATAGTCGTCAAAATGCTTGAAAATGGACGCTCTTTCTTTGTCTTCATTAGTTATACCCTCCATCTTGTCGTCTTCAAATCTAACCCGCTTTCCTTTGTCTTTGAACCCCTCGCAATTCACTGAAGTGGTTCGGCCGTGACTAGAGCCCACGCTACGGCTTCCTTTTTTGTCTTCCTTATTGACTCGATCATATGCGGGACACTTAAATGTGAAATGGTCATCCGATTCACATATGCGACATAGTATAACCCTTCTAACTTCTTGTATAATAGGCTTCTTGATGTAACATACATCACCTTCAAATTCTATCTCAAATCCCTCTTGTGTTAACTTCTCAACACTCAATATATTCTTTCTAAGTGTGGGTATATAAAACACGTTTTGAATCTTGTGTTCTCGTCCACAACTATAAATCGCTACACTCCCTTTACCACGGAAATATTCGTTTCTATAACCTTTTGGGCAACCCTCTATACCAAAAGAATTGTTCAATACAATAAACAAATTCTTGTTGCCACAACCGTGTTCTTGGCGAGTTAAACTAACAAACCACAAATCATTCCAACCCTTTTCATCACTACCCTTAACCGTAAACTCGGTTTTACCAATTTTCTTAGGACAATTACGCCTATAATGAAAGGGTTTCTTTGCACTTACTACAACACATGGTAGACGGATATTCGGACACTTCTTTTTCTCCTTTTGTTTGCCGATTGTACTCCTTTTGTGCATTTCTTTTCTTTACTTCGGTATCCCTCACGGATACACTTCCACTTGATCCGATGTTGAACGAAGATAATTGCATATTAAGAGAGTCTCCCATACTCTCGTGGTTCGCCTTCTTGGCCTTCCATCTATGATTCTCATAATCATAAACTAGACTAGGGATTAGTGGCCCTTTCCCGTAACCGCCCTTTGTCCCCATCTTCACTGCTTCGTTTTCTTCTACATCGAACAATCCACAGGTTCTCTTGATCGTTGGCTCTGATGCCATGTTGAAATCTATGAATGATTTTGATTTGATTTTGATGTTTTGGTGAATGTATGCGATCGGTTATAGATGGAGGGAATTATTTGGAGGGAAGTTATTATTGAAAGGAAGTTTTAGAAACTTAAACTTTCACACACAATAAAACACAATGTTTAGGCCCTTATATACATAATGGATCGGCACATATTGATCCGACGCGGCCCTTGAATAAAACAGACGTGACCCTTAATGCTAATGTGTGACATATCGGTTCACACATAATGTTTTCTTAGACTTAGGACTTTGACATAATAAACCTAACATATGTACAAATATCAAATAACACATGTTCATAATAATGAATCAAGATTAATTCTTCTAACAAAAATTGTAAACTATTTATTTATTTCTAGTATTTTTTTTTTATCTAAAGTTGTTTTGTGCTGACTTTGGCCAGCCGAGGGTATACATTAATGTGCTCAGAAGCATTGTTTGCGAGACAAGGAATCATGCATGTCATAAAAAATATGCATACAACCAATCCTAAATGTTTTGCTAGGATTCCAGACGAGATGGTAATATGTCTCTTTTTGGGCGTTACTTTGTTTTTTTATAGTTCCTTATGTTTAATTATGTTATCATAAACACAGAAAAATGATGATTCGAACAAGGAACTAACTTCTTGAACTTAAATGTTTGAATGCACATAAAAAATGATCGAAGGGTGCACATCTGCTGACAAGTATGATATTACAATGTCATGATTAGTCAATAGTCTAGTTTGCATGTTGTCATGTTAGGTTGTTCATGATTAGGGTTGATCAATAGTTTATATTCACAATTCGAGGCTCAGCTCGAGCCAACTCACTAACAAGCAACTTGAGCTCAATGGGTGAAGCTCGGGCTCGGGTTCCTTTACGAAATAATTTGATGTAGTCCGTTTATTTAGACCATTTCCTTATTTCTAACCATGTGATATGCAAAGATATGATGCAAGTAACCTAAATATTTGGTTGCATTTTAAGTCCATTTTTTTATAGCAATTTGGCACGTTTTTTAGCCGCATGTTAACAACAATTTAACTTCCTTTTTTGACATTAACTAATCTCTGTTTTAGGTTATTACATCTAATGCATTAGATGTGGTAGCCTTAGTATTGTCCTTAGATCATGAATTGTTGTCCATACAATTGAAAACGAGGTAACATATCTAAAACGGTGCAACAAGAAAAGCTAACAATTGTATGTATTTGACAATTTTCTTTTCTTAATTTTCCACGTGGTTGCTAATTTTCCACAAGTCATAATTGATTTTTTTAGGGAAGTTTGAAAACTAGAAAAAAAGGTATTTCGTCTATGCCTGAGACTCCACTTCTTGAAACGCCATCACATTTGGAATCTCAAGAAAATGTCCCACAAGTATGTATTGCACAAAATGCAAATATATATTGACTTTAACTTTATCATGTTAATATGCCTTATTATTTTTTTTTTTGTAGAGATTTAAGTGTGTTCTGTATTGTTGTTATGTGACCAACCGCATGGCATGTGGTATAATTTACTATTCAATAGAAAATCAAACCATTCATGGAGTTCCATTACAAGATGATTGGTATATAGTTTCTATTGATGAAGTTATAAAGAAGGAAGCATATTTACCAATTCAAACAGGGGCGTTAAAAATAGTTGGCGAAGCATTAGATTCTTTTGTTCCTTGGCCAATATACCTTGTCAGATTTGATGAAAATGTTTGTTTCTTAATTAATCTTTAATTAAATATAACTAAATTAGGAATTTTTATATATGTTTTCTTGTTTTTGTTTCTCTAGATACCAGATTCACCATCCAATCAAACACAAAACACCACAACTAAGTTCGCTAAGAAGCAAAAGAAGTGTTTTACAACTCTAGATGGATTAAAAAACTGCAGGCAAAGAACAAGAAGACGAAAACCGGCTGAGTATTAGATTTTTAGTATTTAATCTTTAAACTTATGAATGGAATTTGGTTTATTATCTATATCTATATCAATATCAATACTACTATATAATACATTCTAGATGGGCAAATGGGTAAAATCACCTCTATTTTAAGATGGGAGTCCAAAGGTCTTTTTACAAATCTCTAACTTTTACCTCATTTCTTCCCTTTATGCCCTCATATATAACTTTTAATGATAATAATACATATCTCTAATACACACCCTTATGAATGAAACACCTAATTCAATGCTTGCATTGGTTACTTACCAATGGTTTTTAACCCCTCAAATATACCTAATTAAATTTATACAAAACTATCAAGTTTAGAAAATGTACATTACTTTTTTTGAACGGCCAACAAATTGGAATCACTCACGGAACACTGGAGTATCATCGTGCCACCAATGTTTACATGTGATCATATTCCACCACCAAGTCACAAATTCAGGAGGAAACTCATAATTATGAGAAAACCCCCTTTGTGAGATTCGAACCCAGGACCTTATGGTCCCTAAGTCTTATCTCACCACCAAAATGCCACTAGGCTATAATGCGTTGGGTAGAAAATGTACATTACTAATGCTAAAGAAGTTAAAGGATAATATCAAATTTACATGCAAAGAAAAATTTTTGTTTTCTTTGTTCTCCTTAAACTCATTGATGAAACCGACTGAGGATTATATGTGAAGTCAAACCGACAATCATCAAACCTCATCATTGTCAGACTACTCGAAACCCTTATATGATCCTATATATACATCCCATTATACAAATAGCGAAACACAAAATCTGATCCCAACTCTTCTATTTTTCGTTAATTCATCGCATGATTTTTCCCGCGAGTTTTGCCACGACGGCTCGGCCCTTGAGGTAATTGTTATGCTAGAGAATCGTCACCCCTCCCTCACCTCCTATTAGACCATTGTCGATTATCATCCCTGGTTTG
This sequence comes from Ambrosia trifida, assembly GCA_028751855.1. Classification (NCBI taxonomy): domain Eukaryota; kingdom Viridiplantae; phylum Streptophyta; class Magnoliopsida; order Asterales; family Asteraceae; genus Ambrosia; species Ambrosia trifida. Next base: position 64,635,720 of record CM054123.1, read on the forward strand.
AGAGTTTTGGGACTACTGCTGCACTTCAGGCCACGATCACCAGCATCGGTCCAATCTCACTATTAAGCTACGATTTCATTTGTAATTATATGTTTCTAACAGTGCCTGAAACTTCTACAATTTCTGTTGTGGGTTGGGAAGAAGAACCGTCTACGACTGTTGTCATTAAATGTATTATTAAATGACACATAATTAAATTTACAAATTTCACCATTACCCGTTTGTTTGCTGTCATATTACACCAGTAGGTTTGGTGGTCACTTCAATATTTGCTTCTTAAATATTTCCCTAGGATTCTGTGGCTAGCATCACTATGCAAATATTTATGAGCCTTATTATTTATTTTTTTGAACGGCCAACAAAACTCATTTTATTCAACCCGGCTAGCAAGCAACTAGCATCAAACTTATCCGAAGACATACATCGACACGCATAGACAGCGCATTACAACAATACAAGTACAACCATCCAAAGTAAACAAAAGCAAACATACAGAACACTATCCGAACTTAGTTGTGTCAAACCTTCGCCATGAATCCCAAGACAAATCCGTCAACCGACCCCGATTTTTGACCCATAAAAGGCTCATAACTTTGATTTCCTCAACCGTCTTTATGTCCGAGAATGGTTTCTGGGAGAAAACTACATCATTGCGTGCCCTCCATATGCTCCAAATAGCCGTTAAAACCACTGCATAAAAGACTTTCCTTGGTCTGTCCCTTGCCATAACCTGTTTGTGCATCAACAAAAGATCTCGAAGGTGAAAACAGTACACGGATGGGGTCTTGGACCACAACGCTAACTGCTGCCAGACGCCCGCAATTACTGGGCAACCAGTGAATATATGCTCCGTAGTTTCCGGGTAGGTGCTGCAAAATCTACATAAGCGAGAGGGCAAGATAATGTTCCTGCGCTCCAATGCTCCAGCCGTAGGAAGCCGGTCCAAATTCGCCCTCCAAGCAAGCAACCATGCAGACCTTTTTCAGAACCCAATTGTTCCACTCGAACAGCTGCTGATTGTGTACATAAGAAGCCTCAACCAATAATTGCTTAACACTCCCAACCGAAAAGCCATTAGGAACCGAAAAGCCATTATGAGCCTTATTATTTAACAATGTTTTTATGATCGAAATTTAGTATAAGCTGATAAGTCGTTTAATAAATTATCAATTGAAGTATTTTTCTCGCAAGTGAACAAACTAACTTTTTGGACCGTCATATATTTTATACATTATTTTGTGATATATTAATAGTTGATAATTGTAAGATAATTATGTTAACACATTGACAATGTTTATGCAATGTTTTTACGATTACAATTGTTTACCATGTACGAATAACAATTATAAAATCAATCATTAGCATTTTAGCTTGAATAATATAAATCGTATCAACTCTTTTAAAATGGTTCGATCCAAGTAAATGTATATTAAGTGAACTATTTTGTTAAAGTATACAACAAGCTCATAAGAATCAAAATAATAAACGAATTAATTATAAAGAAAAGTGATATGAATCTTGAATACGATAATATTGTAGGTGTTATGGGCATTTATCTAAAAAAGTGAAAAAGATTAACCATAGAAAGTGAAACTTGAAAGCATCAAAATGAAAACAATGAGAAAAATTCAAAACAATGGGGGCGGCCAACATTAATTGACTTCTAATCATAAGGCCCTTTCACATTAGCATTAATCAATGTGGTGAAGCCAGCGGTCATATGGCATCTTGCATAAAGTAACGGGTCAGTATTAGCTCATATTACAACTAATAAACCATATGGCATGTTGTTATTTTTGTTGATAGCAGTTACCATCTCATAGTAGTTAACTACTAATTTTATTATTTAGTATGACAATTAGAAGTTGCTATGTGCCTTAACATTTAGATTGGAGAAAGTGACCAAGCCATAAAATGTATGTGCTATTTTGCAAAATGATATTTTGAATAACCAGGTATACTTTGTAATATGCAATTATAAATCTGTAATCTTTATGGAGTGAAAGTTGATGCATTTCTTAGAACATAATTTTAGGTTCTATATAACTTATGCAATGTCAATGATTTGTTATTTTGGGTAATATGCGATTTTGTGTGTGAAATGGACGTGTTGATGACTGAATCAAGTGTAGCAACATGTGGTTAGGATAGATAAAAGTGACGGTAGTGTTTTGTTGCATTTCTTGAAGTTTTCGATTGGGTTTGAAGGTTTTATGTTCGTCAAAATAGCTTAACAATTATGCAGGCACGAATGAGTACCCATTCGCATAGTTGACCATGCGAATGGGTGGAAAACTTTACCATTCACAAGATAAACTATGCGAATGTAGGAAACCAAAACCCATTCGCACCCTAGCAACTCATTCTTACCAAAGTTCCCTTCTGGTGATGTTAATGACTAAATTAAAAACCCATTCGCATAGAAAAAGTGTGATAATGTGATTGGAAAAGTTCCATTCGCAGCAACGTAGAAAATTGTGTATCTTTGATAAAAACTAAGTGTTTTACGTGCCTTACTTGTGTGTAAACTATATATACTTGCCGAACTGATATAACAGGTCAACAATGGGATGTCGAGTCTTGTGTGGTCCTGTCAAACATTCACACACATTTTCAAACATACACAATCATGTTCTAGACAATCGGGGACTAGTTAACCAACGGGTTATTAGTCAAGACACTTATAAACATTTTATGATAGGTCGCCGGTATTAGGGACTATCATCACACATGGTTAACCTATTTTTTTAAGAAATGTAACCTAAGGTGAGTTTTCACAGCCCCACATGGATCCCGGTGTGTCACACGCCTCGCGGCTAAACCACGCAAGTGGAATTTGAGGGTGTGACACTAACCTCCGACGATCACATATATCCACCCATAGTCACCGATCACAACACTCCTACCATTGTTGATTTGGTCGCCTGCACCCATTATCGATGGTTCAACCATCGTCCTAACTACTGTAACCAACATAAAACCCACTATTTGCAAACCCTACAAAAAAAAAAAAAAACGAAAACCCTATATACAAGTCGACTTCAATTCGCAGGAACCCTTGCCATTCGTTAGTACCAAGTTACCACAAATCTAGTTGCGAATCGGGATTTTGATTTGGAAGAAATTTTGAAATCCTAAAATCACAGATCGTATGTTGAAACCATTTCTTTACTAGTTCAACAAGTCACGTTACTGTCGTGTGATATACTTGCATATCAGGTATGCTTAGGTCGCTGGGAAATGTTAACCAAGGTGTTGCGGTGGTAGTTGTTAGATGATGTAGGTGGAGAAACGGTGGTGGTGGTGCGACAACGGTTGTTACGCAGTTGAGGTGGTGCTTTGCTGGAGGTTTTAGGTTGCAGGCGGTAGTCATGGTGGTTGTGTCAGGTGGTAGTGGTGGTCATGTTAGGTGGCGGGTGGCGGGTGGTGGTTGTGTTAGGTAGCTGTGGTAGTGGTGAATGTCTAATTAACATAATATTATAATGTGTATTCTGATTATACTTTTGTTTTTTTATCAAATGGCAGTTTGGCCAAATCACATTCAATTAATAGAAAAAACTAATGGAAGTGACAAGAAATTCAAACTTGTAGGATGTAGTTGAAAAAATAAATAAAACTTTTTAGATAGAAGTTCAAAAACGAAAATGACAGTTTATAGAAGAAAGTGCCGACACAAGTTAAAATTAACCCCGTTATTTGCACATATTTGCCTAGAAAAAAGGTTTGAAAGTGTGATTTTTTTAGTTACAATAATTCTAAAGATAAATCCTTTTGATAAAGATAAGATACTATATTCCTAAAGTCCAATTAGTGGTAAGATATTATATTCGTAAAGTGAAAATTGACCATTATAAAAGTTAAGTCAATTGTAAAATTGAGCAATTCATTCAATTTTATTAATAATGCACCTCGTAAACTCTTGAACTCAACTAATCTAGTTTCATGCATTCAGTTACAAAATCGTTTAAAAATAGGAAATTTATATAATAACCTTTCCTTTGCACATAACTATTTCAAAACCAAATTGTAAAATTGTATAAGTCCATGATTACTCAAAAGCTAAGTGTGTAGCTCAGCCCAAAACGGGGCAAAGTCATAGAAACTCAGATGCCAATTCATAACATCAAGTCAAACCTAAAGCATAGATATAATCACGTTATGATTCATATATTTTTCTAGATCGATAATTCCGCCTATTCTGTATCTGGGTTTTTAAATAACCTAACAATCAAAAGATCATACTGTATTGTTCATGTTAAACAACTTGATATGAAGTCTCGTACATAAAAATAGCCTGTCACGTCTTGGTTCTATCAACACAATCCACTTAGTAGTTATAAAATGTAACTGTTCAATCACTATTATTTCACTCGAACCAATGTCAAAATTTAACCAATAACTGGCTAAAACTTTATATTTCAAATACCAATTACACTCAAGAATTTAACGCAACCAAATGACTCACATAATCTAAAAATATACGTATAATCAAAAGTATAAGAATAGTGGTTTATCAGTTCTGATGAATATAGTTCCACTAAGAGAAATATCATGAAATGTGACCTGCAATGTGATCCAATACCACCATTTTATTTGAACATAAACTCGGTTGCAGGGGTGGGGGAGGGTCATCTGTTGGATTTACTATTTGGCAATTGTAAATTTTTCTATAGAAGCGGAAACTTTAAATCAAAGTAATCAAATATCATTACAAATCATGAACAACCAAGTTCTTAACAAAATTATGAAACATAAAAGATATATGGGATGCAATCATCAGTTGGGTTATCCGCCATTGCTATGTACTCGCAAACTCTCCAACTCTAATAAGATGTGCATACTAAAAGTCAGCAACCTTTAGAGAGTCCTTGATTAGTAAGGCAACTATGTCCTTTGACAAGTAATAAACATAATATACTAGTAAGGCGTATCATTACATCGCGTAACTTTACCCTTGCATAATAAAAGTTAAGAACATTGATAGGGTCCTAGATTAGTAAGGAAACTATGTACTTTAACAAGCAATAAACACAATATACTAGTAAGGCATATTAGTACATCACATAACTTTACACTTTGCAACAAAATGCAACGCTTTATCATAACTTGCAGCATATATACTAAACTATAATATAGGTAATTGTACAACCATAGGCATGCCACAAAAGGAGTTACCCTTTTGGGTCATGGTATTAACTTTAGACGTTTAACATGTTAACTTTAAACACCAACGTTAAATTTAACGTGATAGTCTCATTTAGCCTATATCCAATGCAACATGCATTCAATGAACACACTTTAATACTATGAAAATATTAAGGTATTTTGAAAAACTTTAGAAAACCTTACCAGACTGTTATACTTTATAATACATCATTTTACTTTCGAAAAATACCTTTAACGAGTATGCATCCTGCTCCAAACACAGTGATGTAAAGTGGGGTCTAGGGAACTCACCTAAAAGGGAGAACTGTGTGCTAAAATATTGTTTTCTCAACCTTATAATTAAGGATAATTTATCACTCTAAGTAATTGTTCTAGCACATATGGAATTGTTCAAATTTCATACCATTAATCAGGGGTGACATAGGTTTTGCATTCAAGACTTTATAGCTTGTAAAGTCGCTTTACGACCAGGCAGAATATGCGCTATATCCAGGACACTATACTATGTGCGTGGCAACATTGTGCAAGCATGACAACACACAATAGATCAAGCGAAATCTAGTTTACGCCTATGCTAAGAAATGTAAACTATAAAGCACGATCTATATGCTATGCACGCGCAAAGTTACTTAGCTCAATGTACTTGTTCTTCCTCACAACCCTAATTTGTAATACAAAGATATGAACCTTTTGAGTTAAATATTAGTTTGTTAGAATCTCATATATTACATGAGTTGATAATTGTAATATTATATAGTTAACAAAAAGTTATGTTCAAGAAAACATATATATGTATTTCACGGTTGAAAAAATCGATGTGTTACACTAATTAGTAGAATAAAATATAATGTAATTTGTTAACATATAAAGTCGTCAAGATATGCATTTGAAAAAAGTGATACTGACGTGATAGTTATAAATTTTGCTAAGTTATTTTTAAAAACACTTATTTTTTTAAATGGGAATTAACTTTAATTTTTAATACCATGCATGTTTTATTATTTAACATACTGTATTTTTACTATTAGTTACCATCTAACCACTAAGTATTTAATCTTTTTAGATGTTACTTATGAAAACAATTATCTTCATTATTTTTCATTTTTAGTATTTTAACTAACATAAGTTTAAACTTAATGAAGGTTTTTTTTTTTTTTTGAATGGCTAATTTCCTCTCCCATTTCTTACACCCTTTTATTAGACCATTTTTTTTTTTTTTTGCCTCTTATAAGGTTTGAACTCCCAACCTCACTTTAAAACCCTTAACACCTTTACCTTCACACCACAAGGGGTGGTGCTATACTTAATGAAGGTTTAAGTAAAAAATATAAGTTTAATTAGTTAAAGTGTTAATAATTAATTTTATATTGAATTTAGTTGGTTACATATAATAACTATGTATAGTTAAAAAAATATTTATAATTCAGTAGGATAAAAAGAAATAATATCTTTAATTAAAATACAAGTATCCTTATAGAAGAAAATAATATCTTTACTTAAAATATAAGTAGTAATGGTTAAGTAGGAGAAAGAAGTAGAGAAACAAAATAACAAATGACTCTAGTGAATGACACGTGTCCAAATTTATATTGTTTATAATAACTAAATTATATCCCGGAAGCTTTCTGGGATAGATAAATCTATTATAATGTGATTAAATATGTGTTATGATGTAACATAGAAATTAATGCACTATAATATGAAAAAAAAAATATAACAATTTTAATCATATGAATAAGAATAAAAATGTATATTAAAAAGAAGATATATGTTTGGATAAAGAGCAGAACTAGAAACAACAATTGCAGGGCGTGAATAAGCCAGTAGTCTTGAAAGTGTGATTTTTTTTTTTTTTTTTGAAAAAGAGTTGTTTCTATTATGCTCTTGATGAAAATAGAATTCCTAGTTTGAACATGATTAGTGATGTGACACCCTCAAATTTCACCTGTGGGGTTTTACCGCGAGGCGCTTGACATACCAGGATCCAAGTCAATGTTCACAATAAACGACAACTATATGATACGTAAACGACATGATGATAATAATAATAATAATAATAATAATAATAAAAATAATCCAAATAGTTTAAAAGTTAAAACGAAAAAGTACAACGGAAGCAGTCACAAAGGTTTACAACCCAAAACATAATAGTTGAAATGCTTGAAAGAAAGTTTAACATAATGCATGGACCGGATGAGACACAGTGCGACCCGCGTGTGCCTAATCCGTGCTGCTACCTTAGCGACCCGAGAAAATATGCTATGTTAGTTAACACATGAAGTGTTGGTGAGTCATGGAGTTTTAAATTTGTAAAAGTATGTAAACGTTTGTAAACCAGACCCAGCAGATCCTTACATCAATACTTGATGCTAGCTAGACATCGTTACATGATACTAAAGCGTCGTGAACCATTGCTGAACATTAGTAAGTTAGTAAGTTGCCTTTAATACCCGTCACTGGTCATCAAACGGTACCGTAAGTTAGATAGGACAAATATGCACCCGTCCGACCTCCAGTTGACCCGAGTGGGGCTTGCCGGGCCCAATAGATCTATTCACACTTTCCCTGCTATGTATCCACATATTCATGGTTCACAAGTTAGAAAAGGACTTTAAGTGATAAAACGTCGCTTAGTACCCATGTGATATAACGTAATACCGTGGTCTAATGAAAATAAGTTTATCCAACATGTTTCTCCCCCGAAAACGAAAATGGTAAAAGTGGGGCTGTGAGACTCACCTTAGGTTGCGTTCTTCAAGACAATAATAAACCAGACTTGTTATTGTAGTCTCAACTATAGGAAACCTACCATGGATAGTCTATAAGTGGTTAACCGATGATACATTTGTAAAACAACCCTTAGTTGTCCAAGACCTTGACTTTGTGTGTTTGAAAAAGTGTTTAACAATTGACACGACCACACAAGACCCGACATCCCGTTGGTGACCTATTATACCCGTGTTAGCCAAATACAAGTAAACAACTAATCACATGTAGACACACACCTCATACGAATAACAGTTCGCAAACCCTAACATATAGTTCACATAATGCACGTATGAGTCATAACGCATGTTACAAGGTTCCTAGAAATGTCACGGGGCATACAATATGTTACTAAGTACCAAAACATTTACGGGGTTCCAGAACACACTTCCGGCATCAAAACACATGACTGGCATCAAAATAGGCGACTAGCTAGCCAGTGGCCCCTAAGGGACACGATAAGCCAATTAATAGGCGACTAGCTAAGCTAGTTGCTCTATGGCACACGACTAGCTTAGCTAGTCGCCCCCTGCAGGCTGTTTAGCTATTTTCACGCGGGATACCCTTCAAATCAGATCTGAAACATGTAGAAACAACCAATATCAATCCACAATCTTCGAACAACTCAACCCTATCAAAAATCCCCAATTTATCATCCGTTTATCATGTTAATTGCAAGCATTTCCTAAAGTGGCTAATATTATGGTTATGTCACATCATTGCATGAAAATATTACCGTAAGTGTGACACCCGGCAAACTCAGGTTAGTAACGTTGACTAAACTAGTAAGTCTACCTTAGCGAGTCATGCATATTACGTCCTTAACGGGGCCAGTCGAGTCGGTATGATGATTCTGGGAATCATCGGGAGTCGTTATGATGATCCGCGGGGTCATCGGGAGTCGGTCCATAACTATGGGTACAAGGATCGGCGATTCGTGGAATCGACGGGTTTAATGCACACACGAGTCTCGAGTCCCGGGAATTGGTGAACGGATGTAAACGTGTTAGTTATCATGCATTATATGTTTGAAATCATTATGTGACTTATCGGTATGCGAATACGTGTTTAAATATGTTAAAATAGTGTTTAACGCGCCAAAAACCCATTCCAGCACCTTATAGGCGATTAGGAGCCTGGGGGACTCCTAATCGCGTGAACAGTAGGCGATTACAAGGGGATTGGGGCGAGTAGGAGGCCTAATCGCATGAACAGAGGCGATTAGGGTCCCTACTCGCGAGTAGGAGGCCTAATCGCATGAACAAGAGGCGATTAGGGCCCCTAATCGCCTGATCTGGACTGCTAATCGCTAGTACAGCAGAGTCTGGGTCAAAACACCTATAAATAGAACCCTTAACTCCCCAAACACCTCTAGAACAACCCTAGCTGCTCCCAAACCACCCACACACCTTGAAACACCTCTGGAACTCTTTTTGCTACAAAAATCACCATCTCCAAGCTTACACACCTTCCTTTAACAAAACCCAAGGTGTGTTCTTCATCCCTAACTTTTGTAAAGTTGTTATTTTGAGTTCCCCAAAGGTCCAGACCTTGTTTTACTAAATTGTGTCTTTAAAAACCTTTCAAAAGAGTTCTAAACCAAGTCTACACCATAATACTTGCCATATGTGAAGTATTTGTGCATATGAAGATTGTTGGTGATTATTACATGAATGTTTCCATGAATTTGTTGTACTTCTGAGGTGTAAGTGTTGTTAGGATGATTATCTATGAGTTTAAGCCCTTGTTATGATGTTTAGGTGCAAGTATGCATTTTGACCCATTTGGGTAATTCTTGAAGAATAGGATGTATGATGTGATTCATTGCTTGTTTATGGTTAGAAATCATACTAGGATGATGATATAACATGGAGATGATGAATTGCTACTTGTAGGAGATGAAATCTGATTGTTTCCATTTAAGGAAAGATAAGGTTGGTAGGTGAAACCTAGTACTTTGCCATTTTAGGAAATAATTGCATAGAACATGCTAGATCAGTGATATGTCGGGGGTTTTTGCTTGAAATGGGTTGGTAAATGATTTAGGTTTGATATTGGGTGTCGTTGCATGTTTCGGATCTGATTTGGAGGGTTAAACGCGCGAAAATCCGTTACACAGCAGCTGCAGGCGATTAGGAATCCTAATCGCCTGAGCTGGGGCGATTATGCAGACATTATTGGCGATTGGGACCCTACTCGCCTGATACATCAGGCGATTAGGCCCCTAATCGCCTGTAGGCTGAAGCCTACTCGCGTGTGACCTTCCTAATCGCATGTACTGCTGTCGTGAACGCGTTTTGACATCCCGGAACACGATTTGACACCTAGGAACATGCTAGGAACCCCGGGATACACCCAATGACTTAGTAAGACGTATTCGGACCTGATTATGCGTTAAACGGACATTATGCTAGACTAGGTGAATTATTGCACGTACTAAGTGTTTAATTGCATATGTTGCATGATGTCTTGCATTTATCTAACACGTGGAATGTCGGGTCACCAATGGGATGTCGGGTCTTGTCTGGCACGGTCGGTTTAACAGTTAAAGGTGTTTTCAAACGTTTATGGTCACGGTCTGGACATTCGGGGACTAGTTAGCCTGCGGGTTATTAGTCCAATACTTATACACATCTTATGATAGGTCGCCGCTATTTGGGGCTATCATAACATAATTACTTAACTGTTTTCAAGTAACGCAATCCAAGGTGAGTTTCACAGCCCCACTTTTACTGTCTTGCTTTCGGGGGGAGAAACATGCTTTGTACGAACTATTTAAAGGTCATGTTATACTATGGGCACTTTATGTTACTATACGGCTTTTATGGAAAGTCCCAGGGGGAAACCATGAATGTGCTGGAACGCACAACGGGGGAAATGTGGATAGATCTATTGGGCCTCACAAGCCCCACTCGACGGCGGGGCCGGGCGGGTGCATATTGTCTCTACCTATCGGGTTACCGAGGCATCGGTAGCCCAGTCGTCTGGGCTGGTATCATCTTTTGGTTCATGTTTAGTAATGGGTTCCCAACCGTAGTAGTAAAAACACTTAACGTCTAGCTAACGTTCTTATGACATAGTATTAACGGAAATGATCTTTGTGAACTTGTGACAACACCTTTATAAAAGAAAACCTGTGAACTCACCAGCATTATATGTTGACATTTTTGGCATGTTTTCTCAGGTCGCTAAGGTAGCAGTCAATGGGCTAGGCGCACGGAGTCATGCACAGCGTCTAATATTTTGAAGCATATTAAACAATGTTTTGTAAACAATGATATGTCTTTTGGTTGTAAACAAGAATGCTTCCGCTGCTGGTTTACAGCTCAAAGCATGATATTTTGGTTTTAAATATAATTATGAATGCATGTTTGTTGTATGTTTATTGTGATCGTTGACTGAGATCCTGGTGTGTCACGCGCCTCGCGGTAAAACCCCGCACGTGGAATTTGAGGGTGTGACAGATTGGTATCAGAGCCAACGGTTATAGTGAACTAGGACTGAATGTAGAGTCTAGTCTATAACTGAGTCGCACACACTAGACGGTCACAATTAGTCGAGTCTTAGCAAGTGGGTAACAATATGACTTGTCGGGGGTGTCGGTGTCATCGTCTACTACGCTACATCATCTATTTACTCCTCATCATTCTATTTCTTGACTCGTCCTTACTATGATCCGATGGCGAACGATATACTATTGAACTTTCCTGACGGCAGTGTACATTGGGGTAGCTTCGGCGTACTCTTGAGATCTGTCCAGGGATTTGGACATCTCCCCTCTATGCCCTAATGAACACGCTCGTTCTTATGCATACTATCTTGTACTTATACTTATGATAATGCCATGATTGGGCGCTAGTGTTCGGTGACCTGAACTTCAAACTTAAAGCGCGCCTGGAGGGCCATGTAGAACAGTTTATCATGTCGGGTGCACACGAGATCATAAACTGTGATGCATGGGATCCCTGGCGGACTTTGGGCTTGAACGGATGGACCCGAGCTGGGCTCTGTCTAGTTTCTTGAAATTCCTAATGGGTTATACCACGGGCAAGCCTAAATCTTTTGTTTCATGTTGTGACAGAAGATGTCGGGAGCTCGTGGAGGTCGCAGAGGCGGCCGTGCTGGCGGTCGTGTTGGCGGCGGTGGCCGCGGGAATATTAATATGACCCAGGCCGAATTGGATAACTTAATGCAGCAGCACGTGAATATTGCTCTGGCTGCATTCCAAGCCGCTCATAATGCTATGGGTGGTACGTCGATTCTCACCTATTCTACCTTGTTTTGGGGTACTTTACCTTTTCTTGATTCTCACCTGCGTGTCTGTTCCAGGTGGTGCTGTCAATCCTCCTCCATCCCAGTGTTCCTACAAAAAGTTTATGGATTGCAAGCCCCACAACTTTAGTGGCACTGAAGGGGCAGTGGGACTGCTCCGTTGGTTGGAGAAAATTGAATCTGTTTTCTCGATGTGCAACTGCCCGGAAGGCGACCGGGTGAAATATGCTTCTGCGACCCTAGAGGGTCAAGCTTTGACTTGGTGGAACTCCACCACCCAGACTATGGGTATTGGGGAAGCCCACGCTATGCCCTGGGCGGAGTTCATTCAGTTGCTGAAAAATGAGTACTGCCCGAGGGATGAAATCCAGAAGCTTGAGCATGAAGTCTGGAATCATAAGATGGTGGGGTCCGAGATTGAAGCTTATACTGCTAGGCACAATGAGTTGACGGTGTTGTGCCCCGATCTGCACGCACCCGAATACCGAAGGATTGAGCATTATGTTGCTGGGTTAGTACCGGAGATTGCTGGGTTAGTTGTTGCGGGTAATCTCACTGTTTATTCTGAGGTGGTTCGGTCGGCTCATAGGCTGACCAACATGAAGGTGGCTGAAGGGGTCTTGCCTCCTCGAGGCGCTGCTGTGAAGACCTCTGATAGTAATAAGCGGAAGTGGGAAGCTGTGGGGAAAGGCTCGAGCTCGGCTCAGCCTCAGCAGGTGAAGAAGTCTGATACTGGGGGATCGTCGTCTGAGCAAAAACCGGGGGGGTTATATTGGGAAATTGCCGAAATGTGACCGGTGTGGATTTCACCACAACGGTCGTTGCGAGGACCGGAACCGTTGCCACAGGTGCCATAAGCTTGGGCACCAGGCAAAGGATTGCAGGGTTAATCTTCAGGGTAACCGGAACCCTCCTGCTACACCTACTCCGGCTCCTCCTGTTGCTGCTCCCCAGGGAAATCAGGGCAAACAGGGGTGCTACAGTTGTGGTGAACTTGGTCACTACAAGCGTAAATGCCCCAAGTTGAAGCAGGGTGAAGCCGGGAAGAATGGGTCGGGTAATGGAAACAATGGGGGCGGAGGCAGGAATGCTCGCGCCTTCGTGATTGGTTCGAGCGGTGCTCGACAAGATCCTGACACTGTTACTGGTACGTTTCTTCTCGATAAACGCTATGCTACGGTTTTATTCGATTCTGGTGCCGATAAGAGTTTTATATCCCTTGGGTTTAGTCAATTGCTTGATAGGGTACCTACACCTTTAGAGGCTAAGTACTTGATAGAATTGGCTGATGGTAAGAAAGTTGAGGCGACGCGCGTCCTTAGGGAGTGTCACCTTGAGTTGTCGGGTTATTCCTTCCCTATTGATCTTATGCCGGTGTCCTTGGGTAGTTTCGATGTTGTCGTGGGTATGGATTGGTTGTCGCTGTATCATGCTGAGATCGTTTGTTTTGATAAAGTCATTCGACTTCCTCTCCCTGATGGAGAAATTCTGTTGGTGCACGGTGAGAAGAGCGGGGTCCCATTGAGTATCATTTCGTGTATGAAAGCCTATAAGTATCTTCGGAAGGGGTATTCTGCCATTCTGGCACTTGTTTCGGTTTCGTCTGAAGAAGAGAAGAAGATTGAAGATATTCCTGTTGTCCGTGACTTTCCCGATGTATTTCCCGAAGACTTACCTGGTCTTCCGCCTTATCGCCAGGTCGAATTTGGTATTGAACTTGCTCCGGGTGCGGCCCCTATTGCCCGTGCCCCATATCGTCTTGCACCTCCCGAGATGCAGGAGTTGTCCAACCAGTTGCAGGAGCTGTTAGAGAAGGGTTTCATTCGACCTAGTTCGTCCCCGTGGGGAGCCCCTATTTTGTTTGTCAAGAAGAAGGACGGAAGCCTGCGGATGTGTATCGACTAACGGGAATTGAATAAGGTTACCATCAAGAATCGCTATCCTCTTCCTCGCATCGATGACTTATTTGACCAGCTTCAGGGTTCTAGTTTCTATTCGAAGATTGATTTGCGGTCGGGGTACCACCAGTTGAGAGTTCAAGAAGCTGACATTCCGAAGACCGCCTTTCGAACTCGCTATGGCCATTTTGAATTCCTGGTCATGCCTTTTGGTCTCACCAATGCACCTGCCATCTTTATGGATCTGATGAACCGTGTCTGTAAGCCTTATCTTGATAAGTTCGTGATTGTCTTCATTGATGATATTCTAGTCTATTCCAAGAACGAGGTGGACCACCAGGAACACTTGCGTCTTGTTTTGGAACTCCTGAGGCGGGAACAGTTGTACGCCAAGTTTTCTAAGTGTAGCTTCTGGTTGCGTGAAGTCCAATTCCTTGGTCATGTTGTTAATGAGAAAGGAATTCACGTTGACCCAGCAAAGATTGAAGCCATTAAAGACTGGGAAGCACCAAAGACGCCATCTGAGGTGCGGCAATTCCTAGGCCTTGCAGGTTATTACCGTCGTTTTATCGAGGGATTTTCGAAGATCGCTCAACCCCTCACCTCGCTTACCCAGAAGGACAGAAAGTTCGACTGGGGTGATTCGCAGGAGTCGGCCTTCCAAATGTTGAAGGCTAAACTCTGTTCTGCTCGTATCTTGTCCTTGCCTGAAGGCACGGACGATTTTGTGGTTTATTGTGACGCTTCTATCCGGGGTCTCGGGTGTGTACTGATGCAGCGCGAGAAGGTCATCGCCTATGCTTCTCGCCAGCTCAAAGTTCATGAGAAGAACTACCCCACCCATGATCTGGAATTGGGTGCGGTGGTCTTTGCTTTAAATATATGGAGGCATTACTTGTACGGTACCAAGTGCACTATTTACACCGATCACAAGAGCCTCCAGCATATCTTTGATCAGAAGGTGTTGAATATAAGACAGCGTCGCTGGGTCGAGCTTCTTAATAATTACGAGTGCGCTATTAAATACCATCCTGGCAAGGAGAATGTGGTCGCAGACGCCTTGAGCAGGAAGGAAACGGCTAAACCTCGTCGTGTTCGAGCTCTTCAGCTCACTATCCATTCCGGCTTACCCGATCGAATCCGTTCAGCGCAGCAAGAAGCTTTGAAGGAGGAAAACCTTAAAGCTGAAACCATGCATGGTGCTGATAGCCACCTTGAACTCAGGTCCGATGGGTTACACTATTTCGCTGAACGTATTTGGGTTCCTTTATTTGGGGGCTTGCGGGAGCTCGTTCTTGATGAAGCTCACAAGTCCCGGTACTCTATTCACCCTGGCTCCAAGGTCAAGTTCGAATACCAAAAGCCATCCGGCCTTCTGCAACAGCCTGAAATTCCTGAGTGGAAGTGGGAGCGGATTACGATGGACTTTGTGACCAAACTCCCGAAATCGCCCAGTGGTTGTAACATGATCTGGGTAATTGTTGATAGGTTGACAAAGTCTGCGCACTTCCTCGCTATCAAAGATACCGATGGCCTCGAGCGTCTGGCACGGTTATATCTCAAGGAAGTGGTCTCTCGGCACGGGGTGCCTGTCTCTATTATTTCTGATCGTGATCCTCGGTTCGCCTCTAACTTCTGGAAATCCTTGCATAAGGCTCTGGGTACTCAGTTGGACATGAGCACAGCGTATCATCCGCAAACCGACGGTCAAAGTGAGCGGACAATCCAAACGCTAGAAGACATGCTTCGGGCATGTGTGATCGACTTTGGCAAGGGGTGGGAGAGTCATTTACCGTTGGTGGAATTCTCCTAAAACAACAGTTACCATTCTAGCATCAAGGCAGCTCCGTTCGAGGCTCTTTACGGGCGGAAATGCCGGTCTCCTCTTTGTTGGGCTGAGGTGGGTGAGAGTCAACTCACCGGCCCGGAACTTGTGTACGAGACTTCCGAGAAGATCATACAAATCCGTAACCGCTTGGCAGCAGCTCGGGACCGTCAAAAGAGCTATGCCGATCGTCGTCGCAAGCCTTTGGAGTTTGAGGTTGGCGACAGGGTTTTGTTGAAGGTATCTCCGTGGAAGGGCGTTATACGTTTTGGGAAGCGGGGCAAATTGAATCCTCGGTATGTGGGACCGTTCGCAATCCTGGAACGGATTGGACCGGTAGCATACATGCTTGATCTGCCAGCTGAGCTCAGTAATGTTCATAATGTCTTCCATGTTTCTAATCTGAAGAAGTGTTTGGCGGATGAATCTTTGGTTGTTCCTCTCGAAGAGATCAAGGTGGATGATCGTCTACGTATCGTGGAGGAACCGGTTGAAATTCTTGACTATAAAATCCGTAGCCTTCGCCGGAGTAAAATCCGCATAGTCAAAGTCCGTTGGAACTCTGATCGTGGACCGGAGTTCACGTGGGAACGGGAAGATCAAATGAAGGCTAAGTATCCCCATTTATTTCCTAAGCGCGCGTTCGAATCAAGACATGTCTCTGCTGAAGCTGAATGAATCTCGGGTCGAGATTCCTTTCAACAGGTGGATGATGTGGCAACCGGAAAATTTTTCTTCTCTTTCGTCTCTTCCTTTTTGGCCTTGGGCAATTTTCGGGACGAAAATTCTTTCAACAGGGGGATGATGTGACACCCGGCAAACTCAGGTTAGTAACGTTGACTAAACTAGTAAGTCTACCTTAGCGAGTCATGCATATTACGTCCTTAACGGGGTCAGTCGAGTCGGTATGACGATTCTGGGAATCATCGGGAGTCGTTATGATGATCCGCGGGGTCATCGGGAGTCGGTCCATAACTATGGGTACAAGGATCGGCGATTCGTGGAATCGCCGGGTTTAATGCACACACGAGTCTCGAGTCCCGGGAATTGGTGAACGGATCTAAACGTGTTAGTTATCATGCATTATATGTTTGAAATCATTATGTGACTTATCGGTATGCGAATACGTGTTTAAATATGTTAAAATAGTGTTTAACGCGCCAAAAACCCATTCCAGCACCTTATAGGCGATTAGGAGCCTGGGGGACTCCTAATCGCGTGAACAGTAGGCGATTACAAGGGGATTGGGGCGAGTAGGAGGCCTAATCGCATGAACAGAGGCGATTAGGGTCCCTACTCGCGAGTAGGAGGCCTAATCGCATGAACAAGAGGCGATTAGGGCCCCTAATCGCCTGATCTGGACTGCTAATCGCTAGTACAGCAGAGTCCTGGTCAAAACACCTATAAATAGAACCCTTAACTCCCCAAACACCTCTAGAACAACCCTAGCTGCTCCCAAACCACCCACACACCTTGAAACACCTCTGGAACTCTTTTTGCTACAAAAATCACCATCTCCAAGCTTACACACCTTCCTTTAACAAAACCCAAGGTGTGTTCTTCATCCCTAACTTTTGTAAAGTTTTTATTTTGAGTTCCCCAAAGGTCCAGACCTTGTTTTACTAAATTGTGTCTTTAAAACCCTTTTAAAAGAGTTCTAAACCAAGTCTACACCATAATACTTGCCATATGTGAAGTATTTGTGCATATGAAGATTGTTGGTGATTATTACATGAATGTTTCCATGAATTTGTTGTACTTCTGAGGTGTAAGTGTTGTTAGGATGATTATCTATGAGTTTAAGCCCTTGTTATGATGTTTAGGTGCAAGTATGCATTTTGACCCATTTGGGTAATTCTTGAAGAATAGGATGTATGATGTGATTCATTGCTTGTTTATGGTTAGAAATCATACTAGGATGATGATATAACATGGAGATGATGAATTGCTACTTGTAGGAGATGAAATCTGATTGTTTCCATTTAAGGAAAGATAAGGTTGGTAGGTGAAACCTAGTACTTTGCCATTTTAGGAAATAATTACATAGAACATGCTAGATCAGTGATATGTCGGGGGTTTTTGCTTGAAATGGGTTGGTAAATGATTTAGGTTTGATATTGGGTGTCGTTGCATGTTTCGGATCTGATTTGGAGGGTTAAACGGGCGAAAATCCGTTACACAGCAGCTGCAGGCGATTAGGAATCCTAATCGCCTGAGCTGGGGCGATTATGCAGACATTATTGGCGATTGGGACCCTACTCGCCTGATACATCAGGCGATTAGGCCCCTAATCGCCTGTAGGCTGAAGCCTACTCGCGTGTGACCTTCCTAATCGCATGTACTGCTGTCGTGAACGCGTTTTGACATCCCGGAACACGATTTGACACCTAGGAACATGCTAGGAACCCCGGGATACACCCAATGACTTAGTAAGACGTATTCGGACCTGATTATGCGTTAAACGGACATTATGCTAGACTAGGTGAATTATTGCGCGTACTAAGTGTTTAATTGCATATGTTGCATGATGTCTTGCATTTATCTAACACGTGGAATGTCGGGTCACCAATGGGATGTCGGGTCTTATCTGGCACGGTCGGTTTAACAGTTAAAGGTGTTTTCAAACGTTTATGGTCACGGTCTGGACATTCGGGGACTAGTTAGCCTGCGGGTTATTAGTCCAATACTTATACACATCTTATGATAGGTCGCCGCTATTTGGGGCTATCATAACATAATTACTTAACTGTTTTCAAGTAACGCAATCCAAGGTGAGTTTCACAGCCCCACTTTTACTGTCTTGCTTTCGGGGGGAGAAACATGCTTTGTACGAACTATTTAAAGGTCATGTTATACTATGGGCACTTTATGTTACTATACGGCTTTTATGGAAAGTCCCAGTGGGAAACCATGAATGTGCTGGAACGCACAACGGGGGAAATGTGGATAGATCTATTGGGCCTCACAAGCCCCACTTGACGGCGGGGCCGGGCGGGTGCATATTGTCTCTACCTATCGGGTTACCGAGGCATCGGTAGCCCAGTCGTCTGGGCTGGTATCATCTTTTGGTTCATGTTTAGTAATGGGTTCCCAACCGTAGTAGTAAAAACACTTAACGTCTAGCTAACGTTCTTATGACATAGTATTAACGGAAATGATCTTTGTGAACTTGTGACAACACCTTTATAAAAGAAAACCTGTGAACTCACCAGCATTATATGTTGACATTTTTGGCATGTTTTCTCAGGTCGCTAAGGTAGCAGTCAATGGGCTAGGCGCACGGAGTCATGCACAGCGTCTAATATTTTGAAGCATATTAAACAATGTTTTGTAAACAATGATATGTCTTTTGGTTGTAAACAAGAATGCTTCCGCTGCTGGTTTACAGCTCAAAGCATGATATTTTGGTTTTAAATATAATTATGAATGCATGTTTGTTGTATGTTTATTGTGATCGTTGACTGAGATCCTGGTGTGTCACGCGCCTCGCGGTAAAACCCCGCACGTGGAATTTGAGGGTGTGACAGTAAGTGGCAAATAATAAAATTTAACCACACAAACACATTCCAATCATCATCAATTTGTTGTTACATCTTTCTAGCATGAACCTTAATAAGTTTCAATCATCAAATCATCATATCACATCCTAAATCCTTCTAAAATCCTCAAACGGGTCAAAACTCACAACAACCATATAACACATCAAAAAATCATCAAAACCTTAGATAATCACCCTAACAACTTCCCTAAATCATTAACATAACCAACACACAAGAATCCCCATATTTTAGATCATCAAAAACCATTTCAAGCTTGTATTTTTAACAAAAACTTATTTGAATGTTTAGATCGGGTTATAAACTGTTTTTCAAAGATTTTCAAAGATAGAAACAAATTAAAACCAGGTCTAGACCTTTAGGGTTCAAAATAACAACTTAACAAAGGTTTAAGATGAATAACACACCTTAGACCGTGCTTGGAAATGATGTTTTAAGCTTGGAAATGGTAGATTTAAAGCAAAAACGGGTTTCAAAGGTTAAGGCTGGTGAGAGAGAGGCTTGAGGCGAGTTAGGGTTGCACAAATGATGTTTAAAAAGTCAAATATGGTATTTATAGCTATTGCTAGTCGTCTAGCACCTTGCAGGTGACTAGCTTTTGTTGGAGGCGACTAGCTTAGGCTAGTTCCTTGGTGTTAGTGAACGGGGTCTTGGAGTCTGCTAGGTCCTCGGTGTTAGTGAACGAGGCGCCTACTTACGAGTTTCAATGTGAGAAGGGCCTTCGCCAAGGGGTCCCTCTATTGCCTTTTCTTTTTCTAATTGTAATGGAAGCTTTTACTTGTATTTTCGACAAAGCTTGTAGAACCGGTTTGAATATCTCTCATCTTCTCTATGCAGATGACGCTTTAATTCTTGGGGATTTTTCATATGTGAACTAGTCTTAAGATAAATATTAATAAGTAAAGTCTTTTTGGAGACAGAGTGGATAGCAACGATATTAAGGAGATGGCTAATATTCTTTGGTGCAAGATTGGAGAATTCCCTTTCGAGTATTTAGGTATAAAAGTTGGTGCTAATATGAACCGCATTTGTCACTGGAATTCGGTAGTGGAAACTGTCTGGTCCCGATTGTCTATTTGGAAAGCCAACTCCCTCTCCATGGGGGGTCGTCTAACACTTATTAAATCTGTGTTGTCTAACCTTTCGATTTATTATTTGTCTATTTATAAAGCCCCAGTTCAGGTTTTGGATCAAATAGAGAAGTTGATGAAGAATTTTCTTTGGGCCGGTTCTAATGATGTGAAGAAGATGCATTGGGTTTCGTGGGAAGTTGTTACCACTTCAAAATCCGATGGGGGGCTGGGTATTTAGAGGTTAGCGGACGTCAACAAGGCTTTGATTACCAAGTGAGCGTGGAGGTTTAAGAAGGATCCGAATAGTAGTTGGCGACGGATTGTTGAGGCAATTCATGGTGGTAAAGGTAGATGGTGTTTCCTCCCTGTGAATAGTGGGCTTTCTGGGTGCTGGAAGACCATTGTTTCGCTTGTGGGTAAGACGAAGTTCCAAGGTAAAGATGTTCATAATCTTATTAGAGGTAAGTTGGGGAATGGTTCGGTCATTTGCTTTTGGTCCGATAAGTGGTATGGAGAGACTATCCTTATGCATAGGTGGCCTTGTTTATATCAATTGGAAAAGAATAAAAGGTGCATTATTTTGGAGAGGATCCGGTGCCGAGATGGGGAGTATTGTTTTGGAGTGAATTGGCGGAAAGGCCTAAGTACAGTAGAGGAAATTTCGGAGTTTAGAGACCTTCAAGAGATGGTTCTAAAATGTAATTTCTCGGGGGGTCAAAGATTTGTGGTGCTGGGACGCAGATCCGGGGGGCTGTTTCTCAGTCCAGAACGTTAAGAAGATGTTGCGAAGCGGCCGTGATGTGATAAGGAATCAAGACATGAAATGGACCGGGTGGGTTCCGCTTAAGGTTAACATCCATGTTTGGAGACTCGAGATGGACCGGTTACCAACAAAGAAGTCGCTTGTTAGGAGAAATATCAACGTGGAAGAAGTTTCTTGTGTGCTATGCCAATCGGAGGAGGAAACTTCTTTACACATCTTTACCGGATGCATGATCACCTATGGCGTTTGGCACTTCATCGACAAATGGTGTCGTCTGGATCCTATCTTTCTATTCGAGATTAAAGATATTATGAAGATGACAGATTTGCTTCGTGGATCAAAATGGAAGAAGGCTATAGTCAAAGGTATCGTTATGACGGCTTGTTGGGTGATCTGGAGGACTCGCAATAAGGTTATTTTTGAAGATGTCCCGCCGAGGGTTTGTGATATGATTGCTTGTATTAAATCCTGATCGTATTTATGGTTGCGTAGTCGATCCAAGTTTCATGATCTTAGTTGGAAGGATTGAAGTAGATATCCGTTAAATATGTTGTAAAGTTGGTTGTTTTTGGCGGTCCTCGTTTCGAGGGCTTAGCCCTTTTTTAATGAACTTAAACATTAAAAAAAAATAAAAAAAGATTTCACACACCAGGTAAAAATTCAATATAGCGCTCTTGTAAGATTTTCACTACTTACTAATTCACAGTACGTCCAATTATTGAAGGGATGGGCCAAAGGCTTGATAGGATAAAGTTATCAACTTTAACTTTAAAAGATATTATATGTTTAAATAATTTTAAAAGTAGATTTAATAAAAATCAATTTTGATAATTGGACGAGCTAGTTACGTTTTCGATTATATATATGTCTTAGGAAGATCTCAATTGCACCCTCTATATATATCTATACCTCTTTACAACATTACATGGGGAAATATATTCAAATTTTATAAAGTTAAGATGACATACCAAAAGTTTCTTTACAAGTTTTTAAATTTATTACTTTTTTTCCTTAAATACCCCTAGAAGATAATCAACTTTTATATGAAAATAGAACTCATCCAAACTAAATAAACAAACGGGATAACAATATTTTTGAACAAATTTCATATAATGACGATCAAAGATAATAATTTATGTTACCACAATGAATAATCTTATCTCTGCTAAACTTGTATGAGTTTTAATATTTTGCCATAATAATACTTATATTATAAACTCTTTTCATATATATGCGTCTACTTAGCGGCAAAGTGGAGGGGATGGTTCGGCTCACTGGCTACATTGAGCAATTTTTTAGTTGTTGAGTCAGGTTGGACAAGTCTATTACAAACTTACAAATCACAACTTTTAATTTCTAAATGGACAGTGACATTCATATGCAAGTGCATACAATATCATATTATTACTACATGCTTTTGTCATGTAAATGAACTTTATCCTTTAGCAAGGTGTTTTCAATGGCACGGTTATGGAGATATGCAATGACCGGACAGCTTACACAAGAGTTATGTTTATGTTCATATTGATCTGTTACAGTAACATACATTTGGTTTATTAAGATTTGTTCAATAATGAGTAAATGGTTTTTGTGGTAAACTGCAATCAGTTGTAAGTGGCGGTACACATTTCTTTTCTTTTTCTTTCTACGAACACTTGTTAAAAAATAGTGCGCACATTTCTATTCTTTCTGTGTAACTTGCGGCAAAAAAACCTAAGTATCATAATGTTGTATTGCAACCCAATTGTGGATCCCGCTGCAACGCGCGGGTAAACCCACTAGTATATTCCTAATTGCTATAATATTTTCTCATTGCTTATATCTAACCGTTCCTTTTCGACATTCACCGACAAAAATATGTATGGTATCACATAACACGAAAAGCTTCACTTCACTTTGCGATAAAAATTTCACATGTATATACCTTTTTCAAAAGAAACTACATTCCCAAACGTCGATCAGGAACAAGCCCATCTATTTCACATATGAAGATCCAAAAAGTGGACGAACCTGCAATTATGGTTAAAACAGGTACGAATATGATGGATCTGGAATGCTCCGAACCTAGGCTTGAACCTGCACAAGGTAAAAGACCGTTAGGCTCGTTACAGAGGATGAGGGAGGGCCTCTCTGTAACCACCCTCCGGCGTGAGGATAAGTATTTGTTTAGTGAGAGAAAGTAGAGAGAGAAAGTAGGATTCGGAGTGTATGCATTCGTGTGTTGATTGTACTTTGAAGGGGGTATTTATAGTGGTCAGCAAAGTTGTACTTTGCTTCGGACCCCCCTTTGTACTATCATTCGGGACCTCTTGATTTCCGGGGGTGGGTTGTACTTCCTTTGGTGGAGACATCATGCCACGTCCTAGTGTCCTTGGTCCGTATTTAGGGGGCGAGCCGCGGTATAAATGCTTATACCTCTTCATGTCTTCCCAAGTCCTCAAGTTACTTGTAACTTGCTGGACTTAGGTGTGACCGATTCACAGGCGCGTAAGCCGCGATATAAATGCTTATACCTCTTCATGTCTTCCCAAGTCCTCAAGTTACTTGTAACTTGCTGGACTTAGGTATGTAACTTGCTGGACTTAGGTGTGACCGATTCACAGGCGCGTAAGCCGCGGTATAAATGCTTATTCCTCTTCATGTCTTCCCAAGTCCTCAAGTTACTTGTAACTTGCTGGACTTAGGTATGACCGATTCACAGGCGCATAAGCCGCGGTATAAATGCTTATACCTCTTCATGTCTTCCCAAGTCCTTAAGTTACTTGTAACTTGCTGGACTTAGGATGTCTCGCGGCTATTTGGTTGTGTTACGGCTTTTGAGGGGTTTGTGAGGATTGTTGACACGTGTCGAAACCAGCTGTCTAGAAGCTTGTGTTGTACGCTTGGGACACGTGGGCACCCTTATAGCCACATGATGCAGTTGTTGATGTGATGGCGGTTCATCTCCCGGGGTGATCTGGACCTCTCATTTCGTCCAGTTGTCCCACATCTTGGCCATCTCAACGGTTGCTTCTATCCCCTATATAAACCCTCTTTTACTTTTTGTTTCTTCACATTTTACTGTTTTACTCTCAATCTTCCTTCCTTTTCCTTTTATCCTTCCGGCGTCCTGTCCAACTGTGCTTTTCGCTCGATACCTTGTGAGCTTCCTAAAGGTGCGTTGTCCTTCTCCTTCTTTCCTGCTTTGTGTTTTGTTTTTTGGATTTTAAAAAATGGTGAAAGATGACATGGGTGTCACCTGCTCGACCCTTTCTGCTGACAAGCTCGCACGGTTCATAGATGATTACGCAATTCCGCGGGATCTGAACCCTGTGCTACCAGAGCCGAAAGATGTCATTCATCCTTTCCCTACAGGGAAGTTTGGTTTCTATACGCGCGTCTGTGACTTTGCCAACTACCGGGTCCCTTTTACCAAATTTTTAATGAGGGTTTTAAAATTTCACGGCGTACACATTTCTCAAGTGAATCCCTTTGGTCTTAGCCGGGTGAATCACTTCGAGCTTTCGTGCCGCGCCTTGGAAACGGGGGCGGATCTAAATGTGTTCCGGTGCTTTTATAAGCTCAATAAAGCCGGCAGTTGGTACACCTTTAAGAAGCGGCGGTCGATGGAGAGCTGTCACGATTATCAGACGACCAGATTAAAAAATTGGAAGAACAAGTTCTTCTTTTTGGATGACCGGTGCTTACCCGCAGACATGGTGTGGTGTGAGAGGTTTGAGGCGTCCGAATGGGACCTACCCAAGAGGTTTAAATATAACCGTGCTTTGTACTTGGATTTGGTGGAGAACAAAACCAACATTCAGAAATATCCGGAGCATGTTCTTTGTCTCGGAGGTGTGAGCACGAACTGGAGTTTGGATGACAGGTGGCCGTTGGTTCGTTATGGTGGAGAGGGTGAGTGGAGAGTCGCGGCTTATTTATTTAATTTTTCGCGTTCTGCCGTTAGTTTTTTCTAACTCACCTTTGCTTTTTGTTTATACAGAGATGTCGCTGCTAGATTGCTTGAAGTTGACCACTTTTGATGATGCGGCCTTGGAGTTTACCAGCGAGGATTTGGGTAATACAAAGCCCTTAGTAGAGCAAATGTTGAAGACGCACCAGGCAATTCGGCCGGTGGAGGGCACAGGTGTTGGTGCTAGTGGTACCGGTGGGGATGGTCAGACCACAGGGGTCGTGACCGAAACTGTTGGGGTGAATCTGCCCTCTGAGGGCCTACCTTTGTCTTCTTCTGAAATTCCTCCCAATCCACCAACTGCGAGCGTTCAGCAGCCGGACCCTTCTGCTAGCACGGGTCATCAATCTTCCGAGCCCTCTCGTGCCTCCAAGGAGGTTTCTGGTGATAAGGAGGGGCGAGCTCTTACTGATACCTCGGTCTCCCGAGGTTCGGGCAAGAGGAAAGCTGTGAAGAGTACCGCTGCGAGTTCAAAACCCAAAAAGAAACTGCGGTTTGTAGAGGATACTACAGAGGTATATTCTAACCTTCTCCATAACCTTGAATATCATTTATTTGGGGTTAAATCCCCCAGAGACTCGGCTCCGATACTAATGGTGGATAATCCTCAAGGCGGGGGTCTTAGTCATGAGGAGGGTGTGGATGGGTCTACCGGGATACTTAGCCCGGCGAAGGAGAAGGTAGTGCGGCCTGATGATGTTTCAGCTGGTGAGTTTAGGCAATCTCCCCTTCTTTCTCAAACCAATGTGGGGGATAAGGATGATACTTTCCCCCCCACCATGGTTCGAGACTGAAGCTTTTTCCCTTTATGGTTTTGCAGCTTTGGCAGGGGAGGGTTCTGGTGGTGGCAGCTTTATTGCTGATGAGAAGTTCGTCCCGGAGTGGGACTTGAAGAATGGGAACCGGGTGGTAGACGGGCTATCTGCCCGTATGATGTTGTTCAACTTGGACACCCCTGCCGACCGGGAGTTCTATCATAACCTGGGCTCTCCCGCCCTTTGTGAGGCGTTGCTGGTTAGCCAGGCCCAATCCAACTTTTTGGTGACCAATGCATACCGTCGTTGGACGGATGCCGAGGTAGACAGGGAGCGGTTGCGGAGGAAGGGGGCTTCTTGCAACCACGGGCCGGCCATGGCTGAGTTGAAGAAGAATCTGAGGGATGCTCAGAACCAGGCCTCTTCTACACAATTCGTTGTAGCTTCTGCCGCGGAGTCCAGGGATAAAGCCCTTCAAGAAGTTGAACTTTTGAAGAAACAACTTCATGAGTCCGAAGCTGCTGCTGCTGCTGACTCCAAGAAGACCAGTGACCTTCTTAAACAGATGGAGGTTACGATGGCAAATCTGAGGAAAGGTACCGATGCTTTAATTGCTGGTATGTTTTTTGATGATTAAACCCTTTTTGGTATTAACTTAACTTTGGTTGTCCGTTATTTTGTAGAACGGGACGAGGCCGTGGAGGGAGAAAAGCTGGTGCAACAGGTCTTGGCCGCGGCAGAAAAGAAGATGGCAGGTGATGAGGAGGCATGGAAGTCCGAGAAGAAGGAATTGCTCATAATATTGACGAGCTTTTTAGCCTGAAAACCTTCTTTTTGACGACCGGAGCCCAACTGATCGCGGACCATGTTCACAAGGGTCCGGCCATGAAAAAGGTCGTTAGTGACGTGAACAACGCGATGAATGCTATGGGCTTTAATGTTGGTGTGAAGGCTGGCTACGCGGCTGTGGCAAAGGGTATTCCCCTAGATAAGATGCCGCTGATAAAGCACCGTGCCCAGGAAGAGCTCACCTCTGCCGCCCATGCCTATGACTCCCTTGTTTTTCCCAAGATTGCCAAGCTGGTTGATCAAGTCACGGGCCCGCCTGAATCTCTGACCGAAGCTTTCGACGAGCTGAAGCTCGAATCCTCCACTTAGCTTTATTTAGACAATTATCATTTGACCCGTGCCCTTATGAGGCCCGGAGTGTTTGTAATATTTTTGAACACGTTCCACTGGGTTCGAACCACTTGCTAGGTTCGAACCGTCTTTAATGCAGGTTTAACGCTGGACCTCATCGTGGGTTCAGTTCATGTTTTTGACTTATGACGTGTTTTGTTTGAGATAATATCCTTGGTCTCGAAACGACCAATTAGTAAGAAGAAGGTTCGTAGCTTAACTTAGTCGTGCGTCCACGTATCTAGCTACGTCCTTGTTTCATCCGCGGATTTTGTGTATGTTTTTTAGATAACCATGGTTTATGGGGTTCCTTTACCGGGACGCGGCTGTTATCCATGCCGCGTGCTGGTGTTCTAAGTTCTCCCCTTATATATATATATATATATATATATAAAAATCTTTGTTTTATGTTTGTATTTAAGATTTAGCTAGGTGCTTGTTTAGGTTAGTTGAGATCCGGACCAAAACTTATCCACTTTGGTCCGTTTCTTTTTGCTACTCCTGTTTGATGTCTTTCACACCACGTGGCTTTTGTTACGTCGAGCTCGTTATTGAGCTTCGGCTCATATTAGCACCTTAGAATTTTTTTAAAGTAAGGGCCAGCTTTTTATTAATGCTTTGTCGGGGAATGTCGCATCCCGAATAATAACAAGGAAATAGAAATAGTGAGGAATGGCACATCTCACATTACAATCAAGAAGAAAACTTAGGAAAAACTAGCTGGTCGTGCTTACATATAGCATTTTTTAAGGTAAACACCATTCCAGGTGCGGGGTATGTCTTTCCCTTCTAGGGTTTGGAGGGTGTATGCGCCTTTCCCCCCTGCGGTCTTAATTACGTATGGCCCTTCCCAGGAGGCGGCCATCTTTCCTTTTTCAACCTCGCTGGCCTCGTTGCAACGAAACACATACTCTCCTGGCTTGAACCGGACCTCTTTCACCCTTGAGTTGTAAAATTTTTCCAACTCTTGTTTGTACCGCGCTTCCTTGATGGCCGCGGCTTCTCTCCTTTCATCAAGCAAATCCAAATTCATCCGTAGTTCTTGGTCATTGTTGTTGATGTGTTGGACACGTAGGGACGGGGAGCCAATTTCTACGGGGATCACGGCCTCGGTCCCGTAGGTTAGACTGAAGGGTGTTTCCCCCGTACTTGTTTTTGTATGGGTTCGATGAGCCCACAAGACGTTGGGGAGCTCATCTACCCAGCCGCTCCTCTTCCGCCCCAATCGTTTCTTTATCCCTTCCTCCAAACTTCTGTTTATCCTCTTCACCTGTCCATTTGCCTGCGGGTGTGCCACCGAGGCAAATGACTGCTGGATATGGAGGTCATGGCACCACTTCTTGAATGGGTTATTTGCGAACTGCGTCCCATTGTCACTGATGATTGTTTGTGGGAGACCAAAGCGACACACTATCTGTTCCCATACGAACTTCTTTACCTCTTTCCAAGATATTTTTGACAGAGGTCGGGCTTCGACCCATTTCGTGAAGTAATCCACAGCAACCAATAGGAACTTCATGCCCCCTGTGGACTTGGGGAATGGTCCAACAATATCAATTCCCCACTGTTGGAACGGCCATGCCGCGGTTACGGGGATGAGGTTATTCTTAGCTCGGAGGCTGAAGGGTGCGTGTCGTTGGCATTCCTCACACTTTTGCAGCTCTGTGACGGCGCTGTTGTGCATGCCCGGCCAGAAATATCCCGCATTCATTATCTTTGCTACCACCATTCTTGGACCTGCATGTATGCCACATATTCCACGGTGAATTTCTTGGACGATATAAGAAGCTTCGTCCAAATCGACACATTTCAAGAGTGGTCCCAAGAATGTTCTTCGATATAACTGACCGTCAATGATTTGGTATTGGAGGGCTTTTACTCTTAGCTTCCGGGCTTTCGCCTTGTCTTCCGGCACAGCATCATTCATGAGATACTGGACTATTGGAGTCATCCAAGGATCTGATGCTGCGTCTACTGATAGTACCGCAGTTGCATGGATGGATGGGCCTTGTAGGGCTTCCATGTGCACTTCTTGCTGGGCGATGTCATCAGTGGATGCGGCCAGCTTGCTTAGAGTATCGGCCTTCTTGTTCTTGCTTCCTGGTATGTGAACTACTTGACAGGCTTCGAATTGCTTCATCAATTTTTTAGCCTGCATTTAAAGCAAGGATTAGTCGTTTTCTTTGGTACTAATATCTTTAGCTGATGGTTTTGGGTAGTACCTGTACCTCAGCTAGGTATAGGATCATGTTGGCTTCTTTAGCCTCATATTCCCCAGATATTTGATTGGCTACCAACAAAGAATCGACATGTGAGATGACCTGCAATGTTTACAGCGTGTTAAGGATTTGGCCGAACTTTGCATATAGCAGGGAGTTATTATAGTATTGGACGTATGTGAGTACCTTCCTGGCTCCGACCTTTATAGCCAGTCGAAGTCCTGCTATGAGTGCTTCATACTCGGCCTCATTGTTGGAGCTTTTGAAATCTAGCTGGATAGCATAGAGCAGTTCTTTTTCCTCAGCTTCTTGCAAAACCATTCCGGCGCCCGACCCTTCCGAACCCGATGCCCCATCGGTGTAAAGGGACCATGTACTTGCCGGGGCATGTTGGGGCTCGGTTTCTGTGGATTGGGGAATTTCTACCAGGAAATCAGCCACAGCTTGCCCCTTCACTGGTCCTCTAGTTTTGTACGTGATATCAAAAGCACCGAGCTCAATGGCCCATTTAGCCATTCGTCCAGAAGCCTCTGGCTTTTGAAGTACTCGGAGGATTGGCTGTTCAGATTGTACCTCAATGTTGAATGCTTGAAAATATCTACGGAGTCTTCTGGAAGTATGAACCAGAGCGAGAGCTAACTTTTCAAGGATCGGATATCGAACCTCATATTCTCGGAGGGCTCGGCTAATATAGTATACCGGGTGCTGTACAGCGGCCCTGGTGACAATGAGGACGGAGCTGATAGCTCCCTCCGAGGCTGAAAGATAGACCGTGAGTGTTTCACCGGGTTCCGGAGCTGTTAAGGTGGGCAAATCAATCAAGCATTTCTTTAGCTCATCAAAGGCGACGCCGGCTTCGGCCGTCCATTGGAACTGTTCCTTCCCCAGACTCTTCTTCAAGACATTCATGAATGGCAAAGTTTTTTTCTACGGCTTTGGAGAGGAATCGGTGTAGGGCCACTAGCCGCCCGTTTAAAGACTGCATCTCTTTTAGACTTTGAGGGGGCTGCATTTTTAGAACGGCCTCTACCTTTTCTGGGTTGGCTTTTATTCCATCCCGGGCCACCAGTACCCCTAGGAACTTCCCCTCCTCCAGGCCGAAGGAACATTTCTTGGGGTTTAACTTCATGTTGATCTCTCGAAGCTTGGCGAAAGTCTCGGCAATGTCTTTTATCATGGTTTCTTCCGTACCACTCTTAATGACTACGTCATCAACATAAACCTCTAGGTTTCTTCCTATTTGATTTTTGAATGCTGCATCCATCAATCTTTGGTACGTAGCACCAGCATTTTTTAGTCCGAACGGCATTTTTTTATAACAATACAAGCCGCTGTTTGTGACAAACGCCGTCTTGTCTTCATCAGCCTCGGCCATTTGAATTTGATGATACCCTTTATAGGCATCAAGGAAGCACTTCAATCTGAATCCGGCTACGGCGTCAACTTTTACGTCAATCTCTGGCAAAGGATAACAATCCTTCGGACAGGCATTATTGATATCTTTAAAATCAACGCATATTCTCCAAGCTCCGTCCTGTTTCTTGACCAGCACAGGATTGGCTACCCGAGTTTGGTACCGCACTTCCCGGATTATTCCGGCGCTTAACAAATTTTTTACGTCTTCCGCGATGGCTTTAACGCGGTCCGGGGCCATACTTCTCTTCTTCTGAGCTACCGGTTTTATGCCGGGATAAGTGTTCAACTTATGCTCTGCTAACGATCTCGGAACCCCGGTCATATCTGAATTTTCCCAGGCGAAGACATCTAAAGAGTTTGAGAGCAACTTCCAAAGTGCCTCTCGAGCTGTGGTTGGGAGCTGTGCACCAATAGAGATTTTTTGTTCCGGGAAGCGTGGGTGTATCGACCATTTCTCGGTCACAGCAGTGCCAGCACTTCCCGGGTGATCTTCGTCGTGCCCCGTATCTAACGATTGGCGGATCTCCGAAATGGAAAGCCCGGCCTCAGATTCTATTGTGGCAATACCTTCTTCGGTTGGGAATTTAAGTGCACCATGGATGGTAGATGTTACCATTCCAAAGGCTTTCATCCCTGGTCTTCCCAGGATGATATTATGTACTGACCTGGAGCCCACCACCAAAAAGGTTAGGATCACTGTTCGTTGACACTTTCCGAAACTGAACGTCACCGGTAAAGATAGCTGCCCAATGGGCTGTACGATTTCTCCTGAAAAACTGATTAACGGCATGGAAACTGGAATTAGCTTTTGCTGGGATGCTTCGGCTAATAACTGGAAACATTGGAGGTACATGATTTCAGTGGCACTTCCCCCATCCACGTAAATCCGGTGAGTTTTATGCCCAGCCACGATCCCTGATACAATTATCGGGCCTTCTTTATAATCATCTGGTGAAATGGAGGGGAAAGTGATGGGCTGAGCCATCCATGCCGCGACATGATCGTTATTCCGCTTCATCCCTTGCTGCTTGATGGTTCGGATCATATGTATCCCTGCTTGATCATTTGGATTTGGAATATTTGTGACGTTGGCTTTGCCTTCTTTGATCTCCTTCACCAAGTGTGACAGCTTACCTGCCTTAAGAGCTTTCTCAATCTCTTGCTTCAGCGACCAGTAATCATCAGTATCATGTCCCCTGGGTCGATGGTAATCACAGTATTTTTTGGTGTTCTTGTCGGATGTGGGCTTCTGTCTCGGGGGTTTGGGGAAATCCACATTCTCCGTGCTAAGTATCTCACTGGGAGATTTTAGTAGATCGGAGTAAGTTGACCCCCAGTGTGAGGAGGAGTTTCGGCTAGTAGAACTTTTATCATTTCTGGAGTAAGGTTGGGACCTGTTTTTACCCCAGGAGTTACTTCAATCCGAGCTTGGAGCTCCTGACCCCTTCTTCCATGAACTACTTCTTGACGAGGAGCGGTACTCATTGTCGTATGTTTGGCTAAAAGCACTCTTTCCTCGAGCAAAGGCTCGTGCTCGCTCCATCAATACTTCCATGGTCTTCGGAAGATCTTCATGTAACTTTTCTACAAGCTGGTTGTTTTGGACTCCGTGGCAAAAGCCGGAGATCCGTAATTGATCGAGAGCTCCACTGATCTGCATGCTCTCCTTGTTGAACCTGTCAATAAACCTCTCCAGTGACTCCCCGTCTTTTCTACGGATGTTGTGGATTTCGGTGATGTCTTTTGAACACCTCCGCTGTTGGGAAAAGTTTTGTAGAAAAGCACGGCGGAGTTCAGTCCAATTCGCTATTTCACCTGGTGCCAGACCATCGAACCACACCCTGGCCGCCCCCGTAAGGGTCTGGGCGAACATGTGACACCATGCAGGCATGGGCCATAGTTCGATCTCTGCAGCTCCTCCAAAATCATGAATGTGATCGTCCGGATCTGACGTACCATCATATCTTTTTATTGTTGTGGGCATTTTAAGTTTTGCTGGTAAAGGAGCACTGGCGATACGGGGTGCGAACTTGGAATATGCAGCCATATAGGCTGGGCGATAAGGAGTGGTAAGGTCATCTTCAGCTGTGGTGACGGCTGGTCTTTGCTTTGCCATGATGGTGACAGGCTGCGTGACTCCGTGGTGCCCCGATGGGAAGCAGCTCCCTTGCGGGGTCCCTAGATCGGGAGTGGTAACCACGGTGGAGTACGTGAGTTGCGCAACAGGACCCGGACCATGTCCGGAGGACGCTTGAAATCCGTCGGCGGAGAATAGGTTTACCTGCACACTTTTGAGTTTCGCTTCCTTTTCTTGCTGTGCTTTAAGCTGCAATAAGAAATCACGATTCTTGAGTAGAAACTCCGCATCGAACTCTGGTGCGATATCTTGACTTGCTCGGAAGGTGTTGTCCACCGAACTCTGCATAGGCATAAAATGTCCCTCCGTGTTGGTGAGCCCTGTGGACGGGGTCATGACAACAGAGGCCGTAACAGTGGTGGCCCCTTCGCCATGCTCCGTATTTGTGACATCTTCGATAACGAAACCTTCAGATGAAGCCGCCATGGGAAAAACCGTCGATATCTTTACCTTTTAAGGATACAGAAAACGGTTGTACAAACGGATGGTGCCAATTGAAGATCCAAAAAGTGGACGAACTTGCAATTATGGTTAAAACAAGTACGAATATGATGGATCTGGAATGCTCTGAACCTAGGCTTGAACCTGCACAAGGTAAAAGACCGTTAGGCTCGTTACAGAGAGGCCCTCGTTACAGAGGAGGAGGGAGGGCCTCTCTGTAACCACCCTCCGGCGTGAGGATAAGTATTTGTTTAGTGAGAGAAAGTAGAGAGAGAAAGTAAGATTCGGAGTGTATGCATTCGTGTGTTGATTGTACTTTGAAGAGGGTATTTATAGTGGTCAGCAAAGTTGTACTTTGCTTCGGACCCCCTTTGTACTATCATTCGGGACCTCTTGACTTCCGGGGGTGGGTTGTACTTCCTTTGGTGGAGACATCATGCCAAGTCCTAGTGTCCTTGGTCCGTATTTAGGGGGCGAGCTGCGGTATAAATGCTTATACCTCTTCAACATAGTTGTTAAAAAGACCAAGAAATGTTTTTCAATGCTCGTAATTAACATGCTCATTAGTGTAAAGTACGAAACGTGTCAATAAATTTGATCATAAAGACAAAAGTTATTAATATTAGGATTGGGATTATGGAAATTGGGGATGACACCCCACCCGAATGAATATTGGGACGAGTGAATAGTTTGTAATTTTTCTATTTATTAATATTAGGATTGGGATTATGGAAATTGGGGATGAATATTGGGACCACTACAATGCTATGGGGAAGTGACCCGATCAGTGCCGAGAGTGCATAAGAATTTTGGGGCCTGGGGCAAAAAAAATAATTGGGCCCTTAACATATAAACCTATATATAACTTACTTTTTTTTTTACTACAAGATAAGTTTTTAAAAGGCACAATTTCAAAATTAATATGCCTTATAATCAATAAACAATAACTAAAATACTGATAGAAAGTTAAGTTGATTTAAATTTTCTTGTAGATATCTAAAAGTTAAGAATACAAAAGCTTATGGATTTCAAGTTATTCAAAACTTTTGGCTTTCATAGATATAATATTACACATTAAAAGTACTCACTAACTTATATTAGTTATGTGATGTCTCACCGTTTTCTACTTAGAAGTATTCTCAATATAAGTGAGCCGTATCACACTTGAGTCATGTAGGTTCATAAATCTACACGGTGCCACTTGATATAACCATTAAAAAAAATAACTTTTACCAATCAACAATAATAAATAAACAAACATAATCATAAAATTAACACAATCAAATTTAACAAACCAAACCAACATCTTTACTACACGTGATAACTAAAAAAAAAAAAAAAAAATAGTTAAAAACTTTAAAAAGTAAAATAACTCTATTAAATATATAGATACATTACATGATTATATACAACCTAGGGAAAAAAATCTTGGAAAGAACACACCCTTCTGATTTAGTTTATGTTGGGAATTGAGATAGTAAAAAAAGCTACTAATGAGAAATGATGGATGACTCATGGCCTATGGTCATGAGTTTGAGTTCTGATTATGAGTTCGAGTCCTAATCTCGCCAGGTTTTACCCGGTCCTTCACGGATAGCTCAGTTGGTGAATGGACCAGGGATCTCTCTTGAGGTCTTGGGTTCGATTCTCACGAACGACATAATGAGAAATGATGGATGACTCATGGCCTATGGTCATGAGTTCGAGTCCTGATCTCGCTAGGTTTTACCGGTTCACTACCGTCGTGCCTTCGGGCGGGTATGTGGGTCGGGTTTTCCCTGGTAGCGGGCTGTCAGGCGGGCTAGGGGCTTCGTGCGTTCGGGGTGGGCCGGGCTGTGTCCCTGTCTTTGCCACTGGGGGGTTGCGTATGAAGTACCCGGCGTTGTTTAGTTAGCCGTTCAAAAAAAAATGTTACTAATGAAAAATTAAATATTATTTTAAGACAAAATTACATCAATCAACCTTTATGTTTCATCAAAATTGTAGGTTCCAACCTTTATGTTTAATTTGCACCCAAATCAACCTTTAACCATACATTTTCATACAGGTTCCAACTTTTAGCACTAACACACTTAATTTTTGGTGTTAAGTCCTCTCACATGCACGTCATGTGAGGGTAGTTTAGCCTTTTCATCTCCTATCAATGTGTTAATGACAAAAATGAAAAAATAAAAAATAAATAATAATATTTATGTCATTTCTCTCCAATCCACCATTTCTCTAATCCCCAAAAAAAACCCTCGTCTCAACAATGTCCAACAGTAGCATCTATGTTACCATTACCAAATGGTCCATTGTAGAAGTAAGCATCAGTGAACTAGGGTTCCACGGTGGTACGTAGCCACCATCGTTGACCAAGCCAACCCACCCTGAACCAACAAAAAAATAATCATCCTAAAAGAAACCCAAAAATCTTAATAAAAGGGTATTTAATAAAGTACGATACGTTGGTTAAAGACGACAGCGATGAACCGTTGACTAAGTTGTTGACTCGTCGTTTGATACGTTGGTTAAATGACATGAATATTTTTCTGGTTAGTCTTATCACCTTCTATCCATGTGTTAATGACAAAAATGAAAAAATAAATAATAAATTAAAAAGAACTAAGAGAACACTTAATCACCATAACCTCCACTCACTTCCAATGGCGGCAAAAAACCATCTCCTCACCCTCTACACTTAACAAGTACCCCCACTTAGGTTTTATAGGTACCGATCCATTTTCACCACCAAAGCTCCATCTTTTCACCAATTACACAACCGAACCACCAAACCCCTCTGCACCGATTGACCCACCGTATTCCTCTACCTCTTCCCTGGCTGACCCACCGTATTCCTCCACCTCTGCAGCAAACCATTAAGGGTAAAAAAAAAAAACCTTATTTGTTCAGCAATTTGTTGTGTAAACACTTATTTGTTCTTGAAATATGGATTTAGTTGGGTTTTTGTTTAATTTTATTACTAAGTTATTAGGGGTTTTTCCTCTCTGAATGTATAACCATGGTGGTTGTGCTGCAAACATTAAATAAAGAAGAAAGGCTAGTAGATGACTATTGGCCGAAAATTTTAATAAGGGTTTTTGGATAGGTTTTTTTTTTTCAAAGAAGGAAAGATGCGGCTGACATTTTCAAAGAAAATTAGAGGTTTTGACTAAATTTAGGGATTCCATAGGATACCTGTATATGGCCCATGGGGGTCTCCACGTGTGACAACAGTCAACAATCCAAGTCAACATCAGTACGCTTTTCTTTCATTATTGTCATTATATGTGCATACGTAGACATTTTGCATACACTATACCCCCTCCCTAGTCTAGTGAAGCATGAGTTACTCAGGAAACTTAACAAAGATCACTCGTTTATGCATACAAGACCCGGACAATCACCAAACCAGTATTCAAAGAGGTTACCCTCCCCCAACATATGATAACTCTCTATTAACACATGTAAGCATGTTAACAACCAAATAAACTATGGGTTACAAAATACATGTTAAAGTTGTTAACAGGCACCCTGAAGACCTAACCAAAACCTGGCAATATGTCACCAAATAGATATTCCTATATCAAAGGTGACTTAAGGTTACTAAACAAACTAGTTAGACATGATGCAAGTATGTATTAATAACCACCTATATGTACAAGTATCAACTAATCCACATGATTCCTCACCCATTCGATTACATGTGCATACAAACATGAGCACTCTTGTATGGATAACAACCTATTATAACTACCATGCCTCCTATGACAACTATTTTGCATAATAATAAGCCTTGAAATTCAATATATGAGGTGATGATCATACATACAAGTGAGAATATTTCCTTTGTTTTCTTTCCCGCATTTCGGCCGAAACTCATAACCCACACCTCAAACTTTTCCAAACAATGACATGCCCTAAGTTATACCTTTTGGGTAATATTACAATACACCACACTCACCCATGAATGATAATATGCCAAGACAAGATAATATCCCTTGATGCTTACACTTGGCCGATCCATACAAACCCATGCATCACAAGTCATTTTCATCCAAGAATCTCACCTACACTTACACCATTTTGGAAACTATCTTGTTTGCATCCCAAGTGCCATGGATATGAACTACCTAGTTTGCAAAACAACCAACATCCATACATCTAAAACCATCGGCCGAAAGGGACACCACATCATCCCATCATTGTCAAACATTCCACAAGAGACAAAGTCCACTAGTCACCAAACATTGCACCTAAAAGGAAAGACCTATACTAAGGCCAAGCTACAACACCTCTTACACTCCCTTTCTAGTCGATAGTGATGTGTGAATGTTGTATATATGTACACGAGTGGAAACAAGGTGGAGAACAAGACAAGATTACAACTAATCATACATACACCCCTAAAGCTTCTAGTCCAAAATGTTTCCACATTTCATGAGGGATTGCTTGCCAAATTTAGATGGATCCTCTTGTCAAGAATCGGCCAAGAGGAAGAGATCACCAAAAGGTCACCATCATTCACCATTTGATGATTATAAACCTTAACAATGCAAGAACACCCAAGGACTACTTGACTTGCCACATTTAGCTTTGTCCTCATCTCCCAAATCGGCCTATATAAAGGCATGAACTTCATCCTTGGAGACTTGCACCTTCGCCCTTAAACTCATCACAAACACCTCTCAATCCACTCCCTCTTGTAAGCATTCGACCGAAGACAAGGAAGGCTCCAAGCCACTTGAGGTTCGATCCAAGAAGAAGCACAAGAACACCACTATCATTCACCACATTCCTTGTTTCTTTGGTATGTAGTCAAGCCTCTTTTCTTCTTAAAAACATCTATATTAATCGCCCTATTATGTTCACCAACCATCCAACACATGATTCCATCTAGTCGACCAAGTTTCACAGACATCGTGTCAATAATGATTATCTTAACTAACTAAAGATCACCTTGTCAAGATATCTCCTCACACACATAAGTAATCGGCCATTTTATTATACCATGATAGAACGAGTTGTTTCTTTGCAATCAAAACCACTCAAAAGGGTTAACTAAGAGTTGAATTCACAATCACAACTCACTTGATTTATGTTTAAGGTTTATATTTATAAAGGTGGTGTTTATAATCGGCTTTCATCACAAAACTCATTAGCACCCTTTGTAATGGTCGATGTTGTCTAGACAAGTATAAATCGACCAACTTTAATCCATCTAGCAACCGATTTCAAGGCCCATTATATGTAATAGCTTCGGCTGCCATCTTTTAACACGTGTTAATAAGGCCGAAACACATGTTCATACTAACCTTGACATTATTAAGGTTTAAACGTATCTTAAAGCTCACGTTTTAATACAAACCAACCACATGTGATGGATTGGGACCCACTTAGGACCTATGACGACACGTGGGGGGAGGGGCTCATTTTGCTTAAAATACCATTTTACATAACACTCGGATTTTCTGAAACCATGTATCTTACAAATACATTTAAGAACATCACTTACGCAAAATAAGGCCCACATACACCAATACCAGAGTCAATGAACGTTGGGTAAACAATTTGTATGATAAAAACGTACAATTTACCATGCTCTTAAGAATCATAGGGCAACTATTGTTTGGACGGTAGCTATATCACATTGACAGCTTCACTAGACCACATACGACTCTATCAGGTGAGTTTTACGGCCCCATTTTACTATTTTACATTTCGGGGGATAAACATCCTTCAATACCAGTGTCATTTACATGTGTGTGTACATTCTATCGTGACTGCCATGTCGAACATCAGACATATTGGTTCATGAGCTCACTAGTCCTCGTACAACGTTTACAGTAACCATTAGCTATCAAAAGCCATGGAACACTTTAATAGATCTATTGGGTTGACACCCCCACTCTTGGTTAGTCGCTCTAACCATTTACATAAAAAAGAGTGTTAGTATTCTACTATACATACATTGTCTTTAGTGTACAATGCGGGAGGCACCACAGTCGAGAGGTTTGGATACAGGACTCATGGTTCGCACAGTAATCATTCGCTTAGCTAGCCTATGATTGGTCATACATGAATTACACATTTGTTTTACTTGTTACGTTCAAACCCGTGAACTCACCAACATTATTGTTGACAAATCTTTTATGCATGTTTTTCAGGTAACTAGATGACGAGCAACGGAGATTTGGGAGAGGGGTTTGAGCAAGCACTTGGTGGTACCTCATTGGCATGGGTTTTATCAGTCCTGTGATGTATAAGTTTCATTTTCATGGATTCCAGACATTATTTCGGTTTTAAGACAATGCCATTTTGAATAATTTACAACAATATCCATCCTTTGATGGTACTATTTTAATAAATACGTGTGTTGCTTGAACCCTGTGCTTGAAAAACCTTTCGATGGTTGTATCCCCGTGTTTCCTCCTTGGCGGGGTGTGACAGATTGGTATCAGAGCATGAGGTTATAGCGAACTAAGATTCTTTTGAGTCAAGTATAACATAAAACATTTTTCGAAAGGTTTTCACAAAGTACCACGCCATCTCGCCTTGCACCTCTCAAATCTCAAGTTGCTCCACGATGACATACGGGTAAAATAGTTCATTCATTTACATATGTGTTCATTTACATATATATATACATGCTATGACAGGATCATGGTCATTACCATTGACCTCACTTCTCCATCAAACTCCGAGCCCGACTATTTGGTGAATGACCCTCCGGAGGAAGACTTACCCCTCACCCAGCCAGCCCTGTCCCCGATCTCCCTCATTATGGGTGCGGGTGGATTTCAGACTCAGAGATAGATGTAGACCCTCCTCCCATTATTAGGTGTACTTTCGCTGATGACACGGACGATGACGTCCCACCTTCCCTAGTTGCACCAGACACTTGCCCATCAGTGACCCCTCCCGTTTCTCGCACTCCAGCCAGCCTTAACCCCTTCTTTCGCCTTAACACCTCGGGACGTACACTCACGAAGTGTACACCCCGAAAGAGAGTGCGTCCAGCTCTTGTCATTTCCATACCTGCCCGAGCCCCGATCTTCCCTTTGCCCGCTGACCCTATCCCTACCAGTGAGCCTACCCAGCCTACTGACCCCATACCGGAGCCCCTAGCGATGGAGATATGCGAGTCGAGACCCGAGCCACCGAAGAGGCTGAAGAGGCGCTCTCAGGCCCGCATGCGGCCTTTCCTTCCCAGTCTCACTAGTGATTTAGCACATAGGGATGAGCAGGATGATCCCGAGGCTATGAGTCTGGGAGGCTCATTCGGGAGACCCCTCTATACCGAGCGTGGCGTCATTCTATCCCACGATGTGCAGCTGGTAGCATTGGGAGACCGCATTCGGGAGCTTGAGAGTCAGTTATCCGAGGTCGAGCAGGGGAGACTATTTGCTGTCATGGAGAAGGCTGAGATGGGGAAACTCTTGGAGACGTTCGAGAGAAGGATGGCAGAGACCGACCAGCGTATGAGGGAGGCGATCATTACTCTGGCTGCTGCGTTTCCACCACCACCACCTTCTTAGATGTTATGATTATGCTTGTGTTGTTTTATGGTATTATGTTATGATGTTTAGAGTATCATGGTTAACTAAACTAATTGCGGTTTGACCACCCATTTTGTGTACTAAAACTTGATCATTTTGGATTCATGTATGGATTATGATATCATGACATATTGATTATCCTTTTGACTTATGGATGTGATTTAATTATTATGCATGATTGTGTTGGTTACTATATGATTATATATATATGCATCTCTTATGTTTGTTGTGTTCTTTTCTCTTAGTTATGCAAACCCGACAGTCAGCACGAACAACTGATGGCGGACCCCTACCAGTCACTCCCGCCGAGTTAGCTAAGGTAATTGCTGAGGCAATTGCTCCACACGATGCTGCTCGAGTTGACTCCAGTGGAGGTTCATGAGGTATCGGTTACTGGAGAGGAAGTGAAACAGATCACGAGGTCGAAAACACTATTCATGGTTGTTCGTACAAAACCTTCATGGCATGCAAACCATGGAATTTTCGTGGTATGAAAGGTTCTGTAGGAATTGTCCGTTGGATTGAGAAGACCGAATCAGCCATAGACATAAGTGGTTGCTCCAAGGATCAAAAGGTGAAGTACTCCACTTGTACCTTTCAGGATGAAGCCCTTACCTGGTGGAACCTGCAAGTGCAAACCCTGGGCAGAGAGGCGGCATACAACCTTGCTTGGGTCGATCTCAAAACGCTGCTCATGGAAAAGTACTGCCCGAGGAGTGAGCTACAGAAGCTGGAGGCAGAATTCTAGAATCTTGCCATGGTGGATGCCAATGTGACTGCATATACCACTCGTTTTCATGAACTCTCTCGACTAGCCCACAGTCTAACCGACGCTGTTCGCATGGGTTCACTGAACCAAAAGGTTGTGGTTACCAGTGAGGGTTCGGGGAACAAGCGCAAACGTTCCTACAACCGGAAAGGTAGGAACTCCTCTCACCAGCGACAACATGCCGTAAAAGTCTTTGCTGCCACAACTGCTGAGGAGCCCAAATGCAACTAGGGCTGGCAAAAGGTAACCTGTATAAGACACGATTAGACCTGTTAACTGAAAAATACACTATGCCATTTTTTACTTTTTTTTAAATAATTAGAATTAAAAGGCAAAAATGCCTCATTTCTCTTTTTTGGTACATAAAACGTATAACTGCGTTATAAACATGGGATATAAAGTAGTTAAACGAGTCGTGTTCATGTTTAGAACTTGTGTTGTTCGCATCGTCAGAAACCTGTTAAACCTGCTAAGACATGATTTGCTAGCCTTAAATGCAACTACCATCACGTAGGTACCTGCGAAAGCA
Source organism: Ambrosia trifida (assembly GCA_028751855.1). Taxonomy (NCBI): domain Eukaryota; kingdom Viridiplantae; phylum Streptophyta; class Magnoliopsida; order Asterales; family Asteraceae; genus Ambrosia; species Ambrosia trifida. The sequence goes on from CM054123.1 coordinate 64,677,975, forward strand.
TCTTGTGCAAGAACTGTAACCGTCGTGGTTATTCAACCGTTAACTGCAAGCCAAAGCCACAAACACTCCTCCTGCCAAAAATGAGTGTTTCGAATGTGGTGCGACTGGACATTTCCGAAAGGACTGTCCCAAAGCCAAGGATCAAGCCCGTGGCAGAGCATTCGTGCTGGGAGCCAATGAAGCACGTGATGATCCTAACGTAGTTACGGCTACGTTTATTGTTAATAAGCATTTTGCATCAGTACTATTTGACTTAGGCGCTGATTTTAGCTCTGTGTCCACCGACTTTAAGAAATCCCTTGGATTAGAATCTAGTAAGTTGCAAACACGTTACACCATAGAATTGGCAAATGGTAAATTAATATCGTCTGAGGAAGTTGTTTGGGAGTGTGTTCTGGTACTTGACGACCATGATTTCCATATCGATATACTGCCTATTCGATTGGGATGTTTTGATGTCGTCATTGGCATGGATGGGTTATCCAAAAATCGTGCAGAAATTGTCTGTCATGAGAAGTTGGTTCGAATCCCCTTGTCAAACGACGAAACCCTTTTGATTCGAGGAAACCAGGGCGTACCCACTCTTTGAGTCATATACTGCATCAAGGCACGAAAATGTTTAAGGAAAGGTTGTGTCGCATTTTTGGAAAATGTCATTGAATAGAAGGCCAAAGATCGGAAACTAGTGGACATACTGGTAGTGCGAGACTATCCTGAAGTCTTTCCAGAAGACTTGCCCGGACTTCCACCGCCATGATAAGTCGAGTTTCGCATTCATCTTGTCCTGGGAGCTGCCCCAGTAGCTCGCATTCTGTATCGTCTGGCACTGTGCGAAATGCAGGAACTGTCTAACCAACTTCAGGAGTTGTTGGACAAAGGTTTCATTCATCCTAGTTTCTCTCCGTGGGGAGCACATATTTTGTTTGTGAAGAAGAAAGACGGAAGTTTCCGCATGTCCATTGACTACCGGGAATTGAACAAGCTGACCATCAAGAACAAGTATCCGTTGCCCAGAATCGATGATCTGTTCGACCAGTTGCTGGGTTCCAGCTACTACTCAAAGATGGATCTGCGTTCGGGTTATGATCAGTTGCAGATTCAGGAAGACGACATTCCGAAGACTGCATTCCGAACTCGTTATGGACATTACGAATTCCTAGTCATGCCATTTGGGTTAACGAATGCTCCTGCTGTCTTCATGGATCTCATGAACCGAGTCTGCAAGCCCTACCTGGACAAGTAAGTAATTGTCTTCATCGATGACATCTTGATCTACTCGCAAACTCAAGAAAAGCACGAACATCATCTTCGCTTGATTTTGGAGTTGCTCAAGAACGAGAAACTATTAGCCAAATTCTCGAAATGCGAGTTCTGGATTTGAGAAGTCCATTTCCTCGGTCACGTTGTGAGCGAGAAGGGTATACAATTTGATCCTACAAAGATTGAAGCAATCAAGGATTGGGCAGCGCCTAAGACACCAACTGAAGTGCGACAATTTTAGTGATTAGCAAGTTACTATCGACGATTCATCAAAAATTTCTCCAAGATTGCCCAGCCATTGACTGTCTTGACTCAGAAAGACATGAAGTTCGATTGGGGAATCAAGCAGGAGAATGCGTTCCATGTTTTGAAGGACTGTTTGTGCAGTGCTCCGATTCTTTCTCTTCCTGAAGCTACTGATGATTTCGTAGTTTACTGCGATGATTCGCATCAAGGTCTTGGATGTGTACTCATGCAAAGGAATAAGGTCATTGCCTATGCATCCCTACAACTAAAAATTCATGAGAAGAATTACACCACTCATGACCTAGAGTTAGGTGCAGTGATCTTTGCCCTCAAAATTTGGAGGAAATACCTTTATGGAACTAAGTGCACCATTTTCACTAATCATAAGAGCTTGCAACACATCTTCAACCAGAAGGAACTGAACATGCAGCAGCGTAGATGGGTTGAATTGCTGAACGATTACGATTGTGAGATTAAACACCATCTGGGAAACACCAAAGTTGTGGCTAACGCCTTTAGCCGGAAGGAACGGGTAAGACCCTGCGTGTGCGTGCGCTAGGTTTCACCATCCATACAAATCTCACTACCCGTATCCGTGACGCTCAGCAGGAAGCTCTAAAAAGATAAAATCTGAAGAATAAGTCATTATTCAAGATGGTTAATATTTTGGAACCAAGGTCTGACAGCACAGTTTATTTTGTCATTTCCATACCTGCCCGAGCCCCGATCTTCCCTTTGCCCGCTGACCCTATCCCTACCAGTGAGCCTACCCAGCCTACTGACCCCATACCGGAGCCCCGAGCGATGGAGATATGCGAGTCGAGACCCGAGCCACCGAAGAGGCTGAAGAGGCGCTCTCAGGCCCGCATGCGGCCTTTCCTTCCCAGTCTCACTAGTGATTTAGCACATAGGGATGAGCAGGATGATCCCGAGGCTATGAGTCTGGGAGGCTCATTCGGGAGACCCCTCTATACCGAGCGTGGCGTCATTCTATCCCACGATGTGCAGCTGGTAGCATTGGGAGACCGCATTCGGGAGCTTGAGAGTCAGTTATCCGAGGTCGAGCAGGGGAGACTATCTGCTGTCATGGAGAAGGCTGAGATGGGGAGACTCTTGGAGACATTCGAGAGAAGGATGGCAGAGACCGACCAGTGTATGAGGGAGGCGATCATTACTCTTGCTGCTGCGTTTCCACCACCACCACCACCTTCTTAGATGTTATGATTATGCTTGTGTTGTTTTATGGTATTATGTTATGATGTTTAGAGTATCATGGTTAACTAAACTAATTGCGGTTTGACCACCCATTTTGTGTACTAAAACTTGATCATTTTGGATTCATGTATGGATTATGATATCATGACATATTGATTATCCTTTTGACTTATGGATGTGATTTAATTATTATGCATGATTGTGTTGGTTACTATATGATTATATATATATGCATCTCTTATGTTTGTTGTGTTCTTTTCTCTTAGTTATGCAAACCCGACAGTCAGCACGAACAACTGATGGCGGACCCCTACCAGTCACTCCCGCCGAGTTAGCTAAGGTAATTGCTGAGGCAATTGCTCCACACGATGCTGCTCGAGTTGACTCCAGTGGAGGTTCATGAGGTATCGGTTACTGGAGAGGAAGTGAAACAGATCACGAGGTCGAAAACACTATTCATGGTTGTTCGTACAAAACCTTCATGGCATGCAAACCATGGAATTTTCGTGGTACGAAAGGTTCTGTAGGAATTGTCCGTTGGATTGAGAAGACCGAATCAGCCATAGACATAAGTGGTTGCTCCAAGGATCAAAAGGTGAAGTACTCCACTTGTACCTTTCAGGATGAAGCCCTTACCTGGTGGAACCTGCAAGTGCAAACCCTGGGCAGAGAGGCGGCATACAACCTTGCTTGGGTCGATCTCAAAACGCTGCTCATGGAAAAGTACTGCCCGAGGAGTGAGCTACAGAAGCTGGAGGCAGAATTCTAGAATCTTGCCATGGTGGATGCCAATGTGACTGCATATACCACTCGTTTTCATGAACTCTCTCGACTAGCCCACAGTCTAACCGACGCTGTTCGCATGGGTTCACTGAACCAAAAGGTTGTGGTTACCAGTGAGGGTTCGGGGAACAAGCGCAAACGTTCCTACAACCGGAAAGGTAGGAACTCCTCTCACCAGCGACAACATGCCGTAAAAGTCTTTGCTGCCACAACTGCTGAGGAGCCCAAACGCAAATACAACGAGCCCCACCCTCACTGCAGCAAATGCAACTAGGGCTGGCAATAGGTAACCTGTATAAGACACGATTAGACCTGTTAACTGAAAAATACACTATGCCATTTTTTACTTTTTTTTAAATAATTAGAATTAAAAGGCAAAAATGCCTCATTTCTCTTTTTTGGTACATAAAACGTATAACTGCGTTATAAACATGGGATATAAAGTAGTTAAACGAGTCGTGTTCATGTTTAGAACTTGTGTTGTTCGCATCGTCAGAAACCTGTTAAACCTGCTAAGACACGATTTGCTAGCCTTAAATGCAACTACCATCACGTAGGTACCTGCGAAAGCATCTTGTGCAAGAACTGTAACCGTCGTGGTTATTCAACCGTTAACTGCAAGCCAAAGCCACAAACACTCCTCCTGCCAAAAATGAGTGTTTCGAATGTGGTGCGACTGGACATTTCCGAAAGGACTGTCCCAAAGCCAAGGATCAAGCCCTTGGCAGAGCGTTCGTGCTGGGAGCCAATGAAGCACGTGATGATCCTAACGTAGTTACGGCTACGTTTATTGTTAATAAGCATTTTGCATCAGTACTATTTGACTTAGGCGCTGATTTTAGCTCTGTGTCCACCGACTTTAAGAAATCCCTTGGATTAGAATCTAGTAAGTTGCAAACACGTTACACCATAGAATTGGCAAATGGTAAATTAATATCGTCTGAGGAAGTTGTTTGGGAGTGTGTTCTGGTACTTGACGACCATGATTTCCATATCGATATACTGCCTATTCGATTGGGAAGTTTTGATGTCGTCATTGGCATGGATGGGTTATCCAAAAATCGTGCAGAAATTGTCTGTCATGAGAAGTTGGTTCGAATCCCCTTGTCAAACGACGAAACCCTTTTGATTCGAGGAAACCAGGGCGTACCCACTCTTTGAGTCATATACTGCATCAAGGCACGAAAATGTTTAAGGAAAGGTTGTGTCGCATTTTTGGCAAATGTCATTGAATAGAAGGCCAAAGATCGGAAACTAGTGGACATACTAGTAGTGCGAGACTATCCTGAAGTCTTTCCAGAAGACTTGCCCGGACTTCCACCGCCATGATAAGTCGAGTTTCGCATTCATCTTGTCCCGGGAGCTGCCCCAGTAGCCCGCATTCTGTATCGTCTGGCACTGTCCGAAATGCAGGAACTGTCTAACCAACTTCAGGAGTTGTTGGACAAAGGTTTCATTCATCCTAGTTTCTCTCCGTGGGGAGCACATATTTTGTTTGTGAAGAAGAAAGACGGAAGTTTCCGCATGTCCATTGACTACCGGGAATTGAACAAGCTGACCATCAAGAACAAGTATCCGTTGCCCAGAATCGATGATCTGTTCGACCAGTTGCTGGGTTCCAGCTACTACTCAAAGATGGATCTGCGTTCGGGTTATGATCAGTTGCAGATTCAGGAAGACGACATTCCAAAGACTGCATTCCGAACTCGTTATGGACATTACGAATTCCTAGTCATGCCATTTGGGTTAACGAATGCTCCTGCTGTCTTCATGGATCTCATGAACCGAGTCTGCAAGCCCTACCTGGACAAGTAAGTAATTGTCTTCATCGATGACATCTTGATCTACTCGCAAACTCAAGAAAAGCACGAACATCATCTTCGCTTGATTTTGGAGTTGCTCAAGAACGAGAAACTATTAGCCAAATTCTCGAAATGCGAGTTCTGGATTTGAGAAGTCCATTTCCTCGGTCACGTTGTGAGCGAGAAGGGTATACAATTTGATCCTACAAAGATTGAAGCAATCAAGGATTGGGCAGCGCCTAAGACACCAACTGAAGTGCGACAATTTTAGTGATTAGCAAGTTACTATCGACGATTCATCAAAAATTTCTCCAAGATTGCCCAGCCATTGACTGTCTTGACTCAGAAAGACATGAAGTTCGATTGGGGAATCAAGCAGGAGAATGCGTTCCATGTTTTGAAGGACTGTTTGTGCAGTGCTCCGATTCTTTCTCTTCCTGAAGCTACTGATGATTTCGTAGTTTACTGCGATGCTTCGCATCAAGGTCTTGGATGTGTACTCATGCAAAGGAATAAGGTCATTGCCTATGCATCCCGACAACTCAAAATTCATGAGAAGAATTACACCACTCATGACCTAGAGTTAGGTGCAGTGATCTTTGCCCTCAAAATTTGGAGGAAATACCTTTATGGAACTAAGTGCACCATTTTCACTAATCATAAGAGCTTGCAACACATCTTCAACCAGAAGGAACTGAACATGCAGCAGCGTAGATGGGTTGAATTGCTGAACGATTACGATTGTGAGATTAAACACCATCTGGGAAACACCAAAGTTGTGGCTAACGCCTTTAGCCGGAAGGAACGGGTAAGACCCTGCGTGTGCGTGCGCTAGGTTTCACCATCCATACAAATCTCACTACCCGTATCCGTGACGCTCAGCAGGAAGCTCTGAAAAGATAAAATCTGAAGAATAAGTCATTATTCAAGATGGTTAATATTTTGGAACCAAGGTCTGACGGCACAGTTTATTTTGCCAATCGGATCTGGGTACCGTGTTTTGGTGATTTACGTGATTTAATAATTGAAGAGGCCCACAAGTCTAAGTACTCAGTACATCCCAGAGCTGACAAGATGTACAAAGATGTGAAGGAACTTTACAGGTGGCCCAACCTTAAAGGTGAAATCACCACATACGTCAACTGATGCCTTACCTGTTCAAAGGTCAAAGCCGAGTATCAGAGACTGTCCGGTCTGCTTCAGCAACCCGAAAATCCTGTTTGGAAATAGGAACAGATCTCCATGGACTTCACCACCAAACTACCTAAGACGTCCAGTGGTCACGACACGATTTGGGTAATTGTTGACAGGTTGACTAAATGCGCGCATTTCTTTCCGATCAAGGAAACCGACAAATTAGAGAAACTCGCCAAGCTGTATATCATAGAGGTTGTAAATAGTCATGGTGTGACTGTTTCAATAATTTCCGACTGAGACAGTCGATTTACTTCCCGATTCTGGCAAACATTGATGGACGCATTAGGCTCTCGCTTAGACATGAGCACAGCTTACCATCCACAAATCGATGGCCAGAGCAAACGTACAATTCAAACATTGGAAGACATGATTCGAGCATGTGTAATCGATTTCGGTGGAAACTGGGATTCTCATTTGCCATTGGTTAAGTTCTCTTACAATAACAGTTACCACACCAGTATCAAGGCTGCCCCGTTCGAGGCCTTATATGGACATAAGTGTAGATCCCCTTTGTGTTGGGCAGAAGTTGGAGACAAGTATTTGACTGGCCCTGAGCTCATTCAAGAAACAACCGACAGGATCTTTAAGATCCATGATCGCTTGAAAGCCGCTCGAGATCGTCAAAAGAGATACGCTGATCGCCGTCGCAAACCACTTGAATTCCAGGTTGGCGATAAGGTACTCTTGAAAGTCTCACCCTGGAAGGGTGTACCACGGTTTGGCAAGCGTGGAAAACTCAATCCCCGATACATAGGTCCATTCGAAATACTTTCTAGGGTTGGTCCCGTGGCATACAAGCTCAAATTACCAGAAGAGCTAAGTGGTGTTCATGACACTTTCCACATATCCAATCTAAAGAAGTGTTAGTCCAACGAGTCTTTGATCATTAATCCCGAAGAAATTCACATCGATGATGAGCTACATCTTGTGAAAGTCAGATGGAATGCAAAGCGTGGTCCCGAATTTACATGGGAATGCGAAGACCAAATGAGACGCAAGTATCCGGCTCTTTTTCCTAAGACCACTGAGACTAGTAGGAAAACTCAATTTCGCGGATGAAATTCCAAAACAACGGGAGAATGTGACAACAGTCAACAATCCAGGTCAACATCCGTACGCTTGTCTTTCATTATTGTCATTATATGTGCATACGTAGACATTTTGCATACAGTATACCCCCTCCCTAGTCTAGTGAAGCATGAGTTACTCAGGAAACTCAACAAAGATCACCCGTTTATGCATACAACACCCGGACAATCACTAAACTAGTATTCAAAGAGGTTACCATCCCCCAACATATGATAACTCTCTATTAACACATGTAAGCATGTTAACAACCAAATAACCTATGGGTTACAAAATACATGTTAAAGTTGTTAACAGGCACCCTGAAGACCTAAACAAAACCCGACAATATGTCACCAAATAGATATTCCTATATCAAAGGTGACTTAAGGTTACTAAAAAAACTAGTTAGACATGATGCAAGTATGTATTAAAAACCACCTATTTGTACAAGTATCAACTAATCCACATGATTCCTTACCCATTCGATTACATGTGCATACACACTAGCACTCTTGTATGGATAACAACCTATTATAACTACCATGCCTCCTATTACAACTATTTTGCACAATAATAAGCCTTGACATTCAATATATGAGGTGATGATCATACACACAAGTGAGAATATTTCCTTTGTTTTCTTTCCCACATTTAGGCCAAAACCCATAACCCACACCTCAAACTTTTCCTAAACAATGACACACCCTAGGTTATTCCTTTTGGGTAATATTACAAGTACACCACACTCACCCATGAATGATAATATGCCAAGACAAGATAATATCCCTTGATGCTTACACTTGGCCGATCCATACAAACCCATGAATCACAAGTCCTTTTCATCCAAGAACCTCACCGACACTTACACCATTTTGGAAACTATCTTTTGTGCATCCCAAGTGCCATGGATATGAACTACCTAGTTTGCAAAACAACCAACATCCCTACATCTAAAACCTTTGGTCGAAAGGGACACCACATCATCCCATCATTGTCAAACATTCAACAAGAGACAAAGTCCACTAGTCACCAAACATTGCACCTAAAAGGAAAGACCTATACTAAGGCCAAGCTATAACACCTCTTAAACTCCCTTTCTAGTCGATAGTGATGTGTGAATGTTGTATATATGTACACGAGTGGAAACAAGGTGGAGAACAAGACATGAATTACAACTAACACCCCTAAAGCTTCTAGTCCAAAAAGTTTCCACATTTCATAAGGGATTGCTTGCCAAATTTAGATGGATCCTCTTGTCAAGAATCGGCCAAGAGGAAGAGATCACCAAAAGGTCACCATCATTCACCATTTGATGATTATAAACCTTAACAATGCAAGAACACCGAAGGATTACTTGACTTGCCACATTTAGCTTTGTCGTCATTCCCCAATCGGCCTATATAAAGGCATGAACTTCACCCTTAGAGACTTGAACCTTCACCCTTAAACTCATCAGAAACACCTCTCAATCCATTCCCTCTTGCAAGCATTCAGCCGAAGACAAGGAATGCTCCTAGCCACTTGAGGTTCGATCCAATAAGAAGAACAAGAACACCACTATCATTCACCACATTCCTTGTTTCTTTGGTATGTAGTCAAGCCCCCTTTCTTCTTAAAAACTTCTATATTAATCGCCCTATTATGTTCACCAACCATCCAACACATGATTCCATCTAGTCGACCAAGTTTCACACACATCGTGTCAATAATGATAATCTTAACTAACTAAAGATCACCTTGTCAAGATATCTCCTCACACACATAAGTAATCGGCCATTTTATTATACCATGATAGAACGAGTTGTTTCTTTGCAATCAAAACCACTCAAAAGGGTTAACTAAGAGTTGAATTCACATTCACAACTCACTTGATTTATGTTTAAGGTTTATATTTATAAAGGTGGTGTTTATAATCGGCTTTCATCACAAAACTCACTAGCACCCTTTGTAATGGCCGATGTTGTTTAGACAAGTATAAAGCGTCCAACTTTAATCCATCAAGAAACCGATTTCAAGGCCCATTATATGTAATAGCTTCGAAGACCATCTTTTAACACGTGTTAATAAGGCCAAAACACATGTTCACACTAACTTAGACATTAATAAGGTTTAAACGTATGTTAAAACTCACGTTTTACTACAAACGAACCACATGTGATGGATTGGGACCTACTTAGGACCCATGACGACAGGTGGGGGGGGCTCATTTTGCTTAAAAGACCATTTTACAAAACACTCGGAGTTTCCGAAATGATGTATCTTACAAGTACATTTAAGAACATCACTTACGCAAAATAAGGCCCACATACACCAATAACAGGGTCCATGAACGTTGGGTGAACAACTTGTATGATAAGAACGTAATTTTACCATGCTCTTAATAATCATAAGGCAACTATTGTTTGGACGGTAGCTATATCACATTGAAAGCTTCACTAGACCACATACGACTCTATCAGGTGAGTTTTACGGCCCCATTTTACTATTTTACATTTCAAGGGATAAACATGCTTCAATACCAGTGTCATTTACAAGTGTGTGTACATTCTATCGTGACTGCCATGTCGAACATCAGACATATTGGTTCATGAGCTCACTAGTCCTCGTACAACATTTAATGTAACCATTAGCTATCAAAAGCCATGGAACACTTTAATAGATCTATTGGGTTGACACCCCCACTCTTGGTTAGTCGCTCTAACCATTTACATAAAAAAGAGTGTTAGTATTCTACTATACATACATTTTCTTTAATGTAGAATGCGCGAGGCACCACAGTCGAGAGGTTTGGTTACGGTACTCATGGTTCGCACAGTAATCATTCGCTTAGCTAGCCTATGATTGGTCATAAACGAATTACACGTTTGTTTTACTTGATACGTTCAAACCCGTGAACTCACCAACATTATTGTTGACAAATCTTTTATGCATGTTTTTCAGGTAACTAGATGACGAGCAACAGAGATTTGGGAGAGGGTTTTGAGCAAGCACTAAGTGGTACCTCATTGGCATGGGTTTTGTCAGTCCCGTGATGTATAAGTTTCATTTTCATGAATTCCAGACATTATTTTGGTTTTAAGACAATGTCATTTTGAATAATTTACAACAATATCCATCCTTTGATGGTACTATTTTAATAAATACGTGTGTTGCTTGAACTTTGTGCTTGAACACCTTTCGATGGTCGTATCCCCGTGTTTCCTCCTTGGCGGGGTGTGACAGATTGGTATCAGAGCATGAGGTTATAGCGAACTAAGATTCTTTTGAGTCAACTATAACATAAAACATTTTTCGAAAGGTTTTCACAAAGTACCACGCCATCTCGGCTTGCACCTCTCAAATCTCAAGCTGGTCCATGATGACATACGGGTACAATAGTTCATTCATTTACATATGTGTTCATTTACATATATATGCATGCTATGACAGGATCATGGTCATTACCATTGACCTCACTTCTCCATCAGACTCCGAGCCTGACTATTTGGTGGATGACCCTCCGGAGGAAGACTTACCCCTCACCCAGCCAGCCCTGTCTCCGATCTCCCTCGTTATGGGTGCGGGTGGATTTCAGACTCAGAGATGGATGTAGACCCTCCTCCTGTTATGAGGTGTACTTCCGATGATGACACAGACGATGACGTCCCACCTTCCCTAGTTCCCCCAGACACTCGCCCATTAGTGACCCCTCCCTTTTCTCACACTCCAGCCAGCCTTAACCCCTTTCTTCCGCCTTAACACCTTGGGACGTACACTCACGAAGTGTACACCCCGAAAGAGAGTGCGTCCAGCTCTTGTCATTGCCATACCTGCCCGAGCCCCGATCTTCCCTTTGCCCGCTGACCCTATCCCTACCAGCGAGCCTACCCAGCCTACTGACCCCATACCGGAGCCCCTAGCAATGGAGATATGTGAGCTGAGACCCAAGCCACCGAAGAGGCTGAAGAGGCTCTCTCAGGCCCGCATGCGGCCTTTCCTTCCCAGTCTCACTAGTGATTTAGCACATAGGGATGAGCAGGATGATCCCGAGGCTATGAGTCTGGGAGGCTCATTCGGGAGACCCCTTTATACCGAGCGTGGTGTCATTCTATCCCACGATGTGCAGCTGGTAGCATTGGGAGACCACATTCGGGAGCTTAAGAGTCAGTTATTCGAGGCCGAGCAGGGGAGATTATCTGCTGTCATGGAGAAGGCTAAGATGGGGAGACTCTTGGAGACGTTCGAGAGAAGGATGGTAGAGACCGACCAGCGTATGAGGGAGGCGATCATAACTCTTGCTGCTGCGTTTCCACCACCACCACCACCTTCTTAGATGTTATGATTATGCTTGTGTTGTTTTATGGTATTATGTTATGATGTTTAGAGTATCATGGTTAACTAAACTAATTGCGGTTCGACCACCCATTTAGTGTACAGCGCGCGAGGCACCACAGTCAAGAGGTTTGGTTACGGGACTCATGGTTCGAATAGTAATCATTCGCTTAGCTAGCCTATGATTGGTCATACACGAATTACACGTTTGTTTTACTTGTTACGTTCAAACCCGTGAACTCACCAACATTATTGTTGACAAATCTTTTATGCATGTTTTTCAGGTAAGTAGATGACGAGCAACGGAGATTTGGGAGAGGGGTTCGAGCAAGCACTTGTTGGTACCTCATTGGAATAGGTCATGTCAGTCCCGTGATGTATAAGTTTCATTTTTATGAATTCCAGACACTATTTTGGTTTTAAGATAATGTCATTTTGAATAATTATGACAATAACCATCCTTTGATTGTACTATTTTAATAAATACGTGTGTTGCTTGAACCTTGTGCTTGTAAACCTTTCGATGGTCGCATCCCCGTATTTCCGCCTTGTCGGGGTGTGTAAACGAACGAAGGTTTTTTTCACTTAATAATCCGGTATATATGATAAAACAGTTACATACGATAATCTATAACAAGTAAATATAGTCTTTTCTTCTAAGTGGCTGTAAACGAATGAAGGTTCAAACAGATTGATTAAAAAAATATATTCTCAAACGATTCCTAACAACTGTTCAGTTATGGATCTTTTTTGTTTTTTTTTTTTTGTCATATGAGATTTGGTGTTGACCACTGCTGGTTTTACTGTTTGGATCTTGTTGGTGAAACGACTTCAGTCCTGATTAAGAACATTCCAAACAAATACACGTAATAATAGTTTTCCTGATGAAACTGGAGTTGTTATCTCTGTTGCTCAGTATTTTCATGATAGATACAACATTCATCTTTGTTATCCTTTACTTCCCGTAATAAGTTTCGAGAGATTATTCCTCTTCATCTAGATGATCGTTCTACTTCTTTAATTATTAGGAACCTTCCAAATAAGTGTTCAGTTATGGATCTTTTGATCAGAAAATATATTCTCAAACAATTCCTAACAAATGTTCAGTTATGGATCCTTTGATCTGAAGACCAATTCTCAAAATGACAAGTTGGTGTCATTGTTTGCATCATCACTGTGTTGGATATATAGTATGTCCGATGTAATTAAAATCGAAGTCAACGTAACCCGACCCAATACGATCCGAAGAGTTACACGTTGGTACATGAATCAGATAAGTTCACGAGTCGGTAGATTATTATTTGTGAAATAATAATTAGTTTTTGGACTTGAGGGACTTAATATTAATTGGATTAATATTAAGGAATATTATAGTAATATGCAACGCGGCTTAGTGTAAGATTGTATTCTATAAAAGGAGATTAGGGGGTAAACCCTAATTACACCTTTCAACACAAAACAACTCCTTCCTCCCCAAGTAAAGAGGTATTGGCCGCCACCCAAGAAGGGCCCCCACCCCTTTGTCCGCCGCAAACCACCACCATCGCTGCCTCCCTCATGCAAAGTGTTGCTCTTGGTTGGCCAGTGCTCGGGTGTGAACTTCCCACTAGCGAGGATTCGTTGTAACCCGCGTATTACAATTCCATTGTAGTCGTCAAATGTTGATTACTAAACCCCCTATGGTTGTTTCTTATTTATTTGTTTATACGCATTTAACTGAGATCCTGATTGGGAATATTTTATTAATTAGATTAATAAAATTAAATATATATTTATATATATAAATCAGCTCATATTATATATTGTATATAATCGATTTTATTAATAAATATAAACTGCTTCCGCTGTGTATTAGATACCATGATAGGATTTTCACTAAACGCAGAGGCACTTTCTTGGAGTAAGAGCTTCTGGCGCGAGGGATTGCAGATAACCATGTGGATCTTGAAGAAATTCGATAATCACAAGTGACTGAACCGGTTGTTCAGACAGAACCAGAAGTAATCGATCAAGTTGCAATCTTGGATTTGGAATCCAAGAAATGGCAAGAAGCCATGAATGCAGAGATGCAATCCATGTATAATATACTTAAAAAAAAGACTTTTTGTGTTTTTTAATTAAAAAAATATAAAAACCTAATTCAATATTGCATAACCAAATTAAAAAAATTACACAAACCTATATTAAATATTACACAAATCTAATTAAATATTTTATTTATTACATAAATAATATTTTTAATTAAATAAATAAAAGATAGAATATATAAATTTAGATATATGTTAAATAAAAAAAATAGGTAATTGGATGGAAGTTTGAGATGATTTCTGATTAATTGATTATAGGAAAAAATGAGTTTGAAATGAATGTAGTTATTAGAAATAATTTAAGTGTTAATATAATATTGGTTTGAAATTCCAAACGATCCTTGTCATTGTGATGCTCTAATCATATTTTACACACAACGTAAATGTTGTTTAATTAGTCGTACAATATTCAGCATGATTTTCACGTACCTACTAAAAGAGCTAGAGATAGTCCAATCATTGTAATATATTTAGATACACATTATCTTTTGAAATATTAATCCATAATTTTTACATAATTGGTTGTCTAAAGGAGTGGCAGAGTATATAACTTTGTATGAATAAAGTTAGCAACTTTAACTTTTAAATATATAACTTTATTTATACGTGGATCAAAGAAATATCAGTTTTGATAAAGGTGGACAGGGTGGTTCGTGATAGCCATCCCGTGATGCCCGTGACCATCACAACCATCATCCCCACTATTGAATCACGGCCGTGATAACATTAACGTGATGAAATTTTGTGAGCTACATCACGAACCTCGTTTTCTTTTTTTTTTTTTTCGTTTTTTTTTTTCATCATCATCATCATCATCGTCATCACATTACCGTGACCACTACTCATGCTTTACCTATCCCCGTCGCCGACCACCATCCATTATCATGGTCACGTCCTCCCCAATCATCATCATCCTCCTCCTTAGCTCACTTGTTTTGTTCGATAATGAATTTTGGCTAGAAAAAAAATGAATCGAAAAACAAGGGATCACAAAGATCAATTAACCACCACCTGTAATCATCAATCATCATCATCGTCACCACTCGTTATCACACCCAAACGCCATAACCACCACCTTTGTAATCACCCCAGTCGTCTCCTCTGTTCCTCATCTCGTCGTTGACTTTGCTCGGTGACCGGTCAACGCCGACGCCAATGGAAAGAGGCGGATGTTGATGAAGATTTAAATTTATTAAAATGTGAACATCACCGCATGAGTTTAGTGATGGAGTGTGATGAAATGAGGTGTCACAATATTATTTGGTGTGATGGAATCACTAACCACCCCATCCACCCTAATAGAACGAGATAATTTCGGTTTACGTTTATATGTTTCACGTAAATCTTAATTGCAAGCTCTATATTTTTCTAATATGCCATAACGTTATCTAATTGTTTTTTTCCTTTTGGACAAATCAAACAACTCTTAAATAAATAATTTTATATACTTATAGTATCACTACTTTATAAAATTTGAACCTAATATCTAACATCTCTTAGATATTGATAAAGCACATTACCTTCAAATGTACAATTGCTTGTATCTATTTATTTCTTTTCAAACTCAACATAAGAAAATTTATGTTTCGTTAGCACAATCTTTTCGTATACATATGTGGTATACTTTGTTACATTGGCAGACTTATGTGTTGTTCAAGAGGGCGGGCACCCTCCTTAAAAGAAAAAAATTTAGTATAATTTGTAGACAAAATTTCTGATCGCACCATTTAAAAGTTTAGTTAAACCCATCAATCACACCTTTAAAAATAATTCGTAAGTCCGTCACTACTTGCTTTCCTAGAGACAATTAGCATGTAGTTTCCTTTCAAAAGATATGCAAAACAACAACCATTTTGAAACAAACAATCCACACGTCCATAATTCCCAAATTACATGAACAAGGCCAATTATTTTCACGTAGTACTTAACAAAAAAAGAAAAGAGACAAACGCAAACACAACCTGAACAAACCAAAGAAGAAAAAACATACTTCCACCTTGACCATTAAACACCTAATTATACCCGCGCCACAAGATGACTTAATGCGGCGCAAGAGCTGCGTATCCCCTTCGTAGAGCCGGCGCCGGTGATGGTGATGGCGATGGCAATGGCAGAGTCTCTTCGATATCCGAGGAAGTTAACTCATCACCAGAAAGCCCTTGTGTGCATGGTACAATCGTGAGAGAACTTGGGTTAGGACAAGTCAGCCTTTGCGCGAAGAACCTCGCACATGTAGCCGGCCTTCTTTGGTATTTAAGACCCTGAATGCAATTCCTGTCCACGTTTAGAATCCCCCTCCTAATCAGCCTCCGACACTGCGGACCAACCCGAGTGAAAAAATTATACGAAAGCGTGAAATTCGACAGATTAGGTAGGCTGCACACCGCTTCTGGCACCGTGCCTGAGAACTTATTGTGCGCCAAGTTCAGAAGCTCCATTTTCCTTAAACATTGAAACGAGCTTGGAATAGGGCCATGCAACCTATTGAATCCTACGTCGAACACAGTAGACTTCTTCAAAAGCCCGATTTGATACGGTAAACAACCGCTTAGCTTGTTGTTTAAGAAAAGAACCTCGAGTAGAGTATTGGCAGCTCGACCGATAGTAGAAGGAATTCCGCCAACAAATTTGTTGTTCGCTAGGGTTAAGTAAAGCGCGGTCGTGTTGCCAAGGTCCGAGGGGAGTCTTTGGAGGGCGAAATTATTATTATTGATGAATAGCAAGTCGACCTTGAGCCCAAAGACTTGTCGAGGAACTCCGCCCGCAAACGTGTTGAACCTAAGGTCGAGAAAGAGTAACTTGTTGGCACGAAGGACTTCGGTGGGGAATCTACCCGAGAAATTGTTGTTACTGAGATCGAGCTCGAAGAAATACTTCATTGTGTTGAGATTGTTAGGAATAGATCCTGTGAAATTGTTGGAGTTTGCATGGAAGAACACGAGGTCGGGTAAGCCGGTTATGAGTTCGGTGAGGGTTAGATTCGGGCCGTTGAAGTTAAAGCCGTTAAACTTGACGCCCGCGACCGCGGTTTGATTAACATCTGGGCGGACGCCGCATAAGAACCCTTTGTAATCGCGGCAAACGTTTTTGCCCCTCCATGTTTTTGTAATGCCTTTGGGGTCGTACGTTATTTTCCTTTTAAAGGCTTGAATTGTGTTGTAGGCTCGTCTTATGAGTACGCTATCGAAGCCATCTGCTGTAGCAGCACTACTACCGATGGTTGTTTGGATTGGTTTGATTTGAGGATATTGTTCTCCATGTCCAGTGAGGAAAAAAGTGAGGAAAATGGAGAGGAAGAGGATGAATGTATTGATGCCACCCATTGGATTCGACATTGGTAAGAATGTGTTAAAGGTAATGAAAAGATAGGAGCATCATATGGATGGAACTTGGTCCTATGTTACATATATATAGATGTATTGTGTTGTTATAATGACAATAGTAGCCCCGCCATGACGTCATACTATAATGGTATGGATTACCTCACATAAAAGTAATTTGCGTTTAAATCAAGCTCCACATGTGCATTAAGATAGGTGGTGAAGCTGTGCGTGCGCACGGCCCACATCTCCATACACGTCAGCAAAAGCGTTGACTAAAGCTTCTAGAAGTCTGCGCACGTTTTCTAGTACATGTCAACTGTGATCCGATAAAGAAAGGGACGTGCAGCCAATCAGATGTCATTATTCACTGCTTCATGTTTATCTGCAGCTACAAGGTACAGAGAAATGATAGAAAGGACGATTGCAAGATACGTGGACCTATCACAGGAGGACAGCGCCCAAGCTCCAACGGTTGACAAACGTGTGGAACCCGCGCAGGACAACTGTCATTCTCAAATGAACCAATCACAGGACGGCTTACAGGCCTATAATTACCCCTTCTCCCTGAGAAGAAAGGGGCATTCTGTTTTACACACATAAACACCTGGAGAATTCTGTGATAGTTGAGAAAGCGAGATTATAGTCGAAACATTGTAACATTTGTATTCGAGTATTTGTAATCTTCTAGATACTGTTAATAAAATTATCTCTTTACTATGCTCGTCTATACACTCTGTTAATCCAGTGTTTCTTCATCGTTCACAACTTGCACCTCTTGTTCTGCCTTGCGCTCTTCAATTTTTTCTTGAGGTACTTCCGTAATGAAATCTGCCAAGACTTAACCTTTGATGGTTGGATGGGTCTTGTAAAAGATCGTGTGTTCACCCAGTTCGATTGCCCATTTCGCCAATCTTCCCAACAGTTCTGGTTTTGCTAAGACGTTATTCAGCTTGTAGTCACTTAGCACGTTGATTGGGTGTCCTTGGAAATACCTGCGCAACCTGCGCGAAGCGTGTACCAAGGCCAAAACCAATTTTTCCATTGTGGAATACCTTGTTTCAGCATCTGTAAGGATTCTGCTGATGTAATAGATGGGAGTTTAAACCAGCTTTCTGTCTACCATCAGTACTGCGCTGACCGCTATCTTCGTTGCGCACAGATACAACGTGAGTGGTACCTTTGGGAGAGGAGCGGTCAGCGTCGGCAGGTCCATCAAACACTTTTTCATTTCTTGAAATGTCCCTTCTGCTTCAGGGGTCCGTTTATGTTGGTTCTTCTCCAAGCAGTTCTTCAACGTTTCGATGAAAAGAATTGATTTGCTTGCATGATGCGAGAGAAAACGGTTGATTGCTACCAAGCGCCCATTCAAAGTTTGCAGCTCTTTTAGCGTTGAAGGAGAGGGCTTGCGCGCAATGGCTTGGATCTTTTCTGGGTTTGGCTGGAAACCATCTTTAGTAACAATCACTCCTAAGAACTTGCCCTCTTCCATACCGAATGCGCACTTGCTTGGATTAAGCTTCATATGGATTTCGCGAAACTATTGGAATGTTTCTTTGATGTCTTTCAACATTTGGTCTTCCTCTTTACTCTTGATGACAAGGTCGTCCACATACCCTTCCAGGTTTCTTACAAATCTGGTTTGCGAATGCGCGGTCCATTTGTAAGACCCTACCCCTACGTTGTTATAATTAATGAATTTAAGTGGGTTTAAACATGACTTGAACACTAGTTACCGATTACCACCTAAGTACAAAACATCATTCATACCCAAGAAAACTGGATGGGGTTAAGTTTTACAAACAACCAAGTAGTACTTTTATTTAGACACAGCGGAAACAAGTGATTTCGTTCAACTAAGCTATGTTATGGCTAGTTTCTACAAAAGAAGTTCCAAAGAACACGTTCGGTTTGTTTTGGTTGCTTGATCTTCCACCCGGAGGTTCATCCTATCCCCAACCTGTTACACATACATCAAACAGAGTTAGATGAAGCATTAAAATCGGATAAACGGTAAAAAAAAACCGAGCTGGGCGTTTCGCGCAGGCCCTGTGCGCGGCCGGTCCATTTCGCGCGGGCGTCACCAAAAACTTAGAGAAGGTTTGACCGGCCGTGCAAAAGGATCGCGCGGCCGCGCGATTGCCTCTGATGCTGTTTTCTTGCTTTTTCACAGCCTAACTCTTAGTTAAGGCCGAAATTTCGCTACCTCGGCCCCCTACAACCCCTTCGGATTGTATTCGCCTTGGTTTATGAATGTTTAGGGATGCCTTGGGCTCTACAATCCGCACGGGATTGCTTATGCCTCGGTCTTATTCCCTTTATCGCTTTCCAAGCTTGTTTTCTTATCCATTTGACCCGTTTGGGTCATCAATGGATACCGTTTTCATCATGGTCGACAGGCTTCATACACGTCGGTACGAGTTGCGCCCACGATTGCTTTCATTTAACTAAGTTCCAAGTTTCGGGTCCTCATGGACTACCTAACATTTATACATCCATGTTATCCGTTCTCATATCAACATGCTATTCTACATATCATTTTATCATGGCAATTTGTAAGTATTCTATACAATCTATATCACAAATGAATGCAGTCTAACGTACCTCAAAGCTTTCCTTTTTGGTGAGTATCCGGTTCGCCCTTGACTTCAAGACTCCCACTTGATTCACCTAGATAAATATCCAAGTGTTTATCAATACAATTAGTGGTTTGATCACCAATTTAGCGTATTCTACTAATGATTGCATTACTTTTATGGTCTTCCATACAAGTAACTTCATTTGAGCATTTAATCAAACACTTAACATACATGATTCTTCAACCAATTAATCTAGCCAAATGGGTCAAACAACCACTAACTACCCACCTCATATTTTTATTACAAGGTGTTATTCTAGTCTTGCTAATGACTAACAATTCACAATTTCAAGTTCCTCAAGTAATTATACAAGGTTATTAGGGGTTGTTTCACCCTTCTTGAGGGAACCAACCCTTATCACCCTAAATTCCCCAAAATCTCATGTTCTAGGGTTAGATAATTTACATAGAGCAGAATTTACAAGACTTTAAGGTATCCCTTTCTCATAAGGTTCCTTAAAGTCTATCAATTTGTTTCCAATCATGAACCCTAAAATTTTACTCATCATCAAAGAAGCTATAAAACAACAATCTAGATAAAACAAGTGATGCCTAGATATTTACTGGAGTTTATTGAGTTGATTAAGCCTTCATGCAGTTGGATTAACCTCTTAACAAGCAAGATTCAGGCTTCAAAGGGGTGTAGGAGATTTGTGTGTGTTTATGTGTGTGTTTGGTGGTGTTTTGGTCGATCTCCTGATCACTAACCCACCAAGTTTTGGTGTTTTTATTATTTTCATTAATAATCTTTGGTTCATTGGCAGAAATGGCCCTTGGAGTTTTTTGTTTCACTACTCAAGGCACCAACCTACTACTTGGGTTTTTTATTTAGTAGTGATTATCAATACCCCTACTTAATCCGTTTCCCTTTTTAAGTTAATATTGTGATGAACTAGATTTTAGATTTTCGGGTGTTACAACTCCACCCCCCTTAAAGGGGTTTCGTCCACGAAACTTAGAACGTACCGAATAAGAAGGGATATAGCCGTTTCATTTCTTCCTCGGATTCCCATTTCACCTTCACTTGAACTACGATTTTGGTTCAGAGATTTCGAACCTTTCGATCCAAAATCTCTACCGGTCTTAGGGTTAGATTCCGCTTTATATCGATCTCGAGATCATCAAGGGTTTGGAATACCGCCTCTTCCGCTAAACACTTGCGTAAATGGGAGACGTGGAAAGTATTGTGGATAGCACTTAGTTCCTCCGGCAACTCTAAGCGGTATGCGACTTGTCCCACCCGTTCCAACACTTTGAAGGGTCCGATGAATCTAGGGCTTAATTTCCCTTTCTTTTTGAAGCGAATTATCCCCTTCCAAGGCGAGACTTTTAGCATGACCTTATCCTCGGGTTGGAATTCAATGGCTCTATGTTTCTTGTCCGCATAGTGCTTTTGCCGGTCTTGAGCCGCCTTTAAATGTGCACGCATTGCCTCGATCTTTTCATTTGTAAGACTAAGGACATCCCTTGGCGCAATTTCGCAAGGTCCCACCTCGTCCAAACATACCGGAGTCCGGAACTTTCTTCCATATAACATCTCATACGGTGGCATCCCAATGCTTGCATGGTAGCTATTATTGTACGAAAATTCAACAAGCGGTAGATGGGCATCCCAACTACCTCCGAAATCGATAACACAAGCACGAAGCATGTCGGTTAGCGTCTGGATGGTTCTCTCGCTTTGCCCATCCGTTTGGGGATGGTAGGCGGTGCTAATTAATAGCTTCATACCCATTTGGTCTTGAAAGTTCCTCCAAAACTGGGAGGTGAAGCGCGTGTCCCGGTCGAAAACAATCGACACCGGTACACCATGTCTCGAAACTATCTTGTTCATGTACACCTCTGCCATTTTCTCGGACGTACATGTTTCCTTAATAGGAAGGAAATGGGCACTTTTGGTTAGCCTATCTACTACCACCCATATCGCATCAAATCCCCGTTCGGTTCTAGGCAATTTAGTGAGCAAATCCATGGTAAGGTTTTCCCACTTCCATGTTGGTATTTCCAAGGGTTGCAACTTACCATACGGCTTTTGATGCTCCGCCTTAACTTGTAGGCAAGTCAGGCACCTTTCCACATATTTCACCACGTCTCGTTTCATTCCTGACCACCAATAATTTTGCTTCAAGTCTCGGTACATTTTTGTGGCACCCGGATGGATCGAGTAACGAGACTTATGAGCCTCGTCAAGCAAAAGGTCCTTAACACTACACGTGTTGGGTACCCAAATTCTCCCAAACCGGGTTTTCAACCCATCATTTCTCTCGACTAGGTCTCTTGTCTGACCTTGAATTCTTTCATTTTTCCAGTTCTCTTCTTTGCAAGCCTCAATCTATGCCGCTTGAATTTGGTTCATTAATCCCGATGTCACGATTAGTTGCATTGACTTCACGCGAATCGGGGAATAATCTCCTTTTCGGCTTAGTGCATCCGCCACTACGTTAGCCTTCCCGGGATGATAATGTATCTCGCAGTCATAGTCTTTGATAGTTTCTAGCCACCTTCTTTGCCTTATGTTCAGATCTCTTTGATCGAAGAAATATTTCAAGCTCTTGTGGTCCGTGTAAATGACACACTTTGCCCCATAGAGGTAGTGCCTCCAAAGTTTCAATGCGAACACCACGGCGGCCAACTCAAGATCATGGGTTGGGTATTTGGTCTCATGGATCTTTAGTTGCCTTGACGCATACGCGATCACCTTTCCCCTTTGCATAAGTACACACCCAAGGCCTTGATGTGATGCGTCCGAGTATACTACAAGGTCCTCGATGTTGTCGGGTAAGGTCAATACCGGTGCTTGGGTCAATTTTACCTTTAAGGTTTGAAATGCATTAGCTTGCTCCTCCCCCCAATTAAATTTGACTTCCTTGCGGGTCAACTTGGTTAGAGGTAATGCGATTTTTGAGAAGTCTTGAATAAACCTTCGATAATACCCGGCCAATCCCAAGAAGCTTCTTATCTCTGACGGGTTTCTTGGTGGTGCCCAATTGATCACAGCTTCAATTTTTGAGGGGTCCACCATTATCCCATTGGCGCTAATTACATGGCCCAAAAACTGCACCTCTCGAATCCAGAAGGCGCATTTAGAGAATTTTGCAAAGAGTTGCTCTTTCTTCAAGGTCTCTAGTACTTCTCGCAAGTGTCGAGAATGATCATCTTCACTTTTGGAGTAGACTAGAATGTCATCAATAAAAACTATCACTGACTTGTCGAGCATTGGCTTGCACACCCGATTCATGAGGTCCATGAAAGCAGCGGGTGCGTTTGTCAACTCGAAGGACATTACTAGGAATTCGTAATGCCCATAACGGGTCCAGAAGGCGGTCTTTGGCACATCTTCTTCCTTCACCCGCAACTGATGATACCCCGACCTTAGATCTATCTTGGAAAACCACTTTGCGCCTTGTAATTGGTCAAAAAGATCGTCAATTCTTGGGAGAGGATACCGGTTCTTTATAGTGAGTTTATTCAATTCTCGGTAGTCTATGCACATCCGCATGCTACCGTCTTTCTTTTTCACAAATAAAACCGGTGCTCCCCAAGGAGAGACGCTCGGTCGAATAAACCCCTTATTAAGGAGATCTTGTAATTGGGTAAACAATTCCCGCAATTCCGTGGGTGCCAGCCTATAAGGAGCCTTAGCAACCGGCTTGGCCCCGGAACTAATTCGATATGAAATTCTACTTCTCGGACCGGAGGTATCCCCGGTAATTCTTCCGGGAATACTTCCTCAAACTCTCTCACCACCGGGACGTCATGGATAGAGGGGATTGGCACGGAGGTGTCGGTCGCATAGGATAAAAATGCTCTACATCCATGTGGTACCAACTTGGTTGCTTCCAAGAATGAGCATATAATGGGTATAGAATCACTCTCCCCATAAACTGTTAGTAGCTTTCCGCTTGGAGACGTTAAGTCTATCTCCTTACGGTAGCACCGAACGTTTGCATGGTATCGTGATAGCCAATCCATTCCAACTACCACATGGAATTCCCTCATCGCCATTGGTAACAAGTCAATGGGGAATTCCTTATCCTCTATGGTAATTTTGCATCCTCGGTAGATGTCACGTACCATGAAACTTTCGTTGTTACCTACCTCTACCTCCACCGGTATTGTTAGCTTAGACAAGTTAAACGACGGGTGTTGAACAAACGTGTGGGCTATAAAGGATTTGTTAGCCCCCGTATCAAATAACACATGTGCAGGTATTAAGTTTATAAGAAAGGTACCTGCCACCACATTAGGTTCACTCTTTGCTTCTTCCGCAGTTAGTTGGAAGGATCGCGCCCGGGCTTTAGGAGGTTCCTCCTTTGATGCTTTAGCTTTGGCCTCTGCTCCCTTCAACAATTCGGGGCATGCCGCTTTCACATGGCCCGGTTGATAACAATTGTAGCACACATTCACCTTGGTGGGGCAATCTCTGATCACATGCCCTAGTTTGTTGCAGTTAGGGCATGGCTTGTTCTTGAAGTAACATTCCCCTTTGTGGGGTCGATGAAAAAGATCACACGGGCTTGAAATTGAGTTTTGCTTTGGATTACCCTTAGCCGGCATTTCATTCTTTCTTTGTTTCTTTGTGGGGGTTGGATTTGCATCAACCGGCTTTCTTTCCCCCCTTTCGATTTGCCTCTCGAGTTCAATTTCCCGATTACGGGCGGCATCCACCAGTTCGGTTAAAGTGGTGTACTTAGACGGCTCTAGGAATTCTCTATACTCCCCACTAAGCATGTTATGGTAATGATAAATCTTTTGTTCTTCAGTTTGCACTAGTTCGGTGCAAAATTTTAGCTTGTCGAGAAACATTCCCGTAATCACTTCTATAGTTTCCCCTTTTTGCCTCAAATTCATAAACTCCTCCTTGATTTTGCCCACCATCGCCCTAGGGCTATGGTGTTTTAGGAAAAGCACCTTGAATTCTTCCCAAGTCATGTTCCGTACATTTTCCGTACCTTTTTCCGCCTTGACCACGTCCCACCAAGTCTTTGCATTTTCATGGAGTTGACCCGTGGCATAAGCCACTTGATCACTAGAGTCACAATGGGTTCGTTTGAATATCCCTTCAACGTCGTCGATCCATTTTTGGCAAACAATCGGGTTTACCTCCCCTTTGTAGAGTGGTGGTTTACAGGCTACGAACTTGACATAAGTGCAACCCTTCCTTTCTCTTGTTTTCTCTTTATCTTGAGAGAAGCTCTCTTTCAGCTCGATTATCCTTTCATCCATGGTGGCCAAAACAGCCCCACGGATATCATCAGTTAGCTTTTTCAAGCCCTTTTCCAATGCCTTGCCCACTTCCTGCGAGATTCTTTCATTTATCTCGTCCCAAGTAACGGGGTTAGGTTCCGGTTCAGTCTCATCCGACATTTTGTTTACTGCAATATAGCAAGTTCATTCACATTTCGTTATTCTCTGTTGTCTCATAGTGCATATGATATAATGCCTTATGAGCATGTCTTATGATTCACTTTTTCATGATTCGGATTATGGTTTAGTTGTTTCAAACAGTTAGGATTGTATATCTAACTCAACTTATGTTGTTGCTTACCGAGTTGGGGTATTGTTTTCCGGATTTCTTGATCAAGCTTCAAACCGAACGAAAACCTTTGGCTCTGAATACCACTTGTAAGACCCTACCCCTACGTTGTTATAATTAATGAATTTAAGTGGGTTTAAACAGGACTTGAACACTAGTTACCGATTACCACCTAAGTACAAAACATCATTCATACCCAAGACAACTGGATGGGGTTAAGTTTTACAAACAACCAAGTAGTACTTTTATTTAGACACAACGGAAACAAGTGATTTCGTTCAACTAAGCTATGTTACGGCTAGTTTCTACAAAAGAAGTTCCAAAGAACACGTTCGGTTTGTTTTGGTTGCTTGATCTTCCACCCGGAGGTTCATCATATCCCCAACCTGTTACACATACATCAAACAGAGTTAGATGGCGTTAAAAAGCATTAAAATCGGATAAACGGTCAAAAAAAAACCAAGCTGGGCGTTTCGCGCGGGCCCTGTGCGCGGCCGGTCCATTTCGCGAGGGCCCTGTGCGCAGCCGGTCCATTTCGCGCGGGCGTCACCAAAAACTTACAGAAGGTTTGACCGACCGCGCAAAAGGATCGCGCGGCCGCGCGATTGCCTCTGATGCTGTTTTCTTGCTTTTTCACAGCCTAACTCTTAGTTAAGGCCGAAATTTCGCTACCTCGGCCCCCTACAACCCCTTCGGATTGTATTCGCCTTGGTTTATGAATGTTTAGGGATGCCTTGGGCTCTACAATTCGCACGGGATTGCTTATGCCTCGGTCTTATTCCCTTTATCGCTTTCCAAGCTTGTTTTCTTATCCATTTGACCCGTTTGGGTCATCAATGGATACCGTTTTCATCATGGTCGACAGGCTTCATACACGTCGGTACGAGTTGCGCCCACGATTGCTTTCATTTAACTAAGTTCCACGTTTCGGGTCCTCATGGACTACCTAACATTTATACATCCATGTTATCCGTTCTCATATCAACATGCTATTCTACATATCATTTTATCATGGCAATTTGTAAGTATTCTATACAATCTATATCACAAATGAATGCAGTCTAACGTACCTCAAAGCTTTCCTTTTTGTCGAGTATCCGGTTCGCCCTTGACTTCAAGACTCCCACTTGATTCACCTAGATAAATATCCAAGTGTTTATCAATACAATTAGTGGTTTGATCACCAATTTAGCGTATTCTACTAATGATTCCATTACTTTTATGGTCTTCCATACAAGTAACTTCATTTGAGCATTTAATCAAACACTTAACATACATGATTCTTCAACCAATTAATCTAGCCAAATGGGTCAAACAACCACTTACTACCCACCTCATATTTTTATTACAAGGTGTTATTCTAGTCTTGCTAATGACTAACAATTCACAATTTCAAGTTCCTCAAGTAATTATACAAGGTTATTAGGGGTTGTTTCACCCTTCTTGAGGGAACCAACCCTTATCACCCTAAATTCCCCAAAATCTCATGTTCTAGGGTTAGATAATTTACATAGAGCAGAATTTACAAGACTTTAAGGTATCCCTTTCTCATAAGGTTCCTTAAAGTCTATCAATTTGTTTCCAATCATGAACCCTAAAATTTTACTCATCATCAAAGAAGCTATAAAACAACAATCTAGATAAAACAAGTGATACCTAGATGTTTACTGGAGTTTATTGAGTTGATTAAGCCTTCACGCAGTTGGATTAACCTCTTAACAAGCAAGATTCAGGCTTCAAAGGGGTGTAGGAGATTAGTGTGTGTTTATGTGTGTGTTTGGTGGTGTTTTGGTCGATCTCTTGATCACCAACCCACCAAGTTTTGGTGTTTTTATTATTTTCATTAATAATCTTTGGTTCATTGGCAGAAATGGCCCTTGGAGTTTTTTGTTTCACTAGTCAAGGCACCAACCTACTACTTGGGTTTTTTATTTAGTAGTGATTATCAATACCCCTACTTAATCCGTTTCCCTTTTTAAGTTAATATTGTGATGAACTAGATTTTAGATTTTCGGGTGTTACACCATTAATCGTTGGTATGTGGTGCATGCGTTCTTTAACCCAAATGGCATCTTTGTGTAGCAGAAAACGCCCCTGTCAGTTCTGAAAGCTGTCTTATCCTCCTCTTCTAGCGCCATCTGGATATGATGATAGCCTTTGTAGGCGTTCAGAAAGCAGTTGAACCTGAATGGCGCTAGAGAGTCAACCTTGAGGTCAATCTTTGGATGCGGATAGTAGTCTTTCGGGCAAGCTTTGTTAAGATCTTTATAATCCACACACATTCTCCATCCCCCATTGGTTTTTGTGACCATGACTTGGTTTTCCACCCAAGACTGGTATCTGGTCTCCCACAAGTTTCCTACTTTTAACAACTCATCCACCTGCTCAATATTCATCGCCTTTGTCTTTTCTGCTCCCATGCTTAGGCGCTTTTGCGCAATGGGCTCTACTGAGCAGTATGTGTTGAGTTTGTGTTGTGCTAATTCTCGCGGGACTCCCACCATGTCTGATGGTTGCCATGCAAAAAATGTCATTGTGTTTTCTAAGGAGCTGCTTCAAGTGATCTTGAAAGTTGTATAAGATGGCATGCCCCAATGTGATTGTTTATTCAGGAAACTTGGGGTTTAAGATCCACTTCTCTGGCTCAGTGCGCGGACTTGGATTGATCATTTTGGGCGGGTGTGGATCTTCTGTCATGGCGCATTCCCTGTTTGCCCAAACTATTGCTACCCCCATTGGTGTGGGGAAACCAATAGCGCCATGAACCATAGAAGGGACCATGTTATTGATGTCATGGAGTCGCGCCCCAAGATGATGTCGTACTTCGATCTTGTTGGAATCATCAGAAATGTGATTTCTTCTGTTCTTGAATGCGTCCCATCGCCAATGGTGAGGTCAAAGGTGATCTCGCCCAATGGGTTTACTACTTCGTTTGAGAAACCCATGATTGGTGAGTTAATAGGGCGCATGAGCTCTTTGTCTTCATCGTCTAACAGGTTGAAGCATTTCTCATATATGATGTCTGAGTTGCTTCCAGTATCCATGAAGGCTCAGGTTGTCCTGTAATGACCGAAGATGGCGGTGACAACTAGTTCACGAGTAGAGGAAGGTCCGCCCTCGACAATGAGGAAACAGACCTGTTGCTCCTTCCATCCCACTATTTGTTTCGTTTTGTGCTTGTTACGCCTGCGCTTGCTAGTCTGGATCATCATGGTCACATTCTTGATATTTTTCTGAGCTGGTCCCTTGCTTCTGTTGTACATTTTTCAAAAGATGCCCCAATTTTTCGGACTTTAAAGTCGTTTCTATTGCGGTTTTGAGTTGGAAGCATGCATCTGTCTCATTCCCGATGTCCTGATGATAGTCGCAAAACTTGTTAGGGTTCAGACCTTCTCTTTTCTTGATCACTTTCGGTTTCAGAAAGTCGATGTTTTTTTTTTTGTTGCTAGAACCTGCGCTGGAGTTTTGGTCAAGGGCCTCCATAAGTTGTGACTGTGCCTTGTGGATTTCTGATCAGATGATTTCCCTTGTACTCAGCTGCTTCGGTGGGTTTGGGTTCTGCCTAGGGAGCTCCTTGAAGCCTGTTCCAGACAGACACCTTGCCCTTTCTATCATGCTGATTGTGTTTGTTTCTTGCGGACTGGGCTTGGGCGTCCGTGTATTGCGACGCTTGCACCCTGTTCCAAACAGACAACTCTTCTTGGTACGCGCATAGGTCTTGGACCCTCGCATGATTTCTTCCCAAGTGTTTGGCATTCCTGTGAATCCTATGAGGGTACAAATCAGTGGATCACAGCGCACGCCTTGCTTGAAAGCTGTTCGCATAAGTTCCAAACCGATAGGCCCTATCTGGAGCGCCTCCCGGTTGAATCTAGTGATGTAATCTTCAATTGATTCATGGTCATGCCTGCGCACTTGCAAAATGTCGGTGGAGTCACGCTCTACCCTGTGCTGCTGGCTGAAATGGTCTGAGAACTTGTTAGAGAAATTCGTTTAATCAAATAAAATGCTAAGTTAAATATATCATAATTGTTACCGCTTGTTGATGAAGTCCATTGAACGCATTCATTTGTGGGTTCATGGCGGTCCATTTAGAAGTAATTTGATCAACCGTTCGGGTGGAAGAACCCAACAGTGACGTGTAATGTTTTTGGACCCTTTCCAAAAATTTCCTTGGTTCTTTGGTTACTCTTCTCCCTGTTCTCCGACACATAACACCAAGCTTTTGTCAAAGCAACCTCTTGTGCCGTATTCCACTTCACAGCTTTCACGCGGTTTGCATATTTCTTTTTCACCCCTACTTCAAGTTCTTCAACTTCAACCTCAAGCGCGTCACCCGCTTCCTCATTTATCTATTCATCTACATGATGCTCGAACTGTGTCTCTGGCACAACTTCCTCCTAGTCATCGTCCTCATCTTCTAAGTTGAGCTCGAAGTCTTCTAGTTGCGAATTTGTTAATTGAGGCGGCGTAATATATTGTTGAAACATCATGGGTGGTTGGCTTTGTGGGAATTGTGGGAATTGTGTGTATTGTGAGTAAAACGGTTATTGGGGTTGGGGTTGGGTTGGTGGAAAATTGAGCACGGGCCTATACGGATCAACCGTAGCCGATCTCGAACTAGAAGCTTTGCCTCGACCCCTAGATTTCGAGGTTCCCCTCGCACCCCTCGAAACATTCTTTGTTTTCCTTGGATCCATTTGTTTTGTTGTGTTTTTAAATAGTTTGGTTAATGTAGGTTGTGTTTTTTAATTTAAACCGTGCACAATTTATACTATTTCAAAAATAACTGGCAACAAAATATTACCGTTTCAATTAAATAAATTCCAAACGGTCAAAAAGTAATAAAATATATTATAAAAAGTGACCGTTGCATTAATTAACTCTTCTTACCAACCGTTAGATAGAACCCGTATTTGGTTCACGGGACCCCTACCAGCACTGGTGGCGGCGGTGTTACCGTGCTGGTAGTGTGGTACCCGTGGCCAATTCTGGTAGCGCCCCGTCCCCCCTAATAAAGAACAAAGGATAACTAGTTGGCATAGATTTGTTATTGATAATCAAAGGGAAAATACAAGTACATAAGACTCTCAAATGACTAACTTAAATAGGCGAGATTAATCCTGGAATTGTGGATCTTCCTGATGACTCTCAACCAACAAACTAACAAACCTCCTACTTGACCCAACGGTCATTATTGACACATTCAAATAACAAAACGTACGTAAAACAAGTCACGTTCCATGCATGCATATTATATTAATCATTTTTCAACACCCTCCCTTGATTCATATTCTTGTACTCCTATCTTGTGCCCGAAATACATGAATTTTGCCTGTCCCAAAGCTTTTGCGAGAGCATCTGCAACTTGTTCATCAGTGCTGCAGTATTCCAACATTACTTCCTTCTGATTCACCATGTCTCGGATAAAATGGTACTTGAGATCTATATGCTTCGACCTTCCATCTACAACTGGATTCTTAGACAAATCAATAGCTGATTTGCTGTCACATCAAATAACTTTTGCATCATTCTGTTTGAATCCCAAGTCTTCCATAATTCTTCTAAGCCAGATTCCCTGACAAGTAGCACCGGAAGCTGAGATATACTCAGCTTCAGTGCTTGATAAAGCCACTGTATGCTGCTTCTTTGACGACCATGCCACAACTCCACTTCCCAAGGATAACACATGTGCAGAAACACTCTTCCTATCATCAATGCAACTGGCCCAGTCACTGTCTGAATATCCACACAACTCAACCTTGATACCTTGTTTATACCATATTCCATATGCTGCAGTGCCTGCTATGTATCTTAAAACCCTTTTGGCAGCTCCCAAATGAAGTTTTGAGGGCTATTGCATATACCTTGCTAATACATTTACTACAAAGGCTATATCTGGCCTTGAATTTGTGAGATACATCAGCCCTCAAATTAGGCTTCTATACACACCTGGATCTATCTTTGTAACACCATCATCAACCTACAGTTTCTCACTTGAATTCATTGGTGTATCTTCATAGTTGCAGCCATACATACCAAATCTTTTGAGCAAGTCTTGAGCATACTTACTTTGGCACACAAACACTCCATAACCAGTTTGTGTCACTTCTAAACCAAGGAAGAATTTGAGGTGACCAAGATCTGTCATCTCAAATTCATTCATCATTCCATTTCTAAATTCTTCCACCAGCACCTTACTTGAACTAGAATAAATTATGTCATCAACATAAAGACATATAAATATGACATCACCTGACTTCAGCTACTTAAGATAGAGAGTAGGTTCACTGTAACTTCTTTTAAACCCATGATTGTGAAGATACAAATCAATCCTTGCATACCAAGATCTTGGGGCTTGCTTAAGGCCATACAATGCCTTGTAGAGCCTGTACACCTTACTTTCTTCACCTTAAACTTCATAACCATCTGGCTGCTGCACATAAGTTTCTTCTTCCAGTTCTCCATTCAAAAAAGCATATTTCACATCTAATTGGTAGATGATCCATCCCAACTGAGCAGTAGTAGAAATTACAGTCCTAATGGTTTCAAAACGAGCCATAGGAGAGAAAGTCTCCTGAAAATCTACTCCTTTTTGTTGTGAGTATCCCTGGGCAACTAACCTGGCCTTGTGCTTTGTCACTTCACCATTTGGACCTATTTTGGTTTTGAATAACCATTTCAGTCCTATCACATTTTTGTTTCTTGGCAGCTCAACTAGTTCCCATGTATTGTTCTTAATGATGGCTTGCATTTCTTCATTCACGGCTTGTTTCCAGTGGTCACTTGATCTTGCCTCTTCATAACAAGTTGGATCAGACACATTGAGAGCAAGCTGGAAAGATGTGAAGTCTTGCATAGGGACTGCTTCTGCATACACATCACTCAATGACCTGACCTTATTAGGAATGTCATGATCAGTTGATGATGTACTGGCCTCAGCGGCCCCACCCTGACTATGTGCAGGTGTGACATCATTGTGTTGCTGCATATTAGGTACCTGCACACTAGAATCCACATTAGTAGTTGAGGTATCACTGTCACCAGTGTCCTCAAACAGTAAGTCAACTAAGTCAAAATCCCAGAGATGTTTGTTTTCTTGTGTTTTTGACCTGTTCCAGTCCCACTTAGCATTTTCATCAGGTCTAATGTGTCTTCTAGTAATAATTTGTCTTGTAACGGGATTGTACAGCCTGTAACCTTTGGTTTCAACTGAGTAACCAATCAAAATACACTTCTGGGCCTTTGGATCAATCATCTTCTTCCTGAGTTGTGCAGGTGTGAACCCATACACTATACTCCCAAACACTCTTAGCCCTTCTACATCAGGAATTTCACCAGACCATAAATGCATTGGAGTTTTGTTTTCATTTGGCCTTGTTGGTGAGATGTTTGTGATAGTCACAACAGTTGAGACTGCTTCTGCCAAAAAATAAGCAGGCAAATGTTTTACTTGAAGCAGACATTGGGCCATCTCAACAACTGTTGTATTCTTCCTTTCACATACTCCATTTTGTTCTGGAGTGAAAGGAGCAGTCAATTGTCTTTAAATACCATGTTGTTCACAAAAAACATTAAATTCATGTGAACAATACTCTCCACCCCTGTCAGACCTTAACACCTTAATATATTGACTGCTTTGTTTCTCAACTAGTGCCTTAAACACCTTGAATTTTGAAAACACTTCAGATTTTCTTTCAATAAAGTATACCCAACTCATTCTAGTAAAATCAGCTATGAATAGTAGGAAGTACTTACTACCCCGAAGGCTTCATTTGAATGCACCACTTCAGGAGGCTTTGTTGCACGTCTTGTACTAGCCTGAAAAGGCATCTTGTGTTGTTTTCCCATTGCACAAGCCTCACATACACCAATTTCCTTCATTGCTGGGATACCCTGCACCATTTTGTTCGTGTATAATTGCTGTAAAGCTTGAAGGTTTATATAACCATACCTGTGGTGCCACAACTTGGTGTCTTCATGAACTTTGGTGTTAGAAACCTTGACTTTTGAAGTATCCATAGGGAACATATTGTTGGGAGCTATTTGAATCTTCATTTGTTCAGTTCCTGATTGTTTGTGAACAATGGAGCATGCTCCATCATCAAACAACAAGGCATATCCCTTCCTCATTAATTGTCCCACACTAAGA
Source organism: Ambrosia trifida (assembly GCA_028751855.1). Classification (NCBI taxonomy): domain Eukaryota; kingdom Viridiplantae; phylum Streptophyta; class Magnoliopsida; order Asterales; family Asteraceae; genus Ambrosia; species Ambrosia trifida. The sequence continues at coordinate 64,711,590 of CM054123.1, forward strand.
AGATTGTATTCTAGTTCTGGACAATAGTAAACATCTTCCAACAAGGCAGCACTACCATCATTCATCTTAACCTTCACTGTTCCTCTACCTTCTACATTAATCTGCTTCTTGCTCCCCATCTTAACAGACAACTTAAACGATGTATTTAGTGAAGTAAAAAGATCACGTACCCCAGTCATGTGATTTGAACTTCCTGAGTCTACAAACCACATATTCTTGGACCTTCATCAATTTCTTCAGTACTCATCATGGCATGTTGTGACACACATGCCATAAAGAGGTATGGCACATCCTCTTGTCCTTCATCAGCATCTTCACTATTAGCTGCAACATCAACCTGTTCTTCATTATACCAGCAATCTCTCTTGACATGTCCAAAACGATTGCATTGGTAGCATTGAGGACCCTTACTTCGATCATAGGATCTGCCTCTTCCTCTTCCTCTTCCTCTTGCAAATCCTCATGCCCTTGCTCTAACAGCTTGATCATATCCAGCCCTTCTGTTTGGTTGGAACACTTGTAATGCTTGCTCATCAGATCTCTCTACTGCTGCCTTAACACCTTGATCTCCAGATCTGACATTCAACCTCTCTTCCTGATATTGCAAGATCCCCATCAGCTTCTCTGGACTCAATCTACTGAGGTCATAGGCCACCTCCATAGATGGTACCACAAAATCAAACTTGGAGGTTAAACTTCTCAGTATCTTTTCAACAATCTTTTGATCTTGTATTTCTTCTCCATAGGCACGTTTCTGTCCCACTATGGCCATCACTCTTGAGTAGTATTCTCCCACAGCTTCTCAATCCTTAATTGACAGGTTCTCAAACTCTCTCCTTAGCCCTTGAAGTTTTACTGCTTGCACCTGTGAATCACCCTAAAACTCCATCTTCAGTATATCCCAAGTTTCCTGTGCAGCATCAGCTGATGCTATTCGCGAGAACAGCTGATCATGCACTCCTTGCTGGATCACAGCCATAGCACGAGCATCATTCTTATTCTCTAGCCTGTTTCTCACATGATCATCTTCATAATCAGTCTTTCCAAGATCAACAATCTCCCACAATTCTCTGGATCTTAGAATGGTCTTCATACAAACACTCCAGTGCTCATACCCTTCACCTTTAAACACTAGAATGGGGTTAACGGGGGCTTGTGTTGAATTGGATGTGTCTGTCATGGTAACCTGGCTCTGATACCACGTGTTGGCAAGAGCAATGGAGAATAAAGAGATAACAAAGAACAAAGGATAACTAGCCGGCACAGATTTGTTATTGATAATCAAAGGGAGAATACAAGTACATAGGACTCTCAAATGACTAACTTAAATAGGAGAGATCAATCCTGGAAATGTGGATCTTCCTGATGACTCTCAACAAACTAACAAACCTCCTACTTGACCCAACGGTCATTATTGACACATTCAAATAACAAAACGTACGTAAAACAAGTCATGTGCCATGCATGCATATTATATGAATCATTTTTCAACAAGACACTAGCTAGCTACCATGTGACTGGGTTCGATCTCAGCTCGTATACATGGCGGTAAAAGGATAGACGAGGGAATGGTCAGATGGTATTTAGCCGTAGGAGTTTAGAGCGGCTGGTGCTCAGCACGTGGACATACATGACGCTCATCTATCGGCTTTGTCTTTCGTTGGTTGATCTTAGGATTCATAAGTTGATTCTTAGACGACGGTGTTACATGTTAATGACTGAGTAGTTGTTCGGTAGATCCTACTATACTTCAAGATGAGTTTCAGTGTCGCATGTGACCTAGTCGTTTCAGTTGGGCCAATCCTAATTGTCATGTCCACATTGATCCTTTTTGGAAATGCCTACCATGCAAAAGCTAAAACTCCCGGCCAATTTATTATTTTTTTTGGTAAAGTGTATAGTTCGGTGAGTTTCCTTATTTGTTTATTGTTTTATGTAGAAAAACGATCCGCACTAATTGATTTCTTTTTGGAAATGCTAACATTAATCCTTTTTTTTTTTTGAAAAGAGAACTTCATTAACCACACACACTCAACAAGTCCTCAAAGCAAGGACTTGCGAGCGGATCAAAAGCGAGTACATCAATCTAGGGGGTATAACACCCATTTTTTCCAATCTCTATCTATACAATTAAATCTATTACAAATCCAAAAATACGACGACGATTTCACCAATTCAACGATCTCAATAGGTCTCCGCGCCTTGTTGTTGAAGATACGGTTATTACGTTCGTTCCATACCACCCAAAGCGTGGTATAGATTATACCCCTTAGGATGTGTTTCCTTCTCTTAGTATACGGGTGGTTCTCTGGTATTTTCAAGATGTCTAAAACATCGAATAAAATGCTCGGGCATAGTCTACACCAAACCTCAATCCTATTCCAAACCTCCTGCGCAAAGACACATCCCGTGAAAAGGTGGATAGTAGTTTCTCCTTCCTGTTGACAGAAAGTACAAACCGATTGCTGAATATTCACCCCCCGTTTAATGAGTTCCGCTATAGTCGGAAGCCTGTTAAGAGCAGCCCTCCAAACCATGATTTTGCACTTTAAAGGGACCCAAACCTTCCCTTTAATAACCGCTTTTTGACCCGAAAGGCTGTTGCTAGAAAGAATTTGTTTGGCAGAACTAACTGTGAATAACCCATCCGAAGCCGGGCTCCATCTCCAGCCATCCGTACCTCCTCGCCACTCGAAATCATCAATATCGCTCAATAATTGAAACAGCTCCGTCACTTCTGTAACCGAGTGAGGAGCTGTCTTCCAGTCCCACTGTAAAGTCTTTGTGTTGTTTAATAACCACAGCCTATCCGAGACCTTGACCCATTTGTGTCTTTCCAGTTTAAAAAGATTCGGGTAAGTAACTCTAAGGGGCTCATCCCTAAGCCAAGTGTCTGACCAGAAATTGATGTAGTTACCATCCCCAAGAACACCCACAAAAAAGGAGTTAACAGCCATACCATTCTGCATCCTAGCTTCTCCCACTTTAACAATTGATTTCCAACAACCGGAAGAGATGGCGTTGCAAGGTAACAAAGGCCACGGTCTACTAGAGCCATGACATCCCATAATGATTCTCTTCCATAAGCTATCCCCATCTTGTTTAAACCTCCAAGTCCACTTTAATAAAAGCGCCTCATTCATAGCGCTTAAATTGGTCACCCCCAACCCCCCATTCTTCTTTGGAGACGAAACAATATCCCAAGCTACCCATGGAATTTTTCTTTCTTCTAAAGAACCCCCCCACAAAAAGCGTCTCATAATAGCTTCAATAGAGTCGATCACCGCCTTCGGGGCTTTGTAAAGAGAAAAATAATAGATGGGCAAACTTGTTAGCACCGAATTAATAAAGATTAGCCGACCACCTATCGAGAGAGTTTTAGCTTTCCATGAAACAAGGCGATTTCTAATGACTTCAATAACGGGTTCCCAATTACAAATACGGGTCATTCTAGCTCCAACTTGGATTCCTAGAAATGTAAAAGGGATGCTACCACTTTTACATCCTAGGAATTCCATCATGTCATCCACCTCCGAGGCATCCGTACCAACCCCAAAAATGTTTGACTTGTGAAGATTAATACGAAGCCCCGAGCATAGATAAAAAATTCGAAGGACCCTAGCGATGATACGGATGTTATCTTTTGACCATTCACCCATTATAAGAGCGTCATCCGTGAAAAAAAGATGATTAATCTCCGGGCCCTCGCTTGTCAATCTTAACCCCTTGAAAATACCCAAGTGCGAAACTTTCTTTAAAAGCCATGAGAGAGCTTCCATCACAATCAAGAAAAGAAACGGAGATAGCGGGTCGCCTTGTCTAAGCCCTTTCTCACAGCTGAAATCAAAAGTAGGCGACCCGTTAACCAAGACTGCGGCCCTAGAGGAATGACATAATACCTTTTATCCACTCGCGCCAAAGAGGAGGAAAGCCCATTTGAGACATTATAGAGAGTAAAAAGTTCCAATTAACGTTGTCATAAGCCTTCTCGGAATCGATTTTCAATAAAAAGGCTTTTTTCTTTCTTTTTTTCAACCAATCGATGACCTCGTTAACCATTAATGGTCCGTCAAGAATAAAACGCCCAGATAGAAAAGCCGATTAGGACTCAGAAATAAGATTACCCATGACTTTTTTGAGACGGTTAGCAAGAGTTTTAGAAATGACTTTACTAATCGCTCCAATCAAAGTAATAGGCCTGTAATCCCTTAGACCCATTGGCGATTTGGTTTTGGGGATTAAAGTAATAAAAGACGAGCCGCAACCCACACTAATCGAGCCAGCCGAATGAAATTCCTCCAAGATGTTCACGAAATCTGCTTCAAAGAAATCCCAAAAACGCTTGATAAACCAAAAATTAAAGCCATCCGGGCCCGGGGCTTTATTCGAACCGCAACCGAAAACCGCATCTTTGATCTCTTGTTTAGAGAACTTCGCCACCAACAAATCACAGTCTGGGCCCTGAATTTTGTTTATGTCTGGACAAAAAAGACCCGGCCGGTCCGGCAAATCTTCTTTAAAATGCCCTCTAAAAAATCTCAAGACTTCTCGTTTCACTATAGCCGGCTTAGTGATCCAATCGCCATTTATCATGATTCCCGGTATAGAATTTCGAGCCTTTCTCCCATTAACAACATTATGAAAAAATGAGGAATTCTCATCTCCCAGAGATGTCCATTTGACACGCGACTTCTGGCGAATATCTTGTGTCTTTAAAATTTCAATTTCTTCTATAGCTTTAGTACATTCACACCAAGACCATAAATCAGCCTCATCAAGTTCTGCGTTTTCCATTTGAATTTCGAGTTCTTCTTTTTCTTTTCGTAACAACGCCTCTTCCTCTTTTTCCTTGGCACTATAATCCTTGAACCAAACTGAGAGGCACCTGCGCAGCCTTTTAAGTTTGTTAAGTAGATTTGTGTCCACGTTTCATATTCCGGTGAACATTCTAAAAAGGATAACGAAGATTTTCATTACGAAATTGCCGGACAAGTGTAGCGGTAATGATCTCTCAGGGTTTATTCGTGAGTATGGCGACATTTACGATCTGTACATCGCACGGAAAAGAGATAAAATAGGAAATCGTTTTGGCTTTGTATCATTCCTAGATGTGAAAGATATCACGGAGTTGATCAAGAAAATAAACAAGACTCGGATTGGTGATTGTTGGTTGAAGGCAAACCTAGCAAGATTTACTTATGAGGAGGGAGAAATAAGGCCGGAGCCTTCTTACCCTAATACCCACAATCCGGCTCAAGAAGAACACAGGCCTCCGGCACGGCAAACATCATCTTTTTTCAATGGTTCACGATCTTTTTCTGATACCCTTAGTGGCAAATGTAACATCGCAAAATTTTCCCCAAAATTTTAATACATAAAAAGCCCTTATATATATATATTTTTTATTACACCTTTATCATTAATATTATACAAATGTGCCTAAGTCTTTATTTATCCTAACTCACAACTTATATACATACATAAATGTATATAAATAATAATAATAATATGATTCTAAATTCTTTTTTTTTTTTTCACATACAAGATTTTTTTTTTTTTTAAATAAAGCCTTGAGTCAAATAGTCAAAGTCCTAGTCAAAGTCTTAGTCAAACAGTCAAAGTCTTAGTCAAATAGTCAATTCATCATAAAACCTTACTTTATGGTGTTGACCAATTTTAATGGCTAATTGAATCCAAAACTAGTATAAAAACCCACCTATGACTCATTATACTTTGCACCTCTAATTGTTTCAATCCGATTAAACTTTCTCTCATACCTTTCTTCTATAGTCTATTACTTCTACACTTGAAGCTTTGATTATAAGCTCTTGTAATTGGCAACTTTGGGGCTACACATATTCTATTTCTCGAGACTTAATACTTTGCTAAGGTGAGTTTTACATAGCCCCTTTTCTATTTATCACCATTTTTGGGGTGAAACATGTTACAACAATATTTATGCAATTCAATCATCAATGTGTCTATGTGTATTTCTATGTTGCATTATGTCTTGAACATGACTAGGGTAAGCACAATTCTAGCATAAACATTCATCAGCCAAACGGTATACATTGATAGATCTATTGGACTGACAATCCCACCCGGATACGTGCCTCCTACAAAGGTTGCGTGGGTGTTTGTTACTGCAATATAAACGAGTGAACCATGAGCGTATGGGATGTACCACAATACAATAGTCACAAGGTTGATTATGCACTCGATTTACTTCTAGTATGTTTTCACATATGGACTAGATTGCCATGACACATGAATTGCACAACAATTTTATTCGATTATCAAAACCTATGTAATTCTCACCAACTTTTGTTGACCCAAAATATTTTCAACTTAACATGTTTCAGGTTCTACTTGTTTGAAGATTCGAATTAATGCTTGAAGATGTGTGCATAGTTTTATTCAAATTGATGTACGAATTCTTGTAGAACAATTGTATGTAATTTATTTAAATCATTTAATGAAATTTATTATTCACCATGAGCTACTGAACAATCATCAATACGTGACATCCCGATGTTTCCGCCATCGGTTGGGGTGTTACAGATTGGTATCAGAGCCATGGTTATAGGGAATTAGGTTATTAGAAAAATAATCTAGTCTATAACCATAGGATTATAACCAGTATTTGCTTCTTTTACTTGCCATTCTCTATCTCCCTCCTACTTCTTATCCCTACTTTCATCCTTACAAGAAGGTTGCTCTCTACCATTGGATCTACTCTTAGACTAATAGGACAAAATCCTCAGGTTTAGCCTGAACCACCTTGTGATCTCGTCCAAGTTCTAGATTTTAATAACGAACACGTGCAATCTGGAAGGGTGAACGCCTGTATTCTGAGTCTTCTGTCTAGGCTGGCATTGCGCATATATCCCAATCAGACGAGGGACCCGGATGCCTACCTGGGAATTCTCGGGATGAGTGTTCACTTATAGGCTAAAGCATGTCTTCATATGTTATTAGAATTTAGAATCTTTGATAAGTCAACGTTTTCGTTTATTCGTTTTAATTAAATGAATAAATGATTACATTCCTTATATTACCTCATTGTCCTTCATTCAACCAATATCTTATTGAACATTCATTACCCAAATCACTTCCGTAACCGATGCCCTAAACTAAACAGAGATCAAGATCCTCCAGCTACCTAACCGCAAGTCTCACCATTTGACTATTGGTTGCTTTTATTCTATGTATTGACGCTATTTGATTCAAGTAATAAAATATTTGTCTGAGAGTTGTTATATGGTGCATGATTGTTTGAATGTGAACTAATTATATAAATCTATACAACTACAACTCATATACTGTGCTTGTTATACTTGCTTGCATAAACATGTTATCAATTTGCAACCTATGTGTATAATAAATGCTGCACTTAATAGAGGTCATCATGCCTTTTCAACAGTCGGGAGAGGCCCTACAACCTGCTCCACGACTGGTGGAGGCTATCGAACCTACTCAACGATTGGTAGAGGTCATTATGCCTTTTCAACAGTCGGGAGAGGCCCTACAACCTACTCCACGACTGGTGGAGGCTATCGGGCCTGCTCAACAATCGGTAGAGATATAGAAGGACGCAAAACTTTAATGTAAGGTAAATTGGTGATTGCGGTCCGGAACGTAATCATGAATTTACAGGTACGTTAAGGTAGTGTGAAATTATATCAAGGTTTTCAGTAAATAACCAATTATAAACTCTAGTTACCTGGTAGTTCATTTAGTCTTTCTATAGTCAATCAACTCATGCATTTCTTTTAGGAGTCCTAAAACTTAAGATTCTTATTCTCCTTGCTATTTCAGATGAACCTAATCCAACCCTTAAAACTCACACATATCAAAACTCTTACCCAAATTATTCGAAACAGTTTATTCTATTACCTATAAATTTATGTCATGCCTTAACTCGAAACTTCCCAAACCACCCTTGTCCTAATTTCTACCCAATCACCTTCAACCCTGTGTTTTCAATAAACTTCGGGACGAAGTTTCCAAAAGTAGGGGAGACTGTAACATCGCAAAATTTTCCCCAAAATTTTAATACATAAAAAACCCTTATATATATATATATTTTTTATTACACCTTTATCATTAATATTATACAAATGTGCCTAAGTCTTTATTTATCCTAACTCACAACTTATATACATACATAAATGTATATAAATAATAATAATAATAATAATAATAATAATAATAATATGATTCTAAATTCTTTTTTTTTTCACATACAAGATTTTTTTTTTTTTTTTAAATAAAGCCTTGAGTCAAATAGTCAAAGTCCTAGTCAAAGTCTTAGTCAAACAGTCAAAGTCTTAGTCAAATAGTCAATTTATCATAAAACCTTACTTTATGGTGTTGACCAATTTTAATGGCTAATTGAATCCAAAACTAGTATAAAAACCCACCTATGACTCATTATACTTTGCACCTCTAATTGTTTCAATCCGATTAAACTTTCTCTCATACCTTTCTTCTATAGTCTATTACTTCTACACTTGAAGCTTTGATTATAAGCTCTTGTAATTGGCAACTTTGGGGCTACACATATTCTATTTCTCGAGACTTAATACTTTGCTAAGGTGAGTTTTACATAGCCCCTTTTCTATTTATCACCATTTTTGGGGTGAAACATGTTACAACAATATTTATGCAATTCAATCATCAATGTGTCTATGTGTATTTCTATGTTGCATTATGTCTTGAACATGACTAGGGTAAGCACAATTCTAGCATAAACATTCATCAGCCAAACGGTATACATTGATAGATCTATTAGACTGACAATCCCACCCGGATACGTGCCTCCTACAAAGGTTGCGTGGGTGTTTGTTACTGCAATATAAACGAGTGAACCATGAGCGTATGGGATGTACCACAATACAACAGTCACAAGGTTGATTATGCACTCGATTTACTTCTAGTATGTTTTCACAAATGGACTAGATTGCCATGACACATGAATTGCACAACAATTTTATTCGATTATCAAAACCTATGTAATTCTCACCAACTTTTGTTGACCCAAAATATTTTCAACTTAACATGTTTCAGGTTCTACTTGTTTGAAGATTCGAATTAATGCTTGAAGATGTGTGCATAGTTTTATTCAATTTGATGTACGAATTCTTGTAGAACAATTGTATGTAATTTATTTAAATCATTTATTGAATTTTATTATTCACCATGAGCTACTGAACAATCATCAATACGTGACATCCCGATGTTTCCGCCATCGGTTAGGGTGTTACAGCAAAACCAAAGGGAAATCGATTATTATTGATAAGGAGATTGATGCGTTTAGAGGTTTGCATGGCAAGGCAATAGTAGCACGCATGATCGACCTAGATGCCCTAAAAAGCATCTATTTGATTTTGCATGATATTTGTCCAGGGATGAGCAAGGTGTAGTACCTAGGGGGGCTGTCAGTCCTCATTTCCTTTGAGAATGGGGAGGTGATGTCTAGGGTTTTAGCGGCTGTCAAGGAAGTGATTGGAAGATTCACTATGGTTGACGTTTGGAAGGGACAGTCGTTTGCTTTCGAAAGATTAGCTTGGCTCAAGATCTCTGGGTTACCATTACATTTAATTTCGAATGAAGTTCTTGAGACTATTGGTAATACGTATGGCAGGATTGTGCACAAACCATTAAGATCGGATTATGATGACGATTTATCGTACGACTACATTGGGGTTTTGGTTGGCGATGCAAGAAGAATTGGTGAAAAGATTACGTTAGTTTGGAGAGAAAGAAAATTTTGTGCTTGGGTCGCGGAGGAGGCCGGAGATTGGATGCTGGAATTCTATAAAGTTACCAATACAACACCGACTCCTGCTCCAGTTAATACAGAAGATGTCGCAACTCATGGGGATGAGGAAGTAAATCGTGATGCTAACATTAATCCACCTTTAATACCTCCAAATTTACACCTTGCCAAAGACTTTAACTATGGTCTTACCCAATAGAAGCTAAAGTTGACATAAAAAGATAATTCAATAAATGAAATGATCTACTTTATAGAAATTTGGTTCTAAATTGCTAAATAAAGTATATTGGGTTCAAATATAACGTGATCCAATATATAGAAAAGCTGTTGTAACTATAAAAATCACTTGTACATATTGTTTATAGAAATTCGATCTTCGCATTAGGTTAAAAGTTGTATAATTCGATCTTCGCATTAGGTTAAAAGTTGTATAGAACCGGGCTTTTGCTTATTTTTCTATATTACAGCTTTGTTTCGAAAATGATCCTGTGATAAATCTATTTCTATTAATATATATAAAAGAATTGAACATTGCTGACGTGGCGTGCAATGGTGCTTTCAACCTCTCCATGAAACTGCCACGTGGCATCATAATTAAAAGATTTTAGTGTTTTTGAATTATTTCCTTTTTTAATTAAAAAAAGATAAACATAAAACCCTAAATTTATCTCTCTATCTCTCAATTATCAATTACTAAAATTAAATTGAGTTATTTTAGAAAAAAGAATTTAAAAAAAAATTTAAATTTTTCTCTTTTATGTTCCTCCCATAATTTTTAAACGTTAATATCTTTTATATTCGAGATTTTTTAAATATAGAAATTACACCAAATTAACGAGCGTTTTATTATCTTTCCAACGAGTACCATAGTGCTATATAAAAAACGGAGAAAAAAACGACTATTTTTTGTGGGGTTATGCTCATACAGAAAAAAACACAAAGTGTTCAGGTTATTCATTAATCATGTTTTTTCTTTTAAACCAGGTTCTTATCTACGATGTTGAAATTCAGCCCAATCGCCATGCTATCATTGGAATTTTACTCTTCTAAAGATAGATAGGTATACTTCATCAAGAAAAGCTAGGAGAAATAATCGCGCAACACCGCAACACATGATTGTCACCTTATAACAAGGTTATTTTTTTAATTTTTTTAATTACAAGAGTAATAATTATTACTATTAGTATTAGTATTATTAGAATGGTTATATTTTTCAACCCTTATCATGAATTCTACATCTATATAAGTTAAAGTCAAATTATAACATATTTTAAATTACGTGAAGATGATTATATGTTGAATGTTATTCTTTTAATACTGTATTATGTTTAATATGATTTATGCTTTTTAATTTTTTAAACTTTTTAAATAAATGTTTTTTTAACTAAGATTGATTATGTTTAAGTTATTTACTCTTTTCGTGATATGAGTTTTCTTCTTTTATCATTTTTTATCATTTTCTATTAAATCATATTAAATTTTTCAACCCTGGGACCTTCCCGGGGTAATCAGCTAGTTAATCATACATAACATGATTAAAGGTCGTGGAGCTTTGGGCTTCTTCTTTTGCTTTTCATCGTGTAGATTATTAAATAATAATAAAAAATTGCATGAGTGGGATGACTTACTTTTTGACTGTTTGGTTGCGTGAATAACGTGGTCTTAATTTTAATTTTGTTGATTGCATAACCTTCAATTCTTGCAAACTAAATAATTTTTAATTAAATTTGTTAATTAAAAAAATTTTTGTACCACTATTTATATAATTCATATATGCATTAAGAATAAACAAAAATCTAAAAGGATGTCATCAAATTTTAAGGTGGTTTAATTTGTTGATTGCATAACCATCGATTTTTGTACATGGTTAAAATCTCCCAATCAATATGTATATCTGAATACGAATCAACTTGCGAAATCCATTGATTCGTGTGGTGAATGCAAAATAGAAAATCAATGATGAACAAGATCAGGAAGATTGTAATCTAATCAATTAAAGCCCCAAATGTGTGTTGATGGTGATAATGATGATTATATGAAAATATACTCTCTACAAATATGAACACTAGAGAAACCCTATAGAGAGAAAACACCTTAAAATACACATGCTCTTCATTGACCTTTATCTTTCTGTACAAGCTCTCCCATATATAGACCATATTACAAATTTAAGCAAATTACAATTAATCCCCTAAATTTATGAATTCAAACTCATTGATGTATTGTCACATAAAACTACACCAACAGACTCCCCATTGACATTATTTTCAATTTTAGTTTGTCGACTTATTCAGATGAGTGACTTGGTCATTTTGGTATGCTTCAACCTTTCATGAACTAAGTGTGATCGCAACCTGGACACCTTCGATCGGAAACACCTCTAAACCATAAATATAGATAAGAAGACTATAACAGATACGAGCCTAGATCGTTAAGCTTTGATACCACATGTTAAATCAAAAAGCGAGTGCCAAGGCAAACAATTTTTCCTTTATTCAAAATTGTAGATCACACCACATGGAACAAAGTGTTTTTAACTTTTCCTTTTCATTAATATGAACGAGAGAAAGAAAATTACAATTAACAAAACTACTAATAATAAACATAATAAACAATAAACAATCTATGAGTCAAGTTATTCTACACAGTGTAACAAAAATGAGAAGTGTGATAAGGATACAAAAAACACAATATATCACGAAATATGACACAACGAAACCATAAAATATAACACAATGCTGAAGAAAAGACACAATAAATCACAAAAATGACACAATGATGAAAATAATAAAAAGGCACAATGCTACATAAAAGACACAACGATATAACGTAAATTCTAAAAACTACAAGTTAAATTCAAAAAAAAGTGAAAAATTAAAAACTAAGATCGTAGGGTTCGATGAGGCGGTTCCAATGCCGCTTGAATGAGTTCAATCGGAGTCCGTTTGATACCATTCCTACGATTTCCTATTTTTTTTTCACTGTATATTTGATCTTAATCCAACAATCTATCTATCTATATCTATATCTATACATATAATAAACCAAAGTCATTTTAATGACATGGCACTCAAATAGGGTATTCTCTTCATTGAGTGTGCCATGTGTCATCCCATATGGCAATGACTTTATTTTAGGAAAATAATAATTTAAAATTTAAAAACAAAATTAGATTTTTATCTCTAATGTTAATTAGATTTTTATCTCTAATGTTTAATCGCATAACTTTTAAACGTTAATATCTTTTATATACGAGATTTTTTAAAGAAAAAAAAATTACACCAAATTAACGAGCGTTTTATTATCTTTCCAACGGGTACCATAGTGGTATATAAAAAACGGAGAAAAAAAGACTATTTTTTTGTATGGTTTTGTTCAGACAGGAAAAAAACACAAAGTGTTCAGGTTATTCATTAATCATGTATAGGCAAGTCATTAGTTATGTTCAAACCAGTAAATATGAATTTTATTTACAACATGTGTTAGCATTGGAGTTGTACATTGTTTTAGGTTATGCACTAACATTGGAGATACATTGTTAATTGTTTTAGGTTAAGTTGATATTTCAAATTAAATTTCTCAACCCGGGATCCAACAATATATATATATATATATATATATATAGTAAATATACATAGCCTCGAAGAAAGTTTAAATCTAGGAATTTGAAACCAATTCATATTTCTTCTTAACCTTATATCTATAGATATGTAATGTACTTATTATTAAAGAAAAAAAATTACACCAAATTAACGAGCGTTTTATTATCTTTTCAACAGGTACCATAATGCTATATAAAAAACGGAGAAAACAACGACTATTTTTTTGTATGGTTTTGTTCAGACAGGAAAAAAACATAAAGTGTTCAGGTTATTCATTAATCATGTATAGGCAAGTCATTAGTTATGTTCAAACCAGTAAATATGAATTTTATTTACAACATGTATTAGCATTGGAGTTGTATTTCTCAACCCGGGATCCAACAATATCTATTATCTATTATCTATTATAATATATATAAAAGAATTGAACATTGCTGACGTGGCGTGCAATGGTGCCTTCAATCTCTCCATAAAACTGCCACGTGGCATCATAATTGAAAGATTTTATTGTTTTTGAATTATTTCATTTTTTAATTAAAAAAAGATAAATATAAACTCTAAATTTATCTCTCTATCTCACAATTCTCAATTACTAAAATTAAATTGAGTTATTTTAGGAAAAAATAATTTAAAAACAAATTTAAATTTTTCTCTCTTATGTTCCTCCATAATTTTTTAACGTTAATATCTTTTATATTCGAGATTTTTTAAATAAAAAAATTACACCAAATTAACGAGCGTTTTATTATCTTTATAACGAGTACCATAGTGCTCTATAAAAAACAGAGAAAAAAACAACTATTTTTTGTGGGGTTATGTTCATACTAGGGGTGTGCAGAAAAACCGCAAACCAAATAAAAACCGAAAACCCAACTGTAACCGTAACCGAAAAAACCAATCCGAACAACGAATTTGGTGTTTGGTTTGGTTTTAACCGAAACCGAATTACTTATTCGGTGTTTGGTTTGGTTTTTGATTCTACATTTTGTTTATTTGGTTTATTTGGTTTATTTGGATAACCGAATAAACCGGTAAAATAATTAATTGTTAAATAAAAATAGTAATATTTAATAACTCATATATAATATATAAGCCCAAAATATTAAACCCAACCCAAAATAAATAAAGCCCACCAATTTATAAAGGTAATAATATAAGTATAAACTAGTAAACTATGGTTCATTTTACTATTTCAAATTTTTATGATGTTTCTGTTTGCGTGGTTTGATTTTTTGGTTTATATTTATTGCAAACTTTCTTTTCGGATTTTGGAACATATAGGTATATAAGTTAGAGAGAAAAAAAACTTCGTTTCAATTTGGTTTGTTTGGTTGAATTTGGTTTGTTTGGTTTTAAACCGAAACCGAACCGAATTCAATTTGGTTGAATTTGGTTTGGTTTTCATATTCCTAATTTGGTTTGGTTTGGTTTTTGGTTTGAGGTACAAAATTTTGAAAACCGAATAAACCGAATCGAATAAACCAAATAAACCGTAAACCGAACCGATGAACACCCCTAGTTCATACAGAAAAAAAAAACACAAAGTGTTCAGGTTATTCATTAATCATGTTTTTTCTTTTAAACCAGGTTCTTATCTACGATGTTGAAATTCACCTCAATCGCCATGCATTGGAATTTTACTCTTCTAAAGATGGATAGATATAATTCATCAAGAGAAGCTAAGAGAAAGAATCGCGCAACACTCCAACACATGGTAGCAAGGTTATTTTTTTATTTATTTAATTACAAGAGTAATAATTATTACTATTAGTATTATTAGAATGGTTATATTTTTCAACCCTCATCATGAATTATACATCTATATAAGTCAAAGTCAAATTGTAACATATTTTAAATTACGTGAAGATGATTATATGTTGAAGGTTATCCTTTTAATACTGTATTATGTTTAATATGGTTTATGCTTTTTATTTTTTTAACTTTTTAAATAAATGTTTTTTTATCTAAGATTGATTATGTTTTAGTTATTTACTCTTTTCGTGATTTGGGTTTTCTTCTTTTATCATTTTTTATTAAATCATATTAAAATTTTCAACCTCGGGACCTTCCCGGGGTAATCAGCTAGTATATATATATAGTAAATATACATAGCCTCGAAGAAAGTTTAAATCTAGGAATTTGAAACCAATTCATATTTCTTCTTAAACTTTTTTTTTTTTTGAACGGCAAATTTTTTCTCTTTGTGGGACTTGAACCCATGATATGTAATGTACTTATTAATTAAATAACTAAAAGATAGAAACAGACTTTCAATAATAATAATAATAATAATAATAATAATAATAATAATAATAATAATAATAATAATAATAATAATAATAATAATTAACACTATTATTATTAATTATTATTATTGTTATTGATCAACTTCATGCAACACTTGTACTATCTGCTCCTCACTAACGGTTTTGATCTTTTTCTTTCATATCGGTATTGCACCAAGTTTCACAATTACATGTGGGTGGTGTCTCCACCATTTGTGGGGTGGCATGGAAAATGAAGATAAAAGGTTGAGGCTAGTTGGTCTTAAGTTTGAATATGATCCAGAGAGGTTTTATTGTAGTGAGTCTTCAGGCGGCTGGTTTTCATTCGAATTGTTGGCTTGATGGACTTAGGATGCCTAGTGGGCAACCATTGTCAGTGTTAACCCACTAGCAGATCAGTTGTTTTTAGTTGGCATTTTAAAAAGGAAAAATATGGGTGGTTGTTCCAAGAGATATTGGCTTTCCATAACAGAAGGTGTGTTTGGGATTGATTATTCAAAATAGATTATGCGTTTTGAAAAAGTAGGGGTGGAGCTGCTTATAGATTATTGTCTTTTGGTAGCCTAAAAAACTGATTATATGTGTTTTCAAAACGCAATAATCTAAAAATCATATTCAAAACGCAATCCCAAACACCCTCTTAGTCTCAATATCTCAATGTTTTCGACTGGTTTTATCGGGTGTCTGAGGTAATGAAAGGCGCAAACACTAAATATACATAAGGGAGGCTAATCATCGACTTCAATACCATCAACTCCACCCAAGGAGCGGGGGCGGAATTAAAGGAGGGTCAGGAGGGTCCGTTGACCCTCCGGCCACCGGCCGACCATCTGAGTTTTGTACCTTCATCCCGTGGGCTTTTGTATTTTGATTCTCTTGTTAGTTGAAGATTAGTTACAAGGAAAATGAAGAAAATTTTAAAAGGGAGCTAAATGATTTTTTTTCGCTTTTTTTTTTCGATTTTTTTTGTTGGTTGAAGGCCTGCAAGTGGAATACAGTGGCATGAAGAAGACGATATATGTGTACATTAGACAAAATGAAAGATAATTCTGTAATTATACAACCTATTAAAAAAAGTGTGAGCAATAGTCAATGTCACTTCTTGACCGTACAAACTCTTTTTCAAATGCTTCATTTGTTTTTCAAATATAAATTGCAATACTATTAGACCATGCGTAGTGGGGGGCTTTATATATGAAGCCCCCTTTTCTGATTGTTCCATGTGGCTGCTGAGTCAGCGTGGAAAGAGAAACTGAAAAATGGATGTAGTGGTGGGGCTTTATTTATAAAGCCCCTGATTATGATTGGTTGATTTTTTTATTATTTTTTTTTCTTTTAACTCAAAATAATTAAAATAAAATGCAAATAAATATAAAAAAATTACAAATAATATTAAAAACTAATATTAAAAAAAATTACAAGTAATATTAAAAAAAAAGTTACAACTAATATTAATTTTCATCTTCGGATTCTTCATATTCGTCTTCATCTTCTTCTTCTTCGTCACCTTCTTCTTCTTCATCATCATCTTCTTCTTCTTCATCTTCGTTTCTTCCTGGGTTTGGAATATACCGAACCGACCACGCTTGTTGGACCATATCCGCAGCTAACGCGTCATGTACTTCATGGTTACGAAGTTCATGTGCGTTGAGCACTCTTTCTTGCATATTAGCTTGCGGTAGATCCTGAACGGCTTTCGGTACATAGTTTTCGCATATCGCTTTACCTTCATCTTCTAATATCATATTATGCATGATTATACATGCATACATAGCATCTCGCAGCTTGTCTGTGGTCCATGCACGAGCAGGGTTTCTTATGTAATGCCAACGCTGTTGAAGAACCCCAAAACATCTCTCTATGTCCTTTCACGCGCCTCTTGGACCTTTTTAAAGTGTGCCCTTTTTTCATCGTACGGGTTACTAAACGTCTTAACGATAATGCTATACCTCGGATATATTCTGTCAGCCAAATAGTATCCGTGTGGGTAGTAGTTTCCATTAGCATAAAAGCACGCCTTTGCTGCCTTGCCAGAAATGAAATCCTCAATAATAGGCGACTGCTCAAAAACGTTTAAGTCGTTGCATGAACCTGCAACACCAAAATAGGCCGACCAAACCCAAAGATCGACTGAAGCCACCGCTTGAAGAATAATCGATGGTCCTTTTTGGTCACCACGCGTGTGTTGACCTCGCCAAGTGGTTGGGCAATTATACCACCGCCAGTGACGACAATCAACGCTACCCAGCATTCCTGGTAACCCATGTTCATTCGTATGCACCTCGTAAATTTTTTGTAAGTCGTACCAAGTGGGCCTTCTAAGATAACGGGCTCCGTACAACCTTATTATTCCTAAAACAAATAAATACAAACATATATAAAAAATAAATACAAACATATATAAAAAATAAATACAAACATATATAAAAAAATTGATCTACCTTGGCAAAAATACTCCAAAGAATCGCGTGTTGTTTTCTCGGCCATTTTTAAATACTCGTCGTTGATATCCGTCGTGTTGCCGTATGCGAGTATACGCAGTGCCGAGGTACACTTTTGAATAGACGTGAATCCCATCATCCCCCTAGCATCCGCTTTTTGTTTAAAGTACGGAAACGCGTTTTCAAGATCTCCTGATATACGTAGAAATAAATGTTTGCTCATCCGGAAACGACGCCTAAAGATCTTTGGGTCGGGGTAAGTCGGGTTTTCATCAAAGTAATCAATCCTTCATCAATCGAGCATTTGCCGATACACGATCTCGTTCGTAGTACTTCCTAGTTTGTTTTGGAGGTGTAGGCGTACTAGTTTCTTCAAGATACCGCGCCGAAAGCGCTAGCGCACTCGTAATGGCATCTTGCTCCAACTCTTCGTCTGTGGAATAACCCTCGTCGCCTAGAAATTCTCTATAATATTCTCTCACAATAGATGATGACGCGGGGGAACCCATTTACTTCAAATATTGGTAAATATGCGTTTTGTATAATATATGTGTGTGGAATTCAAATATATGTGTGTGGTATTTATATAAAAGAAAATAAATAGCCGTTTGAAAAAAATAAAACGGTCACAAGACCGTTGCCACTGCCACGTGCAACGTTTTCATTGGATGGATCAATGTGTTTCAGGCGTTATAAATATAGAGCCATTGCCCCTTTTTTAAAAATGGCGCCCCCCTGTTCCGGTGTTGGGGGCGCTATTTTAGTAAAATTTTGAAAAGTCACGCCCCACTACGGAGGTCTTAAATACTTAAATTATAATGATAACAATTATTGAGTAATATTAGTTTACGTATGTCTTTCATTTCACTTTGTTAGCATATTTAATTTAGTTTAAAAATGCCAAAATTTTTAAATTTATTATTATTTTATCATGATTAAAGTAGTTTTTATTACACATTTGTAGATCTAAATATATATCCATTACGACCCTTCGATTAAAAGTTTCTATTTTCGCCACTGCCAAAGAGTACGAAGCCTTGAAGAAATCAAGAAGCGTACATATCAAGTAGGATCTGATTCGGTTGACATTAGAAAGTTCATAAAGAAATGGAGGTTCGATTTCAACCGAGCCGTGAAAGCTTTGGATGAGGCGAATATATATGTCGCGCGCTCTCAACTAAACCTAAAGTCTCTGGGAATCTGTGATTATTATTAGTAAACTAAACTTTAGCCATTTCATTATCATTTGTATAACCATATAATTAAGCCTGGGTCGATATTATAGTATAAGTCTAGATAGGAGTCGATTTTTGCGGATATAGGAAACCATTTTCCAGAAACGGTTGTTAGTTCATCGCCATCATAAGAGGGTGTAAAAAAGTGTATTTAAATGGGGATGTAAAAAGGGTGTAAGAAATGGTGTAAAAAGTGAGGGAGAAATTAGTCGTTAAAAAACCACAGTTCATCGCCATTAGGGCTACAAACGAATCGAACGAACATGAACAAGGCCTTGTTCGGGTTCGTTTGTTAAGGAAAAAATTATGTGTTCATGAACACTTACCGAACGAGATTTTATGTTCGTATTCGTTTGTTAAGAAAACACTTGTGTTCGTGTTCGTTTATTAATTTTGTTCATGAACGTAAAGGAATACAAACGAACATTAATGAACACAACAGAGTGTTCATGAACACAAACGAAAGTGTTCATGAATGGAAACAAACACAAACGAATACAAAGAAGTGTTCATGAACGGAAACAAACACAAACAACATAATTAACTTTCGAATAAGATTGAATTCACACACATTAAGACATTGGCTAGATCCATCCAAAATATAACTTAACTATCTAAACGTACTTAGTACTTAACACAATATAGGTAAATCTAATAAAGTAGTGTTTCAAAAAGCTAAGTTCACATTAGAGGTGAATGGAGGAGGTCGTCAGGGGTGCATGGTGGAGGTCATCGAAGCTAGAAGGTGGAAACATATAATGAGTGTGGATACTAAAAGTAGGTTTATTGATCTCATATAGCCATATTTTACATTACATATATTATTTGATTATTTGGGTAAAATAAATAAAAATAAAAGAAAAAAAATTATAAAAATTACAAACTCTATTAAACTATTGAACACAAACGAACATAAACGAACAAGTTACCGAACGTTTACGAACAAAAACGAACGAACGCGACCTCTGTTCATGTTCGTTCGTTTAACTAAACGAACTTCCCGCCAAACGATTCATGAACTGTTCGCTGAAAGTTTAGTTCGTTTGCAGCCCTAATCGCCATCATCAACCTATACATGTAAGTAAATCTAAAACGATTATGGCACAAAGTTATTTGATATATAACTCGGAAATCAATTAACCTCTCCAAAACCGTCCCTGAGGATTTACGTACCCTGTCTTTGTCATTAAAAATATGCTTCTTAGGCCCCTTGTTGATATTTAGCATCGAGTAGAGGCGTCCAAAGTTTAAATGTTGTACCGGATAAATACTTGGCCATTTGTTCATTTCGTTTTCTTTTTTGACATTTTTGCCAACCGGTTGCTTGTTTGGGAGGCATAATTTCTAAATATCAAATCAAAATTCAAAACCATTAACATTTACTCACTTTTAAGTTAACCAATAAAACTTTTAGGGCTCAATTAGGGATAATTTAACAGAACCGCCAATTCTAATTTGTAACAATTACCTAATTAGTTATTTAGGGTTTAACATTCAATAATACAACCAATTTTAAGGCTTAGCAACACACATAATTCTATCAAATAACAAAATAATATTTATAAACTATGTAAATAATGAGAGTAAAAAAAAAACATGCACACATACCTCTAGACTTTAGTGGTCGCTGGTGGGGATAAGAAACAATATGAGGGGGAAATAATTTTTTAGTTGGGTAAAATTTTGTTGGTTTCTGTCTCCTGTGTCTCACGTATTTTCCATTATTGTTTTATTTATTTAGCTAATTTAAATGGGTAGTGGACTTTTAAATGTGTTATGGGTTACTATTGTTTAGGTTATTTTATAATTTAAAAGATGTGTTTAATAGGCCCAAGTTTATATGTTTAAAGATGTGTATAGGAAAATACACACACACACGTGTGTGTGTGTGTGTATATATATATATATATATATATATATATATAGGGGAAAGTTAATTTGAGAACACCTATATTTCGTGCGAACCGTGAGAACGGCATCTAAAACCATTCAAATTCAAAATTTCTTTTTATACTTTTCTTTATTACTAAAATACAATCCCAAAAACACAATTTACACGTAAAAATTCAAACGTATGTAAATTTACTGTTTATACATGTGTAAACTGTTTCATTTACACATGTGTAAAAAGTTAATTTGAAAGTGTTTTTGCAAGAAAAGATGAATTATTTGGAAAGAAAATTCATTTATTAATGTTGTATTTTGATTATAATTAGGTTTGTATTAAAAAAATTTGATTTTGATTAATTTTTTTACTTGTTCTCACGGTTCTCACAATATTTAGCGTTCTCAAGATAACCCTCCCCTATCTATCTATATCTATACTATATTATAAAGCATGAGTGAAGGATTCCAACCAAATTTAAGTAATTACAACATATAATGCATATGGTACAATAACTTAATGAAGGTGGTAAAGGGGTGAAGTTGTCTTTTTTACATTAACAATTAAGTTGATTATGAATAAATAAAGTTATTAGTGACTATCTATGTTTCAAACTCCTTTATATATTATTAGTGACTATCCATGTTCCTAACTCCTTTTTCTCATTTATGTATATACCTTCTATTAGAGTCCTATAAATAGTGGCCATTATGTTGTTATTATATACATCTCAATGAACAACTCTCTCATTCCTTATTCTCTTTATAATCTTTGATTTGTTAGTAGGCATTGTCACTTGTTTCTTTCTTCAATTTGTATCTTTTTGAGGCCTTATTCTTACTGATATCTTATGGTTTCCTTCTACTATGAAAACAACTAATGAACCATTTTCTTTTGTTTTCGCAGATTCATGAATATTGCGGATAACCGTTATGCTATATTTGATCGTTCAAAATTTTGTGAAATATAGGGTACTGATCTTAAGGTAACCTTTTGTTCACCATTAAAACAATATTCTTGCAAACATTATGTGTTTATGCCCCCAACCAATCCATACTTTGCTGTTTTTATAATATTTTATACAGTTAATATCTAGGGTTGTATTTTTATATGTAGGAAGTTCATAGAAAAGAAATTGAATAATATATTGATGCATGGAACTATCATAGTTGCTCATAAAATTGATAAGTAAGATAGAAAAATTAATAGATAAGGTAGAGTGAGATGGTTTTGTATGTTTGGGTCAGACATGCATGAGAAACATGACCATATTATGACCTTACTCATAGGTTAATGTATAGAAAACTCTTAAGAGTTGTTATAAAAAAAAAAGTTTTTGCAATTAAAAACCACAGAATATCCTTATGATCTAAATACAATATATAACATCTTACGATTATATAGTGGTATACACAACTGGGTTGTTGGTTGACAAAAGACACTCATTCATTACATATCTATACTATCTATATCTATATCTATACTATATTATAAAGCATTTCCTAAGCACTTCTTAAAAATGTCCTTCTCTTTTATTATAAGTCTAAATGCTTTTGATACAACACATAATGCATAACATAACTACTTTTTAGGGGTAAATATGTCTTTAAAACAACACATTTAATTAAAAGAAAGCCAAGAGTCATGAAATGTTTATGAAACCTCATGACATTCAATTTTATAATTACTTTAAATATATTGAATAAAAAACATATAAAAACCAACTCATGATGCTATATATTTTGTTATAACCTTTTATATAGAGTTAGGTACTTTATAAAAGTTAAAGTTTTATAAACTTGATCATACTATATAGAAATCGAGAAATCAAGAGTGAAAGTTGTGTTTTTAATCAAGAGGTAACGATTTGAATTCTAAAATTATTATGTTATATTCATACACATAAACATGCCTAATCCAATCTAAACTATATGATCACCGGATTCAACAACCGAAGAAGAAAGCTTCTGTTTATAATGAATTTCAAACAAAGGTATTAAAAAAATATTCATGTAATAAGGGTTAGGTTCATAGTAGGTATGTTAGATTAGATTGTGCTCTACAAAAGAGTTTCGATTACACCCGCTGCATCGCGCGGGTAAACCCACTAGAAAAAACGAAGCAACAACAAAATAAATATGTGATGCTAAATGCAAACAAGGATAGGGCACGTCATATAATGGACAACAATTGGTAATTACAAAATAAATATGCTTTATACTATATTATAAAGCATGAGTGAAGGATTCCAACCAAATTTAAGTAATTACAACATATAATGCATATGGTACAATAACTTAATGAAGGTGGTAAAGGGGTGAAGTTGTCTTTTTTACATTAACAATTAAGTTGATTATGAAATAATAAAGTTATTAGTGACTATCCATGTTTCTAACTCCTTTATATCTTATTAGTGACTATCCATGTTCCTAACTCTTTTTTCTCATTTATGTATATACCTTCTATTAGAGCCCTATAAATAGTGGCCATTGTGTTGTTATTATATACATCTCAATGAACAACTCTCTCATTCCTTATTCTCTTTATAATCTTTGGTTTGTTAGTAGGCATTGTCACTTGTTTCTTTCTTCAATTTGTACCTTTGTGAGGCCTTATTCTTACTGATATCTTATGGTTGTCTTCTACCATGAAAACAACTAATGAACCATTTTCTTTTGTTTTTGCAGATTCATAAGGGATTTTGTGTATGAGAATATTGCGGATAGCCGTTATTTTATATTTGGTCGTTCAAAATTTTGTGAAATATAGGGTACTGATCTTTAGGTAACCCTTTGTTCACTATTAAAACAATATTCTTGCAAACATTATGTGTTTATGCCCCCAACCAATCCATACTTTGTTGTTTTTATAATCTTTTATGCAGTATCTAGGGTTGTATTTTTATATGTAGGAAGTTCATAGAAAAGAAATCGAATAATATATTGCTGCATGGAACTATCATAGTCGCTCATAAAATTGATGAGTAAGATATAAAAAATAATAAATAAGGTAGAATGAGATGGTTTTGTATGTTTAGGTCTGACATGCATGAGAAACATGACCATATTATGACCTTACTCATAGGTTAATGTATAGAAAACTCTTAAGAGTTGTTATAAAAAAAAGTTTTTGCAATTAAAAACCATAAAATATCCTTATGATCTGAATACAATATATAACATCTTACGATTATATAGTGGTATACACAACTGGGTTGTTGGTTGACAAAAGACACTCATTCATTACATGTCATATATTATAGGCAATAACTTGCATATGGACCGATTAATCAATGTCATATAGTTTTAATTATTTAAACCGGCGATGTCATTTGACTTTTTATAATAAAATGAGAAATAAACATGGCATAGAATGAAGGAAGTTTACCACGTACTTGTAGAGTAAAACCATGAATGAACTATGTTTATGTTTTGTAAACATGAGAGTTACAATAAAAAATGTAAAAAATAAAATGAAAATAAATTCGTAATAATCAAGTCGATAGTTTACGTTGAATAATTCTGAACCTAAACAATGTGTATAAATTGAGACATAAACATAGCATGAAATGATCAAAGCTTACTACATATTTGTAGAGTAATACAATGAATAAACTATGTTTATTTTTATAAACATAAGAATTAAATAAAAAAATGCAAAAAATAGATCAAAAATAAATTCGTAATAATCGAGCCGGTAGTTTAAGTTGAATAATATTAAACTTAAATAATAAAACTATATCATTCAAAACAATAAAGACAATAACTCTTTAGTAGTAACTAATTAAAGATGTAGAAGATATAATAGTTTAAATTTTCTCCTTAATTGACGTGGACAATACTTGTACATACATTACTATAAGAGTTAGACATAGAGAATTCCTAAAATGTTTTTATCTATATCTATATCTATATCTATATCTATATCTATACTATATAATAAAGTATTTAAGAAGGTTACCCACAAAATTTAAAAATAATAATAGGAAATGACAAACTTCTCTTTGCCCAACCTTACACTACTATATGTTAATCAAAACTTACACGCATATCGAAGCTTGGTCATCGTGCCAAGCCTTCATGATGAGTCTATGATATCATTTTTTGTCTCATGTAATAGGCAACAAGACCATATGACACGTGCCCTACCCGTGTTTGTATTTATCATCACATATTTATTTTTGTTGTTTTTTCATTTTTAGTAAATGTTGTGCTCCCGCCGCAACGTGCGGGCACCCCACTAGTGTATATATATATATATATATATATATATATATATATATATATATATATATATATATATATATAGGATTTGTCTTTTTAAAAAATGTGCCCTAGATAAGTCCGGGCCCTGGCCGGTTGGCCTCCCCGGCCTAGCCAAGGCCGGCCATGAACCTCTCCTGGTATACTCTCAATCTCATGGGAGGCTCTTAAGGTGGCCGGGCATGACCGCTGGCCAGGCCCTTTTTTCCGAAACACGTTCTTTTTTTTTTTTTTTTTTAATAAAATTACTATATAAATATGTATGTTATATATACACACATATGTATTTTTTTAAAATAGAAACCCATTTTAAAGTAAAAAATTAAGGCCTAACACACATATTTTTGAACGGCTGTGAGAGAACATCTAAATCTTCAAAAACGCCACTGCTCATTCTTCTATAGGATTATACTTTGATCCTCTTTTACTTTCCACTCTCTATCTCTTTTCATCTATACTCCGGGAGGTGGTATTATGGTAGGCAATGGAAGAGATGGTCGGGAAAAAGAATTAGAGAAAGGAGAGAGGGTAGAGATAAAGAGAATGTTAAGAGGTGATTTGTACTGACTTTAGAAAATGATATTTAAAAACCGGGTACCAAATTACAAATAAGTTTTGTTTCATTTTCTACAACTTGTAATTTTTCTAATATGAATATACTTTTGGTTAATTCACAACTATTTTGTGTACTGGGCAAAGAGAACACTCCATCTATAATTAAAGAGTCCATTAGAGGGTTTTGGATATGGTGGTGGTGAGGTGGTGAGTGGTGTCCGAAATTTAAGAGGCCCTATGCACCCTAAGGAGGTGGACCAAAGGTTTAGTGTATATGGATAATGTTATCAACTTTAACTCTAAAGTATGTGTTAATATAAAAACTCAATATCTTGTATTGTCTTGATTATGAGAAAAATTATACAGGGTACATATATGCCTATAAACTAGGAAAGTAAATATACATAATTGATTACAATGATATTACACAATCAAATGCTTAATGTACATAAATCAGTTCCATGATTTACGATATGCTATTACACCATTCAATCTAATAGGTGGGGGACGAACATGGAGCATATTGCGAAACTTCTCAAACAGAGGCTTGGAGAGACTCTTGGTAAATATGTCTGCAACCTGGAGATTGGATGGTACGAACTTGGTGTAGAGCTTGCCAGACGAAACCAATTCGCGAACAAAATGATAATCAATATCAATGTGTTTGGCACGTTTATGAGCTACAGGATTTTGACTGAGAAAAATGTCACTCTTATTGTCACAAAGAAGCGTTGGACGATCAGGAGGAAACGCGTGTAACTCTCGTAGAAGATGAGTGATCCAGATAATTTCAGCTGTTATGTTAGCCATTGCACGACATTCAGATTCAAAGCTCGGGTGAGAAATAGTAGGTTGCTTCTTAGCACTCCAAGGAACAAGATTACCCCTAAATAAATCGAGTAGCCATAAGTGGAACAACGTGTTTCAATGCATCAAGCCCAGCCAGCCTCAGACTGTCCAATTAATGTGGTCACAGAGGGTTTAGAAAAAGTCAAACCAAAGGAAATAGTGCCTTTGACATATCGCAGAATACGTTTGACATATTGAAAGTGAGAAATGGTGGGTGAATGTAAGTGTCGACTGTCTTGATTTACAACAAAAGAAATATCTGGACGCGTGATAGTAAGGTACTGAAGAGCGCCAACCAAGGACCTGTAGAGAGTAGGGTCATGAAAAGAATCACCTTTGTTGTGGTAATTGTCTGTGGAAGCTAAAGGAGTGTCAACTGGTTTAGCATCTAATAAGCCTGCACGAGCTAATATGCCATGAGCATATTTAGCTTGGCTGAGAAAGGTGACATTGTCAGAATAAGTAACTTCTAGACCCAAGAAATAACCAAGAGCATCAAAATCTTTAACTGAAAATTCCTTGTGCAAGCTAGTAACAACAGACTGAATGAGAGTAGCATCACTACCGGTGATAATAATGTCGTCACCATAGACAAGAAGATAAACAATAGCAATCCCCTTTTTTGAAAATGAAGAGGGAAGTATCGGCTTTACTGCACACAAACCCTTTGGCTAGTAAGAAATTGCTGAGATGTTGAAACCAAGCACGAGGTGTTTGTTTGAGACCATAGAGAGCCTTTTTAAGCTGACAAACATGATAAGGAAATATTGTATCAACAAAACCTATAGGTTGCTCCATGTACACAGTCTCAGTAAGATTGCCATCGAGAAAGGCATTCCGAACATCCAGCTGGCGAAAAGACCAGCCATAGATAGTGGCAAGAGCTAGTACCACGTGAACCCCAGGTCCGAAAACGCTTTCAGAGACGTAGGACTCGTTCAGAGACAGGTCATCGGTTGAAAAACTATGTAAATATAACATCGTGATATCGGGAAGTCGAGATGGGTCGAGAGAATAGTGGTGGTGATGTTTGAATTTTTTTTGAAATGAGGAAGAAGCTGCTCCCGTAGGGGTTAAATGCTAAAAAACGACGGGTCGTTGAGGCGTCGATAGGCCGTCGAGGGTTTAAATGCCCAAACCTACCACCTTTTCACGGGCCTCTAAGGCCTCCACGGCCCGTAGGAAAACACTTTTTCAGTATGAATCCCTTGCTTTTGCATGGAGTTCAGACTGACACCTCATACCTCGTATTAGGACGGGTCGTGGGGGCCTCCACAGCCCGTCGATTTTCACTTATTTGTATAAGGACGGGCCGTGGCGGCCCTCACGACCCGTCGTTTTTCACTGATTTGGCCTCCATGGCCCACTATGGCCTCAACGACCCGTCCTAGGGGATGTCTAGGGTTTTTTGGGGGATGTCTAAATAACATCACCCTTTTAAAAATACAAAGTAATGATTTTCACTTAATTGGTTGTTTTTTTTAAAGGCTAGTAACAAGGCACCAACTACCGTAATACCGGACGTTGTGTCCAAGGTCGACTACTCGACCGCCGCTAGCCCTCTGGCTCTCCCAGATGTGCGGAAACCCAACCTCCTCCCGCTCGAAGGCACGACAGTGGAATAATCGGTAACACCCCGCCTCCCATCTGAGTCGGACCATCGACACCAGTATTCACTCTTCACCTGGATGCCACAAAAAATAATAAAGAAATTGAGTGTTGGAAAATCAGGCCCTTTGATCGAACACATAACACACGAGATTAAACGAACTCGTTCGACTCTTTTTATTATCAACCAAAGCACACTAAATACAATAGATTTAACCATCTATTTATACTAAACTTATTCTAATCCTAACCCAACTTGAACTCTATTTTAAATAATAAAATAAACAACTAGATAAACATATCTAATTACCCCACTTGAATTATCTCCAACCTAATTAAACTTTATAGATAATCCAACCAAATCAGAATTATCCTTCATTCATCCCCTTAATTCTGATATGGACTCGCTTCATATCTGCAGTATAATCAACAACTTCAAATCCTTGACCAAGTTTAACATCTCCCTCTTCCCGGGTCACCAGAACTACCCTGTTCTTGACCACTGATCAAAGAAAAACAAGCTCCCCGCTTCTTCCGTTTTTTCTTTCCTTGCTAGACACGACAAGATTCAAAGCACCCCACTTTGACGAATCTTCTTCCGCCCATCTATCCGCAAATCCCGATCAGATGCATCTGCCAAAAAGAACAACCTACACCGGTTTTTCCATTCTTATCCTTGGCGGGAAGGACCGGGTCTTGATCTTAGCTGGATTGAAAGTTGATAGTGCTATGAAGTTTATCACCACTTAACCAATCACTGGTCACCACTGCCGTCTCAAACGGTACTCCCCGTTATACTGGCTGACCTAAACCACTGTACGCCACCACGAATATCAATAACCAACATAGACAATAACACCCCGTTATTCCGTCTTTTCGGTCGCCAAACGAATTCTGTAGCTCCTCGCTCTTTCATTTCTCCCGCGACACACCCGTTGGTTTTCCTAGAAAAATTTGCTGCTTTGTTTTCTGCCCGCATCTCATAAACCCTTTCGCACAATCCAACTATGAACCAATCAATCATTCACTGTTTCGATTGTGAATTAACACTAAACAAACAAGTAGTAAACTTGCTTCCATTCTTTTTTTCCTCGGCTGCATCAATCAAATCCTTCACCAATTCTAATTCCCTCGTGACTTTGTGACTTCAGCCAACTAATTCCATTGGCTCACAAATTGGCTTTCACAGTTGATTCATGGAATAATATCATTCGCCCACAGCCTATCAATTTTTATCACGACCGCCTCAAATGAAATTGTTTCATGTGGATAAAAACCTTCCACTACCCTTTTGTCTTTCTTTGTCTTCAAAGTTTTACCTCAATTGCAACCCCGCGAGGGGCTGCTCCCTGCTCGAAAGTCGACTCTCAAAACCACCAAGCTCTGATACCAATTGTTGGAAAATCAGGCCCTTTGATCGAACACAAAACACACGAGATTGAACGAACTCGTTCGACTCTTTTTATTATCAACCAAAGTACACCAAATACAATAGATTTAACCATCCATTTATACTAAACTTATTCTAATCCTAACCCAACTCGAACCCTATTTTAAATAATAAAATAAACAACTAGATAAACATATCTAATTACCCCACTTGAATTATCTCCAACCTAATTAAACTTTATAAATAATCCAACCAAATCAGAATTATCCTTCACTGAGAATCAAACCGGGTTACTTAATTGGTTGTCTTTTTTAAAATATAAAGCGTAGTGTGGATAAAGCTGTCAAGTGCCAACTTTAACTTTTAAATATAGAAAGAAAAGAGCCTCGAATAGATTATTGGAAGCTTGACCGACTCTCGGAGAAATTCCACCGACAAATTAATTTGTTTTTAGCTTGGGTTAAGTAAAGTAAAGTGTCCTTGTTTCGCCCAGATTGTCGGGTTAGTGTTTGGATGAGATTATTATCGTTAAGAAAAAATACTTTAAAGAACGAAGACTTTTGGAGGACCTCCGCTAGCGAATTGCAATAGTATCACACGTAATAAAATAAAATTATGAACATAAACCTGAGCATAATTATGTTGCGGTACGTTATCGTATCGGAACCTGCAATGAAAAAATGCTGAAATCGGCTCATATCCTCCTTTACATAGATCAAAAATCATAGTACGATTGTGGATACCGGTTCTGATAATATTGATACCACCACCGATGTTGGTTACAAAAAAGAAAGCAGTGATATGACCAAAAGGATATCGCCACGTCTCTTTATCGATAGATAATCATTAAAATGAATATCGATACATGACCCGATAATACTGAGGTGCTTTTTGAATGACTAATTTTAAAGAGAACCGTAAACAATATATAAAAAATAATCAGTGTAGATATACAAGATGTTGCGTAGCCGTTTCTCACTATTTCTAATCGTATTTCACACCCTACTTAAAAAATGTATTATACTATATTATCATAATTTTTTTATTTAAGCGTAATACTATATTTAACATGTCATAAGAATGTCACCAATGTTATAGAAAAAGTGTCGCCTATTCAAATGTAACAATGGAGGTGGGGAAAGTGACGGCGATAAGAGGGCGTGACGAAGATAGGTTGTAGGTACAGCCTATGACAAGGGTGTGCCTGTGAAGGACATCTAGGGGTTGCTATGAGAGGGAGAGGAGAGAGAAGTGAAGGGTGCCTAAGAAGAGGGTGAGGATGTATGGGCTGGCGAGAAGGGTAAGGAAGGGAGGGAATGGCATTAAGGATAGTTTAACAAGCTTTTGCAAAGAGATTAACATGATCATCTTTTTTTCTTAAATGACACTACACAATTGGAGGATTTAGAACTACACTTTCTTCTAAAATATAAAGTTATGATTTTCAGTTTTCACATGGTTGTCTAAACAAGTGGACCAAAGGCTTAGTACGGATAAAGTTATCAACTATAACTTTAAATTTTAAAACATAAAATATGTAGTAATCCTATAACATAAAGTCGAACAAGGTGAAAGTTTAAATAATTTGAAATTAATTGTTTGAAAGTTTAGGTTTTTATCTTTTTGCATTTTGATAGTTTTAGAGGAGGTGTCTACCTAAGTTTTTTTGTTTTTTTTTTTTTTGCTTGTAGTTTCACCAAAGAAGTTGAAAGAAAGTGTCTCCGCTTGATCAAACATCTCTTATTCATCTTATTTGTGTTTATAAATCAGTTTGAAGGAGTTGAGGCAAACACTTTTCGACCTCCGCTTATGAGATTGTATTTTTCTGTGGCACAATATTTCCGTATGTATAGTATCACATAACACGTAAAGGTTCACCCAATTTGTAATGGGTAACCTGTATCAGACACGATAAGACCTGTTAACTGAAAAATACACTATGTGAGTTTTTTACTTTTTTTTTTAATAAATAATTAGAATTAAGAGGCAAAGATCTTTCATTTCTCTTTTTTGGTACATAAAACATAAAACTGTGTTATAAACATGGGATATAAAGTAGTTAAATGAGTCGTGTTCATGTTTAAAACTTGATTTGTTCACGCTGTTAGAGACCTGTTAAACCTGTTAAGACACGATTTGCCAGCACTAAAAAAACCCACAAGTATATTTCCTTTCATAAGATATACAAAGTTTTTATTTTCTACAAACGTGTTGAAATAAACCACAAGTCCACAATCCCTATACTATATGGGCAAGGCTAATTATTGACATGTAATTACTTTACTAGTGGGTTTACTCGCGCGTTGGAGCGGGATTTACAAATAGGTTGTAATACAACATTATGATATTTAGATGTTTTTCCGCAAGTTACGCAAAAAAATAGAAATGTGCACACTATGTTTTAACAAGTATTCATAGAAAGAAAAGAAAAGAAATGTGCATCGCCACTTATGACTCATTGCAGTTCACTACAAAAACCATGTACTCATTATTGAACAAATATTAATAAACCAAAGGTATGTTGCTATAACAGACTAATATGAACATAAACATCACTCTTGTGTAAGCTATCCGGTCATTTCATATCTACATAACCGTGCCATTGAAGACACCTTGCTAAATGATAATGTTCATTTACATGACAAAAGCATATTAGTAATAATATGATATATTTGTGCATTTTCAAATGTTATCTTAACTTTGACATTTTAAACATATTTACCCATGTCTAAACCACACCACAAAAATAAATGATACAAAAATTGTTCTCGTAAACACCGAATGAAACATACATAAAGCAATACAAAAGCTAAGGCAAAGGATAATACAAAATGTTATCCATCCATTGTATATCCTTATACATACCGAATTATGTGGACGACACACATAGCTATCATTTTGTACCCTTATGTGTATTTATAAAAAAGAGAAAGTATACGGTACAAAATTATATTGCGTACAAAACGTAAGAAGGAATGATAGTCGTCCACGTGGAAGCAGTTACCAAATTACCTCGTATTTTAATTTTCTAGAAGGTGAGGGTATTATAGACTTTTATCTTTTTATGTTCTGCTTTTTTTTTACTCTTCCCCAAAATCAAAAGATGGGAAACCCTAAACACCATGATCATTCTTTAATTTCTTATTGAGTATTTGTCTAACTCGATCGATCAGTTATTACGTTCAAATTATAATCGATAATCGTTTTATTCAGTTTTATCATTTTTAACAACTTTTATTAATTCTTTTTTTTTCTCCACATTTTTTCAGATTTATCTTTTTCAGAATTTTTCATTGACAATTTTGGATGAAGAAGCTGATGTTATAGTTAAGCCAAAAGCTAACGAAGATGAAGATTACATCTCTTGGATGGTAGGTGTTGGGTTTTATGTTTGATTTTGTACATATGTAGTTGTGTGTTTTATACTTTGAGATAGGTGATTTATATTTCAGACCAGTACTTGCGTATTATTTATTGCTATCATTCTGTTTTTATATTTAAATGTTTTTTTTTACAATTTGCGTTTGAAGTTGTATGTACTTGCGTTTTTAGACTGAAGACTATTAAACCTTTTTTTAAGATAGGTGATTTATATTTTCAGACCAGTAGTTGCGTTTTATTTATTGCTATCATTTTGTTTTTATATATAGTTGTTTTTTTACATTTTGCGTCTTAAGTTGTATGTATTTGCGTTTTTAGACTGAAGACTATTAAACCTTTTTTTAAGATTATTTTTTTTGTATATATGTTACTTGCGTGTAAAATTTGTTTATACTTACTTTTTATATTTGTTTATATTTATGAAACGTAGGTTTTTCATTAAAAAAACACCATATTACAAGAAAAATTGATTTAAAATATTTATTAGATAAATAAGATTGATATTTAATATTTATGGAGAATATTAATATACTTTTAATTTTTGCACCTCCGTGTAAGTCTGTTCTGTAAAAATATAGTTGTAATTTTTGCACCTGCATGTAAGTTGCTTATGCATTTACGTTTAATGATTTCCATAATAATTTATAATTGCGTTTTATTAATAATAGTAGTTGCGTCCTTTTTAGCAAAAATGTTTGCATTTGTCTTTGTTTTGTTTTTATCTCTTAAGTTGCGTTTAAATTGTTGTGCATTTGCGTTTATTTTTTTTTTCTTTTCATGACACTTCATATAAGTTATTTCAAATTGAATCATAAATCATGCCAAAAAAACATAAATATTGATATTACTAAGAAAGTTGTTCCATTACATTATAATTAAAAGTAAATAGTTAAAAAAAAACTTAAAAAAAAACTAAGGAGAGAAATTAGTCATGTCCTGATGAAGAACCTCCATATACTCTGGGTCCTCCAATTTGTACTCATCAAGGTCTCCTTCTTCCTCTTCGTAGTCTGATTCTGGGTCCATACCAGACCACAATTCAACCTGTGCTCTGACCATCGACACAAGTTTTGAACCAAACTTTGAACCAGTTTGGTTTATCAGTGGCTTATCAGACAGGTTTTTAAGAAAACCCATATCAGTAGAGAGAGATATATCCTTAGGATGGAATCTTCAATATTCTCATCATCAAAAGTTACATCCACCTCAAATCTTTCTTCAAAAAATTCCCATCTTGTCACTCCCCTCAGCTCACTACGTTTAAACATCTTCTTCAACACATCAAAAAGCTTGTCGACCTGTGTTGATTGACTTAGATGTGGAATACCTAAAGCCAACATTTTTTTTAGTACCTGCTTGCTACAATTTTGTAGCACACTTTCTTTACTGTCACAACTCAACCGATGGCGGAATACATCGGGGCGAAACTTGTGGTAGATTGTTCAAAGACTTCATGACACTAATTGAGACAATATGATTTAAAGATAAAATTTCATTCATAGCATAATCATTGTCTAAAAGATACGGAATACAAATTGTTTCTTGAAAAAGGGAAATACAACATCAAAACTTAGAACTTAAACTAGCGTGAGTTTCTAGTCCAATCTTAAGTAGTTTTTTTCTTGAAAATCCTGCATTAAACATTTCCTGCAACATCTATAAAACATCGTCAACACATAAAGCATTGGTAAGCATACTAGTTTTGAGTCTAAGTACATAGTATAAGAAAAGTCTACTCGAATCATCATGTTATAGGCATATGCACGTAGAACCATACAAACGGCAACAACACTCGATAACAAAAAAGACTTCATCTTATCATGACCCATAAAGGGGGCGGTGTGTCAACCTATAGCGCTATACATGTAAGGTGGGTTGTTAACTAATCGTACATTTGTATGTAAGACTTTGAATTCTAGCATGGCATAGTATAATAGCATTTAGATTGAGCATAATAGTTTTTAAGAGTATGAAATCGTTTAAGTTTTGATAGTGATACATGTTGAGCCCCAAAGAATAAAGAATAAAAGGGTGACAAGTATGAACTCACCTTAGGGTGCGTTTGTTAAGTCCTCAAAAACGAGTCTTGAGAAATGAGGATTTTAGTTCCGGTTAGACTAGAGTTAAGAAAAAAATGAATTTAGATTCGGAGGAAGATTCAAGAGTACAAGGAAGTCATGCATTGCCTTTAAGGCGAACCAAAACACAAACCACCATAAAGGTGATTCGGATGATCATGAGAGTCAAGTAGTGCCTTTAAGGCTAACCAAAACACAAACCACCATAAAGGTGATTCGGATGGTCAAGAGAGTCAAGTATTGGTAAGGTGGGGATGTATCCGCAAACCTTCCAAGTTAATAGATTAATAGAGTTTTGAAAGTATATATTTTAGTATTTACATAATATAACTATAGGGTTAAAGTAGTGTATGGTGACTTAGTTTGGAAGATCCTTGGCTTTCCTTTGTCAACCATTAACCATAGCACAAGTCCATCCAACATTTGGTGAACTTGGTTGGTATCACTTCAACTAACCTTCTAGTGCATAAAAACAATAGAAGATGAACCACCGTTGAGGCCTCAGTTTGGTGTCCTACTCGTATTCATTTGCCATAGCAAACAAGAGTTAGGTCCTAGAGGTTTTTTCCAAGGGGTTAGAAGAAGAAAAGAAGTGAAGAAAGAAGAATAAAGTTAGAGTTTATGAGAAAACTCACTTAGAAGTAGACTTCCACACTTGGGATTTCTTTGAAGAATTGAGGGGTTTAGAGAGGATTTAGGATTGAGCAAGTGTTAGAATGGGTAGGGAGTGGTGTATTTATAGTTGAGGTCAAGGGGTTGGGTATTTAATGAATTAATTAGGGTGGTTAGAAGTGAATTAAGTGGTAATTATGTCTTTAAAAGAAAAAAAAAGTAAATAAATGACTAAATAAAAGTGGACGGCAATTTACATAACCTTTCATGTTATGTGTTTTTTTTGTATTATTATTATATATATATATATATGTTTTATTAATAATATATATTAAGATCTTAACTAAATAAGTTTCTTGTTATAAAGTCTAAATTGAATAGGATAAATTATAACGACGACTCGTCACGTATTGGTAGAAGTAGCATACAATAAGCGGATCAATGCGAACTTGAAATTTGTTAAATATAGAATTTAAAATATAAAAATATTAAAAATCACGCGATGTTACATAAAGTTTGTGTAACACCCCAACCGATGGCGGAAACATCGGGATGTCACATATTGATGATTGTTTAAGTAGCACATGGTATATATTGAAATTTTAAATACTTTATTGATAACATAAATATCCAAATGAAACGATGTCTAAAAATCCCAAAATATCTAATACATAGCATCAAATAAAACAAATAACTTCAAATAACTTCATAGAATCCATCAAGCATACTCTAAGCCTCAGCTTCATTGTTACCTGAAACATGTTAATTTTGAAAATAATTTTGGGTCAACAAAAGTTGGTGATACTTACATAGGTTTTGATAATTGAATAAAAACTTGTACAATTCGAGTGTCATGGCAAGTCTAGTCCATATGTGAAAACAAAACAATCGGGGTAAATCGAGTGCATGATCAAACCTTGTGACTAGAATATTGTGGTCCATCCCATACACATATGGTTCACTCGATTTTGTTATAAATTCGATAACAATCACCCACGCTACCTATGTAGGAGGTACACTTATCCGGGTGGGATTGTCAGTCCAATAGATCTATCATTGTATACCGTCGGCTGATCAATGTTAATGATTATGCTAGAATAATGTGCTTACCCTAGTAATGTTTAAGACATAATGCAACATAGAATAACACAGAGACACTTATGATTGAATTGTAAATTGAATGTTGTAACATGTTTCACCCCAAAATAGTGAAATAGAAAAAATGGGCTATGTAAACTCACCTTAGTGTTAGAATGGAGACCCTTGTTATATAAGTAAATGTGGCTCGTGTGTATCCAAATATCACCCTATTTCAAGGTAATAAATAAGTGTTGGGAAAAACTTAATAAGTCTAAGTTTTTTAGTCTAAAATGTGCTAGGGTTCCAAATTTGGGGATTAATAATTGATTTATGATTAAATTTGAGTAATTTGTTAATAACTTTAATAAATAAATAATAAAAATATTTCTGACCAATATAAACTAAAAGTAGTTGAATTATAATGTAATAAATTTGAAAATAATTTCTATAAAATTATTTTCTTAATTGATGAATATTTATATATTAATACTTATTTGACAAAATATAGACTTAATATTTAAAAATTATTAAAATTTATAAATTTCAAATCATAAATTTATATTTTTGTTCTAAATGATTAATAATAATTATGTGAAATTTTGATGCAAAATGATGAAAAATGAATTTATTATGATTTATTTATGATTAAAATAACAAAAATCGATTAAAAATATTAAATAAACAATTTTTCTGAAATAAAATTCATTTATGAAATGTTTATTAATTTGTAAGTTTAAAATAATTTTTGTGGGATTTTATAAAGTCGTTTTGATATTTTCATAGAATTTTGAAGTTATGAATGAATAAATTTGTAATATTTATAATATATAATAAATAAATAATTTTTGAAAAACTAAAAGTTGGATATTAAACTTTATCATAAGACTGACTTAAAATAAATTTTGTAGAGTTTTTAAACCATGTTTAGTATTTAAAATCCATTTTTAAAAATAATATAGGTTATATAGGTATAAAAGAAATCCAAAAAAAAATGATTGCATGTGCCAAGGCTCGAACCCGAGTCCTTGGCCGGTTCCTAGGTTTTAAAATCACAAGCCAGACCAACTGGTCTGACCCTGAGAACGAATAATTCTTGGTTTAGATTAATTATATAGGTTATCTGTTTGAACCTATATATTGTTTTTAAAAAGAAAAGGATGGGACGGGGGTCGAACCCAAGCCTCAGGCCGGTTCCCACGTCTTAGACACAAGACTGATACCAACTGATCTGTGGATCAGTTGGTGATAACACTCCATTCGATTTAAATATAAACAATGTCTGCGATT
Source organism: Ambrosia trifida (assembly GCA_028751855.1). Lineage (NCBI taxonomy): Eukaryota > Viridiplantae > Streptophyta > Magnoliopsida > Asterales > Asteraceae > Ambrosia > Ambrosia trifida. The sequence goes on from CM054123.1 coordinate 64,749,921, forward strand.
CATCAACATCCCCAAATGCATACAATGAACCCTAGTTTTTCTAATAATCTATAATAACAAACAATAGTCTCTGATTTCAAGGGGCTATTGTCTGTTGATTGCCGAATAACAAAACCATAAGAAGAATCGTTATTCACAGTGGGTAATCGAGCTTGAGTGATGCGATAAAGTTTGAAAACCAAAATGCGATTGGACTAGATTAGAGAGTGTTTTATCACAGAAATTGATAGTGGGGAAATATTTATCGGTGGTATTAGGCTCTAGGGAAGAGTTCAATTTATACTAACACCAACGAATCGTATGATTTAGAAAGTTTGACCCACATTCAATTAGGAACGCGTAATTAACAGGTTTTTGGTAAGTTTTAATTGCAATTGGCGTGTTTATTACGCACTATGGTCTGTCAATCAAGTGTGTTTACCATACTAAGATCAAAAGACGCGGATTGATGCTTTGAATTTGAAAGATTTTGTTCGCAGTTGACTTTCCAAGTCAACTGTGATGAAGTGAGGAAGGTTTAAATTTATTTGGGTTAAGATATGATCAACAAAACAACGGGTAGCTCAGCTGGTTGAGCTGTGTTGTGGTGTGAGCCGGCCATGGGCACGGGTTCGATTCCCGGCCCAGGCATTCATTTTTTTGATAGTTATTTTCAAGCTTTAATGAGAATATAAGTTTATAGTATGGTTATGTGAGTCCAAAAGTGTCATAAAATATATTTTTTTTGAAGGTACGGAAATGACAAAAATGCAACGTTTTATTAATCAATGTCTCGAACGTACATGAAAATAATACTAAATGTTATAGTTTGTGTCACGTAGAATTTATAGAATAAATGAAATAGATTAAGATTAAATGCAATTGATAAAATACTTTTCCATTGATCATAAGCTCGGGATTACAAGGGTACAAAATGGAAAGATACAAGAATACAAGGACTAGAACAGAAAATACGAAAATTACAAATGTTACAGTCTCCCCTACTTTAGGAAATTTCGTCTCGAAATTTATTTAAGTGGCTTGACTGAAAAGATGTGAGTAATTTTTCTTCATTTGCTCTTCATGTTCCCAAGTGAATTCGGGTCCATTCTTCGATTCCCAACGAACTTTAACTAGCGGAATACGTTTTCGTTTGAGTTGTTTGACTTCACGATCCGTAATTTCCACTGGTTTCTAGACGAAATGCATGGTCTCGTCGATTCGTACGTCGTCAAGAGGAATGTGTATGTTCCCTTCGGCTAAGCACTTCTTCAAATTTGAAACATGAAAGGTGGGATGAACATTATTGAGTTCTTGGGGTAACTCGAGCTTGTAAGCTACTTTCCCGATTCGCTCAATTATCTTGAATGGCCCAACGTAACATGGAGCCAACTTTCCTTTCTTCCTAAACATGACTACTCCTTTCCAAGGAGATACCTTAAGGAGTACTTGATCACCAATATTGAATTCAAGGGGTTTTCGCCGCTTGTCAGCATAGCTTTTCTGACGGCTTCGAGCAGCTAAGAGATTATCACGGATCTGGATGATTTTGTTGGTCGTTTCTTGGATGATTTCGGGACCAGTGATTTGTGGTTCACCAATCTCGTGCCAACATATAGGAGAACGACACTTTCAGCCATAGAGAGCTTCGAATGGAGCCATTTGGATGCTGGTATGGTAGCTGTTATTGTAAAAGAACTCGACCAATGGTAGATGAGCATCCCAGTTCCCACCAAAGTTGATTACACAAGATCGAAGCATGTCCTCAAGAGTCTGGATCTTACGTTCAGTTTGACCATCAGATTGAGGATGAAAAGCTGTACTAAGATTAAGCTGAGTTCCCATGGCAGCCTGAAATGTTTCCCAAAGACGGGAGGTGAATCGACCATCACGGTCTGAGATGATGTTAAGAGGAATACCATGACGACAAATGATTTCCTTGGTGTAGATATGAGCTAGCTTCTCAACTTTGTAATCTTCACGAATGGGAAGGAAGTGAGCTGACTTGGTTAAACGATCAATGATTACGCAAATACTATCATGACCAGATGATGTTCGAGGAAGCTTCGTAATGAAATCCATAGTAATGCTTTCCCATTTCCACATGGGGACTTCGGGCTGTTCAAGCAAACCCGACGGTCGTTGGTGCTCGGCTTTTACTTTGGAGCAAGTGAGACATTTGGACACAAAGAGAGCAATGTCCTTTTTCATACCGGGCCACCAATAATTGCGACGGAGATCTTGATACATTTTATCCGCACCGGGATGAATGGAGTATCGGGATTTATGCGTTTCATTCATTATAAGAGTACGAAGGTCATTACGACTGGGAACCCAAATACGATCAAGATAATAAAGAATCCCATCTGCCTTAGATTCCAAGTGTAATTCAGCACCACAAGACATTTCTTCATATAGAGTATTTTCATTGACCGATGTATGCTGAGCGTCTCGAATACGATTGGAGAGATCATTTTGGAATTGCGAGCTACGAAGACGGTCGGTTTCTCGGATGTTGCATAGAACTGCATGACCTTTTCGACTAAGAGCATCGGCTACTACATTCGCTTTACCAGGATGATAGTGAATTTCGCAGTCGTAGTCGTTTAACAATTCGACCCATCGTCGTTGCCGCATGTTAAGATCTTTTTGATTGAAAATGTGTTGGAGGCTTTTGTTGTCGGTAAAAACAACACATTTTGTACCATAAAGGTAGTGTCTCCAGATTTTTAGAGCAAAAACAATAGCACCAAGTTTGAGATCATGAGTGGTGTAGTTCTTCTCGTGGATTTTGAGTTGCCTTGATGCATAGGAGATGACCTTGCCTCGTTGCATAAGAACACAACCAAGACCTTGATTCGATGCATCACAATAAACCACGAAATCATCATTCCCCTCGGGAAGAGCTAGAATAGGAGCATCACAAAGCATGTCCTTGAGGGTTTGAAAGGCTTCTTCTTGTTTAGGACACCCTAAATAAAAGGTTTTGACTTTTGGGTCAAAGCGGTGAGAGGTGTAGCAATTTTGGAAAAGTTGGAGATGAACCAACGGTAGTAACCTGCCAATCCTAGAAAAGAACGAACTTCGGTAGGAGATTTTGGTGCAATCCAATTTTTAACGGCTTCAATTTTGGCAGGATCAACATGAATACCCCTATTGTTCACAATATGCCCAAGGAATTGAATTTCTTTTAACCAAAATTCACATTTAGAGAACTTGGCATAAAGTCGTTTGGCACGTAGGAGTTCTAGAATCAAACGGAAATGTCGTTTATGGTCGTCTTCGGATTTGGAATAGATTAAAATGTCATCAATGAAGACAATAACAAAACGATCCAAATAAGGTTTACACACTCGATTCATTAGGTCCATGAACACTGCAGGTGCATTGGTTAAACCGAAAGGCATCACCATGAACTCGTAGTGACCATATCTTGTGCGAAAGGCGGTTTTTGGAATATCTTCTTCGTGGATTTGTAGTTGATGGTATCCCGAACGAAGATCGATTTTTGTGAAACAAGTAGATCCTTGGAGCTGGTCAAAGAGATCATCAATGCGTGGAAGAGGATATCGGTTCTTGACAGTAAGCTTGTTAAGCTCACGATAATCGATGCACATACGAAAAGATCCGTCTTTCTTTTTAACAAACAAAACAGGAGCACCCCATGGAGAAGTACTCGGGCGTACGAAGCCTTTTTCGAGCAGTTCTTGGAATTGACTAGCAAGTTCTTGTATTTCGGAAGGTGCGAGACGATATGGAGCTTTTACAACAGGTGTAGCACCAGGTATGAGGTCAATGCGAAATTCAACAGAACGAGCGGGAGGAAGACCGGGTAGATCTTCGGGAAAGACTTCGGGAAAGTCACAAACAACAGGTATGTCCTTTATGCCTTTTTCCTTGTTTTTGGTTGTTACCACATGAGCCAAGAATGCAACGTATTCCTTACGGAGATACTTTTGAGCTTTGGTACAAGACAGGAGCTTGAGTCCTTTGGAGGCCTTCTCACCATAGATTTGTAAAGTGTCAACGCTAGGAAGCAGTATACGGATAAATTTTTCGAAACAAACAACTTTGGCACGATGTTTTGCAAGCCAATCCTTGCCTACTATGATGTCAAAACTTCCCAATTGCATGGGGTTTAGATCTATGGAGAAATCATGGTCATTAAGATTCAAGGTGCAGTTTTTGATAATGAAATCAATAGAGATGGGTTCACCATTTGCGACTTCAATGGTGAAACCGTTAATTTAGATCATGCACAAGCAAGTAAAGGTTCAAATTCTAGAGACACAAAACTCTTATCCGCACCAGTATCAAAGAGTATAGAAGCATAAGATCCATTAACAAGGAACATATCGTTCACAACATCATTTTCAGTTTGAGCTTGGGCTGCATTGAGGTTGAAGGCGCGACCCCTTGGTGGTTGATTTTGAGTTGGAGCTTGAACTTGAGCTTGGTTGTTGCGGGTACATTGAGGAGCAAAATGGCTAGGATCACCACACTTAAAACACGCACGACCATTGCCAATGGCTAGAGGAGCTTGGTTAGCAGCTCGGGGTTGGTTGCAACTTGAGGTTAGTTGTTTTGGGTTCTAGGGGCAACCTTGCAGTTTTGGACAAAGTGTCCATAGTGGTTACAATTGGTGCATAGACGACAAGCTAGATTAGTTGGGTGGTGAAAAGGGCATATGGCACATTTTGGGTGTACTCCGGTATAAGGTTTCTTGGCAGGCACTTGGTTAAGAGGAGTTGGAGCTTGAGCTTCGGTGGATGGGATTGTAACGGCATAGTTTTGGTTTCGGGATTTGTGTTTGCGGTTATTGCTATGGGTTACTGGGGTTTTGGCTTCCTTTGGTTTGTTGGTGGGAATGGTGGTGGTTTGATTGACGGTTTTGGTGGTGTTTGGGATAGTTAAGGCTCCAACTTTCACTTAGTTATCCGAGATTTTGGAAGCTAAATGAATGGCTTTTTCTAGGGTAGTGGGTTCGGCTCCTTCAACGATATCACGAACACTTGTTGGGAGGCCTTTGAGATACTTAGCTATGATTCTCTCAGTGGTGTTGAACTGGTGAGGTACAAGGACAAGGAGTTGCATGAAGCGATTGGTATAGGGGAGGTTATCACCACTGTTTTGCTTGAGTTTCCAAAACTCTTCTTCAAGTCGCTCAATCTCTTGAGCGGGGCAGAATTCCTCAATCATGAGTTGCTTGAGTTCCTCCCACGGTAGAGCTAGAGCGGCTTCGTTTCCACTGGTGACTCTCTCGCTTTTCTACCACTCGAGTGCCCTTGATTTGAAGACACTAGTGGCGTGACGAGTGCGGAGATCTTCAGGGCATTCGCTATTGATGAAGATTGACTCGATGTGGTCGAATCATTCGAGCATAGCGGTAGCACCATCGTTTCCCGTGAAAGAGTCGGGTCGATGTAGGTTAAATTGATTAAAGGTGAAGGAGGTAGATTTGGAGGATTCGACTTTTGAGTCAACAGAACCATGTGGGCTTGCGGAGGCTTGGATTTTGCTAACCACTTCGGATATGACCTTGGCCATTTGCTTGGCCATGAAAGAGAGCATTTTCTTGCTGGTGCTTTGTTTTGAGCTTCTTCGGTTGGACATGGAAGACATCTAAGGGATAAATAAAAAGGGATTATGAGCTTTGATCAATGGTTTATTTGTATAAAGATTGCATTTTGTCTTTGTTTTTAGAAGTGAATTAAGCATACATAGCACATAGTGTCAAATAGTTCAAGTAGCATGTAGTCACACCCCAATCGATGGCGGAATACATCGGGGCGAAACTTGTGGTAGATTGTTCAAAGACTTCATGACACTAATTTTGACACTATGATTTAAAGATAAAATTTCATTCATAGCATAATCATTGTCTAAAAGATACGGAATACAAATTGTTTCTTGAAAAAGGGAAATACAACATCAAAACTTAGAACTTAAACTAGCGTGAGTTTCTAGTACAATCTTAAGTAGTTTTTTTCTTGAAAATCCTGCATTAAACATTTCCTGCAACATGTATAAAATATCCGTCAACACATAAAGCATTGGTGAGCATACTAGTTTTGAGTCTAAGTACATAGTATAAGAAAAGTGTACTCGAATCATCATGTTATAGGTATATGCACGTAGAACCATACAAACGGCAACAACACTCGATAACACAAAAGACTTCATCTTATCATGACCCATAAAGGGGCCGGCGTGTCAACCTATAGCGCTATGCATGTAAGGTGGGTTGTTAACTAATCGTACATTTGTATGTAAGACTTTGAATTCTAGCATGGCATAGCATAATAGCATTTAGATTGAGCATAATAGTTATTAAGAGTATGAAATCATTTAAGTTTTGATAGTGATACATGTTGAGCCCCAAAGAATAAAGAATAAAAGGGGGACAAGTATGAACTCACCTTAGGGTGCGTTTGTTAAGTCCTAAAAAATGAGTCTTGAGAAATGAGAATTTTAGCTCCGGTTAGACTAGAGTTAAGAAAAAAAATGAATTTAGATTCGGAGGAAGATTCAAGAGTACAAGGAAGTCATGCATTGCCTTTAAGGCGAACCAAAACACAAACCACCATAAAGGTGATTCGGATGGTCATGAGAGTCAAGTAGTGCCTTTAAGGCTAACCAAAACACAAACCACCATAAAGGTGATTCGGATGGTCAAGAGAGTCAAGTATTGGTAAGGTAGGGATGTATCCGCAAACCTTCCAAGTTAATAGATTAATAGAGTTTTGAAAGTATATATTTTAGTATTTACATAATATAACTATAGGGTTAAAGTAGTGTATGTTGACTTAGTTTGAAAGAGCCTTGGCTTTCCTTTTTCAACCATTAACCATAGCACAAGTCCATCCAACATTTGGTGAACTTGGTTGGTATCACTTCAACTAACCTTCTAGTGCATAAAAACAATAGAAGATGAACCACCCTTGAGGCCTCATTTTGGTGTCCTACTCGTATTCATTTGCCATAGCAAACAAGAGTTAGGTCCCAAAGGTTTTTTTCCAAGGGGTTAGAAGAAGAAAAGAAGTGAAGAAAGAAGAATAAAGTTAGAGTTTATGAGAAAACTCACTTAGAAGTAGACTTCCACACTTGGGATTTCTTTGAAGAATTGAGAGGTTTAGAGAGGATTTAGGATTGAGCAAGTGTTAGAATGGGTAGTGAGTGATGTATTTATAGTTGAGGTGAAGGGGTTGGGTATTTAATGAATTAATTAGATTGGTTAGAAGTGAATTAAGTGGTAATTATGTCTTTAAAAGAAAAAAAAAAGTAAATAAATGACTAAAAAAAGTGGACGGCAATTTACATAACCTTTTTTTTGTATTATATATATATATATATGTGTGTGTGTGTTTTATTAATAATATATATTAAGATCTTAACTAAATAAGTTTCTTGTTATAAAGTCTAAATTGTATAGGATAAATTATAACGACGACTCGTCACGTATTGGTAGAAGTAGCATACAATAAGCGGATCAATGCAAACTTGAAATTTGTTAAATATAGAATTTAAAATACAAGAATATTAAAAATCACGCGACGTTACATAAAGTTTGCGTCACGTAGAATTATCCTATATGTTAATTTATAAGTCTTCATGAATAGTGATCTTTGAGATTTGGAAAGGTTATATATACTAATCTGTTTGATAACTATAACAAACGTTTATGTGGTTCAGGTGGTTTGTGTGGGGTCTTGAGTGGAGTCTCAAAGCGGTTCGATTCCTGTCGTGGACGGGTTTTTGCCCTTCTTTTTAAAAAAAAAATTACCCTCATTTTTAATTAAAAAAACCAAGCTTGGTGGTTTACAGCTGTTATGTTTTTAGGGTGTCCACGTTTAATACTTCCTGAGTCATTGTTCCACTCTCCATTTCTTTGTTTATAAACAGGTTATTCAAAGGAGTGTAGACTTTTCGCCAATTGCACATTCTTCTTAATCAGAGGAACAGGTACATGTTACAGCTAATGGTCATGAATTTAGTCTTGCATGTTTGGCCAAGTTCATAGGTTTATCTCTGTTATATATATAGCATACAAAAGAGGTGTTTTGTAAGAAGGGTGAGAAGGAAAAATGACCATTGGATCAACTTGATGGAAGGATGAGATAATAGTAGTGGCAATTTTGTAATATGTGTTATAATAATATTAGATAAATTAAGATTGTTGGGGTAGATGTGTAATATTACACATCTTAATTAATAAAATCTATTTAATTCACTTAATAACTCCTCTCTCTTTCCAATCTAATTTAATTTGCTTCTTTCTCTTTCTTCCTCTTTCTTCTCTCTCTCCACACGATTATTCTTTTTCTTTTTCTCCTCTTTCATACGATCGATAATATGATTGGTTCAGCGGCCGAAAAAGAAGATTCTTGGTATTGTGTTTTAGCTTCTTGGAATGGTGTTTGATGGAAAGTCGTATTTTTATTTTTTAGATGTGTTTTCAACTTTAATTTGTTTGCTGATGAGTTTAATGTTTTATATGATAGTGATAAAACACATTGTTAATCAGATCGATGTGTTGGAGTGGAAAAGTTGTGTTGTTGTTTATGTGTTTTAAGGTTAAAACACAGTTTTATGTACAAAAAAGTTTGTATTTTATGGGAAAAGTCTTATTGTTCTTGGTTGTGTGTTTTATGTTTAATGTTAATTGATAAAACACAATGAATAATCAAATGTCACTTTTATCTGGTAAAACACAATACTATGATCTGGGTATGTTGTCCATGAAGATAAAACACAAATATTGTGTATGTTGTCCATGACGATAAAACACATAACAATGAGCACCTGGTAGATAATGATGAGCACCTATCCTTAAATGAATATACATACGCCATTTTATTAACGTAAAATATATCTAAAAAAAAAGAATCTGGTAGATAATTAAAAAGTAATTTAGACATAGTTGATAATGATGAGCACCTCTAAATAATCACTACACGTCAGAGATTTAAAAAAAATGTGAACAAGATATGGATGATTATGGACAAAAAATACCTCTTAATTCAAATGCTTTAAATTAAATTGGCCATAAATCTCTCATTTTGACTAAGAGGTTGATTTTTTATAAACTTGAAAAAATAGTGTATTTACTCTATTGCCCTTCTTATTAAATTAAAACTTTGTCACGTGTCACTCCCAAATGCCTTCTTACCCTTCTCACAAAAATAGGTTTTTGTACGCGAACCTCTACCTATATATATATATATATATATATTTTAAATGTGATGATGATGATGGTTAGAGGAGTTACTTACTTTAGTTCATTGGTATAAATTTTTTTTTTTGTACATCTTCATTAATTTGTAAATAAAGTTTGTTTTGAGTCATTTACTCATTGGGTCCTAAAGTTCTTTTGCTATTTTGGTGATTCCTTGGTTAGTTGAGGTGTTTAGAAATGTTATCATTATGTTACAGTAGGTGTTTAAAAGAAAATGTGTTAACTAATATATTTTTGGTGTTTATTTTATTTATTTTTTTTTGTTTCTTCATTTCCGTTAGTTTGTAAATACAGTTTGTTTTGGGTCATTGGTCCTAAAATTATTTTGCTGTTTTGGTCATTATTTGGTTTGTTGAGGTGTTTTTAGATTTTTATTTCCTTATCAGTGTTTCATAGGGTCCTTTTTTTGTGTTTTTGGTTTATTAACTTTCTTAGGTGTTCCAAAAGAAATATTTTTTGTAAGCAAATATTTTTTTGGTTTTTATCTTAAAACGCCTAGGTTGTAGAGCCATGGCGTTTTAAGAAAAACGCTTCGTGTGTGTTGTTTAGGTAGTTCAGCATGTATACTAGGCGTTTAAAAGAAAATGTGTAAAGTAATATTTTTTGGTGTTTATCTTAAAACGCCTAGGTTCTAAAGTCATGGCGTTTCAAGAAAAACGCTTCGTGTGTGTTGTTTTGGTAGTTCAGCATGTATATTACACTAGGCATTTCAAAGAAAATGTGTAAACTAATATTTTTTTGGTGTTTATATTAAAACGCTTAGGTTGTAGAGTCATGGCGTTTCAGGAAAAACGTTTTGTGTGTGTTGTTTTGATAGTTCAGCAGCATGGATTACTTAATCTGTTATTATGTGGTTTAGGTGCTCCAAAAGAAATTGGTGTTTATCTTAAAACGCCAAGGTCGTAGAGTCATGGCGTTTCAAGGGAAACGCTTCGTGTGCGTTGTTTTGGGTGGTGCAGCATGTATATTACATTAGGCATTTAAAAGAAAATGTGTAAACTAATATTTTTTTGGTGTTTATCTTAAAACGCCTAGGTTGTAGAGTCATGACGTTTCAAGGAAAACGGTTCGTGTGTGTTGTTTTTGTAGTTCAGCAGCAGGGATTACTTAATCTGTTATTGAATCTTAGTCTTCACATGGGTCAAAAGCTGTGAAGCAGTGAAACTCATTTTTATACTGATCAAACAAGCATCAGTAGCACTTGGTCAGTTTTATACTCAAATAGTGATGATTTTACTGAAAAAGATAGAAGCCGCCGTATTTATTTCACCCGAAAACGCAATTTTTGTTTTTCTTCTAGGCGAATACGATATTGATGGGATGATGTTTATTTGTCTGTTTGTTTCTTTTTCTAGACTGATTTTGCAGACCAAAACCTGTTCACTACTGCATTGAGTAACTTGAGTAGCAAACAACCTTGATTGGTATATTGTAGAAATTTATGTACTTGTAGAATTTTTTTTTTGGGTGAATACATATTTATTTATGAGAATTTTGGATACATTTTGTTTCATCTCTTATTTTAGAAGTTAAATAGTTCTTATTAATTTGTTTGGTACAGGAAGTCAAGTGCCAAGCCTATTTTAAGATGTAAGTATAAGTATTGATCATTATGTATTTTATCTTTCAAGTGGATTTATTATTTTACCTCTTTTCTGTAACTTTCGGGCTTACATGAAAGGAATTAGTTTATCTTTTTTGCATTCAGCTTCCATTATATGCAGGTCAGGCATTGTATGCAATCAGGAACAATGAGGCAATACTGCATATCTAGCCACAAAGAGACAACAAAAGTCAAACCTTCCGCTGCTTTGTCACCAGGACTGTGTACACAACGAAAGATGTTGAAGCATTTGCCACGTCTAGCAATCAAGAAATAGTTAAAACTCCCCAACTACAAACACCAGCGCCCAAGTCAAGCAGTGCAACAGCCACCAAAAGACAACTCTTTTAACCTGTTAACTTCCCAACCAAAAAAACGATATCAAACTCATAACTCGCCAGTTACCTGACTTCCATATTTTGCAGATTCCACCAACACGCCACCTTAAAAGAGCAACAAGGGCATCAAAGCGTACCAAAGTTGAAAGTTGCATTAACAACCTTCCATTTGGTATACATATTTAACCTTATAAAACTTTCAGGTTGAATCTACTATAACGTGTAATCTTGAATGATGATGAAAACTACTTTGGAATCGTGTAATCTTGAATGATGATGAAAACTTTCAGGCTGAATCTACTATAGCCTTCCATTTGGTATACATATTGGTTGCTTTGATTGATAATATCTTCTTAGCGTTTTGGTAACAACCGAATAACAATGCGCGCCTGTTGCGTAGTAAATAGGTCTCTAATCGCTCACAAATATAGTCGAAAGTTGCGCAACGCGCAACTAAGCATCCTACTAGTTTATAGAATAAATGAAATAGATTAAGATTAAATGCAATTGATAAAAAACTTTTCCATTGATCATAAGCTCGAGATTACAAGGGTACAAAATGGAAAGATACAAGAATACAAGGACTAGAACAGAACATACGAAAAGTACAAATGTTACATTTACACTTGTAAACAAGTATTTCGTTATTACTCATGAGCAGATTGAATTTACTCTGCTCATACCACCATACGCTTAAGGTTATGTTGGCTGCCATTTTTGTTTAGATCTTGAAGTGAGTTTAAATTTTTTGGTGTTTTTAAGAGAGAAATGAAGGTGTAGATGTGCCCTAAAATGTTAACAATTTATGCTATTTTATAGTGTTCAGTTTCTATAGTACATAAAAGGACTTTTGCCGTTTCAAAAAATTAATTTTTATAAGTTCAACAGTCTGCAGTGTCATCATGACTATCCACATTTCTCTTTTTTTTGTCAGTTTTGAAATGACATGTATTTGATGGTCTATAGTATTTTTTGTCATTTTTAAACTGTCACTTTTTATAATACATTAATTTATTCTTACTTTTTTTACAAACTTTTTATATTTTTCAAATGTAATTACATTTAAAAAAATAAGTTTTAGATTATGTTAACGTTATTTAACTTGCGTTTAAAAAAATAAGTTTCCTTTTAATGTGAAACACTTTTTTTTTTGTTATATAATTTTGATTATTAGCGTTTTATTATTAATAAAAGTTGGGAATTTCACTAGTTGTGTTTGAAGTTGAATGTATTTGCGTTTTATAGATTGATGAAAAAGAAAAAAAATATTCATTATTTGCGTTTGGTAATTTCACTATTTGCGTTTGAAGTTGAATGTATTTGTGTTTTACAACAATCATTGAACATTCTGTATATATAACAAAGAATATTCAAAATATGAAGAAAACCTCTGAAAAAACATCAACCATGCAAAATTTTATATAATTTTTAATTGAAACAATTATGTTTTTTTTAGTTAGTATCTTTTTTTTATATAGTTATAATATAACCTACGTTTTAACTTACCATAGTTTTATAACCTTATCATTTTTTGAACAATTTGTTTAACATTTTTGTTTAATTAGAATACCATTTGCGTATTAAAAAAAAAAGATCCAATTTACATAACAAATGTTAAACATATATAAAGGACAATAGATAAAAATGTATATTGTTCAAACAAAAGATGTCTGTTGTTTTTCATTATTCTTTTTTCTTCTTTTCACCAAGGATAAGTTCATCTTGTCTTTCTTGCAGTTTTTCCTTGATATTTTTGAGCACTTTTTTCTTCTGGAGGAAATTTGTCAAATTTTCTCTACCATTTCTAGAATCTTTTCCCTTTCTGTGTTGTATTCATTAAGGATAATATTCCCGCAGTATTTACGCCTCAATTCAGTAATTTGCTTATCTTGCTCAGGCCCTTTTTCCTTAAAACCAGATGACCATTTTTCTTCCCCTTTATATGTTTCCATGTGGCGCATTTCAAACACACCGCAGTCGACATCGTTGTTTATTGCTCTCCATTCCATTGCTCTGCGCTGTATTTTTTATTTTTCTAGTTTGGGGAATTCTGTGTTTTCTGGGCATTCTTTGGTCAGGAAGGTGCATAATAGTTTACGCTGTTTGTCAAATAAAAATTCAAATAATCATATATGCAAATAAATGAACAAATAAAGAATCAAAGAAGTATAGACAAGTATTCACAAGCATGTACACTGGTGAAAAGTTGACTCGGTTCGTTCTAAAAGCTAGTCCCGTCCCCGGCAACAGCGCCAAAAACTTGACGTGTGCGGATATATACATAATTCTACAATGAAATAACACACGTTTCTGCTTTAATATTTATAAAAATGGTTTTAGACCTTAATATTAAAACACACACAATAGGGCAAGTGTACCCTGTCATATATGTAGTAATGTACAGACAAGAACCAGATATCGATCCATGGACGCGCGCGGAGCAATTGCACTAAAATTCTTTCCCCAATTTACCAGTAGGAAAATGTAGTGAAAGTTTGTTTTAAACTAAATTAATTCTAAAATATCTAATTAACATATGTAAGACTCCAAATACAAAATATAACTATATATCTATGTTACCTTATTAAGGAGGAGAGATGGCTAGGATAGTAATTTCACAACCATTTTAAGAAGGCATATCAAGAGGCACAAGCATAAATCCCTAACTTTTACCATTTTCTTCCTATTATGCCCCTATGTACAATATTTGATGGCACATGTATAAGTCACTAATACAACTCGTATAATCCTCCCTCTCCACATGTAACCCCTTCATAAATTTCATTAAAACCCAAATACCTTCATCACATTGAGTTTGCAAAATGTGTTTTAAATGTCAAAAATAAATTCATTAGTTACTTTTTCTTTAACTTAATTTTAAAATCAAGTAGTTATGATAGAACTTAAAGGAGAACATGAACCAATGTAACTGTTAAAACCTTCAATTATCTAACAATTGAATTATTGAATTATGAAATCTGAAGAGACACGAGACACGTATAAATTGCTAGCTTCTCTATATATGTAAAAACAAGCAATCATGCCTTCTGGAGGCATTGAAACATGGTTAATTAAAGTAAAAAAATTTGCATCACACAATTCGATTCTGGTACCCAACAAAAACCGATGATCAAGAAATCAAGGATGGATGATAAGATCATCTCAGCTTGGTTGTGTTGATGCATGAGATGATATCTACTCAATGTTTACATTGGTGTGTAAACTAATTTAGGTGAGCTAAATTCAGATTTAAACGATGTTGCAACAGTTGCACCTTATTTCTATCCAAATAAGTAGTAATGTTGAAAAGCAATTGTCTTTTTCAATTAGTTGCAAATCTTTAACAAGTAGGGGTTGAAAGTCCTAAAAAAATAGAGGATACACACATACATGTATACATACATACATACATACATACATATAACTTCTACATTATTTTTTTTATTCATATTAAGGTTTGAATTATATTCCCGCCTTATATTATTGACTCCGCGGCAACGCGCGGGTTCCCCACTAGTAACCTATAATATATCAACCCTAGCATGTCATCTACATATCATATAAAATAAAGGCGTGTGATCAACATTCCCATTTTCTGTCAGTTAGTGTCCCTTTCGGGCATCCTAACATGAAAACTATACAGAAAGCTAACACGAATACACACGTTAACCACTTCAAGTCATTTATTAGCGAGCAGCTGATATGATCTCATGCAAATCTTTTAAAGATAAGTTAGTCAGCTGTTAAGAGTTTTCTAACCTCACTAATCCGGGAAAGCGATACCGAATACACAATACAACCACCTACACTAGCATAAAGTAGAGCATTTCACAACCTATTCTATTTTACCAACTTTGAACACAGATCTACTAAGATCACTATTTTTACCAAAATAACTACCAAAGATTATTAACCGTGTCAAAGATCAGTAACAGCACCATTAAGCTTTTAAAACCCTTTTACGTGCCGGTAAGCATTTTAACCGTTATTCGACTAACTTTAACCAAACCAATACCCGGTTACAGTTTCATGGTGTAAACTTATTAACAAGTTAACTAGTCTACTACCGGGCGATTAAACGGATGGTTTTCAACATGTATCCGCCTAACACATTCGACAATCATCAAAGTCATTCAAACACAATCACAAATCCAATAACAATGAAACAAGGTTGCATTATTATCATCAAGATTAGGTCATGAAAACGCCAAATTTATACAAGACATGATTAACTATACAAACGATTGTTTAACGTACTACATACTTGTGTTCTTGCCCGTAAGCGTACGATTAACTAAATAAACATCACAAGAACATACAAAAAATCAGATTTGATACTAAAATGGATAATAAGATCAAACCATAGAAATGCGAATGTGATGGATTGGATGATGATGGATGAATCGGATGGTTTCCCGAGCTTGTTCCATGCCTGTGCAGCACTTCAAAAGCCCAGAAAATCGCCTGAAATCGCTCCCCAAAGACCCAATAATCGATTAGTGAGTAAAATGGTTGTTTTATACAAGTGCAGGGCCTGTGAGCGGCCGCTCACTTTTCAAAAAGTAAGACAAGTTGCCCGGGAGCTGACGTAGAGGTTCCAGAAAATTTCCAGAAATATCTGGCGGAGCGAGTGGCCGCTCACAGGGAGTGAGCGGCCGCTCACAGGACCCGAGGTCCTGTTTGCGCACCGAAATCTCCGTTTTTCCTTCTGTTATGCTTCCGGGACATCGTTTAAGACCTGAAATCGAAAAGTTACCCAAATAAGTACCAATTCCTATGTATAAGGTCAAAAACGTATTAAAATGCGAGTTAAACGGGGACTTTTATATGTGTAATTTAATGTATATCATATCTTTTAATGTTTCTATCAATCAATGACACCAATTCCTGAAATTAATGGAAAGAAAATGTTAAAAAACACACTTGCGTATAAAGCTTTTTGACCTGTGTCTAAAGCACTTTAACAATAAAAAAAAACAAACATAACTTGCGTTTTAATTACTATTATTTGCGTTTTACCTCTCTGGGTTTTTTTGCTTTCATTATCTTCCTCACCCTCCTTTCCCAAATCCATCTCATTCCAATTCCTGTAAATCTCATCTTCATCACACGATAACTCAAATGCATCATCGAAGTCATGCAAACCTGTTCTTTTTGGACTTTCATCCCAATGTATTTTGTAATCGTCATCGAGGCTCATTTGTTGTTTTTTTTCTTGTTCCGGTAAGAGTATCAATGCATTGGCAACTTCATTTTTAGTACCCATGCTAACTTCAGTCACATCATGTTTTTCTGCTGTAGATTCATTTATATGAACTGTAAATGGACCGTTGTCCTATACATACTCTTCCATTTCAGCCACTAAAGATGAGCTTATGTAACTGATGGCCGGTCTTCTTAACGCAACTTCTAATTGTTTATTTTTATGGAACTCATGTGTATACAGAATCTGTGTCAAACAACATAACAACTTTTTTTTTATTTAGAACGTATTTTGAATTTATAACATATATGGGTTTTTAATTAGTTACTTACTATTAGCAAAGCTATACGACCATTATACAGCTCCTTATACCCACTCCATTAAGACTTTGTCCTTTTCAAACATTCAACCATATATGCGCACCAATTCATGTTCGGAATTTCATCTTCACTGTCAACTGATTCCAAAAACCTTTGGTTTATTGTAGTCGACTTTGTTATTTGTCCGAAAATTGTGTTCCAGAGCACCAAAAAATTTAATTTAAACAAGCGACCACCGTCTTGAGTTGCTTTGATCAGATTCACAATGTTGGAAACTTTTACTTTGATTGTCGGGAACTGATTCTTGAATTCATCAAATGTTTTTGCAGACCCTTTTCTTGGTCTATTCTTCTTTGTTACGGGTATTTTACCCATTGGGATTCCGAATAGCTCATGCACAGTTTCGGCGGTTATGTTAAGTTTACGATCACCAACATTCAACTCACAAATTCAACTCACAAATTTCATGATCAAAGTTCATAATCAACCAGAATCCCAAACCCGTTGCAGTTGAATCATAATCAAACGTCAAAATTGACCCGAAGCCCATTTATCTTATGTCTTCCTTCTGTTCATCCGACAAGATCTTTATTGTGGACATAAACTCTGCTAGTGAGCATCTCATGCTTATTCTTCTGTTAATGTACTCAAAATATTGTCCGCTATTACTCTTTTCATGAAGCTTCTTCCTTTTTGCAGTTTTTTAAGATTTTTGCCTTTCTTCTTTTTCTTACTGTCATCTCCGGATGAAGAAGAATCAATAACTTTATGTTTTTCTTTCTTTTGTTTTTTGGACTTTTTCTTTTTCTCCACTACTTCATCGGATGATGATTCATCAACAAGTATATGCTTCTTTTTCCGGTGTTTTTTTTTATTTTTTCTTTACTACCACAACTTCCTCGGATGATGATTCATCCTCGGACGATGATTCAACAATAAGCACACGTTTCCTCTTGTGCTGTTTTTTTTGTTTCTTCTTTATCTCAACTTGCTCATCAGATGATGTTGACCTAACAACTTTTTCTATTTTCCTCTTAACAGGCTTGTTTTTTATCAATGTGCTGATAGGTTGCTCATCTTCATTATCAGGGGCAAATGGAACAATTGCATACCTTGAAGTATCTATATTTTTAAAGGAACATATTAAAACGCAATTTTATTTGTAATCATGTAGTTACAATATCTAGTAGTTTAAAAAAATACAATAAACATGTTTAAAACAACTTGCGTCTGAAACAAATAACATTTGCGTTACTTATTTGTGGCACATTAAATGCTTGTATATATCAAGAGAAATACTTTATAGTCAAACAATATCATACGCAAGTTCATTTTACATTAAAACGCAAGTTATATTCAAAGCAAAAAAACCAAACATGAACTTCATTTTGCGTCTTAATATGGCTTACACATTACAATATCTAGCTTCATATATATAAATCATGTTTAAAACAACTTGCGTCTGAAACAAATAACATTTGCGTTCATTTTACATTAAAACCAAACAATTGTATAGTCAAACAATATCATACGCAAGTTCATTTTACATTAAAACATAACTTATATTCAAAGCAAAAAACCAATGGACTTCATTTTGCGTCTTAATATGGCTTATACATTACAATATCTAGCTATATATATATATATATATATATATATATATATATATATATAATCATCATTACAAAATATTTCTTCTTTTTAATACACCAAAAAAACAAGAAACAGGGTTTTTTCATAATCCCTCGCTAAGGATCGCTAACACTTCTTGTGGAGTGTACCACACATCAGTGTTTATGTTGTTGTCCACATCTTGTTGTTCTGCTATATTCACGTCTTGTTGTGCTTCTTCTGGAACATTATTATTGATTTCCATATCAGCTTCATTTTGTAAATCCCCTGCACCTTCAACATTTTCTACTGGAGCAGGGACTACATTGTTTCTATTCATACGATGATACACCAAACCATAATGTCTCTGACCTTGGTTTTGGTTGTTTATGTTATTAAATGCGTCCAATACATCAATAACTGATGCTTGTGGTTCATGATCATCAACAACAACACTTCCTTTTAATAAAATTGGTGCATCAGCAACATCTAGTTCATCTAGGTATTCTTTGAGAGAGACATAATTTTTTGACATTGTGAATTTTTAATTTTTTAAAGTTGAGTGATAAAATTAATAAATTCAAGTAATCTTTATATAGAATACGCAAGTGAAGTTTGACTGATCGTTTCACATTCTTATTATAATAAGGGTTAATTTGTGGTAGCTATACTATAGGGTTTTTGATTAATGTATATAGATTTTTTTTACTAACACAACCGACTGATATTAAATGCCAGTAAATCATGTCAGTTTTCTAATTATTACTTTTAAAATATATTAACTTTTAACTATTTTTTAATTACATCTTATATAAAAATATAACGCAAGTACATATAACATTTACACGCAAGTACATGGTTCTTTAACTTACTGTGGAAGAATCAAACGCAAATACAAATAACTTTTTTACACAAATAGTAGAAAAAACCCCTAAATATTGAATACATTATTGGACGCAAATAAACATGTATTTGTTAAAAAAACTATAACATCATAATATGATACTTATTAACAGCTTTTTAATTGTCCACCAAACCTGGTTTTAAAGTTTTAGTCGGCCTATCTTGGTTTCCCTTTGCTCGCTTTTCATATTCTGCTCCTGTATAGTTTGATCTTGATTTGTTAACTCTAACAACTAATTACATGCAATAATATAGCAAATAGTGTATTTAGATACCTGATTTTGAATTCGACGCCATTTTTTTTTCCTTTGATCGTTCTGTTTTCTGATTTCGTAGAGTAAAAAAAAAACCTTAATTGTATTTTGATTTGAATTGAGCAGACGGTTTTCGTTTGTAATTTTAGAAACTAAATGTCAGTTAAGTGATGTTTGTAATTTGCCTGCTCTTTTATTTTTTTGGTCCAATTACTATTTTGCCCTTTTGATTGTTTTCGACGAATTTAATGACGCGTGGTTTTTTTTACCAATCGTGCATCTGATTAACTGCTTAATCCTACGATCTAAATTACTTCTTACATTTTGTACGCTAACAAACTTTTTACGTTAGCCTCTCCCTATAAAAAAATACATGTGATTGTAGAATATAGATATAGATAATGGCTTGGTTAATCTTTCTAAGATGCATTAATGACTTATGCAATTAACTTTGTGTAAAATTTAGTGATTTATACTTATGCATTTTTAAGTACGTACCTTTTTAAGTGTTATTTAACTTTGACATTTTGAATATATTTGTTCATGTGTCTCTATTTGCAATGTAGTGTAGATATACAAAGATGAAGTGGGTGAATATCAAGCCTACTCATCATCCATCAATAGCTTATAAAGTCGTTGTGTCACATGGAGCTGATGACTAAAATAGATACGGGGCCCAACTAAAAATGATATATTATCTCTTTAGTTCTCTTTGTTATATTGTTATTATTTTTTCTTCTCTTTATTTTAAGGAAAAAATTTGTTATATTGTTAATTTTTTAAACCCGAATATAGTGTATTATTTTAATTCTTTTTTATGCTTCTTTTCTTATTTATGTATTTAAGTTTTTAATTTCTCTCTTTTTTTATTTTCAAATCTATTTTTTTAATTATTTTTTCACCCTTTTTTGGTTTTTTATTTGATAACTTTTAGTACAAAACGAATTACTTATACCGCCATCAGGGGCGAAGCTTGGTTCTCAAATCAGAGGGGGCCGGTCACAATTTGTTTTGATCGGTAGTGGCAAATCTGCCTGGTCTGGACTCAACACAGACTCAATTTACCTACAAATATCAGAAATTTACACTATACGTCAAAAAAACAGGGGGGGTCAGGGCCACCCCTACCCCCTATATATCCTTCGCCCCTGCCCACTATGTAGCTCGGGTAAAAATACTAGTTAGTATAAAAAGACAAACAAAAACTATGAATAGATAAAGAAAACAAAACAAAGAAAAAAACATAATTAATGTGGCTAGAGAGCTCCGCAATTTCCCCCTCGTAGAGCCTGCACCAGCAACTGCCCTGGCCTTGGCCTTGGCATCGACGATGGTTGAATTTATTCAATATCCGAGGAATGGCTAGTGAGAGATTTTTCGTTTGGACATAAAGAATGGTTTCCCTCGTTATTTCTCACAATCGGTCTTCAATCTTTGGTTCACATATCTAAAATGCAGTTCATTTTCACATTTAGCACCCTAATCTTGATCATCTTCCGACATTATAGACTAACTTGAGTGAAATAGTTATACGAAAGCGTGAAATTTGATAAATATAGCTACCGTTTGGCACATCAGTGAAGTTATTGATGAAGCATCAAAAAAATAAAATTATACATAGTCGGTCTATGTTATCTATTAACCCATAATTTAGTGGGAAAGCGATACATCTGATAATTCCGTATATTAAGACACCAATGTTGGGCAAATAAATATTTAAAAGAATTAACCTAAGTACGAGAATCGATGGTCTATGGTCATTCCACCAAAGTTCAATTGTCCATACACGCAAACATGCATGCATGTCAGCATAGTTGGGCATGAAAACCCCAATCGGTTTGGCTATAGCTTCCATTCCCTTTGGAGACCATGTAGAGTGGTAGAGTGGGAAAATATCCGAAGTTAAGTAGTACTACCCAGTGCCATTGGGGTTGGTGATCCAATGGTAGAAGCAAAGTTTTTAAGAACACCTAAGGGGGAGGTCATGGGTTCAAGCCCCACAAGGAGTAGAAATTTCCCGTTAAAAAAAAAAAAAGAGAGAGAGTAGTACTACCCAGTAGCCACCGATCCACCTATTGAGTTTGTCTCACATTATAGGTTTGTGACTGTCAATATCTTAGTATGCATGCAGAAGTTCAATTAGTAAATAACTACAATATCAACACAGTCAAAGCTTAAAGAGTTTCAAAATATTAAGTATTAAAATGAGAGTAGTGTAGGGGACTTATAGAGTCTTGAAGCAAAACAAATTGGTAATGAAGTTAGTTGTTAATATGTTAGTCCCCTAATCAACAAATAATGTGTTATAAACAAGTGTGAGATGGCGGCCCCCTCCATTTCCTCTTTCAAATGAACACCCAGGAAATGGAATAAAGCCTTTCATCATTACCCAAGCATTTATTTAATTTAGTTTAATTTAAATTTTATTAAATTCTTTAATGAAAAAAAAAAACATGTATAAAACCATCACCACCACCACACCACCATCAACATCTGCACTACCATCAACCACCACACCACCACCAACAGGAACAACAATCAATAGCAACACCACCATAAGTAACAATCACCACCACCACCATCAATAGCCGCACCGCCATTGCCGCCATCACCACCACCAACCACCACACCGCCAACACCAATATCAACAGCAACACCAACATTCAAGTCAACAGGTGGGCCCCTTCTCCCTTCGGTTTTTGCCATTTTGCTCACCGTGGATCACTGGCGCCACCGCCATAGCACTCGGGAAATGAAAGGGGAGGGCTATTAGTTGAAAAATGGCTGACCTGGAGAGGGCTGCCATCTCACACTTGTCAGCCTTAGTGTAGCCTTAAACTAGGTCAACTTATGTGTTTCTAAACAAGCAAACTTTATTGTATCAAACGTTGTAATTAACCCATTTAGATTATTGTAGTTCATGGATGAGTTTATTATGTTACTGTATAAGTACTACTAAGAGATCTTAGTCGCAAGACACACTAGATAAACAACTTGTGGGCTTAAGCCTAAAATCGCTAATGAACAGCAAATATACTTAAAATAGCCCAATAAGCCCATAATGGTCAAGTAAATAAAATACTATTGGTTACAACTATTAGTTACTCGTCTTAAAATTTCAAAATGGTAAGACATGGCGCCATTTTTGTCGAAAATATATAATATTATCGTTCATTTTACTTGTTAGTATACTAGTGGATTTACCCGCATGTTGTAGCGGAATCAAAAAACAGGTTGCAATGCAACATTGTGATAACTTGTAAATTAGAGGTGCACAAAAAAACTAGTTTGCGGAAGTGACCCGACCCAAACCGATCTGGGACCAGTATTTCCCTGTCTAATTCCAGTTCTATAGGGACCGGCGGTTCCCCATCGAACCCACATTTTTCTTATCTAACCTGACCCTAACTGGTCTTAAATCAAACCGGTCCCAAACCAGTATGGGAAAAAAAAACCGGTATTTTTTTTTATTAAAAATGAAACTTTATATGAAAAATTTTATATATAACAAAATTACACAAAAAGATTTCTACAAACACAAATGTATGCACATACACCTTAAAAAATACTTTACGTAAAAAAAGCAAATTTATGTTGCTTTTTTTTTTTAAAGTGCGTTCATGAATTAGTTCACGAAGTGAAACCGAACTAAAACCGGTCTTTCAAACCGATGAAACCGAGGCAAAACCAAACCGGAACCCGAAACTGATTCGAGAAGGAATCGACCCAAACACAAACCGATTTGAAATTGGTTCGGTTCCTGAAAGAAAACCACCGACATGTGCACCTCTACCGTAAATGAAATAAAATGAAGTTATATTTCTTTCTGACTTTCTAATGTGTACAAAATGCAGTGTTCCTTTTAAACCAATGGGTTTCTATTTCAAGACACATCTTGATCTTGATATTTGTTGGTGGTGAAAATCCTCAGGATGATTTTACCTAATATCCTCAGTATAACATTTTCAAGATGCTGAAGGACATGACAGACTTCAGGATATAACTGTATTTCAACATGTGCACATCTTGAGGATGTACTAACGAATCATCTTTAGATGACATGATTGCAGGTACAACTAAATCATAAAATGGACTTGAAACTGTTTTCCAACGTCTATATTATAATGACTCGGTCAAAAGACTTATTGCTGGGAGAGTTACACTTGCAAGCCAAGGTCTAAGCTTGAAGAAGGAGTCAAGGATGTAACCGACATGCCTTAAAAACAGGCGAAGAAAGTGGAAACCGTTGCTACAACGTCTACCTGAGCCAAAACAGTTACAACGGTCACAAGAAGACTTCAAAGAACTTAACTAAGCAAGCTGATTATACGGGACTTGTGGTTTACATTCATGTACTATAAATAGGGGAATGATGGACGAGTATAGGACACATTGTTATCACTAGAGCTATACACACACATTCAACTACTTAGAATACTCACAAATCATTGTAATCTTAAATCACTCGTCCACTCATTCATCCAAAGTTGTAATTCTTTTTACCACATTAATATTAACAAACAAGGCAGAGGCCTAGTCTCCTCCTCCCGAGGTTTTATGCCGGCGATCTACCATTGATCAAGGGCTTTCCTCGTACATCGACTGTAATTTCTTTATTGCATTTTACTTACAATCGTTTATCCTAGCTTAATTCACCTTTCTGTCTGACAGTTACATCCTCAGGATATAACTGTCCATCCTCAATTTTCTCATCACCACCCCGAGCATAGTTGTCAATTCAGAGTTTATTTACATTAACTAATCAACATCCTGAGAATAACACTGAGTTTTTATTGTATTAGCACTTTACCTCACTTTTTCTAATTTGGAATACAAAATTATTTCTACTAGGTAATTTTTGACCAAAACAATATTGATATTGTTGTAAAACAAGCCTAATAGCTAAACAATACAAGAAAGAGATGTAGTAGGAAGAATATATTTATATCATTGATAGGTATGTCTTTTACAATAGAATACAATGACTATATATAGGAGATGAAATCTTGGAGAAGAAGCTAATCTGTATAAGGTATTGATAACCACAATAATATATATTTATAACACTCCCCCTTGGTTATCAATTTAATACACTTTGAGGTGCTGCCTCGTTAAAAACCTTGTCGGGAAAACCCAGTGGGGCAAAACCATAGCTAAGGGAAAAAGAGTGCCGCGCGTATTGTCTCCCCCTAATGATGTTGCCTCATTAAAAACCTTACTAAGAAAACCCAATGGGATAAAATTTAGTGAAGGAAAAAAGAGTGCAACTTGTATAATGCTCCCCCTCATTTGAACATCTATTTTCTAAGTGACTGGTGTGGATCTCCGTAGAGCTCAAAACTTTTGTGATTAATGATTCGTTGCTTGATTCCTTGACGTGCAATCTTTTATGTTGAGCAATGTAGTGTGTTCTTCATATGAGACTTCTAGTGCCTCCTCTCGTGAGAAAATACCATAACATCCACAACATCGTTGTGCTACATTCCCTGCATCTATAAGACTAGCCAAACTTGTTTTCATGGGTTATTAAAATATAATTTCATATCTTACATACCTTTGATGTAACAAAATAGTTCTAATAACCCATCCCAATGACAATAAGTTCAAATAAAAATATTATAATCATGTATAGCTAGAAAGATATATATTGATGCACATATGCATTTAACTAGTGACACTTCTAGACTGAGAATCTCTACTTTGATAAGAGATGAAAAGAGTCATTTTCTATGTAAAATAATTGGACCATCTTCAATGTATATTAAGTATGAGCTTTGTCCATTGTAAAATGTCCACACATTTCTTTACATACTTTGATGGATTGATAAACGTATCATTATACATATACTCGAACTGCAGGTCGAGCAATAATTAAACTTTGTCAAGAACTTTAAAAAATTCTCTCATTAAAAGTTCTAGAGAGTCTCTCGACGATGCCTAGGCATTATCACTGTAAACTGTGATTATTGTGAACTTTAAGAGAGAACTTATGTTAAAAGATGGATATTATTGTCAAACTTATATTCCTATTTGTCGGAATATCTCATTAGTTGTAAAACATTCAACCCGACTACTTTAGTCCATATGTATTTTGTCAACTTTACACAATACTTCTTAAGGTATTGATATTAATGCTTGAGGCATCCTCAGTCCATCAAGGACTTTTTTCATCTTGACCAATTACGCAAGTGTATTCACTCTTCAATTGGAAAATCAATAACATCTATTTGTCCAATCTATATTGTACCATTCTTATACATTGGGGTATTAATCATCGAGTTCAATTTATTCTCTACGTGTGTATTGGTGCGCAAGAATTGCATCCTACGATGTTATATATTACCTTTTAAGCACTCAGTTGCTTTAGGATACTCATGAGGTGTTCCACTTATATTCAATTCAATCATATAACAAACATAACGTATTTAGAATTGAATCTATTTATTCTGATCATAGCGTTCTCGAGAACTTACGTTACAAGATTTTGACACATTAAATCCTTCATCATGTATTTTCATGTAAACTTTCAGTGTCAAGTGAATCATGATATTTATTAGACGCATTTCAATTCTCTCTTTGCATTACCAAACTAATAACATAATGAAAAATCATTGTATCCACCACTGGAGAATGCGTCTCCTCATAATCAATTATGGGTCTTTGCGAAATTCTTATGCCACCAATTTTACCGTATATCATTTTCTTTTCAAATGTTGATTCGCATAAAAGACCTTTTCATATCTATATGTTTTACAATTATTGTTGTATGGACTACTGGTCCAAAACTTTCCTTTTCAATAGAGAATTCAACTCTGCCGTATTTGCGTCTTTCCATTTTGGCCAATCATTTCTCTGTATTCATTCATAGGCAGATCTTAAATCTTGATCCTCATTTCAAGCACTACATTACATAAAATTTATAACGACGTCGATTTTATTTCGATTCCATGCATTTCGTAGACATGATACTATATAACGAGATCTCTTTATTTTCAGGTACCTGAGGTTCTTCTGGAACCATCATGTCTAATGTCTCTTCAGGAGACCTTTTTACTATAACCTCGACTTGACCATCTTTCTTACTTGCTCCAATTTCTCGAGGATTTTTATTCTTTGGAATCGACTAGTCTACCACGCTTTAGGCGTGCAGTAGGCTTATTGCCAATATACGATTGTCCTTCCTGGACACTCATCTTAAATGGAGCATTAGCAGTTGTTATATGTGACTTGATTAGCTATTCATCATATTTAGGTCAGTTAATGTGTCTGGTAATTAATTTGCTAATCTCTGTGAATGAATTATCCTTTGAACTTTTGGTTCACATTGTTTAGTACGAGGATCAATGATATTTCATTCTAACTCATTTCTATTTCCAACTGCCTTTTATCTCCCCCTGATGTTGGGAATGTTAATCCATTGAGATGGATATCAATTAATTAAGATGTAAATAAATATCTTGTTTAAGGCTCTATAAATCATCATATATTCCCAATCACCTTTTAAGGTCCCATCTCCATGCGTCGTGGTGGATCAATTTTAATATATGTCGCACAACAAAAATCTTAGATGGACAATATTTGGTTCTTGACCAAAAACCAACTATAATGGGGAGAAACTAATACCATGTATTGGCTTGATGTGAATAAATGTTACTGCATGTAAAATCAAATGTAAACATGAACTTTTGCTTTCATGATCATTGATATTGCAATCAATAGTAGACGTTTTAGTGATCATGTGTATAAACATAAGCTATATGAAGTTCCACACTTATTCCAATGATCATTATTATCTTGGGAATTGATTAAATATGCCAATCTAGAATAATATGCTTGCTATCTTATTAGCTAAGCCATAAATCAAGGAAACTTCAGGTTGCAAACTTGATAGCCATTTAGACGATGCATCGATTTTATATACTAAATGGTATCATGTTAGGATATGCGTATCCTTTAATCAATTCCAAAATATATAGTGATACTCACCCTACTTTATATGGCAAATATATAATTTCGCTTAAGAGCAAACATTACATGCTATGTACCAGATTGAAGAATCTTTAAGTTTTTCATTTTGTACACATCATCGACTCGGTGTGGTCTTACCGGTCATGCCAACTAATTAAATAATTATGATCCATAAACTAAACTTCTAGTTTATGATCGAATATGTATTACTTGCACGTATGTAATACAAAACATATGATATGAAAGAATGTATTGTAACTTCAATGTTCAAACCATCATGTTATATAATCACTCCTTTTATTTGCCACATGTAGTGGTCAATCTCATTAATAACATGATCATTATTGCATTTTTGATAATCAATCTCATTATTTAACTTGGCTATTATTATATTTTTTTATGGTTGATCACATTGTGACCATCATTGCAACTTTCTCAATTATCTCTATGATCATGACAATTTCAATTATTGTTATATAGTCTCATTTACTTCAAGAAATTGAGTAAAACCAACCAAGATGTATTATTTTCTTGGACATAAGAATATAAAGTCATTTCAAACCTTTTCATACCCTTTAATTGGTATTGCTACTTCAGGAGCGTATTCGTTCTATCCAATTTTTCCATATAAAATTGAGAAGTATTTATATTTCCTCAATTACCATGACCACAGACTTTACACTGATCATTATATCATCACATTCACTTCAGGGAATGGATTATAACCACAAAACTTTCATGGTGGAATTATTACAACTTCCTTAGTTATGTACATGATCATTAACCTTTATACCGATCATTTTTCATCACATTCACTTCAGGGAATGAGATAGAATCCGAAAACATTCATGGATATTCATTCCTTTTTGGACGGATATAAAGTCACTTCAAATCTTTCACCCAATTTTAATAACATTGCTACTTCAAGAGCATATTTGAGGTTTGACAAACAAACAAAATTTGTTTTATCCAATTTCCGTCATATATAAACTTTTCTTCACATAACATCCATGGAGAAGTAATTAATGTCCAAGTCATATAATATTATCGGCCCAACATCTTACGGCCTTTTATAACATGATAATGAGATTCAATGTGTATGACACTTTTGATGTCAAATGTAAATCTTTCATGAGAGTGATAATAAACCGTAACTTTTATTCAATATCATCTGTATATATCCACTTATTAAAAAGGAAATAGTGTTAATCTTCCAATAACTATTAGACATCATTCTCTACTTAACCAACATCAAGTATGTCGTTTTCAATATATTATTGTTCAATAAATTACAAAATGTATATACGAAGAAAACACCATTTTGTTATGCATCATAAATCATAAACATCATTTATATATGTATGCATAAGAAATTCACACTTGAATCTTAACTAATTTCTTTCAAACAAATCATGTTAATACAAATGTAACCAATAGCTAACCTAAAGTTATCATTTTTTTTAATGTAACAAAGGATATCTAATTTTCAATTTGAATACTTAGAAATTTAGAAACAAAATGATAGTAAATACTATAATCAACAAGTAAAAACTAAACCATATATATCGATAATACTTGTAAGTCATTTAATTTTTCTATAAGTACTGCTAAGTAGTTAACATTAAAGTCAAATAAAATCGTAAGTCATGTACACATACTTAAAAAAAATCATCTGCTTTGTTATTTTATTTAAACCAACGATCTGTTTTCCTTACATAAATAATTAATAAAATAAACATAATTAATTATATAGATATAACCGATGTACCATATTTAACATGATGAACTAAAAATCATAATATGCGATATGATAGAACATAATTTGATTAAACAATAATAAATATCAATGTCGATTTAACTCAATATTGTATTTGTTATAAAAAAGGGTTATTTGAAGAGATAAAAAAGAATAACAAAACAAGTCTCTAATACAACCCAAAATTGTATGAATTACGATATGGATTATATATGAGATAATAAAGAATAATGATAAAGTAACAAGACAATATGATATACCTTATGATGGTATGATTCTACTTCAAAAGCAACTCGTGCTGATAACGTGTTGTAAAACAAGCCTAATAGCTAAACAATACAAGAAAGAGATGTAGTAGGGAGAAGATATTTATATAATTGATAGGTATGTCTTTTACAATAGAATACAATGACTATATATAGGAGATGAAATCTTGGAGAAGAAGCTAATCTATATAAGGTATTGATAACCACAATAATATATATTTATAACAGATATTGATATTTTATTTAATTTTATGGTACTATACAAATAACAAACTACGAGTTTACGAACCATAACTTATTATCTGATTGTAATATTTACCAGCAAATCTTACATTAAATATTATACAATGATACAACAAATATATGACCCAAAGATTATTAAATGAAAAGATATGAGCAGCAATTCCGCCATTGTTGACCTGGAAACAAATTTTATATCCAAGCTTTTAAGGTCATGTGTAGTGGAGCCGTTGTAGGGCGTTTTGCAGCCCATAGCGCCCCCGCACACCGCCCTGCGGGGCGCTATAGGGCGTTTTGGGTTGAAGGCGCTTTGGTGATAACGGGCGTTGTGCATTGGATTGATGGTTCGCTTTTTTGACCGCCATGAGTATAGTGGAAGAAGATGGGGATGGAGGAGAAGGAAGGATGGGGTAGGGGATGGAGGAGAAGGAAGAGTATAACTAGAGGAAGCCATTGAGACACCATGAATGAGCAGAGAAAAAAAACGGATAAAAAAATGGATTGAGGATTAGAGGAAGAAGATGGGGATGGCGGAGAATAATTAAACAATGATTACTCAATCATTTATAACCCCCATAACCTCCCTTCCCACTACACCCTCTTTTTCCATAACCTCCCATAACCCCCCTTCTATTACTTTTTAATATTTTAATACTCATAACCCCCCATAACCCCCCACCACTACACATACACTAATACTTACAATTCCTAATGAGGTGTATACAAGTAGATGAATATAACAGACGTACGTGAAGATATAATCTTGACGCGAAGATGGCGATGTGATGGTTCCTCAAAAGTTGTTGGTCTAAGAGGTCCCTTGGGTAGGGCTGCAAACGAACCGAACGAACACGAACAAAGCCTTGTTCGTATTCGTTTGCTAAGGAAATTACGTGTTCACGAACAGTTCATGAATACTTATCGAAAAAGATTTTTTGTTCGTGTTCGTTTGTTAAGCAAGCACGCGTGTTCGTGTTCGTTTATGTTCGTTTGCTAATTTTGTTCATGAACGCACACGAACATAAACGGACGTTAATAAACACAAAGAATTCTTCATGAACGAAAACAAACACAAACGAACATATTTTAATTTTCGAAAAAGATCGAATTCATATATATTAAGAAATTAAGTAGAATACCCAACATATAACCTAACTATACAAACATACTTTGTACATAAAATAAGATGTATAAAACATAATAAAGTAGTGTTTAAAAAAACTAAGCTCTCATCTTAGAATTCAAGTCTTCATTTATTTAAACTTGAAGTCTTATATACTTACTTCACATAAATTATTTATTTATTTTAGTAAAATAAATAAAAATTAAAGAATATAAAATAAAATTATAAAAATTAAAAACTCCAATAAACCATCGAATACAAACGAACATAAATGAACACGTTACCGAACGTTCACGAACATAAACGAACGAACGCGGCCTCTGTTCATGTTCGTTCGTTTAACTAAACGAACGAATTTTTTTGTTCGTGTTCGTTCATTTGTTAAACGAACGAACAAAAACGAACTTCCTGCCGAACAGTTCATGAATTATTCGCTGAAAGTTCAGTTCGTTTGCAGCCATACTCTTAGGTTCTTCCAACTAAAAAGCTCATAACTTTTTAGTTTAAGTTAATGTTAATATGTCAAAATAGATGGGCATCAACGCGATGCGACCGGAACAACACCCAAGGCAGGCTTAGCTTTAGGGAGGGGTGAGGTGGGGTGGGGCTAGAGCAAATTATAAAATAAAGGCTCTTCACGCAGAAGAAAAAAATTAACGTTGAATCATGGTTAGACTTTATTTATCTGACTACAAAACCGACCCACACATAAATTAATTGTTAATTCATGTGTATAACTCTTAGCTTCATAGAAAATTGAATAAATATCGCGATAAGTCCCCATGTTCAATATCCCAACACCTGACAGTTCCATCCTTGAATCCTTGGTCATTAAAGCTTCTTTAGCATGTTTATCCTCTTCACTTGATGCAGGCCGATGCACAAATCCATGGCCTCTGCCTTAAAAATAAACTTCCACCTTTAATCCACCCACATTAAACCTTTCAATGTTTTGTATCTGCACCATGTGTTATACGCAATGTTATCATATTTTGAAAGGGATATGACCTCAGATGGACTTGCCTTGAATTATATATATATTAGTTGCCACCTTGGATTATAAAATATTGTGAAACAACTATTGGTAGCAATGTGACGCAGCAGCAAGAAGCAAGGGCGGATTTAGTAAGGCGGGAATGGGTTCAGGCGAACCATTCGGTTTTCGATTTTTAGTAGAAATATATATTAAAAATGAGCTATGAACCCATAAGAAAAATTGGCATGAACCCATTGCCATATCACATGAGTGGCTCAATGATTAAGTCTTCCACCTTCTAAAACATAGGTCCTTGGTTCGACTCCACGTTTCCTTTTTTTTTTCCTTAATGAACCCAACCCTTAAATAGGGTTATATTATTCTAAAACTCCTAAACCTGCAATAGCTCATTCAAACCCAAAATGCACAGCCCCTCTCTTTTAGTCCTTCCCCAAGCTCCTTCAAACAACCTCCTGTCCACGTTTCTTTTTTTTTTTTTTTTTTTTTTTGGTTATATCATTCTAAAACTCCTATAACGCTCCTTCAAACCCAAAATGCACAGCCCCTCTCCTTCAGTCATTCCCCAATCCCTAAAACTCCTAAAGACCTAAAGCTATTACAACCCAAAATTGTATGAATTACGATATGGATTATATATGAGATAATAAAGAATAATGATAAAGTAACAAGAGTTAGCCTCACCCTAAAACGCCATTGAGACTCCATGAATCAGCATCACACTAACGGAGTTAGCCTCCGTTAGTTTGGGTCCGTTGGTTTCCAATATGTCGAAAGTTGGGACCAATATTGGTGATTTTCGTAGTTGGGACTGTTATTGGCCAATAGTGAATAGTTGGAATTATTTATTTCCATTATTCCTATAATATATCAATTAACTTTCTAAACAAATTTAGAAGCCTTTGTCTGCAATCCATTCCCACGTTAGAACTTGTATTTTGTTTTTATTTTCCTTTCTCTAATTTTCACAATTAGCTAGTAGGCTGCAAGTTTCTGCGTTTAAAAATGTTACAAAGATTAGCATAAAAGTAACACTAAGTATGTTTGACCAATAAAGGTCACGATTTTGACGAAACATACCTTTTCATATCATTTTGTTCCTCCATTATAGTAAAATCCCATCTTTAAGTGTGTAGAGATTCGAAGACCATGCTTGACCTTATTGGACAGATAAGAAACTATTTTTTTAGAAAGAAAGTCCATCCTGAACAGCAACAAAAATACAAAAAATACATCAGATTGCGGGTCCTGATGTGTCGAATTTTCACTAAAATAGTGATGATTCAGATACAGTGAAAAAAAAGTAGGGGGTTTGACTACCCTAAGCATAATCACCAAAACAAAGAAAGGTGGTAGCAGGTCGGATTAAAAAAACGAAAAATGGTTTAGAACTTTCACCAAGACTGACAAATCAGTAAAGGATGGGATGGGGCAAAAAAACAAAACTCTGAAAAAGTAGTGTTTTATACACAGTTTTACTACCTACCAGATCCTCCACAGTTTTACTACATGTTCAATTTATAAATTTAAAGTTACTACGAACGAATTTAACGATAGAAATAAATCTAAAACGAATGTTCAATTTACATCATCCTATCTTCATATTACTCAAAGTCGAGCCATGTTATTAATCATACATCAGTAGTGCCAAAAGTTGCATCATGTCTCTATTTTTGATGATTTGCATATTTCAAGTTTGGGGAAGGAATAAATATGTTTGTTAAATTATAATTTTAAGTTTCCAACGTCCATAGCTAATAAGAGTTCCATAAAAAGATTTAATATGTATAGGCTTTTAGCTACCAAATTAAAAAATATTATATTCAATTTGAACCTGATGCATCTTATGCAAAAAAATAAATGAGAAAAAATGTCAATACATTAGAAGTAAACTTAACGGGTTAAATGTAAAAAAAAAATAATAAAAGGGAACATATCAAAAACAGGTTGAAAGTTTTAGAAATTTTATGGATTTGTTTCACCTAAAGTTAAAGCAAAAAGAAAAACAACTCAATTAACATTTTGAAAACAACTCTATCATTGACTTTTAAAAGTCAAACATTATACTTTTGAAAGTCATCTTTCTTGATATTCTTATTTTTTTTATTGGCGTAGTTCACCCGGGTAAGTCGCTTGCCAACGAACCTACCCTCTCCGGTTCGATCCCCGTGCATACAGGCTTTTCAACCCCTCGCCCAAAGGCTTCGCATGTTTTGCATACCCTGTGGATCGAACACGGACCTCCCGGGCAGGAACCTCACTGTCACACCCTCAAATTCCACTTGCGGGGTTTTACCGCGAGGCGCATGACAAACCAGGATTCAAGTCAACGGTCACAATAAACAACACTATATGCATAACACAAAACTCAAAAGATATAGTTATAAAAACATAAACTGTAGCGGAAGCTTTAAATGTTTACAACCCAAAAGACATAGTTCAAATGTTTAATGAAGACCATGCTCTAAACCCTAGACGCCCGTGCCGACTCGTGCGCCTAGATCCAGTTGTTGCTACCTTAGCGACCTGAGAAAAACATGCCAAAGAGACGTCAACATATAATGCTGGTGAGTTCACACGTTTGTTCAAAAGAGTTACCAAGTGTTACCATGTCCATACTATATCAATGTTACCAAGTACGCTAGCTAGGCGTATGTTTTATTACTACTACGATTGGAAACCATTACTGGACACGTTTAGCAATGTTTAGCATGTTTAGCAGCCCGTAATGTTCAGCACGATAATGTTCCTGTTCGAGACAATATGCACCCGCCCGGCCCTCCAAGCCGACGAGTGGGGCAGGTCACGCCCAATAGATCTATCCACATTTCCCCCGTTGTGCAAACCCGCACATTCATGGTTTCCCCCGGGACTTCCAAAAGATCGTATAGCAATATAAAGTTAAAACCATAGTATGACATATGTTACCAAAACTGTTTAGCGCATGTTTTCTCCCCCAAAAGTTAAAGCAGTAAAAGTGGGGCCGTGAACTCACCTTAGATAGCGTTCCTCAAATATATGTAAAGATGTTTAGCCCTTGATAATCCCTCTACCGGAGATCTATCAAAATGTTCACATAAGTGTTCCGACTAATAACCATAAGGTTATCTAGTCCCCGATTGTCCAGATCATAACCAAGTATGTTTTAAAACGTGTTTAAATGTTCAACCGACACTCTAGACCGACCCGACATCCCGTTAGTGACCCATTACCCTAACTAATCAAGTACACATAGATTACACGCAAGGTTCAAGCATAAAACACTTAGTTTGTATCAAAAATCTCATTTTTGTTAACGTAGGGCCGAACGTGGCTTTGAGTGGTCGAAGGTGGCTTTAAACTCCCACCTTCGCCCCTTTTCTTCCACCTTCGCCCCTTTTCTTCCACCTTCGCCCCTTTAGCTTCCAGGTTCGACCCCTGGAATCCAGGTTCGACCCCTGGAATCCACCTTCGCCCGTTCGACTGGCCGAAGGTGTTCCAGGTTCGACCCTGCTGTGTTGTTTACTCAAAAACGCGTTCAAAAACATCCGAAAACATCACGAAACATCATGAGTTACAGCAGTCAAGCATCATTAATATATTCCTACGAAACCCTATCATTTTTACCCCAAAATCTATCCGTTTTACAAGTTTCCTAAAATAGTAAATTATGGAGATGTCACATCATCATGCATGAAAATATTACCCAATTAGGAAACTTTCTGAAATCAATCAATAATCAGCTCATCATACTCGAATCATCATGAACAAGAAACCCCTATCATAACCTTATCATAATCATCCAAAAACAAGCCCTAAATCTAACTAAAACCCCTTTAATCGTCAAAACACCATCAACAATCAAAGGTAACATGTTTCAATCATAACTCATCATTAATAACAGCCCTAGGTTGTTATCATATCATCTATACAACAAGTAATCATCAAACAATGCATAATATCATATTAACACATGTTTAGTTTGCATAAAAACTCATTGTTTATGAATAGGTTTTATTTAGAAAGATATTAGGAAGGTTTTTACCCATAAAACATGTTGATATCAGATCTGGACCCTTGGGGTTTAGATGAAAACAAGTTAAAATTGTTTAAAAAGGATTTGGAATGAAGAACACACCTTAGATTTTCACTTGTAATGATTTAGAGAGTTAGGTTATGAAAAACAAGCTCAAAAACTCCTTCCCCAATGATAATAGCTGATAGAGAGTGTTTGGAGGCGTTTAGGGTTTGTGAAATGGTGAAAAATGGCTAAGGATGGTATTTATACCAGGTCCAGGTTCGCCCATTTTATGTGGTCGAATGTGGAACTTTTCCACATTCGCCCATTTGTAATGGTCGAATGTGGAATCTTTCCACATTCGCCCACTTTGTTTCTACATTCGCCCATTTCTCAAGTTCCATTTCCACATTCGCCCACTATTTCCACATTCAGGTCATCAGCACTTTTTAACACATGTTAACAACACTCTTTAACACATGTTAACCTTTTTCCAGTTTGTCGTGTTTAACGCATTCTAACACATCTTAACACGTAAGCATGCATCCATAGTCTATACTTAGCATGTTTAGGCACGTATAATCATTTGTACATCGTTTAAGCAAGTATAAGTATACAATCCACCACACGACCCATAATCTACACATATACTTAATTAGTTCATGTAATGTCACCAACAACGGAACCCGGTACTAATGTATTCCCGAAACGACTCCCAATGATCCTCCAGATCATTGAACCCTGGACAATCCTAATTTGACCCGACTCAACTAACCCAGTTAAGTTTGTTTATAAACGTTTCTCGCTAAGGTAGACTTAGATGTTACTATTATGTTTAAGCCGAACATGCCGGGTGTCACATCATCCCCACGTTGAAAGAATTTTCGTCCCGAAAATTGCACGAAGCCCAAAAATGAAAAAGACGAAAAGGAAGAAAACGAAAAGAAAGGTTACCGGTTGTCACACTCACTATTGTGGGTAAACCTTCCAACCTCCGTTGCAACCACTGTGCTACAACATCATTGGCTTCTTTCTTGATATTCTATTCATCTCAGTTTTGATCCGATATGTGTAAATGTATGAAGCTCATCAAAATCTGTAGAAAACATTCATTACTATTTATAATGACCATTATGCTTTCAGTGATCATTACATACCTTAAAAGGTTGTTTTGCAAGAGACAACGTTGTCAGATTTTTCTTTGACCAATTATTTTCTCTGTTGAGTTCGTCATTTGATCAATCAATTTTTAAAGCCAAAGCAACAGCCTCCAAATCTATTGTAAGTATATCTTGGTTCACTCGGCATAGTATATTTTTGGATCAATTTTCTCAAAGCAATTCAAGTGTATGTATTTACTTATCAGATAATACAAATGCATAAAATACCTTTCAGCAATAGTGTTGGGAACGAAACACCAAAACCTAGAAGACCCAACTGACAGCTTTCGGATAGTGATCTGAAATATAGATAAACACAAAACACCACAAATATTTAATGCATCTAATATAATTACAGAACTATTTAATTCAATAATATCTAAACACCACAAACATTTATAAAATGATTCACAAGATTTTGTTTTGTTTTACACTTCAAACGAATTTCAATTTGTTTGACCCGTGCACTCATCCGACCAATTTTCTTCAAAACTTTTTGAACCATTTGAACTGTTAAATATTAAACAATGCAAGTTGACCCATTATTAGTAATTTGGTTGAACTTGCCACAAGAAGCACATGTGCAATTTTCTTCAAAACTTTGTAAGGTAGATTAAAACTTTACTTTGGAGTACAGAACATAACATACACATGTTGGAATCCTTAAACATCAAGGGCAGACCGAATTGACCCTACACAGCCATCCATAATGTCACTGGGGCTTACAACAACCATAGAAATCCAACTTCATTGTCGGTCATGTCCTTCCTGCATTATTGTGAAATTATAAAAATTTAAGTTTATATTTTGTGATTGATTAAATGTAAGATGCAGGTAAGTGCATAACAAACCTCGTTCAGATCTTGTGCCATGTTTTCCAGAGTTTCAAGAACTTCTGCCTAAAGTAATAAACATTTTTGTCCCATATTTGGGGAACTTTTAACTGTGTTTCGTACTTCAAATGTAAAAACCACACAAACAGGCCAAACTAACAACTCAATAGTTTGATGATTCGGTTCCAGAATTCACTTCATAGGCATAAGCATCTTCCTATAGGCATTAATGAACAAATATTTGGTTGAGAAACACCACAAAGAATTAGCTTCCACCCTATTTGAGCAAGTAACGTTAGAACAAAACACAATTGCACTTTTACATATTCTAATTGTAGTTCAAAACAATATATTAAAACTATTTAAACATAATACTGGTAGGATTTTAACCTGTATATATTAGAAGTGATGGTCAGTGCTTCGAGTTGCACCCTTCCAAGCTCTAGATCTGCAACACGATGGTAAAGATCTGCAAGGAATGAACCGCTATAGACCCGCAAACACCATCCAAATCACCACATCCATGTTACCCTATATTCCCCGACGTTTTATTGGCAGAACAAAGAACCACCATTAGAGAGTTACTTCTTATGCTCAACATGACGATTAGAGAGCTAGTTCTTAAAATACAAAACCCTAATTTAGAATTGCTTGGAGAGAGAGAGAATGACAATGGAGGCGGATGAATGGAATGAGGGGTTTAAAAATTGAAACCCTAGAAATGAAATGAAATGTATCCGGGTTTTTTTTAGGAAATACATTTGTGTATGCATGGGCGTGCTTGGTCACTCCCGGATTGGTTTTATCACTGTTTAAGTCTCAGGATGGTCTTCAAACATACAGGGAACATGCTGCAAGTCTCGTATCTTCAGGAATCTCTAGTTTTTGCTTGTTTTTGTAAGGACATCCTCTATTTCCGTCTTGGAGCTCTAGTTGCCTGAGAAATACAAATAGGAACAAATTAAGCACCAAACATCAATAATATAAGCCTACTTCTACCCTATTATGAGACTGTTTATGCCTGTTTTATATGTTAATTATGTGAGTCATCACAATACCCCACACTTAGACTATTGCTTATCCTCAAGCAATTAGATGCAAGTACAACTAAGGCAGACTATAATTAACAAACCCTCAATCCATTTATTTATTATACGAGAAAAATAAAATTTCATGACACGTCTACTTAACCCGTACGATTATGCTCAAACCTATACGTGCTCACAATGTTCACTCATCACTCGGGTTTATCATTTTAGTATGTTTTGGGGGTGAACACTCAAGTCCGTACCGAAGTCGACTAAAGTCATAGGCTTGTATGCATATCGAGTCCTCGTCTTCAAATCAAATATCTAAGATAATTCAAGAGGACTTTTATTCGTTCTTTAATATAGGGGTGCAAAAGAAAAAAACAACTTCTTTATTTATACAAAAAGGGATGAGTCATCGAATCACGAAAGAGCGTCACGGTTGAGACGATGATGAAGCAGCAAGACGTGGAAAAGGGCGGCAGCGACGTTGTGCAACATTTTTAGCAGCGATCTCTGAAAGGAGTCGGGTGTTTATTCCGAGAGTCTTCATCATGGCTATCTCGCTTTTCACAGTGTAGTCGATGTTGCTTCCTTTTCTGACTTTACGCTTGGCTCGGTATCGAATAGCGCCTTCCTGTATCAGCATCGTGTACTCGAATTGCGAGTGGGTCGAATTGTTGTTGCATTTACCTTCATGAGATCAGTGGACACACTTCATGCATTTATCATATCTCTTGGCCCGTCTTTTCGCAGCGCTCTTTGATTGTCCACAAAAGGGTGGATTCTGTTCCATCTTCCTCCACAATTTTCTTTCATCTGGCATCTTCTCGAAAATAATCTGTAACATATCTAGCGGCAGACGTGGCTCAACGAAGTGGAAACATCGAAGCAAGTGCTCGTCCAGCGGATGCATCTTGAGAAAGTGAGGGGGAAGCAACAGAGAGATGAGAGATCACAGAGAGAATGCAGAGAAAGAGAGATGAGAGAAAGAGAGGGAGAGAGAGAGAGAGAGAGAGAGCAAAATTCCAGTTCTTTAAGGTCTCACCGGTCAAAGACGAAATTTTTAACTTTGAAGAACTTTTATTTCTTGGGCTCTCTTTTTGTGGATCTCTCTATTTATTTTGGGCTCTCTTCTACTTTTTTTTTAAGAAGATCTCCCTCTTGACTCCGTCTTGTGTAGTTCCCTCCTTTGTCAACGGTGTCGCCTTTTCTTCAAACTTGCGGTCTTGCGCCCTCGGTTATGACAAAATCTTGAAGCTGCTGTGGTGACGTATGATCGGGACTCATTTTCGCTGGGTAAAGAAACGAAAGGCTAAGGCTCAAAGTGGTTTTTTAAGCGAAGGATTTATTTTTTGGGAGAAACCTAATTGCCTCTATCATTTTTATCAAGTTACCGGTTTTAAAACAAGAATATTCATAAACATACAAGTTCTAACTAAGTCGGACTAAGGTCAGAAATCTCTTAAGCAAAAAAGAAACGGGCAATATATGATATGTACATGTAAGTGTGGTGCTCCGAAAAGGCTCAAGAAACTCTCACGGACCATCGGGTAGGATAAGGTATCGATTTTAAGCACAATTTTCAGGGTGTTTTTTCTACTTGCCATGCACCTATTCTTCTACTTTATTTTATTTTATTTTATTTTAATGGATCTATCGGGTTTAATTAATATCATCTAATTTCGACTGTCCTTTGATGTGAACCGTTCGGCATAAATGCCTAATAGCGATCATTAGGATGAGCCTAATAGACTATACAAATCTGCCAAAATGACCATGAATAACGCTATGGGTATCAAGCTGCTAAGAGGGTACCAGATAACGCACGACCAATGACAAATGACCCGCTTGATAAAATAAAATAAGCAGCAATAATGGTCCACGCCACAGTTACAATTTTTTTATAAATGTTAAGTGCAGAACTAGAGAAAGAGGCAAGAGAAACTAATACTCCCCTGATAATGACGAATCCACTCGCGTGTGAGCGAAACCTGCATCCTCCAAACAGAGACGTCGAAATGGCGGCTCCAAAATATCAAGCTATCCCCAACATGTCCTAAAATAACTAGAAAAGAAAAATAAAGCAACAAAGATAAATAAAAACAAAGCTACGGTCCTAAGATATATACTAACGCCAAAGCGTTAGCGGGTGAAACATGTCCAGCATGCACCAAGAATGCAAATCATCCAACCATACAAATATCCATAACAACCACAAATGAAAGAAAAATAAAAAGAAAATAAAATAGTGTTTTCAGTCAAACCATGAAGCGTTGTTAAGATCCACCGATAAATAAACCTGAGAGAGAGAGGGAGATCAAGCTGAGCGGCTGCGTGCATGGGAACTGGAACTGGTGCATGAAGTCATATGTGCTGTGAGCGTATCAATGCCATCCAAAAGATTGTGAAGAAGGCCTCTACGCGGCTGGCTCTGTCGACCCTGCATGGCATCTGGCAATGGTCCTGCTGATGATGGTCGTCTGGCTGCAGCTGCTGCTGATCACTCGGTACTCCCTGTGACATTTGTCACCCTCGTCTTTCGCCAAATTGACAATAATAGCCCTTCAGATATTTCCATTATAGCCCTCGTAAGTTTCGTCGTTTTCAAATTTAATGTTAAAGCGAAGTAATTTTTTTATTTTCATTTATACTAATTATAGATCGAGTATAAGTTTTAAATGCGTAGGTGAAACGTGTTCGTAAAAGATTTATAAAAAAAAAATATAGTTTTACAAAGCTTTAAAAACATTTTTGGTTAATTTATATTAACTTGGTTAGTGTTTTATAAAGAGAAGACTAACTAAACTTGAATAGAACTAATTAAGGTTAAACATGAGGGACCTATTCTGCCAAAAGCCTAAAGTTTTAAAACAACTCCTCCTCCTCTCTCCTGATTCACGTTTTTCCGGCAGAGGGTTCCGGCCGGCGAGTTTTTTTCCGGCGAACTTCAAATCATGAGTTTAATGGTTCGTTTCAGCAATTAATGTGTCCCAAAACAATTCTCCATCATTACAAGACTGTTTCAATTATCAATCATGCGTTTAAACACTGTTTTAATAAGCCTTTAATTGCTAGTAAGATGGTAACCGACCGGAAGGTTTAAAACCCGTTAAAATGTCCGTTTTGTTTGATAAAACTATAAATTGGTCATTCCAATTTGTTCTGTAACAACACACGATCTAACCCACTAAAAAAACGAAGCTCAATCATGACTAAAAGCTCTCCAAATCGTGGCATTGTGTTCGGCTCTTGCGCACCAGATTTCGAACATAATACGGGTATGTATATACGTATTTTTGATGCCGTTTTGTTTAGTTATATCTAGGGATCGAAAGCCCTTTATTACAGATCGTGTACCGCGTCTGGTTCGGGCTTAATTGATTGTTCTAGGGTTAGGGTTTTGAGGTAGTTATTTGGGGAAGATGATGAATGGTTTAAATTTATATAAATATATTACATTTAGGATCCATATAACAACTTGACTTGTAGTGGAAGTGGTTGTGTGTGTGGGGTTCTACACTACTGACTCGGGTTCGAACCCTTGCACCACCATTTTCCTACCTTTTTATTTTTTCAGCAATTCCTCCTTTAAATTCCATTTATTTGATTATTTATATATATATAATACATATACAACTTAGAATATTCATAGTAAATTCGTTTTTGCTCCAAAAATTATAAAAATTTAGGTGTAGCTTCTTGATACCTTATAGAAAATTGTCATAATTTTTATTTCTGGAAAATATTTTATTTTCGTAATTTTTATTATTTAATTTGTTTTAATCATATTTAATTCATTAAAAATTCATTCTTAATGGTTTTTATCTCAAAATTTGTCATAAATTATTTCTAATCATCATGAACTAAAATAAAAATATTTGGTTTAGAAAACATTTATTTTTATTAATTTTTCTATTTATAATCATTTAAACATGATTTAATTCTAGTAAATCAATTTTAAATATAAATAAGTTTATATAAATTATGAGAAAATTATTCTAATTTGTTTACATCAGAAATCATTCATTTTCTATAAAACTAGTATTTTTGGATCATGTATGGTATTAGTAGTCTTATTTACGTTTAATTAGACATAATAAAACATTTATTTATTTATACAATTTAAACATCTATTTTATAAATATTTTTTTTATAAAATAGAAATACTCATATGGTTTAATGTCTTTATTATCATTTGTTGGATTATTGTGAAACTCATAAATATTTAGTTATACATTTATGATTATCGTATTTATTTTAATTTAGTTAAAGTAATTAACTGAATTATTTTGTCTTAATTATTTAAACGT
This sequence comes from Ambrosia trifida, assembly GCA_028751855.1. NCBI lineage: Eukaryota > Viridiplantae > Streptophyta > Magnoliopsida > Asterales > Asteraceae > Ambrosia > Ambrosia trifida. Next base: position 64,793,045 of record CM054123.1, read on the forward strand.
AATTTTATCTAAATATTCAATAGGTCATAATTATATTACTTAAATCACATTTACAACCTTTCATATATTATTTGTGATATACAATTTTTACATTAACGCGACTTATCATAAAAACTCTAATTCCCCAAATCGACTTAGCAAACCATAATGCCTTAGACCCTAGATACCTTAGACTTTTAGACATTTCCTTATTAGTACCTTCATACATTATAGGTTGGATTCTTCGGAATTCCCATTACTTAGCTCACGACCGCTTAAGTGGATTTTGATCGCGTTCGCAAACTGTGAGTATATCTTTCCCCTTTTTCATGTTTTACACTTTTGGGGTGACTCATGTACGCTTATTACTTCACTCACTTAATCATGGTTTATCATATATTCACAATCGCAATTCTTGTATGTGTTTTACTTGTTGATTCGCTGATAGTGTGTACTTATGACCTGAATCATTAACCGTTCTGCGGCCTAGCATAGCAATAAATAGTACTTAATTATTGTTATGTGTGAACGATTATTCATCGCCTACTATGAGCGAATACTATATATATGTGTGACTCTTGATTCATTAAACAAAGGTTTGATTTTGGGTAGCATTTGTACACAGCTTGAACACTAAATTGTAGACAGTATAACACGTGAATTGCGAAACTCTTTTTCTACTATATGTATACAAACAGGGTATGCTCACCAATACATTTTGTATTGACATATACTATTTTCGTACATGTTTCAGGTTGTTTATGAGATGACTTTTAAGCTTTTGGAATTTTATTTAGATTTTGGATTCATTGTATTTCAGTTTAGTTGACATTTAGAATCGTTGTATATCATTTCAATGTAATAAATTATTTAATCAATGTATTCAAATTTACACTTTAGTCCATGAGCTATTGAACAATCGTCACTACGTGACACCTCGATGTTTCCGCCATCGGTTGGGGTGTTACAGATTGGTATCAGAGCCATGGTTATAGGGAATTAGGTTATTAGAATGCCTTTTAGCCTAGTCTATAACTAAGCTTACATTAACGAGTCCTCTCGTGTATATTTCTCTTTATTCTTATATTTGCTTTCGAGATATTTTCGTTATGATTATTTCTCGTTATTCTTTCAATATTATTCTTGGCAAAGAAGACGCTCGTATTTCACAAACGAAACGATATCATCAAGTTGGGAGTGATATCCATACCTTGGTGATTAGTTTCACTCCTCTATATGTTATTTATCTTAGGAATATATCTTTGAGACAGGAGTGACATCCACACCTCAAGGAGTATTTCCTTCAAAAAGAAACTTAACCACTAAGCTGGGAGTGATATCCTTAACTTAGTGATTGGTTTCATTCCGCAATCGTTTTCAATTTTGAAATACATCTTTGAGTTAGGAGTGAAATCCACATCTCAAGGAGCTATTTCTACATCTCGTTGATTATGAATTTTCTTAAAACATTGGTAACCTATTACATACGTTAATCTTATCATTCACGTTATTTTAAATCATGGTCCTTTAACACACACTAGATTTACACATACTTCAAAAAATGGTTTCATTTTGCATTTTATAAACTTGTAGTGCATATTTTACAAATCAAATATAGATCTTTTGTTTTCATATGACGTATCCAATATATGTTTTCGAAAGAAACTTGCAACTAATAATAAGACTTATAACATTTTTTCAAACTCGACTCCTCGAAAACACATATCTACGAAGATTTTTCAAATGAATCAGTTTTGAATCTAAAATACACTTCGGTTACTAAAAAGTTATCCCCATGCATTACTATTATCCTTTCAACTATATCATAAAGTTCGAGCAAACTACGTTTTTGATAAACGGAAATTTATCTTATTACACTCGCACTCTTTTAGTTGCAAAACTTTTGGTTTAACAAAACAATGGACATATCTTTTTATCAGAATGTTGCTAAATGCCTTTTATAGTATAACGCATATATGTAAAATTACTAGATTTTAACTCACATGCCAGCAGGCTATACACCCATTCCGTGCATATTCATTTGCCGTAAATTTCATTATTTTATTCTTGCACCATTTTTATTCATAGTTATTTCTAACACGATATTTGTGATTATTTTCACATTGCTTATTTGCATTAATTTAACTCGTTTACTTTCATTTTGTGCAAATTGTACGATTTACTCGATTTATGTTATACTATTCTTTCAGTCGGAATTTTATGCTATACTTATATACTTACATGAACACATATTTGGATGCATATTTTCTTTCCTGTTTTTGAGCAAAACCCTGTTATACTTACATTATTTTGTTCATCATCATGGTCAATGAGCATACTAATTGATAACTCGTATGAGATCTAAGCCAGTGCCCACGTACGACTCGGATTAGAGTATTTCTTTAATCCGAGGGGAATGGTGTAAATCTCAGGGTCTATCAATATGAGTGTTTAGAGCCAACGATATGAACAGAAGTTACCGGTTAAGGGTGAACCCGAAAGGGAAGAACCTCTAACCATGTCTATTACTTACACGTTACTCTCATTACGGTTAAAGGGTAAACCCGAAAGGGAAGGACCTCTAACCATGTCATGATTGAACATTATTTCATTACAGTGGCTATTACATTCTGATTGCACGCATTTATTTCTAGTATTACTTAGGATGGGGTTATGGAAAAGCATAACACCCTAGTGTAAGGTAAATCGATGATTACGGTCCGGAACGCAATCATGGGCTTACAGGTACATGAGGGTGGTGTGTAATTCTAATTAGGTTGTTGGTAGACAATCAGTATGAGTCCAAAGTATCGGGAGTGTGGTGGGTCAGCTGCGGTACACCCTATATATAAGCATAAACGATACTGCGGGAACGGACTAGGAGTCTAACCAAGAACCGACCCGTTACCCATTACTATATGATTTCCTCATCGTTAGATTGTTGACTAATAGCTAGCATATTCGATACAAACGTTCTTACACGAGCTTTAATTCGTCTTCCTAGAGTTTTGACCACCCACACATAAAACCTTAAACCTCGTATACTCTTACATACTCAATTATTTGGATACTTGCTGCATACTCTAAACTTTTCTAAAGTAGGGGAGACTGCTTCCTTAGTACCCCTGTCCTTCACCCGTTACACATTCCCAAAATTTTCCTCATTTAAATTCTCAACTTTCTAATTTTGAGTTAACTGTCAAATATTCGGACGCTTTTACTTTGGGAATTAGACAACTATTTAAAATTTTGTCAAAATCATAAATGATGGAATTTTCTTTTAAAAAAAAAAATTTTTTTTGACTTTTACAACGCATTTTGTTTCATAGTGACCTTCACTTGAAAGAAATTTCGAGACGAAATTTTCTAAAGTAGGGGAGACTGTGACATTCGTCACCCTCGTCTTTCGCCAAATTGACAATAATAGCCCTTCAGATATTTCCATTATAGCCCTCGTAAGTTTCGTCGTTTTCAAATTTAATGTTAAAGCGAAGTAAATTTTTTATTTTCATTTATACTAATTATAGATCGAGTATAAGTTTTAAATGCGTAGGTGAAACGTGTTCGTAAAAGATTTATAAAAAAAAAATATAGTTTTACAAAGCTTTAAAAACATTTTTGGTTAATTTATATTAACTTGGTTAGTGTTTTATAAAGAGAAGACTAACTAAACTTGAATAGAACTAATTAAGGTTAAACATGAGGGACCTATTCTGCCAAAAGCCTAAAGTTTTAAAACAACTCCTCCTCCTCTCTCCTGATTCACGTTTTTCCGGCAGAGGGTTCCGGCCGGCGAGTTTTTTTCCGGCGAACTTCAAATCATGAGTTTAATGGTTCGTTCCAGCAATTAATGTGTCCCAAAACAATTCTCCATCATTACAAGACTGTTTCAATTATCAATCATGCGTTTAAACACTGTTTTAATAAGCCTTTAATTGCTAGTAAGATGGTAACCGACCGGAAGGTTTAAAACCCGTTAAAATGTCCGTTTTGTTTGATAAAACTATAAATTGGTCATTCCAATTTGTTCTGTAACAACACACGATCTAACCCACTAAAAAAACGAAGCTCAATCATGACTAAAAGCTCTCCAAATCGTGGCATTGTGTTCGGCTCTTGCGCACCAGATTTCGAACATAATACGGGTATGTATATACGTATTTTTGATGCCGTTTTGTTTAGTTATATCTAGGGATCGAAAGCCCTTTATTACAGATCGTGTACCGCGTCTGGTTCGGGCTTAATTGATTGTTCTAGGGTTAGGGTTTTGAGGTAGTTATTTGGGGAAGATGATGAATGGTTTAAATTTATATAAATATATTACATTTAGGATCCATATAACAACTTGACTTGTAGTGGAAGTGGTTGTGTGTGTGGGGTTCTACACTACTGACTCGGGTTCGAACCCTTGCACCACCATTTTCCTACCTTTTTATTTTTTCAGCAATTCCTCCTTTAAATTCCATTTATTTGATTATTTATATATATATAATACATATACAACTTAGAATATTCATAGTAAATTCGTTTTTGCTCCAAAAATTATAAAAATTTAGGTGTAGCTTCTTGATACCTTATAGAAAATTGTCATAATTTTTTATTTCTGGAAAATATTTTATTTTCGTAATTTTTATTATTTAATTTGTTTTAATCATATTTAATTCATTAAAAATTCATTCTTAATGGTTTTTATCTCAAAATTTGTCATAAATTATTTCTAATCATCATGAACTAAAATAAAAATATTTGGTTCAGAAAACATTTATTTTTATTAATTTTTCTATTTATAATCATTTAAACATGATTTAATTCTAGTAAATCAATTTTAAATATAAATAAGTTTATATAAATTATGAGAAAATTATTCTAATTTGTTTACATCAGAAATCATTCATTTTCTATAAAACTAGTATTTTTGGATCATGTATGGTATTAGTAGTCTTATTTACGTTTATTTAGACATAATAAAACATTTATTTATTTATACAATTTAAACATCTATTTTATAAATATTTTTTTTATAAAATAGAAATACTCATATGGTTTAATGTCTTTATTATCATTTGTTGGATTATTGTGAAACTCATAAATATTTAGTTATACATTTATGATTATCGTATTTATTTTAATTTAGTTAAAGTAATTAACTGAATTATTTTGTCTTAATTATTTAAACGTAATTTTATCTAAATATTCAATAGGTCATAATTATATTACTTAAATCACATTTACAACCTTTCATATATTATTTGTGATATACAATTTTTACATTAACGCGACTTATCATAAAAACTCTAATTCCCCAAATCGACTTAGCAAACCCTAATGCCTTAGACCCTAGATACCTTAGAATTTTAGACATTTCCTTATTAGTACCTTCATACATTATAGGTTGGATTCTTCGGAATTTCCATTACTTAGCTCACGACCGCTTAAGTGGATTTTGATCGCGTTCGCAAACTGTGAGTATATCTTTCCCCTTTTTCATGTTTTACACTTTTGGGGTGACTCATGTACGCTTATTACTTCACTCACTTAATCATGGTTTATCATATATTCACAATCGCAATTCTTGTATGTGTTTTACTTGTTGATTCGCTGATAGTGTGTACTTATGACCTGAATCATTAACCGTTCTGCGGCCTAGCATAGCAATAAATAGTACTTAATTATTGTTATGTGTGAACGATTATTCATCGCCTACTATGAGCGAATACTATATATATGTGTGACTCTTGATTCATTAAACAAAGGTTTGATTTTGGGTAGCATTTGTACACAGCTTGAACACTAAATTGTAGACAGTATAACACGTGAATTGCGAAACTCTTTTTCTACTATATGTATACAAACAGGGTATGCTCACCAATACATTTTGTATTGACATATACTATTTTCGTACATGTTTCAGGTTGTTTATGAGATGACTTTTAAGCTTTTGGAATTTTATTTAGATTTTGGATTCATTGTATTTCAGTTTAGTTGACATTTAGAATCGTTGTATATCATTTCAATGTAATAAATTATTTAATCAATGTATTCAAATTTACACTTTAGTCCATGAGCTATTGAACAATCGTCACTACGTGACACCTCGATGTTTCCGCCATCGGTTGGGGTGTTACACTCCCTGTCTCTGCTGCTATTGTCTCGTCAAACTCGGCTTCCTCATCCCATAACCTCTGCTTGTTATCCATTAGCCTTAAAACCTGGTCAAACCAATCCGCAGCCCCGATATTCCTCATTTCCAAGGTGTCGAGGGGACGGATCCTACCCACCACAGTCAACTGGGCTAATGCCTGGGGATGAAGTATCTCCAGACTGGCGGCTAGGAGTGTAATGTAAGGTCCCCCGAAGATGTGGCTGGTGGTAGTGGTTTCCCAGCACTTAGTGAACAGCTCGGCTACCGCAAGGGCAAGGTTACAGTGCCTGCTTCTTATGATGTTATAAAGATAAAAGATCTCTTGTTCGTATACTTTATCGGTGCTGTCCGTGCGACATCCTAAGCTGCAAGCAATGATCATATGTAACCATCGATGGAGAGGATCAGGAAAGCTAGATCTCTTTTGTTTCCTTGGGTTGTAGGAAACTTCAGAAATCTGCCTCCAGAAATCCTTTGGCCGAACGTCTCTGGTCCAATCGAACAAGCTCTCGGTGAATATTGGTGAATAAATTTACCTTTGATTATATAACCCCAGTATAATCCCAAACTCTGCAAATGCCATCATGTACCAACACCTGCCCAATCTAAACCGCATACACTGCCTCGTCACTCTATCCTTAGCCGTGGTGGGCTGAGTATACAAGAATGAAGAAAAAAACTCTAGAGTTGGCTCGTGATAGGTATGCTTAGATATCTGGAAGAAGTGGTGCCATTGGGGTGATAGGATGTAAAATCGAGGATCCAATCCCACAAATCTCACAGAATCATAATCAACAGGGCGATAATCTCTAATCTGCCTAGACTGCAGGAGAAGTAAGCGCCTGTGGGCGTCTTGCTCCTCACATTCCTGGTTAAAGTATAACCAGGGGTGGATGTTTTCTGGGATGGACTCCTCGGCCTCAGCCATCTGGTGTGGTGGTAGTTCTAACATGGCAGATCTTCTCGGCATCTCCTATAAAACATAACAGAATCGATTCAGCTTTATACAATTTAAAATTTTGCAGAATAATTAATCAGTTCTGTCCAGTGGCTGCACGCACATGCCTAGGTGATGAGCATGGCCATGCCGCTCAGTCTGCAGTCTGGTTTTTGACTGGTTTAACTGTTTAAACTGATTTTTTCCTGAAAGACCCTAAAAATGATTTTAATCTACAAAAATAAGTTGAAATTTGAAACTTAAAAAGTTCTGGTGTTTTTACAGATGAGCACGCCCATGCACACTAGTGTGCACGACCGTGCTCAGTCTGTTGAGTCAGACTGGTTACGTGGGAAATTTAAACGGTTTTTCTAGACAAGCATGCCCGTGCACACTACTGTGTACGGCGATTCATGTGACTGATGTGACGATTTTGTGAACCTGTTATATTTCTTGAAGAAAATTTCGCAAAATTTCTTAAAATGTTTACCACATTACATTCCTAGCACTACCCTAATCATTTCCTTAAAGTTTCAGGCAAACATTTGGGCTAAAAGCACTAGAAATCTAAGGTTTTATTCAAGAAACTAAACTACTCAAAAACTCAAGAATCAGGGCAGATATAGACATAAAAACACTTAAAAGTTGTTAGGAGTCGATTATACATACCTTATATTGAAGATTGGGGCCTGGATTTTAAAAAAAAAATAGTGGAAAATAGCGATTTTAAGGGGGTGGCGATGGGTATGTCGAGTTGGGGAAGATGAAAATGGGTTTGAAAAGTCAAAGCCCCTTTAAATACCCCAAAAAGTCTGTCTGCAGGAACGACTCGTGTGGCACGGGCGTGCTCCTCAGTAAAGTCCCCGTTTTTCGCGTTTTTTCATTTTTAAACTGTTTTTAAAGTCCGGTTTTAAAATTTTTAATTGGATTTCTCCAAAATAATTTTTAAACCGTGTTTTAAGTTCGAAAATAGTTTAAGTTTTAATTTTTTTGAAAAACTTTCCCCTAACTTATTTTCCACATTTTCAGTACTTACCTAGCAATCTTCAAGGAATGACAAACCAATCTCCAACGAAAACAAATAAGAAACAAAAACCCTCCTAAAAGAAAGTTGATGAAATTGGTGGTCTCAGCGTCCTTCACGGGAATTCTCCAAGGTGGCCAATCCGGAAGTAAATCTCCAAAGAAAGACTAAAAACAACCGCAATCATCGAAAATAAAGCAGAAATAAAATGAAAGAGAAAAATAAAGAAGAATAAAAATAAAAAGAAAAATAAAGTCAAAAGAACATGAAAAATAAAAATAAACCGATCAGTTAAGTGAATTGGGTTTTTCTTTGGAAATCATTGTGTTCCCCGTCAACGACGCCAAAAACTTTGATGCGTATGGTTTTAGTAGTTCAAAAAGATGTCAATTTCTCCGGCGACAAAAAATTGATGTATCAATCCCAAAACATTGGTTTGGGGGAAACGACTGATTTTTACTAAACCTTTTTACAAAGTTTTAGAATTATAAAGTAGACGATAATTACTCAGAAACTAAAACCAACACATAGGCAGAGAACATGACGTGCATAGTATAGCTTGCTAGGGCAAATACCGAGTACCGTATTCCAAAGAACACACTTTCCCTACTCAACCTTCATCAGATAACTTATCGGGTTTAAAAAAACGGAGGGGTTCTTAAAAGAAAATAGTTTTAAAAAGGTTTTGATAAAATAAAAGATAAAATAGTAGAGTAGACTAATATGCACATCTTGGGGCCCTCTGTATAAATATTTAAGTTTATTATTAAAATTAATAATTTAAATTAATTAAATGTGAGGAAGACGAGAGTGATCTTGAAGTGTTGACTCATTGATAGAGAAGCGGGCCACTACTAAGTAGAATGCATAACCTTCCAATGCGGGCCCGCATGAAGGTACTCTGCCAGGGCCTTGCATATAGGGCTCCTCAAATCGCGGTCAAGTCTCTGGTCCATGGACTTATCTTCTTCTGCAATTGGAGGCTTAACTTCCGACCTGGAACACCGTACACCTCCCTTAGCTCTCGCGTTCCGTATCGAAGGATCTCTCCCTAGGGTCAATCCCGACAACCTCGTATCCCCTAAGTAGGTTAACGATCATGAAGATCGAAGGATCTCTCTTACGGTTGACTCAGGTGACTCGTATCCCCATTGGCTAACCGATTTGTACTAACGAGAACTAGAAAAAGAATCCTTAGTTTATTTATCTTCGAAGTGACACTTTAATATTTAGTGGTCAATTAAATATAAAATTGGTTAAATAAATGACGACTTAATAAACCCAACCCATAACCTCTCGAGCTGAATGAAATCCTTAATAAAGGTGGAACATAATCCTAAAGGGGTGTAATCCGAAGATCACTCGTGCAGCCGTAGGGAATCCGCCCTTTACCAAAAAGATCATTCAGTCATCTGGTAAGTACCAGAAATGTGTCATTCAGATCATCTGGTAAGTACCAGAAATGTGTCATTCAGATCTGGTCCACTTCAGAAGCCATTGCTTAGAACCCGGTTTGGATATCAGAAGCCCAAGGGATCTGTCTCACTACCGGTTTCCTTGTCTTGGATCTAGCTCGGGGCTACCAGAAGTTGATTAAACCTCTAGTTATTTAATTAAGTTAAAGTAATTTAAGTTATTAAGTTAATCATTATTTAAACCTGCCACAAGACAAAAAAAAGAAGGATTAGAAGAAGATAACACAACAAATAACTAAAAATAAACTACTACTACTAATAATAAAAGTCTACAAATCGAAGCAGGTTCGGGAATAATGAAAAGATACAACCATATGAAATGATTAACACATGAACATGGCTGCTCATAGACAAGCTCTCCATCTCCAAGTGATATGTATCTAGCATGATCCTCACGACACTCGATGTTTTATTGCATAAGTACTCTACGATCCCGTGCTTGGCCAAGTTGATCAAGTTAGGTCGAGGCCTAACCATTGAGGGATGATAGGAGGGCCCTAAGGCCTCCCAAAGGACCCTAAGATCTCTGTAAGACTCTTGGTAGTCGGCCAAATCAAGCGCTAGAAGGGATGATCAAATGGTGGGAGTTAGCTTACTATTTATAGAGTTCTAGGGGCAGCATGGCCGTGCCAATGGTTGGCAGGGGTGTGCTTGCTGCCACACGTACGTTCTGTTGCTGTAGTTCTGCTCTGTCTGTCCGTTTTGTCTTTGGCACGACCGTGCCATGAGTAGGAGCACGGGCGTGCATGACTTGTTAAACAAGTTTACTTGCTCTCCAAGTTTGCTGCGTTGTCTTTTAGCGTGCGGGGCCTCCGTGCAAGTGTGCATAGGCATGCTTGGTCACTCCCGGACTGGTTTTTATCACTGTTTAAGTCCCGAGATGGTCTTCAAACATACAGGGAACATGCTGCAAGTCTCGTATCTTCAGGAATCTCCAGTTTTTTGCTTGTTTTTGCCCGGAAATCCTCTGTTTCCGTCTTGGAGCTCCAGTTTCCTGATAAATACAAATAGGAATGAATTAAGCACCAAACATCAATAATATAAGCCTAATTTTACCCTATTATGAGACTGTTTATGCATGTTTTATATGTTAATTATGTGAGCTATCAGGTACATACATAAATGGATGTCCTAATTGGTTCGATACATTACTGTGTTGCGTGAATTACATATGCCTTGTTGATACTCTACTTTCAAAATACGTGTTATGTGAACATTCATTATATGATATAGTTATGAACCATCATAATACCTGCATTTTCTTGGATTCATATTTCGTTACTAAGATAGGTTATTCATATACCTGAACTAAACATGTGTAACTTTCTTCTTGTATAAACATTTGGACTGTATACACTTGATACACCAAATGGCATAGAGAATCGACGAACCAATCTAGTGTTCATGTGTAAGTTGAAATGTTAAAGTATTCCCTTACACTTGGGACTTAATGAACCTGGCTTGTGTTCGTGCTCGTGTTGACGCATTAAAATATTCATTTAACATGTAAACTTACGAGGAAAGCTAGTTCGGTTGGATCAATTAATTGTTTTAACAGGTTCTTATCATGAACACTTGTATATTTAAACTATCAAAGTGATTTGCACAGCGGATTATAAGTTAAGTGTTCAAATTAAAGATGTACTTTTAAACAGTAATAAATACTCCCCCTTGAGTTATGAAACTAAAGCAGTAAGTGAGAATCTAAAACAGTTAATGAATAAAACAGTAAATGCTTCAATGATTCTCAGATATAATGGAAAATAATAACTACAAAAGGAATGTCTAAAATAGTGGGATGAACCCATCTATTTATAGACTAAGTGTAAACGTATAAGAGAAGTATTGAAGCAATATAATAAGTAGAAATACTACAACAGGCTGTAGCATTGGTACTTGTACAAAAGATCTAAGAATACTAATATTTAACTAAACTACTGAAGTTAAAAGGCGGTGGGAAGCTTCTCTCAAAACATCTGATGAGTGACAAACTACTGATGAGTAGTTTGTCTTCAGCAGTTCTTCAGTTGACTTGTCTAGTTTGACTTCAGAACCTCTGATCATTACTCTTCAGCACTTGATGTTTTTCTTCTTCAGCACTCTAAATCTTGTTCTTCAGCAGTTTCCATACTTAGCATTTTTGGCAGAATAGGAATTAGACTAAGGCTTGCAAAAGTGGTTTCTTCAATCCTTTTTGTCCTTACAGTTCTCAGGTTGAAATGAGTTTTCAATTTGAGGAAAACTAAGCAAATCATTACTCTGTCACAGTGTGTCTAGTGTCTTGTGGTCTGATGCAGTGAATGGGTTAACATAGGAGGTAAACCTGGTTAAGGGAAGGACCTCATCATGCCCTAACTGTGCACAAAACATGGCACCCCCTCTGTTTGCTTAGTCTTCATACTTTAAGTCATTGTTGGTGTTTGAGTTAGTGTCATAGAAGGACATAATACCCTAATGTAAGGTAAATTGGCGATTGCGGTCTGAATCGTAATCAAGAATTTATAGGTACATTGAGGTGGTGTGGAATTTTATTAAGGTTTTAGGAGAGATTTCCAGTACATTTTCGAGGTATCAAAGGTGTGGTGGGTTAGTTGCGGTACACCCTATACATAAACACTGATGGTGCATCGGGAATGAGACTAGAAGTCAAACCAAGAACAAACCCTAGTTAGTATTTAGTCTAAGTCATTCGTTTTAAACCTAAAGTTTAAACATCATATGAATTTCAACTCGTATCCCTTCAGTCTTGAGTTAGGCTCTGCGAAATTCTTAATGTTCTTTCTAAATCTTGAGTATTCTTTCCTAATGAAAGCAGCTTAATTTTAAACCTCTAAAAAATTCTTTAGCTTTCGTTAAAGAATTATTGATTATCCTCAAACCTTTCTTCTTATTAAACCCTAATAATATTCTAATTTTTGCTCAATTTAATTTAAATTGTTTTTCATAAATAAATTTCGAGACGAAATTATCTAAAGTAGAGGAGACTGTGACATCCGTCCATTTTAATGTTCTTTTAACAAATATTACAATTTTAGTCCTTCATATATGAGCATTTACAAGTTCGGTTCTTAAGCTTTTGATTATTTTAAATTAAAAAACTTTTAGTTAAACATTTCTTTTCAAGAAGGGCGACGATTTGGGCGATAAATATTTAAGGATTTAAAGACATAAAAGTTGAGAACTTTTAAAGGTTATGAAATTGATCTAAAGTTTAAAGTTTCTAAGTTTGTTAAAGGTTGATAAGAAAATATATACTTTTATACATAATTAACAAATTAACTCAAGGGACTAATGTTACCAAAATGGAAACTTTTAGACTTGACCCTCCCTACTCCCTGTTATACCCGATTTTTTTTCCAATCAGAAAGTCGTCGGAGGCGACTATAATTCCGGCCAAACATCCGGCTAACCAGTAAAACTGAAAATTTAAGTTCTTTAAACCAGTCTTTTATGCATTTAACTCTTGAGTTTGATTAGTTTCTTCATTATCGGTTCACTTCCATTCATATTAACTGTTAAAGACGTTACAATCCTTGGGTTTTAATCCGGTAACCGTCGGTTTTATGGCAAGAACAAATGTTCGGAAATCATCAATAGCCCTATAAATAAATGATTCCAAATCGTTCATCAACCTTTGCACAACATAAACACACTATAATATTGATCAAATCATGTGCTGAAAGCTCAGCAATCAGCCTCAAAGTTTCAGACCTGCACATCTAACTTTCGAGCCTCAAAACATATTAATTCCTCGAAATTCCCAGTTCTTTTACTCACGACAACATAAGTTGGATTTTGGTCGCTTTCGCAAACTGTGAGTATACGTATCCCCTTTTTCATTTTTATACTTTTGTGGTGAAACATGTACACATATACAAATCTACACATACACTTACGCATAAACTTTTATACGTTTACAAGTGTCTCGTTTTCTTGGTGCCTTATGCTAGACTTAAACGTAGTTTACTTAAATTGTTTGCTTGAAATCATTATCTAGACCTAACTTTAGGTTAGGGTGCTCAAATGCTCGATTGCTCAAATGATCAAATGCTCAAATAGACGTAACTTAGGTTATGGTGCTCAAATGCTCAAACATACGTGGTACATGTTACGGTGCTCAAATCATTGTGACACGTGTTAGGATGCTTTATGTGAATCATATTCGTTTGACTTTGTCATGTTTGTTTACTACGTGTTTACATAATGCCTTGATAGATCTTAACACATGAATTGTAAATCTTTTTCTTTAAACTTATATTATACGTACACAAACTTAAGTATGCTCACCAACATTATTTATGTTGACAAAATTATCTTCGTACATGTTTCAGGTTGTTGTTAAGATATTTCATGTAGGACATTTGGACTTAGTAGACACCTAATCAAGAGAACGTGTGGAATTGTATTTGAAATTTGATGATGATTGTAATTGTAACTTGAAGCATTGAATATAATATTTACACTTTAGTACCATGATCTTTTGAACAATCGTCACTACGTGACACCTCGATGTTTACGCCATCAGTTGGGGTGTTACAATTTTCTTGTCCTTGGAATCCTGGACATAACAGGCATGTTCATCAAACAATACACTAAGTTTGTTATCTCTAGCTAACTTTTGAACATACACAAGATTAACATAGTAATCGGGATTCAAGAAAACAACATGTAAAATGACACCAGTAGCTAATTTTATGTCACCTATCTTAGTAACCTTAGCACTAATACCATTAGGATGTTTAACCAACAATTTATATTGGGAAACATCAATACAGTTAATCATTTTTCATCACTGCTCACCATGAGTTGGTTTGCCTCAGAGTCCATTATCCAACCAACTTTTAGGGCAAACCTAATAAAATTAGAGCAGCTAAAAAAGTTTTTAAAAACTTTAGACAGTCAAAATAACACAGACTTACTTGAAAAACCAGTTATACTACAACTCTCACCTCCTACATTAGTGTTTTGAACATTAGTTGAAGACTTCTCATTGATCAGACTCATCAACTTGGTGATCTGCTCGGAAGTAAAAGGCAAGGCAATAGAAGAAGATACATTGTTACTAGAACTATTTACCCTTTTATTTGAAAAACTTCCAGGATTATTAGTTTTAGTAAATTGACCAACACTCTTCTTTTTAAAACCTTGAGGATACCCAACAATTTCATAACACCTATCTACAGTGTGTCCCAACATATTGCAATGGGTACACTTTAGATTAGGGTCGGGTCCTTTATTAAACCTTTTCTTATTATCAGAAAACCGGTTTGAGTTAGGCACAAAGAACACATTAGACCCTATAGAACCACTAGTGGATCCCATATGTGATTCCTCTCTAGACACAATAGAAAAAAGTAGTTTTAACATATGGCAAAGGATCTCTAGTTAGCAAACTAGTCCTAACAGGTTGATATATTTCATCAAGCCCTATTAAGAAATACATTAACTTGATTAATGCATTGAAATCATTAAATTCCTTAGAGGCTGGACAACTATAAGTAGGAAGTTGCACAATAGAATCAAATTGTTTCCACATAGTGTTAAGTTTATGATAATATTCGGTAATAGTACTACCATTTTGAGTTAGAGAATTAATATTTTGTTGCAGGTTAAACACAATAGACCCATCAACTTTATCATATGTTTGTCTCTCTTAAGTCTAACCAAACATCCCTAGCAAGTTTAGAAAAGATATGTCCTAGATACAATTCCTCACTCGCAGAATTTAATAACCAAGACATAACAACATAATTGCATCTATCGCATTGCTTTCCTAAAACATCATCCTCAACAGATTTAACACAAGTTCCATCAATAAAACCATATTTATTTTTAGCTTATAGAGCAATTTCATAGATTTAGACCGGACAGAATAATTCTCAGTACTTTTTAGTTTAATACTAATTATAGAACTAGGGTGCAAATACAATAGATCACTCACATCAAGTTTACTATAAGTGTACCAACCGAGGCACCTCCTGCAGCAGGAGCTGTCACCCATAGAGAAAATACACAGATAAAAAAACATACCAAATATGACAGACAGAGTTAGCAAAGAGCTAACAGAAACAAACAAACAGGAAACACCTAGAGAGCGAAGTTGTGTAGGTGTTCAAATCATGGGTTCATCACTCATAGGTGCCCACGCAGATCCTTACACAGGAGCTCTTTATTAACTCTCCCTCTATATATATATATATATATATATATATATATATATATATATATATATATATATTAGAGCAAAAAAACATATGAACAATACAAACAAGAAACAATAACAGACAACCAACAATCAAGACAAGGCACACCAAGAAGACAACAATCAACTGTCGGTCTACCCTAACCCGGCCAAAGACTTCTAGACACAATAGTAATCAAAAGACAAATAGAAGAAAGTAATTACAAAGTACTCCTGCAGCAATCACATCAACAACAAAAAACTAAACAGAAATAGGATCAGAAAGGACTTACAGTTTGCAAGCTTCAACTCCAGTACACCAGACCTTAGATCCACTCCAATCAGCCAACAATATTGACTAACAAAATCAAGACAGACAAAAGATCAAAAATAATAGACCAGATCTACAAATATCAGATTTATTATTAGATGTACAAGACACAGATCTATAAAGAAGATCAGATCTTGAGACATAAAACACACAAACCCTAGAGCTAATCCAAAACAACAAAGAAACAACAAAAGACTAAGAAACCACACTCAGGATCAAGAGCACAGGCTCTGATACCATGTAAAAATTTTATACACAACACAATCTATACTAAATCAACCATACCATAACACAACCAACAAGATCACTACCATAACAAAAGAGATAACGATAAAACAGGTGACAAAATCTTATTTATTCTACCCAAAATGATTCCTCCCCCCCAGAAACGCTAGAGTTCTACATATATAGAACTCAAAGAAACAATACAAGGTCTGTAATGTCAACTGATTACAGATCAGTTGACACACAAAGAAAGAAATACAAAATACAAGACTTACAGAGATTAAACACTAAGACGAATACAAGAAACCCTAAAAAATATCAGAGACAAAATAAGAAAAATGTGAGAGATTGATGAGAAGAGAGAGAAAGAGCTCTCTTATATATCCAGCTCTAGAAGCTTCTTTTCTCGAACAACCAAACCAATATGAGCCATTGATGTGAAACAACCAAACTTAATCTCAGCCGTCCAAGATGTACTCGTATAATACTAGGCTAAATTATAACACCCCAACCGATAGCGGAAAAATCGAGGTGTCACATAGTGACGATTGTTCAATAGCTCATGGTACTAAAGTATAAATATTGATACATTGATTAAATAGATTATTACATTGAAATGAGATAGAAAAATATAATGATTCAAACTAACGATCTAAACTTAAATATAATGAATCCAAAATCTATGTATAAATTCCAAAGGCTTAAAAGGCGTCTAAAAAATAACCTGAAACATGTACGAAAATAGTATAGGTCAATACAAAATGTATTGGTGAGCATACCCTGTTTTGAATACATATAGTGTAAAAACGTTTTGCAATTCATGTGCTGTATACTGTTTGCAATTATGTATTTAAGTAGTATCCGGGTCAAAATCAACCCTATGAAAGTGAAGTGAAATTTATATATAGTATGCGCTATTAAAAGTAGTAATGAAACACATAGCAATGACCAAGGTCTCTCAACAGAGTCACAAGGGGTATATACCATAGTACTATTCATTGAAATGCTAGGCCGCAACGGTTAATGATTTTGACAAGTCATTGATACACAAAGTAACACAAAGCAAACACACATGAGAATTGCACTTAGTGAAAAGAAATAGCAATTTGACATAAGGTACATGAGTAGCCCCAAACAGTAAAATGAAAAAGGGGAAAGATATACTCACATGAAATTCACTGCGAAGGTACTAGCAAACAATGCCTGAATTCGGTTTAATTGAACTCGTGCATCCTTAATATCAATTTGCGATAATCAAAACAAACCCTAAGCAATGAACCATGTTTTGCGAAATCAACAATAATGTTTTAGCGAACCAGTAGGCAGGAAAGTTTCTTGTGTTGCACCCCAAAAACAAGTGAATTCTATTCATTTTTTTACATCAATGTAGGGTTATAAGATGTTTTTATAAAAAGAATTGATGGGAAGAATATATTGAAACCTTAAATCATGGTGGAGCACTAAATAGCAATTTGGAAATCCATGTCTTAAAATTTGAAGTCAAACTAATTCGTCATCTCACTTAATCTCATAGTGGGGTGCCCGCGCAATGCGGCGGGGAACACAACACTTAAAGGTTGAGTTGAGCCAAAGCTAGCTCGAGCTTGACTTGCACTTCATACCGAGTTAGCTTGGGTTGACTCTAATTTAAAATCAAGCTGGAATCTTAAAGTCGAGCTCGTCTTGATCAAAAATCGATTTGGCTTGCTTAACTTGATTTGGTTAGACTTTGCAACTAATTTATCATGAGGGTCAAACATATAAACTATTCTTGCCAAAAGGCTAAAAATAAAACTTTACTTAATTAGCCAAAGGACCAAGCATGTATATTACATAATTTATTAACTCTTATAAGGGCTTATGCCAACAGATTCTTTCATAGGAAACCGATACCCACCTTTTAATCTCTATTAATGTTTTCCTTCAAACATAAGTTGATAATTATGTCAAAAACAAATAATGAACTCTGGCGTCTGCATTTTTGTTTATCGAAGAAGAAGCTGAGCCAATTTGGTTGAATGTCTGTTTATGTTTGTCTGAGATCCAGGTCGATGTTCAAATTGTCCCACCCATGTCGTATGTTGACCCAATGTGGGCTGGGTTACCTCTTGGGTCATCACCTGCAAAGCAACCACTACCTATGCTTACCATAATATATCTAACCAAGTATTATACTTTATGAGTTTTAAAAAAGGATGAAGATTATAAAACAATTATAAACCCTAAGAGTTAACAATTTATGAAAAAATTTAGAGTAATTAGAGGGTTATAGTTGCTTTAAACTACGTTAATAAAATATACTAATATTAGATACAGTAAACTTGTGGACTTTCTAAACATTTCTTTATATAAATAAAATATGAATTTTATTTTGTAATCTAAACCTAGATATGCAATGTGTATTAGATACAGTCAAATTGATAACCTAAAACACAAACACACCAGCTAAATCTATTTTAATACAATTAAAGATTATAAGAATAACAACGGTGATGATGATAAAACATTGTTCTCAAAATTCTCTGAAACAAAGTATTAGAATTTTCAACTTCGATAAGGTCCCAAGCCTCTTCAACCGCAAAATGTAATGATTAACAAAAAAAGAAAAAAAGGGTGCGAAATTCATTTGGATAAGACTTGCATAAGAATTCACTTTATCAATAGGTTAACAGTGAACTTTTTATAATAAAGATGTCATTTAACTTCAAAAGTTTATACATGTATGCATATTGAAATGTAGAAAAAACTAAAATATCCTTATATGTCATCAATGAATAGAGCTAACGTAGCAACAAAAAAAACATCACCGCCCTATCACAATTGATGACATACCAACAACGTATAAACAGAATGCATGTAATGCAAATACGTTAGACCATTTATGCAATAGCAAGTAGAAGTTGTTTGTCAAGTAGAAGTTTCCAAACGTTATTTGAAGCAATTAGAAAGTTATTATACATATATTTAATGTGTATTCATCATAATTTTGATATTTGAAAATGGAATGGTATTTGAATTTTAGTGCATAACCATTATCTTAATTGTAGTAGTTTTCCGATACGGTGCCTCAGTACAATGCACATTAGCGCAACAATAACACAAACAAAA
This sequence comes from Ambrosia trifida, assembly GCA_028751855.1. Lineage (NCBI taxonomy): Eukaryota > Viridiplantae > Streptophyta > Magnoliopsida > Asterales > Asteraceae > Ambrosia > Ambrosia trifida. The sequence continues at coordinate 64,812,447 of CM054123.1, forward strand.
TCACTATGCTGTTAAACAAAATAATGTCAAATGTACAAGCAAATTCTAACCTTTCTAAAGTCTTATGAGAAGGAATGATGGCCACCTCTACATAATTAGCGTCTACTGAATGCCACATAAACTTCAAGAAAGGAAAAAAAATGGATAGACAATAACCTGAAAAAGAAGCACTGCAATCCATACTTCTTCAAAACATCGAAAAAGTAAACCGACGACTCCCTTTCTCTTTCCTGCAGGGCAGACTAAAAGAACAAATCACAAACAATGATAATATACTATAGTTATAACAGGAAGCTATACCATTGAAATCCTTGCCTTTGTCGAAACCCTAATTCATGAAGTGGTCAGAAAGTGACAGAACAAAATATGATAATACTGAAATTAAGTCGCAATTGTAGATTGAATGAGAATTGCTGAGTATATAAAGGAGTGAGGAAAAGAAACAAAGGGGTGGATTGATTCGCTTCTTCAAATTTCCACCACCAGTCAAGAACATAACCTATGATTTGATTGTTATTGATATTCAAGGGAGAAAGCCAAAGGGTTTATAGTGGGTGGTGGTGTTAATGTTCTAGAGATAAGTATAAGGTTAATTAAATGGGAGAATATGAAGAGAACTCTTGAACTTGCCCAATTGTTAATAACCATTAACCTCAATATTGATGAGTAAAAGACTAATGTACCCTTTTACAAATGCATCAAGTGTTTGTACTTTAGGCAATAAATTTGTAATTACTTAAATTTTACCGGTAGTCTTCCCTCATTCTTTATAATATACTAGTGGGGTACCCGCGCGTTGCGGCGGGAGCACAACATTTACTAAAAATGAAAAAACAACAAAAATAAATATGTGATGATAAATACAAACACGGGTAGGGCACGTGTCATATGGTCTTGTTGCCTATTACATGAGACAAAAAAGGATATCATAGACTCATCATGAAGGCTTGGCACGATGACCAAGCTTCGATATGCGTGTAAGTTTTGATTAACATATAGTAGTGTAAGGTTGGGCAAAGAGAAGTTTGTCATTTCCTATTATTGTTTTTAAATTTTGTGGGTAACCTTCTTAAATACTTTATTATATAGTATAGATATAGATATAGATATAGATAAAAACATTTTAGGAATTCTCTATGTCTAACTCTTATATTGTCCATGTCAATTAAGGAGAAAATTTAAACTATTATATCTTCTACATCTTTAATTAGTTACTACTAAAGAGTTATTGTCTTTATTGTTTTGAATGATATAGTTTTATTATTTAAGTTTAATATTATTCAACTTAAACTACCGGCTCGATTATTACGAATTTATTTTTGATCTATTTTATGCATTTTTTATTTAATTCTTATGTTTATAAAAATAAACATAGTTTATTCATTGTATTACTCTACAAATATGTAGTAAGCTTTGATCATTTCATGCTATGTTTATGTCTCAATTTATACACATTGTTTAGGTTCAGAATTATTCAACGTAAACTATCGACTTGATTATTACGAATTTATTTTCATTTTATTTCTTACATTTTTTATTGTAACTCTCATGTTTACAAAACATAAACATAGTTCATTCATGGTTTTACTCTACAAGTACGTGGTAAACTTCCTTCATTCTATGCCATGTTTATTTCTCATTTTATTATAAAAAGTCAAATGACATCGCCGGTTTAAATAATTAAAACTATATGACATTGATTAATCGGTCCATATGCAAGTTATTGCCTATAATATATGATATGTAATGAATGAGTGCCTTTTGTCAACCAACAACCCAGTTGTGTATACCACTATATAATCGTAAGATGTTATATATTGTATTCAGATCATAAGGATATTTTATGGTTTTTAATTGCAAAAACTTTTTTTAAAACAACTCTTAAGAGTTTTCTATACATTAACCTATGAGTAAGGTCATAATATGGTCATGTTTCTCATGCATGTCAGACCTAAACATACAAAACCATCTCATTCTACCTTATTTATTATTTTTTCTATCTTACTCATCAATTTTATGAGCGACTATGATAGTTCCATGCTGCAATATATTATTCGATTTCTTTTCTATGAACTTCCTACATATAAAAATACAACCCTAGATACTGCATAGAAGATTATAAAAACAACAAAGTATGGATTGGTTGGGGGCATAAACACATAATGTTTGCAAGAATATTGTTTTAATAGTGAACAAAAGGTTACCTTAAGATCAGTACCCTATATTTCACAAAATTTTGAACGACCAAATATAAAATAACGGCTATCCGCAATATTCTCATACACAAAATCCCTTATGAATCTGCAAAAACAAAAGAAAATGGTTCATTAGTTGTTTTCATGGTAGAAGGCAACCATAAGATATCAGTAAGAATAAGGCCTCATAAAGGTACAAATTGAAGAAAGAAACAAGTGACAATGCCTACTAACAAACCAAAGATTATAAAGAGAATAAGGAATGAGAGAGTTGTTCATTGAGATGTATATAATAACAACACAATGGCCACTATTTATAGGGCTCTAATAGAAGGTATATACATAAATGAGAAAAAAGAGTTAGGAACATGGATAGTCACTAATAAGATATAAAGGAGTTAGAAACATGGATAGTCACTAATAACTTTATTATTTCATAATCAACTTAATTGTTAATGTAAAAAAGACAACTTCACCCCTTTACCACCTTCATTAAGTTATTGTACCATATGCATTATATGTTGTAATTACTTAAATTTGGCCGGAATCCTTCACTCATGCTTTATAATATAGTATAAAGCATATTTATTTTGTAATTACCAATTGTTGTCCATTATATGACGTGCCCTATCCTTGTTTGCATTTAGCATCACATATTTATTTTGTTGTTGCTTCGTTTTTCTAGTGGGTTTACCCGCGCGATGCAGCGGGTGTAATCGAAACTCTTTTGTAGAGCACAATCTAATCTAACATACCTAATATGAACCTAACCCTTATTACATGAATATTTTTTTAATACCTTTGTTTGAAATTCATTATAAACAGAAGCTTTCTTCTTCGGTTGTTGAATCCGGTGATCATATAGTTTAGATTGGATTAGGCATGTTTATGTGTATAAATATAACATAATAATTTTAGAATTCAAATCGTTACCTCTTGATTAAAAACACAACTTTCACTCTTGATTTCTCGATTTCTATATAGTATGATCAAGTTTATAAAACTTTAACTTTTATAAAGTACCTAACTCTATATAAAAGGTTATAACAAAATATATAGCATCATGAGTTGGTTTTTATATGTTTTTTATTCAATATATTTAAAGTAATTATAAAATTGAATGTCATGAGGTTTCATAAACATCTCATGACTCTTGGCTTTCTTTTAATTAAATGTGTTGTTTTAAAGACATATTTACCCGTAAAAAGTAGTTATGTTATGCATTATGTGTTGTATCAAAAGCATTTAGACTTATAATAAAAGAGAAGGGCATTTTTAAGAAGTCCTTAGGAAATGCTTTATAATATAGTATAGATATAGATATAGATAGTATAGATATGTAATGAATGAGTGTCTTTTGTCAACCAACAACCCAGTTGTGTATACCACTATATAATCGTAAGATGTTATATATTGTATTTAGATCATAAGGATATTATGTGGTTTTTAATTGCAAAAACTTTTTTTTTATAACAACTCTTAAGAGTTTTCTATACATTAACCTATGAGTAAGGTCATAATATGGTCATGTTTCTCATGCATGTCTGACCCAAACATACAAAACCATCTCACTCTACCTTATCTATTAATTTTTCTATCTTACTTATCAATTTTATGAGCAACTATGATAGTTCCATGAATCAATATATTATTCAATTTCTTTTCTATGAACTTCCTACATATAAAAATACAACCCTAGATACTGCATAGAAGATTATAAAAACAACAAAGTATGGATTGGTTGAGGGCATAAACACATAATGTTTGCAAGAATATTATTTTAATGGTGAACAAAAGGTTACCTTAAGATCAGTACCCTATATTTCACAAAATTTTGAACGACCAAATATAGCATAACGGTTATCCGCAATATTCATGAATCTGCGAAAACAAAAGAAAATGGTTCATTAGTTGTTTTCATAGTAGAAGGAAACCATAAGATATCAGTAAGAATAAGGCCTCAAAAAGATACAAATTGAAAAAAGAAACAAGTGACAATGCCTACTAACAAATCAAAGATTATAAAGAGAATAAGGAATGAGAGACTTGTTCATTGAGATGTATATAATAACAACATAATGGCCACTATTTATAGGACTCTAATAGAAGGTATATACATAAATGAGAAAAAGGAGTTAGGAACATGGATAGTCACTAATAATATATAAAGGAGTTTGAAACATAGATAGTCACAAATAACTTTATTACTTCATAATCAACTTAATTGTTAATGTAAAAAAGACAACTTCACCCCTTTACCACCTTCATTAAGTTATTGTACCATATGCATTATATGTTGTAATTACTTAAATTTGGTTAGAATCCTTCACTCATGCTTTATAATATAGTATAGATATAGATATAGATATAGATTAAAACATATCAAATTTATTATATTTATTATTATTCCTTTAAAACTTAATATAGAAAAGAAAGTGAGGCATTGGTTCCAAATTCAATTTATATAAATGTCCATTGATTTTTTTTCTTATTTTTTTTCTTAATTTAGAGGTATTCGTTTTTCATGCATCTTAATTATAACAAGGAATAAATGGTACATATACAAAAAAACGTCATTCGCAAATCTTACATCGTTTTCTTTATAATAATACAACATTTCTTTATAATAATACAACATTACTTCTAAACATATAGATCATATAAACATATATTATGACAAACATTATTTAATATTTATAAAAACATGGATGTTACAATACATTTTATTTTCAAACACTAGAAAGTCACGGGGCGTTACATAAATAATATAGCCATCACTGGCCCATAAGGCCATTAAGCACAAGCAGTTACTCAATCCATAAGCCCAATATTATGATGTAGCCCAACATGAAATAGACAACACACCACGTCCATTAGCCAAATAAACATATGAATTAACATTTTATATTTTTAACACATTTTAGTTTCAAGCTCCTGCGCAATATGGCGCAACACATCTGTGTCCTACTGTCCTGTGCCGCCTCTCTGTTTTCATCATCTATAGAGTGCTACTGCACTAATATTTAATCTCTTGTGCCATTCACCACCGATAAAAATGAATATTAATTTTAAAAAATCAGTTTCACTGCACTACGCCGTTATCTCCTACCAAGCCATCCTCTCTTGCGCCACAATCGGTGTTGCGCCAACCTTTTCCTGTGCCATCGTTTTTCTCCGCGTCGTTTCTTGTACTGCTGCATCAATTAGACTTGTGTCACACTTTAGTAAAGTGGCTACTTTGATATTTTTTGTAGTCAAGTTGGCTGATTTTGTGATTTCGCCTAACAAGAACCTTTTTTATATAAAGAAACTATTGGAGATAATTTCTCCTTATTCTTTGCCCTATAGAATAAGGAGGATAAATTATCTCCAATAGAAATGATCCACAATAACAGATCAACATTTGATTCAAAAGATAATTTAATAAATGAAATGGAATTATTATAAATTTCCCACACTATATTTTTGTAGGAAATACGTTGAAAATATTGCGTAGGAAATGACATAAGAAATGCATCACAAATTTCCCACACCATATTGTTGTAGGAAATACGTTGAAAATTGCGTAGTAAATGTGTAGTAATTGGTTTTCGACGAGGGCTTTTTTAAAATCCTGGTTTCGTTACAAAACCTTGATGTTAGAAAAACCCTCGTCGAAAATCAATTACTATACATTTACTATGCAATTTTCAACATATTTCCTATGAAAATATGGTGTGAGAAATTTGCGATGTATTTCCTAAGCCATTTCCTATGCAATTCCTTAAGTATTTGTCCTTGTTTTGTTGCGTAGCAAATTTGTTTAAAAAATTAAAGGTTTTTTGTCGTCACAAATGCGTAGTAATTTTGTCAAAAATTTGTGACGCATTTTTTTCCGTAAGAAACTTATGTAGCAAATGACCACTTTTTTAGTAGTGAATTGAGTGATGAATAGTGTAGATGGCTTAGTATTATCTAATTGCTTTTATCTTCTGTGTCACAATGTTTTCGTATATATGTTATCACATAACACAGAAAGGCCACTTAACTATAGAAAATTCACATGTATATTATCCTTCAAAAGCAATACAAAATGTTTATTTTGTACAAACATTTTGAAAGAAGCCACAATTAATTCCGAGACTAAATGAGCAAGGCCAATTATTGTCACATTTAATAAAAAGGACAACTTTTTTTTTTTTAAATCAAACCACACTAGTCCACTTGTCTTCAATAAGACTTGCTCTTTCATGACTTTGAAAGAGAGACACACCCATAGACAGCTTGATACATTGGGCTACAAGCCTGACTTTTGGTAAAAAGAAAGCACAAATATATAAAAATAACAAGCTTTCACTTTGACCACTTTACACCTACTTATACATTCGCCACAAGATGAGTTAATGCGGCGAAAGAGCTGCGTAACTTCCCATTCGCCTAGCCCTAGTTGGTGCTGGCGATGGTACATCCAATTTGACATCAGACAACTTAACCTGAGCAGCGGAATGCCCTTCTTTGCATGGTACGTAAGTTAGAGATGCTTCGTTTGGACAAGAATGGGTTTTGGAGAAGAAACTCTCACACTCGGAAGCGGTTCTCTGGTTATCAAGATCCAAAATGCAGTTCATTTTCACGTTAAGAACCCCTTTCTTAATCAGCTTCCGACACTGCGGACCAACCTGAGTAAAATAATTATACGAAAGCGTGAAATTCGACAGCTTCGGTAGGCTGCAAACCGCCTCTGGAACCACACCGTTGAACTTATTGTGTGCCAAGTTCAGAAGTTCCATTTTCTCTAAACACTGAAACGAGTGTGGGATTGGGCCATGCAACATATTAAATCCCACGTCGAACACGGTAGCCTTTCTCAAGTATCCGATCTCGTACGGTAAACAACCGGATAACTGGTTGTTTAAGAACAACACTTCGAGTAGAGTCTTCGAAGCTAGACCAATACTCGAAGGAATCCCACCGACAAACTTGTTGTTAGCTAGGGTTAAGTAAAGCGCGGTCGTTTTACCAAGGTTGTCGGGGAGTTTCTGGATGAAATTATTATTGTTGATGAATAGGAGATCGAGGTTGAGACCAAAGACTTGTGGAGGAACTGTGCCTTGAAAGGTGTTGAACCTGAGGTCGAGGAAGAGTAACTTGGTGGCTCGGAGGACTTCGTAGGGGAATCTACCAGAGAAATTGTTGTTACTGAGGTCGAGCTCGTAGAAGTAGGGTAGTTTGTCGAGATTGTTGGGGATGGAGCCGGTGAAGTTGTTGGAGTTTGCATGGAAGAAGACGAGGTCGGGTAAGCCGGATATGAAGTCGTTGATGGTTAGATTTGGGCCGTTGAAGTTAAAGTTGTTGAACTTGACACCGGCTAAAGCTTTTACATTGTAACCGGGTACTGTGTCGCATATGAATCCTTTATACTTATTGCATATATCTCCACCTTTCCATGTATCTGTAATCCCCAAGGGGTCGTAGGTCACTTTGGTTTTAAATTTTTGAATTACGGGGTAGACTATCTCCAGCCGCTTGCTCTCGAAATGTAGGCCTGGCGGTGGTGGTGATGGTGGTGGTGGTGATGGCGGTGGTGGTGGCGGTGGCGGTGATGGGGATGGTGGTGGTGGTGGTGATGGGGATGGTGGTGGTGGTGGTGGCGGCATGGTTGGTGGTGGGCACGATGGGGGAGGTGGTGGTGGTGGAGGTGGTTCTAGGCACGATGGGGGAGGGGGAGGTGGAGGCGGAGGCGGAGGCGGAGGTGGAGGCGGTGGCGGTGGTGGCGGCATTGGTTCCGGGCACGATTCCGGAGGAGGGGGAGGGGGGAGAGGAGGAGAACAATATTCATCTACCGATGGTGGGGATGGTAATGCAGTAGCACCACCACCGATACTTATATCGAGTGATTCTCTATGAGTAACTTGTTCTCCATTGGCGGCAAAGAATTGAATGAAGAAGATGAAGACGAGGAGTGAGAATGTACTGACGCCGGCCATTAATTCGTCAATGACTGTGGGCTAGAGAAAGATGAGGAATTGTTAAAAATAAGGAAGAGTGAGCGGCATCATATATGATTCATAATATCTATGTAAACTGGGTCCTATATTTAATATACCTATTTTATAGAAAAAGACAAAATGAATAATTAGCGTTGACTATTCAGAGTGTAAAAATATCAACATAGGTGTAATTCATAATAGTTGTGGTTTAGAATGAAGTTGGATGTTGATTTGGTAATTCTGAAATTTTAGACGTGATATCATTTATACCTGGATTATTGTAATTTAACCATTCATATGTGTCTTCATCACTCTATTTTGGGTTGACTAGTGTAAGTCGTAAAATAGTGGTTAAACACTTAAACTAATCAACTAGATTTGATCATTTATGAAAGAGTTAATAGCCAAAATCGTCTCTGAGGTTTGATCACTTTTCTCACTTCAGTCCAAAATCCAAACCTTTTACATCTGGGTCCTTAAGTTTTATTTTATTATTATTATTTTTTTTTTTGCTAAATTCGTCACTGACACTAACCCTGTTAACTTATCTCGTTAACTCTGGGGGCATTTTTGTCTTTTTGGGTTCCACCCTTTTAAAACCCCTCTTCTTCCTCAGATCTGATCATCTGACCCTCTCTCCCTCTCTCTTTCTCCCTCTCTCTCTCTCTCTCTCTCTATCTCTCTCTCTCTATATAAATTTTGGTTTCACCATTCAATAATAGTAATAGTGGTGGTGGTGGTGGTGGCTGTGGTGGTGGCCGTGGCCGTAGCAGTAGCAGTAGCAGTAGCAGTAGCAGTAGCAGTAGCAGTAGCAGTAGCAGTAGCAGTAGCAGTAGTAGTAGTAGTAGTAATAATAATAAGTATAACTTAACCTCTCAAAGAGTCCTATGGTGTTGAATGGGTTCGAACCCGGGCTGATTATAGGAACCGAGTTAATCGGTTTATCTTCCCATTAAGATAAAGAGGGATGGTGATAAGGTTGTTTGGTGTTTGGAGATAACTAGCTAACCATCGGGAATAAGGAACGGTGGTCGGAGATGTAGGTCTGAGTGTGTGGGAATGATATTTATAATGGTGTTGGGTGTACCAAAAACGATGGTTACAAAAGATGGTAATGGTGATGGAGGGTAACGGTTACCAATTGTTTGGAGATGAACAAAGGAGAACCGGAGATGTTGGTCGGAGATTCATCGCTGTGAATGATGGTAGGTGTTCGGGAGTATTTGTTACAGATGGTGTTGTGTCGGGTTTTGTTGGGACATGGTTACTGGAGGGACGATTGGGACTGAGGAAGAAGGTGGTGTGGTTGGTTGCAGGTTATGGTCTGACCCGGGGGATACGAATGGCCGGAGAAGAAGACCGGGAATGAGGGAGAAGTACGGTTGTAGAAGTTTGGTTGACTGGAAATGCTGTAAGGTCGTCGGAGAAGGAGACCGGAGGGGACGACCGGCTGACGGGGATGACCGGATCTGGTCATCTTTAACTCTCTCTATCTCTCTCTCTCTCTCTCTATATATATATATATATATATATATATATATATATATACACACACACACACGCTCTCTCTCCCTCAAAGGTTTTTGTTTTTTTTTCTTGTATTTAGAGGAATTTGGCAAAAAAAAAAAAAAAAACTAAAGGACCCAGATATAAAATGTTTGGTTTTGGATTGAAGTGGCAAAAATGAGCAAACCTCATGGACGATTTTAGCTAGTAACTCTTTATAAAACCATATCCATTATAATCATAATATAGAACCAAAATTATGTAGAGCATTATAAAACTACACAAATATATATATATGTATCTATTGCTTTAAATGTAATATATAAGATGGTTATATATGTAACATATAACAATTTCTCTTATGTTGCTATATATGGTCAGCGCAAGTTATTGCGTAAATATGCGTGTGTATAGAGAGAGAGATATATATGATCATGTTTAAATAAGAATCAACAAGATCATATTGTCCTCTTTATATATATATATATATATATATATATATATATATATATATATATATATAGGGGAATGATTAAATAAAAACCCACCTAAATTGAAGAAACCCACTAAACTCTCTTAGAACCATTGATCAAACTAGATCAATGGTCCACATTTATTCATGATTATTGATTTAAATTTATTATCTTTAATAGACTAGATAACAAAAAAAAGGGCACAATGGTCAAATGCCATTTTTCTGAAAAAGCACATATGACAAGTGGACCCCACACATGTCACATCATCTCTCTCATACTTTTATGACAATGGTCTTAAATCTGTCAGCAGGTCATGTTACATATGTAACATATGCAGTGTTGCGTACGTTAAAAACACATAGATTGTATATAAATCAATTAAAAACTTTATAGATCAAAAAACATTCAAATATACACAAGAATTGTTTCTTACAAAGTGCTAAAACAAACAAAACGGTCATTACAAATCGACAAAATGCTAAAAAAAACTATCATAAATAAAAAAAAATTGTCTACACTTCATTCTTGATAATCATCTTCATCTTTAATGCAAAAAATATGCTCACCTGCAAAAATAAAACAAAATTCATCTATTTACATGAAAAAATCAAAACTTTGTATCTAGTAAAAAAACAGAAACTAATGTATACCAACTTAGTGGTGCTGTTACATACGAAACATACGCAAACATAGATTTCATCCCATGATCAATGACATTCCATTCAAGAATTTTTTCCCAATTCTTCCTCTATAATATGCAATATTACATTCTTGATAAGGTGCAAAAAACACGAGTGTTACATGTGTAACAAGATTTTTTTTTCTGGAAACACAGACAAACTTTTGTAGTCTGCACCCAGCATACATTTTTTACTGAATTACAAGCAACCTTTGACAGCAAAACAGATACGCTACACACGTAACATCCTACCTTAACACAGAAAAGTCATTCTTAAAACAAATAACAACACATTTTCTGTCTTTAGTTATAGATAAGACTATATGAGAAAACACAAAAACAGACATTTTCTGTAAAAAAGACATAGATAACATAAAAAAAACTCATACATGAGAAAACAAACAAAAGTAAACAGACATGGTGCAAAAACACACGAGTGTTACATGTGTTACAGGAAAAACACAGACAAAACTTTTGTAGTCTGCAGTAAACATAGAACAAAATTTGATATGCTAGAAAATATAGAACAGAATTTGACTGCAAAAAAACAGATATGCTACACACGTAACAGCCTAACTAAACACAAAGATTATACGAAAATATAGACGATAAAAACACCCTAACTAAACACAAAGATACTACGAACATAAAACACAAAATGAAAAATCATTTTTGATGTTTAACATAATAAACACCCCTAAGTAAAATCACAGAGATGATACGAACATATAGACGAGAAAAACACCCTAACTAAACACAGAGAAAACACAAAATAACAACATTCCAAAAAGTCATTCTGAAAACAAATAACAACACATTTTCTGTCTTTAGTTATAGATAAGACTATATGAGAAAACACAAAAACAAACATTTTCTGTAAAAAAGACATAGGTAACATAAAAAAAAACTCTACATGAGAAAAAAAAAATAGTCAGACATGGTGCAAAAACACATGAGTGTTACATGTGTAACAGGAAAAACACAGACAACTTCGTTGTCTGCAGTAAACATAGAACAGAATTTGATACGCTAGAAAACATAGAACAGAATTTGACTGCAAAAAACAGATATGCTACACACGTAACAGCCTAACTAAACACAAAGATTATACGAAAATATAGACGATAAAAACACCCTAACTAAACACAAAGATACTACGAACATAAAACACAAAATGAAAAATCATTTTCTATGTTTAACATAATAAATCACCCAAAAAAAAGAGATGCTAGTAACACATAAAAAAACAACAATTTTTTGTGTGTTTCTAGCATCCCTTTTTTTTTGTGTGTTGGGGGTTAGGTGGTTTACTAATAAAAAAAACGATTCACATTAGTAATAATAATAACAAAAAACATACTATCCATTATCTCGGCTAAACGCTTCTTATTTAATTATTAAACTCGCAGCCAAACACTTTATGTGATTCAATACCTATTACCAAACACTTGAAATTCTAGTTGTTATCCCCATTGCCAAACACCCTCCATTTAGCTTTGACTATAAAAGTTCTCCATCTCTTCTTGTTTCCTGCACAAAACCACGAGAATTAAAAACAAAAATATGTGAGGAAGATAAAGCACAGCCAACCATGAATAAAAACAAAACGTTTGCATCCTGTTATTATTATTATTGGGTTATTATTATTATTATTATCCTCAAACAAAAAATGTGGGTGAGATGAGAGCACAACCAACCACGAGGATTAAAAACAAGATATGTGTGTGAGATGAGAGCACAACCAAGAACATCAACCGGAATCACCAGTCCAGTGACCGGTTCCGATCGTCGTCAACAACAACACAACACACGACTCTTTCACGAACCGGATAGAGAGAAAGAACAACAGAGGAAGAAAGAGAGAGAACACAGAGCAGAGAGACACAGAGGAGGAAACCGAAGACGGTGACGGCGACGATTGGAGTTAGGGTTCCGATTAGGGTTCCGAGCAACCAGGTATAAAATATCCTTGATTCTTGATAACGTCTGCATCCTGAAACTGATTGTGTTCTCTTGGTTTGGTGGATCTGAATGGAAAGTGTGTTGGATGGATTATTATTATTATTATTATTATTATTATTATTATTATTATTATTATTATTATTATTATTATTATTATTGGGTTGAAGAAACTAAGATTAATATTGGTGGTGGTGGTGGTGGTGCCTATATTAATCTGGATGGAGAAGCTGAAAGAGAGATGGAGAGAGAATGTGTGTGGGTTGTTTATATAGGAGGGAGAGACAAAAGATTCAAACTAGTAAAAAAGGGGAAAATGTAAATTTACTAGTTTACCCTTTTTTATTAAAATAATAGAGGGTGTTGTGGATGAATCTAGACCACAAGATGGGTTTGTGGGGGTTTCTTCATTTTGAGAGGTTTTTTGTAGATACTTAGCCTATATATATATATATATCAACTTGGTTAACTTTTTACGTTATTACATTTTCTTATAAAAGGTAAAATCAGGTTGTAATTGAGTGAGAGATAGATATAAGTATTCAAGTGAGAAATATATGTAGTCGTCGGTGGATATATGATTCATAAGTGAATGCACTATAGTTCCTCTTGTTTTTTTTAGTATTGAATTTAAATAGTCTCAACTATTAGCTATTGGCCACTATCAGTGTCAACTAACAAAAATGTATGCTGACGGTCCAACTTTTAATATATTGTCCACCAACGGACCATAACTAATAGAATACTAAGATAGAATTTGACACACAAAAGAGAATTTGGCACGCAAGCATACCATATAAGTTTGGACAAGTGACGGCTAATAATTGATTGTTAAAAGGTGGACAATATGTTTTTTTTTGATCGGCGAACAACTGTGTGGCAACCACCCTTGCGGGGCGCCGTGCCCAAGAATCGACTACTCGACCTCCAGCAGCCCCCGCCTTCTCCCGATGCGCGGAAACCCGAGCCCCACCCGCCCGAAGGCACGACAGTGTTATAGAACTCGGTAAAACCTCGCCGCCCGTCAGATTCGAACCGGCGCCACCCGTATTCGATCTTCACCCGGATACCAAACCATAATGTTGGAGGTGGACAATATGTTAGTCATGGTCCGTTGGTGAAAATTATGTTAAAAGTTGGGATCGTCCGCACACATTTTGTTAGATGGGACTGGTGGCGTCCAGTCTACCACTAGCTGGTTGTTAGAACTATTTAAATCCCGCACTCCTCTTTTTTTTTTTTTTTTTTAATCACTAGTACACGAAAATGCACCATATGTTTAAATATCGTGTGCTCAACAGTAGAAACATGTCATAATAATGTATTCAGCAGCGTTAATAAATGCACTTAAATTTGTATTCACCTCTAAGGACCACCACATGCCTTTGATGGCAGCATTGTAGGCCATGAACTGTTCCTTTTCATCGCATTGACACCCCAGGCTGACAGGAAAAGATATCCTATTTTATGGTGATTTAACCGTAGCTATAAGATTCAGAGGCGAAGCATATGGAGGACCGGAAGGTGTTCCAGCCCCTATCGAGTTTTTGCTTAGTACTGAAAATTTCATCGTTTTCGTCTGAAAATTTTGTACATATGAGTCTAATTACCGATTTGAAAAAAAAAAAAATTTGATCTCGTGGCTTTCGGCCCTACCATCTAAAAGTTCAATATCTGCCACTGATAACAATGCTTATGAAGAAACCATGTTTCACCACATATATTGATCACCTTTTTAAGGATCTCTTTTATCTTTATGAAAGAATAACTCAAAAGAATTCTTATGGCTGGTGTGAATGTGGTGTAGAGTTGGTATTCTAAGGATGTATCTAAGTATCGACTTATAAGCTTTGTTTATCACACAACTCACGTTCACACTTGGCCCACTTCATCGACGGATTATGTCTTCTGTTTATAGAGAAGAGTCGACTCAAATTAGTGAAACACTTATTTCAATCTCATACAAATTAAATTTGTACTGGAGATATCTACTGTCACTTCCTTGTCTGAAACACTTATAATTCTTTTGATTAGTAATTCCAGCAATATTCTGCTTCAATATTCTTCTTTTGTTGTTGTTTAGTAGTAGGATATGGCTTCTTTGATGTATTAGTGAGTTTCTTAACAGCCCCTTGAACCATGTTGAGTGTCTGCTTTGTCTGGCCAGTGGGTGCATCACCTTTCTCTTTTACCTGTTCCAGTTCTTTGCAATCTCCTGTGAAGTTTTGTCCCACTTATCTGCTTGCTACTTGATTTAATCTTTTCACTATCTTCTACAAACTTCTTCAGATTCCTATTAATGTCGATGCTTTCCAGTAGTTGTTGATTGTTGTTGTTCTGTTTCTGTCACTCTATTTTTTATTGGATCAGGTTGAAGATGTTGTTAATTTGTTCAGCTATTGTCTTCTCAAGCTTCTCCCGTTTGCTAGTGTTTTGTTCCACTGAATTTTACAATATTTAGATGTTAGATTTCCGGAATTCTTGATTCTTGAAGAGATTTTTTTAGCTTGTTGTTCAATTCCTTCTCCTTTTATGATTCTTTTCTCTCCAGAACATTCTGCACATTCTCGAGAGATGCCTCAATGGTTTCAGCAAAAATTTGGAATTCAGATTTTGTTTTAGTCAAGACTTGGGGTGACTTTGGAACAATAGATGTTCCTGCTAACTTAACAAAAGAAAACACATTCTCTTCTATTGTTGGCGGAGGGTGCACATCATCCGAGGATGGTGTAGTAGTCCTGCCATCACCAGATGTTTGCAACTCATGCAAAACTGGATTTTCCTCATTTCTTTGGACATTTCCTGAGGTCTGTCCTCCATGAGTTTTTGAAGAAGACAACACGTGTCTCCTTTCATATACCTGGCTATGAGCACCACTTTCATGGTACCTGTCAGTTCTGATTTTAGTTCCCTTCTCTAGATTAGATTCAGGGTTGAAATGGATGGTGCCTTTAATGGTTGGTAAATTGAGTGAGAGAGTGGGTAATGATCTGTTATGGTCAGGGTGAGGGATATGCTCAGACTGATAAGAAAATTCCTTAGAATCTCTCTGTCTGTTAGAAGTTCTGGACTGGTCGGCTGGAGGGGTAGTTTGAGAATTTTCTTAAGACTTTGAACTTGAACCATTTAAGCTATTGTTACCTTGTTTGTTCATAAGCTTAAGATGATTCTTTAAATATTTCTCAACTATAACAGAAATCATACATGATATAAGGTTTGGCAGTTTCTCTTCCTCTTCCCATTTTATATACCTTTTCTTCCAAACCGTATTATCTCAGGGTAGATGGCATTGAACTAGGCACCAAACTATATTATCACAGGCCGAGATACTTGTTTCTTTTCCGAGTTCTGTTGAACTGTTTAAGAGACTAGTGGTATTAGTCAAAACATGAGTGTGACTTATTGCTCAAGGTCGTCAGCCTAAATAATCGGAACCTCGAAACCTTCATTAAAACGAAGTGTGACTAGGGTTAGCTTGGTGGTCTAACTAATTTCAGCCGGCCTTGAGAGCACTAAAATTTATCAAAATCAAAGCACTTTGTCGTGTTCGAGAAGAGTCCCACATGGGGTGACTCAAACTAAAAAAGAAGAGCTTAAAACTTTAAACTTAGTAAAAGCAACACCTCACCTTACTTGAATTATGGGGAGTAATTCCTTTCAACAAGAGGATGATGAGATAATAAGGAAAAATTTCTTTTCAACACTAGCAACATTAGTCAATTCTCAGGAATAAAATTCTTTCAACAAGGGGATGATGTAACACTTAGCAATTTCAGGTCAAACATAAACTCTTTATCCTTGTTAAACTTTAATACTCTAGACTTAATTGGGTTAATTAAGTGTGTTAAACAATGCACGAACATTCATGTAATGATAATTCAAAGAGTTACTAGAAGAACACACACAAGTATTATACCCCGAACGTTGGTGAACTAATAAACCGATAACTATAGAATAACTTGTGTTAGCTTATTTGAAATTATCCGTATACGGGAACTTATGTGGAATTACTTGCAATTACTAGTTTTACGGTTTTATTGTATTCGTAACCGACACCGAAATAATTTGGGCCAACTAAGTATGTTGTATGATTAATGTTTTAATAGTTTTAATAATAAATAAAATGTACAAACAAGCCCAAACCAAACCAACCAAAATTTAACCCCCCCCCCCCCCCCCCCCCGCAAACCAAGCCTAGCCAACAAAATGACGCATTGGGTACCGCGACGCAGTGGGGAGGATTCCCACGCGGTACGCGATCGACATGTAGGTCGGCCCAAACGTGATTTAACCCTCTAAATGCATTTTAACCTCTTTTAATCACTTTTTTTTTCTTATCCTAAATGGCCCAAAACTCAACCTTTACGGAAACCATAGTTCCCAACCTCTGCAAATCTCATTCTTTAGTATCCTTGGAGCTTGCCAAGACTAAGGATCAAGTAGTTGAAAAGCTTTAGGTGTGTTTATCATAACCATTAACCTTTATCTTAGTTTTTATGTTTTATCCATGCAAATTCTAATGCCTATATCTAACATGGAATGTTTTAGTCATATAAAATTGAGTTGTTAATGATTTTTATGTGTATTGATGATGATTTGATTATTAAAACACTAGGATGCATGATTAGATTGCAAACTTGCTTGATAGGGGCAGATTTAGGCTTCTCGACCGGGTTCCCAGGAACCCCTTTGGTTTCGCAATTAAAGTGTTAATGTATATTAAAATCTGAAAAGGAAACTATAAGAAAAAAAATTAAGGAACCCATTTGTATAGATGATAAGTGCTCTAGTGTTAGAAACCCCCTGTAACAATCAACAGGTCTCCGGCTCAAATCTTAAGCAGGGCTTTTTTTTTTCGTTTCTTTTTTATTTTTTTTTACAAAAACTAGGGTTTTAGACAAACTCAACCCCATATCTTCCAAACAAACAAACATTGTTCACGTCTCTCACTCCCTCTCCCTACCTTCTCTCCAATTTTTCAAATGGACGAAACCCAACCAACCGACCTCCTCCTCCACGAGACCAGATACCTCGTTGGCTACCGCCCCTGCCTTCTTATCATTATCATTATTCTTTCCTCTATTCAACATCAACATCTCTGACTCTCTGAGGTTCTCCAAGATTCAATTTTTTAAGGGGTAAACATACCATTTATATAAGATTCCACGTTTCAATAATTAAATCGTATAAATCCCGATATTTTCATCACTTCGTTGCTGATTCAAGTAACTATTATCTTTGAAATCATTGTTTTTTTTCCAGATTCAATTATTCTTTCTCCTGTATTTGTATTTATTTTATGGTATTTTTCAATACATAATACTCTTTAATGTATAATACTTAAATATATATATATATATATATATATATATATATATATATATATATATATATATATATATAGGGAAATGATATTTTGGAAACCCACTTGAGTTGGAGAAACCCGTGGAAACCCTATGTAAAATCATTATTTTTTCCTGATTTTTTCAGCATAGCTTTTATATTCAATTTTATTAGTTTCGGCAAAAAAACATCAAAAAAGCGCCGAGTAGATTTTTTTGTTACACATGTGTTACACAAACTCGGTTTTATCATACGTCAGCATTGTTACATATGTAACATGTTTGTTACATAATTTTTAAAAAAAATTCCATTCGGCGCTTTTTTGATTTTTTTGACCGAAACTCATAAAATTAGGTATACAAGCTATTCTAAAAAAATTAGAAAAAAACAATGTTGTTACATAGGGTTTTCACGGGTTTCTCCAACTCAAGTGAGTTTCCACAGGATACTTAGCCTATATATATATATATATATATATATATATATATAAAGCCTATCAGATTCATTATACAAAGTTAAATCTATTTGAAATAAAATATCATTTGAATATAATGTATTGAATCTGTTTTATTTTGTGTATTTAATGTATTGAAGTTGTTTTATTTTATTAGTGTATTATCGATTTAGCTAGGGCGATACTCTTTTAGTAAGTTTTCTATACCATTGTGGTTAATTTCTACAAGTTTATAAATGTTCTCGTGTATTTTTAACTAATTTGAAACCTCAATTTGATATTTGGTAGTACGCAGATGAATATTTCAAGTTTTTTTCAAGACAAAGACCATCCAACATTGAATCATCATCTTCAACTAGTAAGCCCTTGAAAATAGATTTGGATAATCTTCTATGGGATCTCGCCGAAAAGAAACCATCTTATCACCCTAGTCCAAAAGATGAAATTAGACGGGAACAACTATAGGTATGTTATTTTTCCTTAAACATAATCGTATTTATATTGTGTGCTTTAAATTTCTAATGACGATGGTTTCATTATTGTATCGTATTTTTATTATGTGATGAACCTTACCACACTCGAACCGTCAAACAGACCCGAACCTTTGAACTGAGCCAAAATTTTTATGTTTGATCATATGAAACTAGAACACCTAAAAAGGAAACCCAGCGAAAAAAAATCCTAGATCCGCCAATGTTGCTTGATGTGAAAACTTTGATGAATTAGATTCTAGGGTTTTCAACCTTAGGCTTTTATGATGTTGTTTGGACTATCTTTATGCTAGTCTAGGCTAAATAACATGTTTTTGATGGTTTTTTAGATCAAAACATGTTGGTGTTCTTAACCTATCATTAAAGGAAACTTAGTTGATTTTAGGATTTTGATATTTACATGATATGGAATAGGTAATGATAAAACGGGGATTTTGTTATAATAGAAAAATAACCCCCACTAAATCCGCTAGTCGATTCAAAGCCTAGACATAAAACATAAATCAAAGACTAGCCTAGATAGTGTTATGGTCTAATAAAACAAAGAAACTAGAAGTTGAGGGGCTGAATGTGACAATTGTTCAAAGTTGCAAAGAGGGGTTAAAGGAAAAAAGGGTGGGGATCGATTTTCATCTTCTGGAAATCACCCAACACACCAAAACACACACACACACACACACACACACACACACACACACCTATAACTCATGAACCAAGCTCAAATATGCCTAAATCAAAGGGAGTTTCTTGATGCATGACGAAATTCTTGTTCATCTAGTGTTCTACACATCACAAGGTATTTCTAAACCCCTTTGATTACACCTAAAACACTTGTATGTGGAAGATGGTGAATTAAGTTCATATCAAAAACGTGATTTCTTCGCTTCTATGGACTTCTATGTGTTAGTAGACATCAAGGAAGCTATAAAACATGATGAATTGTTATATGTTGTTGATTCATATGAAATTGTGAATTTTCATTATGTATAAGTAGTGGGTTTATACCCTAAACCTGAATTATAGTACTATGTGGTAAAATCTTACAATTTCTATGTGATTGGTATCATATGTGTATGCTAATTGGTAAATTAATCATGTTCATGAGATTATGTTAATATGTAAAGCTTGAGGTTCAACCTCTAGGTTGAAACCACTTATGTCTAGTGATCTTGGTAACTTTTAGGAGTTGTTATAATGAGAAATTTAGGCTAAATGGGTCTAAACAACATGGTATTTGGATGATTAGATAAATGATTATGCTTTGGCTAAACTTGGACTGATGAAAACCAATTGAATTGGTGGGTACACACCAAATGTTTGATAAAATGCCAACTAGGTGAGAACTAGTGAACTAAGGAATTAGGAACAAGTGACAAGTTATCATTTGTGTGTGTGATGTTGGTTAGTTATAAGCCAAACTAATTGCATACTCCACATAAACAAGATAGCTATGTAAGAATATATTTATATATTCTAGTATGTGGCCCTTATAATCATTTATCCAATAAATGATCAATGACCTAAGTACCCCTATTGGTTTAACTATTCTTTATGTGATGGATGTAATTACCTTTAACCATAAAATAGGGTTTCCCCTTGGGTGTATAAATATAGATCATTAGGAGAGATTAGAGGCTAATGAACACCTTTACTTACACACACAAAACCATCATCCTCCCCTCTCTATAATTGAGATCTCTGATCTCCTTAAGCCATCCTAACTGTACACCCTAAATGGGAACCCGATCAGCGTAATCATCCTGTAATGGCATCGTCTTCCCTATCATCCTTTACTGGACTAACGGGTATGTCTGATTTATTATTATGTTTATGCATAATGTTTAAAGAATTGATCAACATATGGTATCGGAGCATATGTTGATTATATCAATTCTAATTCGATTTGCAAAAATAAATCAAATAAAATTAGATGGTTCTTGAATGATTCAAGAATAATAAATCAAATTAAATAATGGTTATGTGAATTCTTTCTAAAGTCAATATTGTGAATCACAGGAAACAAAAATCAAAACTTTGATTTAATAAACTGATTTGGTATTGAGCAGCCCAGGTTCTAAACTTTGGAAGAAGACCGTCTACACCGTGGTTCTAGCGACTTTGTGAAGGATCTGGTACGCGAGAAATCAAAAGACTTTCGATGGAGTGTTTTGCCTCACCAGGCTCACGGTTGATCAGATTAAAGAGGATGTTTTTCTTTGGATTAGTAACCGTTCGAGAGTGCACCCTCCGGCATGGGAGAAATATTGGTTTGTTTTTGACATTCTAGACATGTTGTAATCGGTTTTTCTTTTTGTTTTTCTGTTTGGTGGTGGCCGTTTTTTGGCCCTTTGGTGTATTTTGGAGACAGCGCCTTGCTAGGCCTTTATATTCATATATAAAGTCGTTTTCGGTTAAAAAAAACTGATTTGTGTTTTGATAAGATTTGGTTGATTAAGTGCTGAATCATTAAGTGGCCTGAATGGTTAAGAGGTTCTGAATGGTTAAGAGCTGAATCATTAAGCATCCCTTATTAGCTTAATGGTTCAACACTTAATCATTCCATTCAGATGCTGAAACAAACAGTCTCAATGCTGAATGATTCAGACCTGAATGGTTAAGAGGCTGATTAAGAGGCTATCAAACAACCCCTTAGTCGATTCACGCAAAAGAATTGCCAAAACGAAAAAAAAAGTCATGTTTTGATTTAAATTATGACACCGAAACTTTCCTCTCGGCAAATCACGAAATGTTTTTTCGTGATTTGATAAATAATGATTCTTGGATAATTTTGAAAGTCACGAAAATTAATTTTATTTGTTTAATTTTGCACATCATGAAAATCGCTAAAAATTGGTTAAAACCGGGATTAAAATCTGTTTCCTAAAATTTTGGGAGTAACTTAATCTCCAAGTTTTAAATTAAATGTTGATAATATTTTTTGAAATATTTTGAAGATTTACTGAAATCCCGAAATTAATTGAAACAAAATTTCTGAAATCCCTAAATTATAGCATTTATGAGTATCATAGTTCTCGGACGAATTGTTCACGGATTAACTTTTTCGAAAGATTGTTTTCATTTAGGTTTCCGGATTCAAGTTCTAGAACCAACAGTTCTCGGTTTTCTGTTTTCGAAAACCTTCAATTTCAAGAACCTAAACCTAAATCCGAGAACTATTACTAAATTCGAGAACCATTACTGATTCCGAAAACCATTACTGAATACGAGAATTCTCAAGAATTCGATAACTAACATGTTAACCGAGAACCTAACTAATTTCTGAGAACCTAAGGCCACCCGATAACTAGTAAATTTTTCGAGAACTACAAGGTCGAGAACTAACTATTTTTTTGAGAACCTCCTTGGTGTTTCCGAGAACTAGGAACAAGTTCGAGAACTAACTATTTTTTCGAGAACCTCCTTGGTGTTTCCGGGAACTAACTGTTTCCGAGACCTCAAAATTTTTCCGGAAACCTCATTTTTTCAAAAATATGAACCTACTAATTTGGAAACCCTTAATTAGTTTATTAGTTTTGTAAAACTTTACTTAATATGTTTTACAAAACCTAAATCAATAAACGCATTGCTTTACTTTGATAACACTAAAAAGGTCTCACTTCTGCCCAAAGGTGATGTGCTACCTTAACCTAGTTATCTAAGTCTAACTAAGCATAATGAATTAGTTTTGCCTAATTAATGTGAATGTCTCACTTCTGTCCAAAGATGATGTGTTACATTCATATCCGGCAAAACTAAATTGTGCCTAATAAATAAGTGTTCCACTTCTGCCCAAAGGTGATGTGCTACACTTAATTGCACATCATGCTTAAATGATTTCACTTCTACCCAAAGGTGACGTGCTGTGATTTAAGTAGAACTTTTAATTAATCTATTATATTAGGTGTTTATAATAGATGTTATCACAGCTTCCTTAAAATTAATGGTCCTTATTTCCACCAGCTTTAGTCTTATTTGCCCCATAGATCACTCTAACTTCTTCTCTTATCTATGTATCTTATTCTTCTCGAACTAAATCCACTGCAGCTCCCAATATGGGAATTGAAACTCTGACTGGTGCTAACTATGCTTCATGGAAAGACTCTCTCATGCTAATTCTAGGCATGTTAGATTTTGACTATGCAATAAGAGAGTTTGCCCCTCCTGAACTCACTGACAAAAGTACTGCTGCCCAAAAGGCTGTACATGAGAAGTGGGAGAGGTGTAACACAATGTCTCTCATGCTCATGAAGAATTCCATAAGTCCTGTTATCAGGGGAGCAATCCCAGATTCCCCAATTGCTAAGGATTTTCTAGCTTCTGTGGAGGAACAATTTAAAGGAACGTCTAAGGCGCATGCCAGCACTCTCATTCTGAAAACGGTGACTACGAAGTATGACGGGATTAGCATTATTCGTGAGCACATCCAGCTGGAGAAACCGGATGTTGCTTACCTGATGACCAGTGATTCAAAGAAAAGGAAGGGAAATTTTAATAAAAGGGAAGTTTCTAAGGTCCCTAAGTATAACACAAGTGCCTCCTCCAGCTGTAAGAACTCCAACGGGAAGCCTCACTGCAAGTTCTGTTGCAAGACAAGACATAAGCAGAAAGACTGCCCAAAATTTAAGGAGTGGCTGACTAAGAAAGGTAATGATCTTTTCATGATACTTGAGTCCTATAATTAAAATGTTCCAAATAACACATGGTGGTTTGATTCTGGTTCTATGGTTCATGTAACCAACTCACTACAGGGATTCCTTACAATCCAGAAGCTGGAAAGAAACCAAAGAACGTTTAGACCGGGAAATGGAAAGGAATTAGTCGTCGAGGTCGTGGGAACCTTACAATTAATTATGAAAACTGGTTTATGTATTAAACTTTATGATACCTTATATATTCCTGAGATTACTCGAAATCTTGTATCAGGACCAAAGTTAGACATAGATGGTTATGATGCTTCTGATGGTCATGGCAAACTTACTATTTCCTTTAATTCTCATGTGTTTGGTCGTGTTTTTCTGGATGGTGGTCTCTATAAATTAGAACTAGATGATGAATTTTCCAAATCTTTGTTGTCATATAATCTTGATGACACACTAACAAAGAGAAAACGAAAGCGAGACTTAGAAACTTCATCCATGTTGTGGCATCAACGTTTAGGCCACATTTCGAGAGAACGTTTAACTCGACTAATAAAGGACGAAGTTTTACCACTTCTCGATTTCAATAACTTTGGAACATGTGTCAAATGCCTTAAAGGTAAAATGACATCAACGAATAAGAAAGGTGCCACTAGGAGCTCTAATTTATTAGAACTCATTCACAATGACATTAGTGGCCCTTATTCCATCGCTGGAATCACAGGAAATACTTCATTTATCACTTTTATTGATGATTATTCCTGTTATATGTACTTGTATCTAGTCAAGGAAAAGTCTGAATCACGAGCTGTTGCTGAAAAACAGCTTAATCAGCAAATAAAAGTTGTGAGATCAGATAGAGGAGGTGAATATTATGGCAGACATACTGATGTGGGTCAGGCTCCTTGTCCATTTTATGAGTTTTGTAAGGATCACGGGATTGTGAACCAGTACACCATGCTCGATACTCCTCAGCAGAACGGTGTAGCCAAGAGAGAAAATAGGACCCTAATGGACATGGTACGTAATATGTTAGCCAACAAAGGTTTACCTCTATTCCTCTAGACCGAGGCCTTAAAAGAAGTTGTTCATATACTCAATAGAGTTCCTTCAAAGTCTATCCCTAAAACTCCTTATGAACTTTGGACATCAAGGAAACCGAGTCTAAAATATATGAAAGTATGGGGCTGCATTGCCGAAGCTAAACTTTATAATCCTTTTATAAGGAAACTTGACCCTAAAACAGTTAGCTGTTTCTTTATCGGTTATCCCAAG
This sequence comes from Ambrosia trifida, assembly GCA_028751855.1. Lineage (NCBI taxonomy): Eukaryota > Viridiplantae > Streptophyta > Magnoliopsida > Asterales > Asteraceae > Ambrosia > Ambrosia trifida. Next base: position 64,837,431 of record CM054123.1, read on the forward strand.
AATTCAAAGGGTTATCGTTTCTATTGTCCTTCCCATACCACTCGTATTGTAGAAACCAAACGTGCTGCGTTCCTGGAGGATTTTAAGGTCAGTGGGAGGAATGAAGATCCTTATGAAGATCTCCAAGAAGTACAAGAGGTGGGGCGAGAGACTCGTCGCTTACATTAACTCCGATTACTCCTCTTGCACCCAACACTGCACAACTCCATCTCACTCAGAACTCACAGCTGCTCCTAACGTACCTGAGAATGAAGGCACCTCAAACGCCCAGTACTAAGACGATGTTGAACCTGGAAATCAACTAAGGAGGTCATCTAGGTCCAAAAGGCCTACTAACTTTGATGATTATGAAACCTACCTGACTGAAGCTGACTTGGAAGCCGGAAAGCTAGTTGATCCTACCTCTTATCATAAAGCCATTAGCAGTGATCAATCTTCTGAATGGAATAAAGCTATGATTGATGAGCTTGAATCCATGAAGAAAAATAACGTTTGGGATTTGGTTGAATTACCCAACGGTGTCAAACCCTTAGGATGTAAATGGGTGTTCAAAACTAAACTTGATCCGAATGGGAACATTGAACTCTATACAACAAGATTGGTTGCAAAGGGCTACTCTTATAAAGAGGGAATCGATTATCAAGAAACATTTTCACCTGTTTCTCGAAAAGATTTTGTGACACCCGGCAAACTCAGGTTAGTAACGTTGACTAAACTAGTAAGTCTACCTTAGCGAGTCATGCATATTACGTACTTAACGGGGTCAGTCGAGTCGGTATGATGATTCTGGGAATCATCGGGAGTCGTTACGATGATCTGTGGGGTCATCGGGAGTCGGTCCATAACCATGTGTACAAGGATTGGTGATTCGTGGAATCGCCGGGTTTAACGCACCCGCGAGTCTCGAGTCCCGGGAATTGGTGAACGGATGTAAACGTGTTAGTTATCGTGCATTATATGTTTGAAATCATTATGTGACTTATCAGTATGTGAATACGTGTTTATATATGTTAAAATAGTGTTTAACGCGCCAAAAACCCGTTCCAGCATCACAGGGGCGATTAGGAGCTGGGGAGACCCCTAATCGCCTATATCTTAGGCGAGTAGGATGAGGTTGGGGCGAGTAGGGCCCCTACTCTCCTGAATAGAGGCGAGTAGGAGCCCCAATCGCCTGAAGGGACCTGCTACTCGCCTATACTGCTGAACACGGGTCAAAACACCTATAAATAGAACCCTTGACTCCCCAAACACCATTTGTGCAACCCTAACTGATCCTAAGCCTCCCACACACCTTGAAACACCTCTGGAACTTGCTTTGCCTCAAAACACACCATCACCAAGCTTATACACCCTTCTTTAAAAATCCAAGGTGTGTTCTTCATCCTACACCTTTGTAAAGTTGTTGTTTTGGTTCCCCAAAAGTCCAGACCTTGTTTTGCAAAGTTTGTGTCTTTAAAACCCTTTGAAAAGAGTTCTAAAACAAGTCTACACCATAATACTTGCTATATGTGAAGTATTTGTGCATATGATGATTGTTGGTGATTATAACATGAATGTTTCCATGAATTTGTTGTACTTCTGATGTGTAGGTGTTGTTAGGATGATTATCTATGAGTTTAAGCCCTTGTTATGATGTTTAGGTGCAAGTATGCATTTTGACCCATTTGGGTAATTCTTGAAGAATAGGATGTTATGATGTGATTCATTGCTTGTTTATGGTTAGAAATCATGCTAGGATGATGATATAACATAGAGATGATGAATTGCAACTTGTAGGAGATGAAATCTGATTGTTTCCATATAGGGAAAGATAAGGTTAGTTAATGAAACCTAGTATTTGCCATTTTTGGAAATAATCGCACCGAGCCCGTTAGAGCAGAGATAAATTGGGGGTTTTTGCTTGGAAAGGGTTGGTTAATAGTTTAGTTTTGATATTGGGTGTTTTTACATGTTTCGGATCTGATTTGGAGTGTTCGGCGCGCGAAAATGCACAACAGAGCTGCAGAGGCGAGTAGGATCCTACTCGCATGAGGCTTCATGCGAGTAGGCTCCTAATCGCCTAATGTTCAGGCGAATACAATCCTATTCGCCCCAAGCACTAGTGATTACAATCCTAAATGCTAGTTTGATTCCTAAATGCTACTTTTACTAGTGATTACAATCCTAAATGCTAGTTTGATTCCTAAATGCTACTTTTACTAGTGATTACAATCCTAAATGCTACTTTTACTAGTGATTACAATCCTAAATGCTAGTTTGATTCCTAATCGCGTATAATGCTGCGGTATGTATATTTTAACATCCCGGAACATGATTTGACGCCTAAGAACATGATAGGAACCCCGGGATGCACCCAATGACTTAGTAATACGTGTTCGGACCTGTTTACGCGTTAATCAGACATTATGCTAGACTAGGTGAACTATTGCGCGTATTAAGTGTTTAATCGCATATGTTGCATGATGTTTTGTATTTACCTAACACGTGGGATGTCGGGTCACCAATGGGATGTCGGGTCTTGTCTGGCACAGTCAGTTTAACAGTTAAAGATGTTTTCAAACGTTTATGGTCATGGTCTGGACATTCGGGGACTAGTTAACCTGCGGGTTATTAGTCCGGATACTTATACACATCTTATGATAGGTCGCCGCTCTTTGGCGCTATCATAGCATAATTACTTAACTGTTTTCAAGTAACGCAAACCGAGGTGAGTTTCACAGCCCCACTTTTACTGTTTTGCTTTCGGGGGAGAAACATGCTTCGTACAAACTGTTTAAAGGTCATGTTATACTATGGGTACTTTATGTTACTATACAGCTTTTATGGAAAGTCCCAGGGGGAAACCATGAATGTGCTGGAACGCACAACGAGGGAAATGTGGATAGATCTATTGGGCCTCACAAACCCCACTCGACGGCGGGGCCGGGCGGGTGCATATTGTCTCTACCTATCGGGTTACCGAGGCATCGGTAGCCCCGTCATCTGGGCTGGTATCATCTTTTGGTTCATGTTTAGTAATGGGTTCCCAACCGTAGTAGTAAAAACACTTAACGTCTAGCTAACGTTCTTATGACATAGTATTAACGAGAATGATCTTTGTGAACTTGTGACAACAGTTTTATAAAAGAAAACCTGTGAACTCACCAGCATTATATGTTGACATTTTTGGCATGTTTTCTCAGGTCGCTAAGGTAGCAGTCAATGGGCTAGGCGCACGGAGTCATGCACAGCGTCTAATATTTTGAAGCATATTAAACAATGTTTTGTAAACAATGATATGTCTTTTGGTTGTAAACAAGAATGCTTCCGCTGCTGGTTTACGGCTCAAAGCATGATATTTTGATTTTAAAAATATATATGAATGCATGTTTGTTGTATGTTTATTGTGATCGTTAACTGAGATTCTGGTGTGTCACGCGCCTCGCGGTAAAACCCCGCACGTGGAATTTGAGGGTGTGACAGATTGGTATCAGAGCCAACGGTTATAGTGAACTAGGACTGCATGTAGAGTCTAGTCTATAACTGAGTCGCACACACTAGACGGTCACAGATAGTCGAGTCTTGACAAGTGGGTAACAACATGACTAGTCGGGGGTGTCGGTGTCATCATCTTCTACGCTACATCATCTGCTTACTCTTTATCATCCCATTTCTTGACTCATCCTTACTATGATTCGACGGCGAACGATATACTATTGAACTTTCTTGGCGGCGGTGTACATTGGGGTAGCTTCGGCGTACTCTTGAGATCTGTCCAGGGATTTGGACATCTCCGTTCTATGCCCTAATGGACACGCTCGTTCTTATGCATACTATCTTGTGCTTATACTTATGATAATACCATGATTGGGCGCTAGTGTTCGGTGACTTGAACTTCAAACTTAAAGCACGCCTGGAGGACCATGTAGAACAGTTTATCGTGTCGGGTGCACACGAGATTATAAACTGTGATGCATGGGATCCCTGGCGGACTTTGGGCTTGAACGGATGGACCCGAACTGGGCTCGGTCTAGTTTCTTGAAATTCCTAATGGGTTATACCACGGGCAAGCCTAAATCTTTTGTTTCATGTTGTGACAGAAGATGTCGGGAGCTCGTGGAGGTCGCAGAGGCGGCCGTGCTGGCGGCCGTGGTGGCGGCGGTGGCCGTGGGAACATTAATATGACCCAAGCGGAGTTGGATAACCTGATGCAGCAGCATGTGAATATTGCTTTGGCTGCATTCCAAGCCGCTCATAATGCTATGGGTGGTAGTGGTACGTCGATTCTCACCTATCCTATCTTGTCCTGGGGTACTGTACCTTTTCTTGATTTTCACCTGTGTGTCTGTTCCAGGTGGTGCTGTCAATCCCCCTCTACCCCAGTGCTCTTACAAAAAGTTTATGGATTGCAAGCCCCACAACTTTAGTGGCACTGAAGGGGCAGTGGGACTGCTCCGCTGGTTGGAGAAAATTGAATCGGTTTTCTCGATGTGCAGCTGCCCGGAAGGCGACCGGGTGAAATATGCTCCTGCGACCCTGGAGGATCAAGCTCTGACTTGGTGGAACTCCACCACCCAGACTATGGGTATTGGGGAAGCTCATGCCATGCCCTGGAAAGAGTTCGTTCAGTTGTTGAAAAACGAGTACTGTCCGAGGGATGAGATCCAGAAACTTGAGCACGAAGTCTGGAATCATAAGATGGTGGGGTCCGAGATTGAAGCTTACACTGCTAGGCACAATGAGTTGGCGGTGTTGTGCCCTGATCTGCACGCACCCGAATACCGGAGGATTGAACACTATGTTGCTGGGTTGGTACCGGAGATTGCGGGGTTGGTTGCTGCGGGTAATCTCACTATTTATTCTGAGGTGGTTCGGTCGGCTCACAGGCTGACCAACATGAAGGTGGCTGAAGGGGTCTTGCCTCCTCGAGGCGCTACTGTGAAGGCTCCTGATGGTAACAAGCGGAAGTGGGAAGCTGTGGGGAAAGGCTCGAGTTCGGCTCAACCTCAGCAGGTGAGGAAGTCTGATACTGGGGGATCGTCGTCTGAACAGAAACCGGGGGGTTATTCGGGGAAACTGCCGAAATGTGACCGGTGTGGATTTCACCACAACGGTCGTTGCGAGGATCGGAACCGCTGCCACAGGTGCCATAAGCTTGGGCACCAGGCAAAGGATTGCAGGGTTAATCTTCAGGGTAACCGGAACCCACCTGCTACACCTACTCCGGCTCCTCATGTTGCTGCTCCCCAGGGAAACCGGGGAAAATAGGGGTGCTTTAATTGTGGTGAGCTTGGTCACTACAAGCGCGAATGCCCCAAGTTGAAGCAGGGCGAGGCTGGGAAGAACGGGTAGGGTAATGGAAACAATGGGGGCGGAGGCATGAATGCTCGCGCCTTCGTGATTGGTTCGAGCGGTGCTCGACAGGATCCTGACACTGTTACTGGTACGTTTCTTCTCGATAATCGCTATGCTACGGTTTTATTCGATTCCGGTGCCGATAAGAGTTTTATATCTCTTGGGTTTAGTCAATTGCTTGATAGGGTACCTACACCTTTAGAGGCTAAGTACTTGATAGAGTTGGCTGATGGTAAGAAAGTCGAAGCGACGCACGTCCTTAGGGAGTGTCGCCTTGAGTTGTCGGGTTATTCATTTCCTATTGATCTTATGCCGGTGTCCTTGGGTAGTTTCGATGTTGTCGTGGGTATGGATTGGTTCTCTTTGTATCATGCTGAGATCGTTTGTTTTGATAAAGTCATTCGACTTCCTCTCCCTGATGGAGAAATTCTGTTGGTGCACGGTGATAAGAGCGGGGTCCCTTTGAGTATCATTTCGTGCCTATAAGTATCTTTGGAAGGGGTATTCTGCCATTCTGGCACTTGTTTCGGTTTCGTCGGAGGAAGAGAAGAAGATCGAAGATATTCCTGTTGTCCGTGATTTTCCCGATGTATTTCCTGAAGACTTACCTGGTCTTCCGCCTTATTGTCAGGTCGAATTCAGTATTGAACTTGCTCCAGGTGCGGCCCCTATTGCCCGAGCCCCATATCGTCTTGCACCTCCCGAGATGCAGGAGTTGTCTAACCAGTTGCAGGAGCTGTTAGAGAAGGGTTTCATTCGACCTAGTTCGTCCCCGTGGGGAGCCCCTATTTTGTTTGTCAAGAAGAAGGACGGAAGCCTACGAATGTGTATCGACTACCGGGAATTGAACAAGGTTACCATCAAGAATCGTTATCCTCTTCCTCGCATCGATGACTTATTTGACCAGCTTCAGGGTTCTAGTTTCTATTCGAAGATCGATTTGAGGTCGGGGTACCATCAGTTGAGGGTTCAAGAAGCTGACATTCCGAAGACCGCCTTTCGAACTCGCTATGGCCATTTCGAATTCTTGGTCATGCCTTTTGGTCTCACCAATGCACCGGCCATTTTTATGGATTTGATAAACCGTGTTTGTAAGCCTTATCTCGATAAGTTCGTGATTGTCTTCATTGATGATATTCTAGTCTATTCCAAGAACGAGGTGGACCACCAGGAACACTTGCGTCTTGTTTTGGAACTCCTGAGGCGGGAACAGTTGTACGCCAAATTTTCTAAGTGTAGCTTCTGGTTGCGTGAAGTCCAGTTCCTTGGTCATGTAGTTAATGAGAAAGGAATTCACGTTGACCCAGCTAAGATTGAGGCCATTAAAGACTGGGAAGCACCAAAGACGCCATCTGAGGTGCGGCAATTCCTAGGCCTTGCAGGTTATTATCGTCGTTTTATCGAGGGATTTTCAAAGATCGCTCAACCCCTCACCTCGCTTACCCAGAAGGACAAGAAGTTCGACTGGGGTGATTCGCAGGAGTCGGCCTTCCAGATGTTAAAGGCTAAACTCTTTTCTGCTCCTATCTTGTCCTTGCATGAGGGCACGGACGATTTTGTGGTTTATTGTGACGCTTCTATCCAGGGTCTAGGTTGTGTACTGATGCAGTGCGAGAAGGTCATCGCCTATGCTTCTCGTCAGCTCAAAGTTCATGAGAAAAACTACCCCACCCATGATCTGGAATTGGGTGCTGTAGTCTTTGCTTTAAAGATTTGGAGGCATTACTTGTACGGTACCTAGTGCACTATCTACACCGATCACAAGAGCCTCCAGCATATCTTTGATCAAAAGGTGTTGAATATAAGACAGCGTCGCTGGGTCGAGCTCCTTAATGATTACGAGTGCGCTATTAAATACCATCCTGGCAAGGCGAATGTAGTCGCAGACGCCTTGAGCAGGAAGGAAACGGCTAAAACTCGTCGTGTTCGAGCTCTTCAGCTCACCATCCATTCCGGCTTACCTGATCGAATCCGTTCGGCGCAACAAGAAGCTTTGAAGGAGGAAAACCTTAAAGCTGAAACCATGCATGGTGCTGATAGCCACCTTGAACTCAGGTCCGATGGCCTACATTATTTCGCTGAACGTATTTGGGTCCCTTTATTTGGGGGCTTGCGGGAACTCGTTCTTGATGAAGCTCACAAGTCCCGGTACTCTATTCACCCTGGCTCTGATAAGATGTATCAAGACCTAAAGATACTTTATTGGTGGCCGAACATGAAGGCGGACGTGGCTTCGTACGTGAGCAAGTGCTTGACCTGTGCCAAGGTCAAGATCGAATATCAAAAGCCATCCGGCCTTCTGCAACAGCCTGAAATTCCCGAGTGGAAATGGGAGCGGATTACGATGGACTTTGTGACCAAACTCCCGAAATCGCCCAGTGGTTGTGACATGATCTGGGTGATTGTTGATAGGTTGACAAAGTCTGTGCACTTCCTCGCTATCAAAGAGACCGATGGCCTCGAGCGTCTGGCACGGTTATATCTCAAGGAAGTGGTCTCTCGGCACGGGGTGCCTGTCTCTTTTATTTCTGATCGTGATTCACGATTCGCCTCTAACTTCTGGAAATCCTTGCATAAGGCTCTGGGTACTCAGTTAGACATGAGCACAGCCTATCATCCGCAAACTGACGGTCAAAGTGAGCGGACAATCCAAACACTAGAAGACATGCTCCGGGCATGTGTGATCGATTTTGGCAAGGGGTGGGAGAGTCATCTACTGTTGGTGGAATTCTCCTACAACAATAGTTACCATTCTAGCATCAAGGTAGCTCCGTTCGAGGCTCTTTACAGGCGGAAATGCCGGTCTCCTCTTTGTTGGGCCGAGGTGGGTGAGAGTCAACTCACCGGCCCGGAACTTGTGTACGAGACTTCCGAGAAGATCGTACAAATCCGTAACCGCATGGCAGCAGCTCGGGACCGTCAAAAGAGCTATGCCGATTGTCGTCGCAAACCTTTAGAGTTTGAGGTTGGCGACAGGGTTTTGTTGAAGGTATCTCCGTGGAAGGGCGTTATACGTTTTAGGAAGCGGGGCAAATTGAATCCTCGGTATGTGGGACCGTTCGCAATTCTGGAACGGATTGGACCGGTAGCATACAGACTTGATCTGCCAGCTGAACTCAGTAATGTTCATAATGTCTTCCATGTCTCTAATCTGAAGAAGTGTTTGGCGGATGAATCTTTGGTTGTTCCTCTCGAAGAGATCAAGGTGGATGATCGTCTGCGTATTGTGGAGGAACCGGTTGAAATTCTTGACTATAAAATCCGTAGCCTTCGCCGGAGTAAAATCCGCATTGTTAAAGTCCGTTGGAACTCAAATCGTGGACCGGAGTTCACGTGGGAACGGGAAGATCAAATGAAGGCTAAGTATCCCCACTTATTTCCTAAGCGCGCGTTCGAATCAAGGCATGTCTCTGCTGAAGCTGAATGAATCTCGGGTCGAGATTCCCTTCAACAGGGGGATGATGTGGCGACCGGAAAATTTTCCTTCTCATTTTTCTCTTCCTTTTTGGCCTTGGGCAATTTTCGGGACGAAAATTCTTTCAACAGGGGGATGATGTGACACCCGGCAAACTCAGGTTAGTAACGTTGACTAAACTAGTAAGTCTACCTTAGCAAGTCATGCATATTACGTACTTAACGGGGTCAGTCGAGTCGGTATGATGATTCTGGGAATCATCGGGAGTCGTTACGATGATCCGTGGGGTCATCGGGAGTCGGTCCATAACCATGTGTATAAGGATTGGTGATTCGTGGAATCGCCGGGTTTAACGCACACACGAGTCTCGAATCCCGGGAATTGGTGAACGGATGTAAACGTGTTAGTTATCGTGCATTATATGTTTGAAATCATTATGTGACTTATCGGTATGTGAATACGTGTTTATATATGTTAAAATAGTGTTTAACGCGCCAAAAACCCGTTCCAGCATCACAGGGGCAATTAGGAGCTGGGGAGACCCCTAATCGCCTATATCTTAGGCGAGTAGGATGAGGTTGGGGCGAGTAGGGGCCCTACTCGCTTGAATAGAGACGAGTAGGAGCCCCAATCGCCTGAAGGGACCTGCTACTCGCCTATACTGCTGAACATGGGTCAAAACACCTATAAATAGAACCCTTGACTCCCCAAACACCATTTGTGCAACCCTAACTGATCCTAAGCCTCCCACACACCTTGAAACACCTCTGGAACTTGCTTTGCCTCAAAACACACCATCACCAAGCTTATACACCCTTCTTTGATAAAATCCAAGGTGTGTTCTTCATCCTACACGTTTGTAAAGTTGTTGTTTTGGTCCCCAAAAGTCCAGACCTTGTTTTGCAAAGTTTGTGTCTTTAAAACCCATTGAAAAGAGTTCTAAAACAAGTCTACACCATAATACTTGCTATATGTGAAGTATTTGTGCATATGATGATTGTTGGTGATTATAACATGAATGTTTCCATGAATTTGTTGTACTTCTGATGTGTAGGTGTTGTTAGGATGATTATCTATGAGTTTAAGCCCTTGTTATGATGTTTAGGTGCAAGTATGCATTTTGACCCATTTGGGTAATTCTTGAAGAATAGGATGTTATGATGTGATTCATTGCTTGTTTATGGTTAGAAATCATGCTAGGATGATGATATAACATAGAGATGATGAATTGCAACTTGTAGGAGATGAAATCTGATTGTTTCCATATAGGGAAAGATAAGGTTAGTTAATGAAACCTAGTATTTGCCATTTTTGGAAATAATCGCACCGAGCCCGTTAGAGCAGAGATAAATTGGGGGTTTTTGCTTGGAAAGGGTTGGTTAATAGTTTAGTTTTGATATTGGGTGTTTTTACATGTTTCGGATCTGATTTGGAGTGTTCGGCGCGCGAAAATGCACAACAGAGCTGCAGAGGCGAGTAGGATCCTACTCGCATGAGGCTTCATGCGAGTAGGCTCCTAATCGCCTAATGTTCAGGCGAATACAATCCTATTCGCCCCAAGCACTAGTGATTACAATCCTAAATGCTAGTTTGATTCCTAAATGCTACTTTTACTAGTGATTACAATCCTAAATGCTAGTTTGATTCCTAAATGCTACTTTTACTAGTGATTACAATCCTAAATGCTACTTTTACTAGTGATTACAATCCTAAATGCTACTTTTACTAGTGATTACAATCCTAAATGCTAGTTTGATTCCTAATCGCGTATAATGCTGATGTATGTATATTTTAACATCCCGGAACATGATTTGACGCCTAAGAACATGATAGGAACCCCGGGATGCACCCAATGACTTAGTAACACGTGTTCGGACCTGTTTACGCGTTAATCAGACATTATGCTAGACTAGGTGAACTATTGCGCGTATTAAGTGTTTAATCGCATATGTTGGATGATGTTTTGTATTTACCTAACACGTGGGATGTCGGGTCACCAATGGGATGTCGGGTCTTGTCTGGCACGGTCAGTTTAACAGTTAAAGATGTTTTCAAACGTTTATGGTCATGGTCTGGACATTCGGGGACTAGTTAACCTGCGGGTTATTAGTCCGGATACTTATACACATCTTATGATAGGTCGCCGCTATTTGGGGCTATCATAGCATAATTACTTAACTGTTTTCAAGTAACGCAAACCGAGGTGAGTTTCACAGCCCCACTTTTACTGTTTTGCTTTCGGGGGAGAAACATGCTTCGTACAAACTGTTTAAAGGTCATGTTATACTATGGGTACTTTATGTTACTATACGGCTTTTATGGAAAGTCCCAGGGGGAAACCATGAATGTGCTGGAACGCACAACGAGGGAAATGTGGATAGATATATTGGGCCTCACAAACCCCACTCGACGGCGGGGCCGGGCGGGTGAATATTGTCTCTACCTATCGGGTTACCGAGGCATCGGTAGCCCCGTCATCTGGGCTGGTATCATCTTTTGGTTCATGTTTAGTAATGGGTTCCCAACCGTAGTAGTAAAAACACTTAACGTCTAGCTAACGTTCTTATGACATAGTATTAACGAGAATGATCTTTGTGAACTTGTGACAACACTTTTATAAAAGAAAACCTGTGAACTCACCAGCATTATATGTTGACATTTTTGGCATGTTTTCTCAGGTCGCTAAGGTAGCAGTCAATGGGCTAGGCGCACGGAGTCATGCACAGCGTCTAATATTTTGAAGCATATTAAACAATGTTTTGTAAACAATGATATGTCTTTTGGTTGAAAACAAGAATGCTTCCGCTGCTGGTTTACGGCTCAAAGCATGATATTTTGATTTTAAAAATATATATGAATGCATGTTTGTTGTATGTTTATTGTGATCGTTGACTGAGATCCTGGTGTTTCACGCGCCTCACGGTAAAACCCCGCACGTGGAATTTGAGGGTGTGACAGATTTCTTAAGGATCGTCATGGCATTAGTAGCTCATTTTGATCTAGAGTTACATCAAATGGATGTCACAACCACTTTCCTAAATGGCGACTTGAATGAAGACGTGTTCATGAAATAGCCTGATGGCTTTAAACCTGAAGGTCAATAACATCTAGTCTGTAAGCTGAAGAAATCGATATACGGGCTAAAGCAAGCATCAAGACAATGGTATCTAAAGTTTGATGAAGTCATGAAGAAACAGGGTTTCCTTAAAAATCAAGTGGATCAATGCAGCTACCTCAAGATGAGTGGAAGCAACTTTACTATACTTGTCTTTTACGTTGATGACATTCTTTTGGCAAGTAATAGTTTAGACATGCTGCATGAGTTGGAGCGCTTACTCTCGCATAATTTCAACATGAAGGATCTCGGAGAGGCTTCTTACGTTATAGGCATCGAAATACACCGATATAGACACAAAGAGTGTACGTGTATGTATGGATCGTATAACAACAAAGAATGATCAAACAAGTTAGTTTTAGGTGCGGAATCCCTAAAACAATCACAAAATAATAGTCAAACAGATCAAAACAAGTAAATCATCATTTCAAAAGCTTTTCATTAATTATAAACTCGATTACACGTTTAGAGATTGATACAAACAGGGTAAGAACGTGAAAAGAGCTAAATAAACTTCTAGAGAGACTTTCAGAAAGTGGAGGGAATAATATGAAAAAAAGTTACATTCAAAAATCAAGCTTGACTATATATAGACTGCACATTCGCCCACTTTGTTCGTGCGAATGTGCAGGTTAGACCAAACCAACTGGTCGAACCAAGCTATACATAAACATTAAACACATTCGACCAAAGCTTGTTCCTTCGCACCCTCTGATCTTCCTTCGCACCAACTAGAATCTTCCTTCGTACCTACCATTTCTCCTTCGCACCAACGACATTTCACAAAACATGTTTATTGTTCAATCCGAAGCACTAGTCGCACAATTACAAAGTGGTATCAGAGCCATTCTGGATCAAAAACCACAAATTAATAGTTTCTCAGTTGATTTGGACCCAATTTTGGTCAAAAAGTTTCTGTTTTCAATGAACAAACTGATTTGATAAGATTTTGATTGATTACAACTTGATTTCAAGGTTAAATTGGATAATTCTCTTCATTAAAGTTGTTCCAAATCAATTCCGATTCAAAACCTGATTTAGATCATCAAAATCCATCAACATTTGATAAACATGATCAAAATTAACGGATTTTCAAAGAATAACCTTTTTTGAATTACCAGGGGTCGAACGTAGAGAGAGTGGTCGAAAGTGTGAGTTCATTTGGTCGAAAGAGAGATTTTGTGGTCGAAGGAGGTGTTTTAGTGGTCGAACGTAGACTTTCATTGCGTATATTTGTTCATTCGCCCGTTGGTGTTACATTCGACTGATCGAACGGTCGAAGGAGAAGGAAAACGGTCGAACGAGAGAAGAAAGCGGTCGAAAGAGATTTTGTGATATCAGTCCACATTCGTATCAATCCAAACGGTCGAAGGAGAAGAATATTTCTCATTCGCACGTTCGATAGTACGAAAGAGTTTCCTGTTTTAAAATATTACTAATCTTTTCGTGTTTAAACGTTTACAGGTTAAGATGTGGAATTTCCCAACAACGCCAAGACCTACTCCAGCACCACAACAGCAGACAACACAAGATCCATGGTCAGTTGCAGCCCAGAAGACTAGTCCACCATCTCAGCCAATCAATTACATGGCTATGACTAGTTGGGCTCCTCAACAAGTTGTGCAACCACTACAACAACCAATTGACAACTATTGGGGAGTAGCAGCAGCTGCCGTTCATTCGCAGACGACCAATGCCATATCCACACTTATTCATGATCTATCATCAGGAAGCGGCAATCGTCCACCAAAGCTCATGGACATGAAGGAGTACAACACATGGAAGACAAAGTTCAAGATCCATGTGGAGGGACAAGGACTTGAGGGAGCCGAGGCATGGCAAATGATAGTAAAGGGTTATGTTGCTCCTATTCTGGAGAATACTGGAGAACCGATACCGTTGTAGAATTTGGCTGATGATGAGAAAAAGAGGTTTGCAATCGAGAAGAAAGCGTTTTCTCAGTTATCTTAAGCGATCAATACTGACTTGCTACATCAGTTTGGATCATGTACAACATCTAAACAATTGTGGGATATGCTGAGAAACCGACATGATGGTAATGAGAAGACAAGGAAGCTGAGAATGGAAGAGCTTCGAAAAGAATTTGAGAACTTTAGTTACATGGGCAACGAGACTCTAAAAGAGTTGGTTCCACGGTATTGCCATTTGCTCACAGAACTTTCGAGCAATGAGATCAGCATACCGATGTCAGAATTGGTGGATAAATTTGCTGATGCTTTACCACCATACTGGAACCAACACATTGAAGTGTTGAAGGAAAAGGATGCATACCAGTATTGGACTATCAACGAGTTCATTCAAAAGCTGGAAAACAAAGAAATGGAGGAGAAGAGGAAAGCCAAGAGAGCGCAGATTCCACAGAATCCAGATCTGTATGTGAGTGGTACATCTAACTCTTTTTCTTCTTCAAGCACTACTTCAAATGTTGCTCCTCACATTGCATGTGTATCCAATGTTGTTGAACCCACAAAAGCACCAATCAACTACCTTGCCCAAACTTCATCATATACACCATCATACACACCACAATCTTATCCAACACCAAACTTTATTCCACCTTTTTCACCTTTACAACAAGCTGCCTGCTACACAGCAAGTCAACCTCAACAACAACAACAATATACTCCTCACATGAATCACATGCAGATTACTCAAGCACAATCAAATCAAAGTCCGATTGTGTTAGAGACCTCTAATCTTAACAATGTGACTGTTGAAATTGCTCAACAGCATGTTGCTTTAGTATCTGCTATGGTCGCATCATACAACGGTTTGGTTGCGAGTCAGATTGGAAACAACAATCTCACCAATGAGGACTACGCACAAATCGATAAAGAGGAGATAGAGCTTATGGACATACAGTGGGCATTTGCGAGCATAATGAGGAGAGCCTCTGATTTTATCCAGAAGACTGGAAGAACTGACTTTTCAACTTCTCCGAACACCACTTACGGCTTCAACAAAGCCAAGGTTACATGCTTCAATTGTGGTGAGAAGGGTCATTTCAAGAGAGAGTGTACACAGCCGGCACAGCAAGGTAATCGAAACCCGTTCAATTCAACCTACCAAAACAGACAAAACCAAAATCAGAATCAGGTTTCATACAACAGTCCCAACATTTCAAGCTTTCAACCTCAAAACAACTACCAGAACCGTCAACACACACAACAAAATACCAACACTAGACAACCCACAACTCAAAACCAATCTCAACAAAATCCAAACCAAACCATTGTTCCTATCTCTACACCTAACACTCAAAACCAAAACCAAACTGACAATCAAAACCAAGCACTTGTGATTCAAAAGGATGAAGGTTTTGATTGGACGGGTATGCAATTGGGGGTGGAGGAGATTACTGCTGGAAACGTGGCTTGTGTGGCACAGAAGATGAGTTTGGATGAGCATGAGGAGATTGAAGAGGAGGTTGTGATAGAGAAAGTGTCGGAGTTGAAAATAGAGGAGTTGAATGAGGAGGTGACTGTTGAGGGTGAAGACAAGAAATCTGGAATGATTCTTGATTTCGTCACGGATGTTGGAGAGCACTATGATTCAGCTTATTCGGATATGGAGAGTGATTCTGACTCAGAAGCTAGTGTGAATTCACTAGACGATGACATTGATCAGTTGCTAGCTGAAGCTGATTTCCTTATGACCCGCAAGTCTTGCATGGTGGATGATGCGTGCACCAAGATTGACTACTCCAAATTCTTTGCAGGGAAGGAAGCTCACTTCGCGTTAATGGCAATGACAGAACCTCCTAAATCGGCAAGTTCTGAATCTCAATCTAAAGTGTGTGTTAAATGTGCTGATTTTGATAAATTGACAGAAGAAAATAAGCTTCTCAAGGTCCAACTTGAGAGTGCCAAAATAAACTGTCAGATTTATCAAAAAGATTTAAAAGATTTCAACAAAGTTCTTGATGGTTATAAAAAGGATGTGTCTGAACTCAAAAAGACTTTGTCAATAAAACAACTTGCCATTAATAACTATATTAATGAAATGGAAAACACCAAGTTAGAAATGGCAACCATCAAGTGCTTCGCTGAAAAAGTGAATAAGAAGTTAGAGAGTTATAAGCACATTGCATATGTAGTTGACCATATCATAGAAGAACCCTCCTAGTCGAATAGTGCAAACTATAAGGCGGTCCCATCTCCGGTGTTGTTCGAAAACCATAATCTACATGCAATACCACCGGAGACTTTAGTCAATTCTGACTCCACATCAGATAACGAGCCCAACACTTCCAGTGTCGGAGACCCGTATTCTGATGTGAGACCTGTATTGGGAAACAATGAGGGTGTGGTCGCTGGAGATGATTCTGATGAAGAAGATGAACAATCTGAGACGGTTGAAAATGATAGTGATATCCCTGATGAAAATCATATAATCACTACTGAGCCAGTCTCACCATCTCAGATCGTTCATCCCATGACAAATGCTCATCGTAAGAATGTTGGTAAGAAAGCTGAAAAGTCTGTTGGTAAGAGTGTTGAAAAGAAAGAGGTAAAGAAAATTGAGAAAAATGTAGTTAAACTGGTTGAAAAGAAAAATGAAATTAAAATTGAGAAACCTAATGATATGAGCAACGAATCATGTGACAAACCTGTGAAAATCTTCTATCGGATGCAAGGCTCAGATAAGATTTTGTCTGATGACGAATATCCGATTAAATTTGTGAATTATTCCAAAATCGAAAAGATCTGGCAGGAAAGTACAATTTGGTTTCCAAAATTTGAACGAACCAATGACATTCCTCCAGAAATTTTAGAGACCTCTAATCTTAACAATGTGACTGTTGAAATTGCTCAACAGCATGTTGCTTTAGTATCTGCTATGGTCGCATCATACAACGGTTTGGTTGCGAGTCAGATTGGAAACAACAATCTCACCAATGAGGACTACGCACAAATCGATAAAGAGGAGATAGAGCTTATGGACATACAGTGGGCATTTGCGAGCATAATGAGGAGAGCCTCTGATTTTATCCAGAAGACTGGAAGAACTGACTTTTCAACTTCTCCGAACACCACTTACGGCTTCAACAAAGCCAAGGTTACATGCTTCAATTGTGGTGAGAAGGGTCATTTCAAGAGAGAGTGTACACAGCCGGCACAGCAAGGTAATCGAAACCCGTTCAATTCAACCTACCAAAACAGACAAAACCAAAATCAGAATCAGGTTTCATACAACAGTCCCAACATTTCAAGCTTTCAACCTCAAAACAACTACCAGAACCGTCAACACACACAACAAAATACCAACACTAGACAACCCACAACTCAAAACCAATCTCAACAAAATCCAAACCAAACCATTGTTCCTATCTCTACACCTAACACTCAAAACCAAAACCAAACTGACAATCAAAACCAAGCACTTGTGATTCAAAAGGATGAAGGTTTTGATTGGACGGGTATGCAATTGGGGGTGGAGGAGATTACTGCTGGAAACGTGGCTTGTGTGGCACAGAAGATGAGTTTGGATGAGCATGAGGAGATTGAAGAGGAGGTTGTGATAGAGAAAGTGTCGGAGTTGAAAATAGAGGAGTTGAATGAGGAGGTGACTGTTGAGGGTGAAGACAAGAAATCTGGAATGATTCTTGATTTCGTCACGGATGTTGGAGAGCACTATGATTCAGCTTATTCGGATATGGAGAGTGATTCTGACTCAGAAGCTAGTGTGAATTCACTAGACGATGACATTGATCAGTTGCTAGCTGAAGCTGATTTCCTTATGACCCGCAAGTCTTGCATGGTGGATGATGCGTGCACCAAGATTGACTACTCCAAATTCTTTGCAGGGAAGGAAGCTCACTTCGCGTTAATGGCAATGACAGAACCTCCTAAATCGGCAAGTTCTGAATCTCAATCTAAAGTGTGTGTTAAATGTGCTGATTTTGATAAATTGACAGAAGAAAATAAGCTTCTCAAGGTCCAACTTGAGAGTGCCAAAATAAACTGTCAGATTTATCAAAAAGATTTAAAAGATTTCAACAAAGTTCTTGATGGTTATAAAAAGGATGTGTCTGAACTCAAAAAGACTTTGTCAATAAAACAACTTGCCATTAATAACTATATTAATGAAATGGAAAACACCAAGTTAGAAATGGCAACCATCAAGTGCTTCGCTGAAAAAGTGAATAAGAAGTTAGAGAGTTATAAGCACATTGCATATGTAGTTGACCATATCATAGAAGAACCCTCCTAGTCGAATAGTGCAAACTATAAGGCGGTCCCATCTCCGGTGTTGTTCGAAAACCATAATCTACATGCAATACCACCGGAGACTTTAGTCAATTCTGACTCCACATCAGATAACGAGCCCAACACTTCCAGTGTCGGAGACCCGTATTCTGATGTGAGACCTGTATTGGGAAACAATGAGGGTGTGGTCGCTGGAGATGATTCTGATGAAGAAGATGAACAATCTGAGACGGTTGAAAATGATAGTGATATCCCTGATGAAAATCATATAATCACTACTGAGCCAGTCTCACCATCTCAGATCGTTCATCCCATGACAAATGCTCATCGTAAGAATGTTGGTAAGAAAGCTGAAAAGTCTGTTGGTAAGAGTGTTGAAAAGAAAGAGGTAAAGAAAATTGAGAAAAATGTAGTTAAACTGGTTGAAAAGAAAAATGAAATTAAAATTGAGAAACCTAATGATATGAGCAACGAATCATGTGACAAACCTGTGAAAATCTTCTATCGGATGCAAGGCTCAGATAAGATTTTGTCTGATGACGAATATCCGATTAAATTTGTGAATTATTCCAAAATCGAAAAGATCTGGCAGGAAAGTACAATTTGGTTTCCAAAATTTGAACGAACCAATGACATTCCTCCAGAAATTTTAGAGAAAATTTATTCGGATAAAGATGCTAAGGTCAATGTCACACAATTCGTTTTGCCAGTTGATAAAGCAAATAGTTTCATTGAACCGACTTACTCGAAGGAACCAGCTCCTGAGAGTTTAAGGAAACAATGCATGGTTGATCGATATCCCATTGCTAGTTTTTCCAAGTCGCCTATCAAAGAAAACTATGAAGAATACCGTGCGTGTTTTAAGTGCGGGGAAAGGGGACATTTACTTGCCGCCTGCCCGTACGTACGACACAAGAGGCATGAGGTGGAGATGAGGCAACATCATGATTATCCGGTTGACAACTACAGTTATCCACAAAGACGGTATTTCCCTCAGCAAGCACCTTATTATAATCAAAACAATTTTTACAACAAAAGGGAAAACCGTCCGATGACTTATGATAAACGCAACCGGATAGCCACTGAGAAACCTGTAAAGAAACCTGTGATGAACTCAACTGCTGATAACAAAAAGGTAGCACCTAAACCAAATGTAAAACCAGCAGTTGGACCTGTCTCTGTTAAATCAGAGAAGGTAACCAAGAAGGTTGCATTTAAAGACGAAGTAAAGAAACCGGCCGAGACCTCAAAATCTCAGATCCGGATCTTGAAAAAGTCTGAACAATCTTGGTCATCTAAGGATTCTGAGGGTGCCTCAACTTCACAGAATGTGAAAATTGAGAAAAAGAAAGTTGAGAGTGAGAAGAAAGGGGTTGAGAGAACCCAAGATGTTTGTGAATCGGAAGAATCTTTGAAACAACCCGTTCAAAGACCCAAGACCAAACAGGCTTGGGTCCCCCGAAAGATCTAACTACTTTACTTGATATGTGCAGGGAGCTCCAGCTGGCCCTGTTAGCAGCCTATGGATTGTTGACAGTTGAGCTTCTGGTCACATGACAGGGGACCTCACGCTACTCTTTGATATCAAGAACATAAACGGAGGTTATGTAGCGTTTGCAGGAAATAAAGGAGGCTATATTACGATGGAGGGTAGTGTAAGCAATGGGGTCGTGACATTTGAGCGGATATCGTACGTAAAACAGATAGATTACAATCTGCTCAGTGTTAGCCAAATCTGTGATAAGCAATTTTCTGTTTATTTTGACGACAAATCTTGCTATATCTTGAAACCGGGGTTTGAACTTCCGAAAGAGTGGGTGATGCTAAAGGCACCGAGAGTAAACAATTTGTATATTCTCGATATGTCCAAAGCAATGACCACCCATGGCCAAGTCACGTGTTTCCTCTCTAAGGCTACAGAAAAAGAATCTATTATGTGGCACAGGAGAATGGGACACATTCATTTAAGAAAGACGAACCAGTTAGTGAAGAATGAACTTGTCACGGGAGTTAATGTGAAACATTTCCATTTGAATGACAAGTGTGTTAGCTGTAAAAAGGGAAAGCAGCACAAACAGGCCCATAGACCAAAGAAAGTCAATTCCGTTGAACTACCGCTTGAGCGTTTGCACATGGACTTATTCGGTCCAGTCAGACGTAAAAGTCATGCCGGGGAATTGTACTGTCTTGTGGTGACTGACGATTATTCAAGATTTTCATGGGTCATGTGCTTACACCAGAAAAGTGACACTTTTGACAACCTGAAAGTTCTGTTTACACGTCTGGAGAATATCTATGGTCTAAAGATCAAACGAATCCGGAGTGATAATGGGACGGAGTTCAAAAACGCTCAGATAGAGGATCTTTGTGCAAACAAGGGAATTCATCATGAATATAGCGCTCCGTATACACCCCAGCAGAACGGTGTCGCAGAAAGAAAGAACAGGACTCTAATCGAGACGGCGAGAACTATGCTTGCGGATTCAAATCTTCCAGTCATGTTTTGGAACGAAGCTATTTACGTAGCATGTTACACTCTAAACCGTGTTTTAACAGTGAAGAAGTTTAGCAAAACTTCTTATGAGTTGTTGAACCGACGCAAGCCGAATCTGGAGTATCTAGAACCATTTGGTGCCCCGTGTACAATGCTTAATCCT
Organism: Ambrosia trifida; assembly: GCA_028751855.1. NCBI lineage: Eukaryota > Viridiplantae > Streptophyta > Magnoliopsida > Asterales > Asteraceae > Ambrosia > Ambrosia trifida. The sequence continues at coordinate 64,858,182 of CM054123.1, forward strand.
TCGGAGAAGTTCGCACCAAAGGCTGAAGAAGGTTATTTTGTTGGATATGCAACCCCATTAAAACGGGTATTCAAGAAAAGAACTAGAAAAGTCGAGGAGTGGGCTAATGTCGAAGTACAAAGATATACTCAAAATGTACAGGGTGGAGGTCCAGATTGGATGTTTGATTACAAAGACTTCTTTGAATCATTCAATCTAGATAGCATGGTTGAAGAAGCTGTACTTCGCTTATATTACGAGGTCGAAAACGCCGTGACATCACCGTTAGTGCGTCCGATCACTGTAAATTCCCAAGCAGCTTCTAATGATACCACTGCTCCTGTGATGGAAGAAGAGGTGTTCCAAGAAGCTTCTACAACGCTTAATTCATCAGATTCAGAAGATGAAGACGATGATGCTACAAGTGAAGCTATTCTGGATAATGCTACAGTGACACCACCAGTGAACCCAACTACAACTGATGCTTCAACATCGAACGTGGGTAATGATCTGGTTTCTACAGAGAATTTGACAACTCAAACGGGAGTACAAGTACCTGATTATCCAGAATCTCGGATACATCGGATACACCCGCTTGAACAGGTTATTGGTGATCCTGGTAGCAGCGTTATGACAAGAGGGCAGTTGAGAAATGCTCAAGCACCAGAAAATATTGGCAATCTTGCTTTATATGCCAAAATACAAAAATCTGGTTTTCAAAATGACTGGTCTTTCGCTTGTTATGTTTCGCAGGTCGAACCGCAGACGTACAAGGAAGCTCTTTTGGATGATACCTGGGTAGAAGCAATGCAAGAAGAGTTGTTACAATTTCAGAAACTCGGTGTATGGACGCTGACAGATTTGCCCCCAGGAAGAAAGAAAATTGGAACCAAATGGGTGTTTAAGTGTAAGAAGAATGATAGAGGACTCATAGTGAGAAACAAAGCTCGTTTGGTCGTTCAAGGTTTTCATCAGGTTGAGGGAATCGACTACAATGAAATCTATGCACCGGTTGCACGCTTGGAAGCTATCCGAATGTTCCTAGCATTTACATCATGGAAGAAATTCAAGGTGTATCAGATGGATGTAAAGAGCGCATTTCTTTATGGTGTGGTCAAAGAGGAAGTTTACGTAGGTCAACCGCCAGACTTTGAGGACCCTATTCACCGGGATAAGGTTTATGTTTTAAACAAAGCTCTCTACGGGTTGCACCAAGCTCCGAGACAATGGTATGAGGATCTGAGCACGTATCTTCTCTCGAAAGGATTCAAACGCGGATTGGTAGACTGCACACTGTTCACGAAACGAGCAGGAGATGATTTGCTTCTTGTACAAATTTATGTTGATGATATTATTTTCGGGTCAACTAACGAACTTCTGTGCAGGGAATTTGAAAAAGTTTTGCAGGAAAAGTTTGAAATGAGCGCATTGGGAGAAATGCAGTTTTTCCTAGGCTTGCAGGTGGAGCAGAGACCAACGGGGATCTTTATTCACCAGACGAAATACGTTTCTGAAGTCTTGAGCCGATTCCAGATGGATGATTTGAAGCCGATGGATACCCCGATACAACCTAATCACGGGATTGGTGTTGACGTTAAGGGGGAGCTGACTGATCCATTTACATACAGAGCAATCGTCGGATCTCTGATGTATCTCACCGCGTCTAGACCGGATATAATGTTTGCAACATGTCTTTGTGCACGATATCAATCAAAGCCGAAACAGAGTCATCTTGCAGCTGTCAAGCGTATCCTTAGATATCTGAAGGGTTGTCCATCGAAAGGACTTTGGTACCCTCATGATGATAATTTTGACCTAAGCGCTTTTAGTGATGCAGATTGGGGCGGCTGTGACAAAGACAGCAAATCCACAACGACTGGATGTCAGTTTATAGGGAGCAGGCTCGTGACCTGGCAATGCAAGAAACAAACCGCAGTTGCACTATCCACATGTGAGGCAGAATACGTTTCAGCATCGAGCTGCTGCTCACACAGGTTCTTTGGATCCAACAACAGATGGTGGATTACGGTTTGCAATTTCTTAAAACCCCTATTTACTGTGATAATGAAGCCGCAATCGCATTAACAAAAGACTTAGTAAATCACTCAAAGGCTAAACATATCCGGATTAAATATCATTTTATCCGTGATTGTTTATGCTAAAGAATTGATCGATATGGTCAAAATCCACACTGATTACCAACGCGCAGATCTTTTTACCAAAGCTTTTGACAAATCCAGATTTGATTATCTTTTGAAAGCCAATGGTATTAAAGAAAAACAGGATTGATCACCACCTCAGTCTATCATTTTTTAGTTTAAATTTTTACTGCTTTTTAGAAAAATTTCAAAAATCCAAAAACATTGAAAAATTTCAAAATTCATAAAAATTAGAAAATTTCTTTGCTGACTGCTATATCTTCTTCCCTTAGATTAATGCCGTCAGATTTCTGTGAACAAACGATATCTGGGCAGTCACATATTTGAAATGCTCCAGCTTATCCTTGGGAACAGTAAATTCGAAAATTTATAAAAATCAGAAAAATTCAAAAATGATTTCCTGGAGTATAAAGGGAAACGATAGTACATCAGTGGGGATCTGACACATTCTAAGTAATGTACTACTATATAGGGCGTGTGTCTGAGTCTGTGCGATGTGCTGATAGGCTTCGTAGACCTATTACTGCGTGCCTGATACATACATATCAAACGAATTGTTGTGTGGATGAACTCCTCATGGGCATATGGTCTTAGTACCGTAATTTCGTTTGATAGGGTATTTGTACAAAACTCGGAGGTTTAGGGTCGTTATGTTATTAGTTGTCTGGGGATAGCCTCTCTGATCTTCTGCTGTAAGTCATTACGGACCTAGATCAGACAGCGTGTCTTTATAAAAGAGCTTTATGCCAAATCCTAAAGTTACCGAATTGAGGAACTTTCCATGTTATATGATGATCAAAGATTATCTATTACATCGTATTAATCACTGATGCAAATCATGATTAATATCAGTCCTCAACCTAGTACCGTGCATATGTTACTTTGCTGCATTAATTTGCTGACCTGTATACCTTTGTGCATTATACCTTGTACAATTACAGACGACGAAAGCATAATCACGCTTTACAATGAGTCTTTGTATATTTACTTCTTGATACGGGAGTATGTCGTGTGCGTGGGAACCACAGACAATTACGTTTATACTATAAATATCAGTATCAGTTTAAAGCACTGCACAAAAGTCTGCATGTGAGTTTATGTGGATCACAATATCAGCAGTTGCCAGATCACACATTGTCTTTAATGATATTAATTCAAAAGATCAACGGTGTGATCAGATTTCTCAATAACTGATATGATCCCTTTACCGGAAATCCCAAAACATTTACTGTTTTTCATTTACATTTTTGCAATTTTTTTCTCGTCAAAAATTACAAAACTCAAAAAGATTTTGGGTGTGTTTTAGCATAAATTTTAGAAAATCCAAAAAGATTTTTCATTTCCATCTTATTTTTGATAACTGATGGTGGTTGATGTCGATTTTCTAAACCTTGTTACACCATTTGAGCTTTGTAACTTTTTAAATTTGAAAATATGAATGTTGGATGCTTAAAAGTTGGAAAATAATTGGATCGGGACTCGTTTTTGAGATTTGGAAAATATATCAAAAATCCCATTTCTCATTCGCCCATTCGGTTGGTCGAATGTGGGATTTTTCATGTTCCTTCGTATGTTTTAAACGGGCGAAGGAGAGTGTTCTTGATCATATGTTTCATTCGAACCCTTTTGGCTCATTCGAACCTTTAACTAGGGTCGAAGGAGACAAAAGTTTCTCTTTCGTACGAGTAAAACGGGCGAAGGAGTGTGGCTATATATACCCTATCCGTCTCATTCGACCCTATACAAAAATTTTTCAAAAATTTCACTCTAACCTCACCTTGTTGCCCTGTTATTTTGAATCATATCATTGTGATCGTCACATTCTACTGATCCTTTTCCACTATTTCTTACAGGTTAACATCAAGGATTCATGGATTAATCCCTGTTTTTATGTTTCGAGCCCTTAGTCTTAAAACTGATATTAATCTAGTTCATTGTTATAATTGATGATTTGGATTCATTATTTCTGTGTTTTAGGGGGAGAAAAATCATAAACCAAGGTTTCTAAAACAATAGATTGTTCAATTGATTAATTCTTTAGTTCGAAACCTAGGTTTGATATGAAAACACAGAAATAATGAGAAATTGATGAATCTGTTAGTATAGAATGGTTAATCGGCATTGTTAGGTGCAATACAAATCAAAAGAACATGATAAAAAACCATAAATTTCAAAATTGAAAATTCAAAATATGAACAGACTCCTTCGACCCTTTCGAATGGGCGAAGGAGATAACAAACTGGTCGAATGAAAAACTTATGGGCGAATGAAACTTTTTTACCAAAATTCATACATTCGTACTATCAAAATTTCTCATTCGCACCTTGTTTTTCTCATTCGCACCCCCGTTTGGGCGAATGAGAATGTTAATTACCAAAATTTTCAAAATTTGAATTTTTGTTGATTTTTAACATGCTTCTTTGTTTTGTTTTGCAGATTTAACCATGTCTGAGCAGGAGAAGACGACTGAGCAAGCTGGATCATCCTCACAACCTGCCAAGACAGTTCCTGAAGAGTCTTTAGCCTTCGAGAATGCACATAATTGCTGTGCATACCTTGGAGAAGTTAAGAAGCACACAGAGTTTGTCGGAATCATTGAATTCTTGAAGAGATGCAGGGTGATAGATGCAATTGCTACACCGACGATTATTTACAGAGATATGATGCAAGAATTCTGGTCAGGAGCGAAGCTAGATTTCTGGAATTGCGAGTCGTGCTTGACTAAGCAAGATCCAAGGTCAAAGAGTTATTGTGTGTGAGCAGGATTTACGAGAAGCGTTGAACTTACAAGATGAGAAGACAGATCCTAAGGAGTTTAGTTTCATGGATCAGCGAAAGTGTTTCCTGAGAATGAAATACAATGGACCAATCACTGACGGTTCATTGCACAAGGGAAAACTGTGCCCTCAATTCAAATATTTGGCACACATTTTGATACATGTCTTCGGATCTGCAGCTGGAGGATATGACTTAATGCGCAAAAGTATCAGCTCTATGATGGTTGCCCTAGTATTGAACAAACCGTTCAATGTTTCAGGCATGCTGATGGAACATTTGCTAGAGCCTGTGAACGGCACGAGGAATCTGAAGTTTCTGCTATATCTTCGTTTCCTCCAGATGGTGTTTGACAACAAGTATAAAGACTTGAAAAGGGATCCTAAGCACATAGTTGTTCAGGAACATATGTCGCTTAATACACTTGCTAGGATGAAGGCATACAAAGGATTGTCAGTCAATGAACGTCCACCAGTAAGGCGTTTATTTGGACATCTAGCAAGAATAGATTATACAGATCCAGGTGAAGGGCTTGTGAGACATGCGAACAGTGATTCTGATCCTGATAACCCATTACATCCTGTTGATCCTGATGCGAAGCGCAAAAGACAGGTTGTTAATGTCGGTGCCAAGAGTGGAAATGTTAAGAAGAAAGAGATAAGGTTAGAGGTTGTGACTGAACCTGAGAAGAAGAAAAGCACACCAAGAAGAAACAAGACGATGGCAAAGAAAGGTTTGCATATTGTAGATGAAGCGTCGATTGATTCAGAAGAGACGCAAGAAGACGAACATTGGGACTCGGAGACTGAAATGTTAAAGACCACCACGCCCAAGGACACTGGGGCTGGTGATTCTGCTAGTCAGAATGTTGAAGATCAAGGGAATAAGAGTCCAATCCCAGTTGATGAAGATGAAGTGATTTTGAACATAGGTGAAGATTTTCCTGTTTCTCCTGTACAAGCTGATAAGTCAAAGAAGAAGAAACCAGAGAAACCAAGTCTAAAGAGAAAGAAGGAGATTGAATCGCTTATAGCTGGTAAGAAACTACCACCAACTTCTAGTTCTAAGTCACCGGTTACTGCACCAGTTTCAAAGAAGCAAAAGACTGCGACTACTTCGAGCACACAATAGAGTGAAGATCTACCTGTTGATCAGTTTAACGAAGCATTAGATAATGTGCTCAAGAAGATTAGGAAAGGCAAACTGCCTGATGTTGTTGAACCACCTGTGAAGAAGAAGGTTTCAGTGGATAGTGATATCATGAGTGCTGTGAATCAAAGATTGTCTGAGATGATGAGTATTATCAACAAACAGCAAACTGAGATCGAGCAATTGAAGACAAATGATCAAAAGATGTTGGAAGTCGTAGTCACATCCCATGATGATAATGAAGTTTTGAAGAAAACGATCAAGAAGTTGAAAAGAGAGAACAAGAAGTTGCTGAAGCATGAGCAACGAAACACCAGAAGGATTATTGTCTTGAAAGAGGAGAATAAACTGCTAAAGAAGAGTAACAAGCATATAGATGATTTGATCAAAGACTTGTACTCTCGAGCTCCTCAACTTCAAGCTGGTGAAGAAGATAAGGAAAGAGAAGAAGAGCAGGTTGATTTTGAACCATCTGACGAAGAAGAAGATGAAGATCTTGATGAAGACGCTGGAAATGATTCTAAAAAGAAGAAGAAGAAAGATGATGGAGATGATGGAGGTTCAGATGGTGGATCGAGTGATGGAAACAGCTCTGCTTTTGATAGTAGTGATGATGATGATGATGATAATGCTGAAAAGTATACATATGAAAAGCGTGATTCAAGTAAGGGTGGAGAGTCGAGCTCTAAGACTCCAGGAGAAAATGTTGATGACGATATCTTCTGGAATGAGAAACTGCAGTCGTTATCTGAAGAAGACAAGAACATGTATCGCCAGATGCTCACAGATCGAGTCTGGATGATTGACATGACAAACAGATTTCCAGAAATATTTGAGTCGAGCAATAAACTGTTCGAATTGGAGTTTGATGACCCTGATCTTGAAGATGGAGAAGTTTCTGCGGCGATTTCTAAAGAGATACTTGAGGGTTTAGCCAAACAGGTGGGAAAGACTTTGGAAGAGTTGCTCGCTGACAATTACATTCCAAAGATACCTGAAAAGGAAGCCGGTAATCATTCTGATGACCGTGATGTTCCTGCTTTTGAAGATGTTGAAATGGAGGATATAACGAGTGAGGAATATCCACAATACTTCAAGAATAATCAAGATTGTGGATTTCCTGGATTCTCAGATGAAGTGCTAAATCAAGCCGAGAAACTGGCGAAAGAGAAGAGTAAAGTGTTTGAGGATGAGATTTTCAAAGGGCATGATAAACCACGGTTCGAGCAATCGGAGAGTTTGAAGGAGTTTTTGAGGAAATTGAAAGAGAAAGAGAATAACCGTCCGAAAGCTGAAATACAAGGTAGCTTTTACAAACTTCATAGTGGTATTTTCAAAGGTCGTGCATTGGCCTGGAAGTTTGTTAAGGAACTGAGATGCATAGCAGTGAAGTGGGAGAAGGGGATCTTATATTTTGATAAGTTTCATCATTTGAAGACTCTTCCCTATTGGGCAATTCGTGATATTTGCCGTCACCGTTTAACGGGAGCGTCAAATAGTCAGATTACCTACTTTGCTGAAAAGATGACGAGAGAAAGCCGAACCAAGTGGGATTTGTTTGAAACACAATATCCGAAACGAATTGTTCATAAAAAGGATATTGATCAGATTACAGGAATGCCCAAGGTGATGTTAAAGTATAAACCACCGCGAGTGTTGAAAAAGATTCCTTTGTTGCCGATCCCACAACACTTCGCTAAAGATTTCATTTGGTGGTATTACGATTGGAAGATAGCAGAGGCTGTGATTGTATTGAAAGACGGAGAGAAGAACTTCAAGAAAATACACATTTTTGATCCCATGTGGTTAATCAACTGTTCACATGAGGATATAATAAGGTTGTTTTACAATCCGATCTATTCTGAAGTGAAGGATGCTGAGCAAGCAGGAAAATACCAATGTGTGGTATTTCTGTGCTTTGCATATGACATTAATGCTGGTTGTGACTATGACGAGAAGCTCGGGAAGTTTGTTGAGAAGCAAAAGGTGCCTGAATTGAAAAAGACGAAGCCAAAGCAATTTCAGGAACCGGTTTTGACTAAAGAACAGAAGATTCAACGACATATCAAACTGATGAACATTAGAATGGACGAACAACGTCGACAGCAATCCAAGCAATAGTCGCACAATTGCATCTACAAAGAGATCTTAGGTCTATCCCAAAGGGCCTACATTGAGCGTGTCCTTAACCATTATAACATGCAGAATTGCTCTCCTTCTGTAGCTCCAGTAGTTAAGGGAGATGTTTTTGGTTCGTTTCAATTTCCAAAAACAGAGGCTAAAAAGGAGCAAATGAGAATGATACCTTATGCATCAGTAGTCGGGAGCCTTATGTATGCTCAAGTCTGTACTCGCCCATATATCTCTTATATTGCTGTAATGCTAGGCCATTATCAAACTAATCCTGGCCTATATAACTGGAAAGCAGCTAAGAAAGTACTTCGCTATCTGAAAGGGACTAAAGAACACAAGTTGACCTATAGAAGAAGTGACAGTTTGGAAGTGGTTGGTTATTCTGATTTTCCCAAGTGCAAATGTAACACCCCAACCGATGGCGGAAACATCGGGATGTCACGTATTGATGATTGTTCAGTAGCTCATGGTATATAATAAGTTTCAATAAATGATTTAAATAGATTACATACAATTGTTCTAAGAATTCGTACATCAAAATAACAAATACTAGCTACGCATCTTCAAGTATTAACTCTAATCTTCGAGCAAGCTATAACCTGAAACATGTTAAATTTGAAAATATTTTGGGTCAACAAAAGTTGGTGAGAATTACATAGGTTTTGATAATCGAATAAAGCTTGTACAATTCAAGTGTCATGGCAAGTCTAGTCCATATGTGAAAACATACTAGAAGTAAATCGAGTGCATAATCAACCCTTGTGACTGTTATATTGTGGTACATCCCATACGCTCATGGTTCACTCGATTATGTTATGCGATAACAATCACCCACGCTACCTTTGTAGGAGGCACGTATCCGGGTGAGATTGTCAGTCCAATAGATCTATCATTGTATACCGTCGGCTGATCAATGTTAATGATTATGCTAGAATATTGTGCTTACCCTAGTCATGTTTAAGACATAATGCAACATAGAATAACACATAGACACTTTATGATTTAATTGTAGATAGAATGTTGTAACATGTTTCACCCCAAAATAGTGAAATAGAAAAAGGGCTATGTAAAACTCACCTTAATGATAGTATTGAATCCCTTGATATAGAATAAATGTGGCACAACAATTCCAAGTATACCCTATGTTCAAGACAATAAAATAAGTCTAAGTTCACTAGTCTAATGGTATTCTAGGGTTTCGAATTGGGGATAAGTATTCGTTTGATTAATAAAATGTTTAATAAATAAGAAAATAAATAAACAAAAGTCTTCTTGTAAATTTTAAATTAAAAATGGCCACAATATAAAGTTTTAAGTATGAAAATAATTTTTATAAAATTATTTTCTTAAAAATAGAATATTAAATCTATTTATTTCAAATCGTCAAAATATAACTTTAATATTTAAAAATATTAAAATTAAAGAATTTTTATATAAAAAAATTGTATTTTAGTTCCAAATAACTAGAAATAAATTATATAAAATTTTGGTGCAAAAATATCGCAAAATGAATTTATTATGATTTATTTATGATTAAAACTAACAAAAATTGATTAAAAATATTAAATAACTGATTTCCCAGAAATAAAAATTATTTCAGAAAAATTTAATGTTATATAAACTCAGAATAATTTTTGTGGAAATTTATATAATCGTTTTGATATTTTAATAGAATTTTATAAATAAAATAGAATAAACTTGAATTATTTATTATATATATTAAATAAATAATTTTTGGAAAACTAAAAATTGTATGTTAAACTTTTCTACCAAAATAACATAAAATAATTTTTGTGAAATTTATAAAAGAGTTTTAGTATTTTAAAATGAATTTTAAAAAATACAAGGGAATAAATATATATATGTGCTTAAATAAAAAAAATGTTTTGTTGATGCCAAGAATCGAACCCGCGTCAAACCCGGGTCGGGTGTTTTAAATCACAAGCCCAGACCAACTGGTCTGGACCCTGAGAACGAATAACCTAGGGTTAAAATAATTATATAGTTATGTTGAAACTATTTATATAATCCTTTTTAAAGGAAAAAGAATTATGTGTGTGTTGAAAGACTCGAACCGTGGCCATCCGGCCGGTTCGTGTCTTAAGGTTAAGGGTCACACCAACTAATCTAAAGATCAGTTGGTGATGATTCATGCTCGACAACACATAAATATATAGGTCTGCAGACGTGATCTTCCCCAATTCTTCAACATTCGAACCCTAGTTTTCAAATACGATCAATTAGCAACCAAAACCCACATGATTTATGGGGTTATGGTTCGGAATAAACACACAAACCAAACCATGAAAACAATCTGAACTTACGATTGGTTCGGCTTCCGGGATTGCGAGTCAAACGCAGAAGTCAAATGCGGACTCAATGCAGGTTATAAGGAGGTTTTTAGATGAATTTGATATTTTTATAGAATTTTATAAATAAAATAGAATAAACTTGAATTATTTATTATATATATTAAATAAATAATTTTTGGAAAACTAAAAATTGTATGTTAAACTTTTCTACCAAAATAACATAAAATAATTTTTGTGAAATTTATAAAAGAGTTTTAGTATTTTAAAATGAATTTTAAAAAATACAAGGGAATAAATATATATATGTGCTTAAATAAAAAAAATGTTTTGTTGATGCCAAGAATCGAACCCGCGTCAAACCCGGGTCGGGTGTTTTAAATCACAAGCCCAGACCAACTGGTCTGGACCCTGAGAACGAATAACCTAGGGTTAAAATAATTATATAGTTATGTTGAAACTATTTATATAATCCTTTTTAAAGGAAAAAGAATTATGTGTGTGTTGAAAGACTCGAACCGTGGCCATCCGGCCGGTTCGTGTCTTAAGGTTAAGGGTCACACCAACTAATCTAAGATCAGTTGGTGATGATTCATGCTCGACAACACATAAATATATAGGTCTGCAGACGTGATCTTCCCCAATTCTTCAACATTCGAACCCTAGTTTTCAAATACGATCAATTAGCAACCAAAACCCACATGATTTATGGGGTTATGGTTCGGAATAAACACACAAACCAAACCATGAAAACAATCTGAACTTACGATTGGTTCGGCTTCCGGGATTGCGAGTCAAACGCAGAAGTCAAATGCGGACTCAATGCAGGTTATAAGGAGGTTTTTAGATGAATTTGAAGGTGAGGGTTTTGTCATTGACGAGTATAGACTGAGGAGGCGGGTTTAATTTATAGTGTTCTCGTTAATTTGGAAGGTCAGAACTATTTGACCATGGTTGGTCAAACACGCGCCTAGAACACTCAATTAAGGAATGATTTGAGCGAAAATTCGTGTCTGCAGTAATGTTAGACCGTGTCGGTGTTAAATCAGTCAACATGGTTTCCAGATTTACGTCAATAATTGCGTTCTTGATTATCGGGTCGGGTCCTTTGTGTTGGTCGGGTCCTTTGTGTTGGTCGGGTCTGGCATTGAAACCGGGTGGGGGAGATGAGGTTAAGGGTGTGGGCCGGTTTAAATTTCTTGGGTTTGGGCTTGTCTGGGTGGGCCAACAGTTGGATTGGGTTAAGATCATTATGACAAAACCAACTAATCAGATTATTTATCTTCATTATTATTATTATTATTATTATTATTATCATCATCATCATTATAAAGTGGTTAAAAATAAAAGAAATATATATATATATATATATATATATATATATTGTTTTCAAAATCATATAAGGAGTATATGGTGGGTAAAGTGGTGATTTTATTAACTTAAACATTTGAAAGAAAAAAAAATACGTGATGTTACAGCAAAGATGACAAGAAATCCACTTCGAGGTATATCTTTGTGTTAGCTGGTGGACCTATCTCATGGAAGAGTCATAAACAACAGTTGACCACAACATCCATAATGATGGCAAAATACATTACTGTATATAACGCTACATATCATGGAATGTTGCTTAGAAACCTTATTACTGGACTCAAAATTGTTAATTCCATATCTAGACCATTGAAGTTGTACTGTGATAACTTAGCTGTTGTTAGTTTCTCGAACAGTAACAGTTCGACTGGCACTGGATTATATCTCGATACAAAGTATTTGTTCGTTCGTGAACGAGTTGAGGAAAATAACGTTTGTATTGAGTATATATGTACTAAGAATATGCTTACGGATTCGATGACTAAAGGTCTCACACCTAAAGTATTCGAAGAACTTATTTCGAAGATGAGCTTTACTAAAGACATTATTTAAGAGCATATTGTACTTACTTATGTTTATTAATTAATGAAATTTCCTCACTTACTTGATTTTGTTTGTCTCTAAATATATGTAATGCTAGCCTTACTGCATATAGACATAATAATACAAATCAATCGTAGGGCTTAATTGTCATGATCCTAATGATAAGTTTTAAAGTTGAGGTGTAGTATAATTAATGGGGGTCCTGAGTTGAATAACTGACTCAACGATTGTATTTCTCTGCTACATTTTTTGGGTTTAGAACTAAAATGGGTATTAACTCCTGGTCAGACTTATCTAATGCTCATAATAAATGATTACTCGGCCAAGTGGGAGAATGTAAGAATATATTTATATATTCTATTATGTGGCCCTTATAATCATTTATCTAATAAATGATCAATGACCTAAATACCCCTATTGGTTTAACTGGTCTTTATGTGATAGACGTAATTACCCTTACTTAACCATAAAATAGGGGTTCCCATTGGGTGTATAAATAGAGATCATTAGGAGAGATTAGAGGCTAATGAACACCTTTACTTACACACACAAAACCATCCTCCTCTCCTCTCTATAATTGAGATCTCAAATCTCATTAAGCCATCCTAACTGTACACCCTAAACGGGAACCCGATCAGCGTAATCATCCTGTCATGGTATCGTCTTCCCTATCATCCCTTACTGAACTAACAGGTATGTCTGATTTATTATTATGTTTATGTATTATGCTTAAAGAATTGATCAACAAGCTATGGATTTCGCTAGAATTGATAAGGAATACATGATGCCATGGATAGTGAAATAATTCCATATTATGTATTCTAACAAACAAGTTTGAATCATCCGACTACTAGAAAATATGCCTTCCTTGACATGCAAACAATGACAAACACCTCTTTTATGACGTTTAAAAGCGTGTGTCATAAAAAAATATCATATTCCAAAAAATCTGATAAATTTATGACACACATTTGTGTGTTTCAAGAATTTTCTGTCGGAAAGTAAAAAATATGACACGAATCAAACATTGTGTGTCATGTTTTTCCGTCACCAAATAAAAATTTCCCTCACACTCCCGCCCTTACCCTTAAGGCCTTTGGGTGTGGAGGAGGCCCATCATCCATGATGGTCCTCCACCTCAGCTGCCACGTTATCTTGGGGTATGAGCATCATGGTGATGATGGTCCAAGGGTATGGTAGGAGCATCATCAATTCCTTTAAAAAAAAGGAAAAAAAAACAAAAAAACAATCAAGAGGTCCGGCACCAAAGTCACGAGCATGCCGCCCATGCCTATGCCGGCATAGGGGGCGGTGTTTGCCGGGGCGGCATCACCTTGCCCGCCCTATGCCGGGTACCACACGAAATGGCCTAATAACCTCAAATCTGGAGTCCTAAACACTAGACTTCTCTCTTGTTAACTCTTCTCCCAAAAAGTTTCTCCTAAAAACCCTCACCACCGTTACCCTCTCACCTCCGGCCACCCACAGCACCACCGCTGGCAATCTAAGAGCATATAGTGGATTCCAATCAATCTTATTCTCCCCGATTGTTGGGATCAGATCTCAACAGCGATAGGCTTGATCATGTAATAGATTTCAATCTCTATGTATATCAATATTATTTACATAATTATTTTAGATTTTGTTCTTATCAATTTCCGATCCCCCTTTTCAGATTCACTCGGATTGACCGACCAACATAACAGGTATTTTGTTGGAAACCCATTCACAAAATAAAATAAATACGAATTTTATTAAGTATATTCAGATTGCAATACAGTAAAGAAAATAAATAGAATACAAATACAAGAAATAAAATTAAAAGAAGAAATAAAATTAGAAAACAGGTAAAGGAAATTCAAATTGATTGAGGCACGTATAGAACACGCTTCCCTTAAAACAAATTTTGGGCCGCCCAGGTGAACCCGTCTATTTCCCAGGGTACAACAACCAAAGCATATTGCACTACCGGAGTTGCCCAAGCACCTGAAATAGTACCTGAAACAAGAACCTGCAAGTCTGAAAAGTTAGGAAAATTTTCTGAAAGTAAGTGGTGGTTCGAGAACATGAAGTGAGGAGAATTTTCTGTATGTCTAAACAGAGCTCACAACTCTGTATTTATAATCATAACAGGAAGCACGCCAAGAGTTCATATTCAATGCCGAATTCAATTGTATTGAATTCACAATTTAAGTCTTGTAATTAACCACTAGACTTAATGACCCTTAACAAGTTAAGAATCTGAAAAGACTTGACCACACTAGTTTACCAAACCTGAGCCATGGGCTCGAGCCACACCAGTCCAAGCTTGGTTAAAAACATAAAGGCGGCTCTCAAGCGACTCGTGGCGATGCGAGAGTGCGAAGTGAAATGTGTGCCATCAAAACGCCACATTACGCCCATTGCCCTCGTCCCGGTCCCATGCCCGTGCCCGGGTGCGTCGGGTGCTTTGCACCCTCCTGGCTGCCACTGGGTGTGTCCCGTTGTATAGGAATACATTCCTCTACAGAATTCTACATATAAACCAACACATGATTTATATCTCCACCAATGTGGGACGAGCATAAATTCCCACAACACTAAAGTTTCACCATACACACTTAAAGCTTAGATCTCTCATTCATCTAACTTTATATTAAAATATCATTATATTAATCATTAATATAATATCTAATTATCAAATTTCCAACAATCCCCCACATGAATGGAGATCGACCCACACACTCAAGTGTCACAATAAAATTTCAGCGGTTAAGCAATGCAGGATAGGTAGGTATTCCCTTTGAACCCTCCTTTGTGATGTGTACTTTGTCTCCTAGCGGTTAGTAGACGCGGTGTCCTTGAACCAACCCCTTTTTACATAGACGTTATTACACATCACACATTACTCTCCCTGGTCTGGTTAACCCCTCATTGTCGTGTCCGTTTATGGTCATGGAGCACTATCCTGGTTTTGCGAGAGCTATAGGAATTGCGCCCCCCACATTTCCATTTGAAGCGACCCACTTCTCTCTAACATAGGTGATTTCACCAAAATCATTAAAAGTCATATGCTTATCCTCCTTTGACATCACTGATTTGTTTTAAGGACGGACTAGGAAGTATGCAACTCCCTTTGTGTTTTGGGGTACTCCCCCACAATGATCTTAGTCCGTACAGTTAGGTGGTCATATTGAGCCTAGATCATGGGATCTCCAATCTTTTAGGATAGGTTTTCCGTTGTACAAACTTACTCCATGAGCTTTAGTCCCATTCCTATTGACGACTTATGCACTGCCTCTCTGCTTAAGCCTTTTGTAAGCGGACCTGCAATATTATCCTTTGACTTCACATAGTCAATAGTGATAACCCTCGTTGAGAGCAGTTGTCGTATCGTATTATGCCTACGTCGTATGTGCCTCGACATTATACATTGCACTTTGAGCTCTACCAATTGCCGACTGGCAATCACAATGTATGCAAATAGCCGTAACAGGCTTAGGCCATCTTGGAATATATTCCAAAAACTGACGTATCCACTCTGCCTCTTCTCCAGCTTTATCTAAAGCAATAAATTCATATTCCATCGTGGACCTAGCTATAAGAGTTTGCTTGGAAGATTTCCAAGCTATAGCCGCTCCTCCAAGGGTAAACACATAACCAATTGTGGATTTAGAATCTTTCCTATCGGATATCCAGTTGGCATCACTGTATCCTTCCACAACAACTGGATCTTGGCCATAATGCAATCCATAATTCCTTGTGTATCTCAAATACCTTAACAATCTTGTCATGCTTTTCCAATGTTCAGCAATAGGATTTCTAGTATATCTACTTAGCCTGCTCACAACATATGCTAAGTGTGGCCTGGTACATGACATGAGATACATCAAACTGCCAATGATCCTTGAATACTCCAATTGAGCAACACCCTCACCTCTATTCTTTGACAAATGTTGAGAGGTATCAATCGGGGTTTGAGCCACACTTGTGTCCTCCGAATTGAACTTCTCAAGGATCTTATCCACATAATGAGATTGACTTAACACAAGACTAGTTTGGGTTCTAATAATCTTCCTCCAAGAATTACATTAGCTAGACCCATGTCTTTCATGTCAAATCTCGCTTTCAACATGTCTTTAGTAGATCTGATCATCTTGTCATCACTCCCAATGATAAGCATATCATCCACATAAAGACATAAGATTACATAACCTTTAGAAGTGTCCTTCACATAGACACACTTGTCACATTCATTTATTTTGAAACCACTATTAAGTATAACTTGGTCAAACTTTTGATGCCATTGTTTTGGGGCTTGCTTTAAGCCATACAGTGACTTGACGAGTTTACATATTTTGCCTTCTTGGCCAGGAGCAGAGAAACCCTCAGGTTGCTCCATGTAAATCTCTTCCTCTGATTCCCCATTTAGAAATGCAGTTTTTACATCCATTTGATATATTTCCAAATTTCTCAATGCTGCAATCGCAAGCATCAATCTTATAGAGGTTATTCTAGTCACAGACGAGTATGTGTCAAAGTAGTCAAGACCTTCCTTTTGTCTATACCCTTTGATTAGAAGTCTTGCCTTATACTTGTCAACAGAGCCATCAGCTTTCATCTTTTTCTTGAATATCCATCGATATCCAAGTGGCTTGCACCCTGGTAGAAGATCAACTAACTCCCAAGTATGATTCTGCAAGATAGAATCAATCTCTCTTTTGATGGCTTCTTTCCATTGAGGTCCATCTAAAGAGGTGACTGCTTCTCGATAGGTTTGAGGCTCACTCTCAACCATGTAGGTAAGAAAATCAGGCCCAAAATATTTTTCAATCCTTTGCCTTTTGCTTCTTCTTGGCTTAACCTCTCCAGCCTCTGATTGTTCATGAGTCTCATTTTGAACAACCCTATCAACCGCTGTTGAAGAACTCGCATGAGTTTGTTCTAACATTGGGAACTCCTCTTCAAAATAAGTTGCATTTCCTGGCCTTGTTTCTATTATGGAGTTCTTATGAACATCAGGATTTTTGGACTCATGCATAAGAAAACGATGTGAAGTCCCATTTTGGGCATATCCAATAAATATGCAATAAACAGTTTTAGGCCCAATTCTAAGAGCCTTGGGAGGCGTAACAATTACCTTGGCCAGGCACCCCCACACTTTCAAGTATTTGTAGGATGACTTATGTCCCCACCATAACTCATATGGTGTTACATCCTTATTCTTGAAAGGAACTTTATTCAACAAAAAATTGGCCGACAAAATGGCCTCCCCCCACATGTCCTAGCTCATCCCAGAACTTATCAACATGGCATTCATCATTTCCTTTAGTGTACGATTCTTTCGTTCCGCAATGCCATTTGCTTGGGGTGTATAGGGAGGGGTACACTCGTCTATTATGCCACTTTTGGCACATTCATCCCTAAATGGCAAAACATATTCACTTCCCCTATCACTTCTCACACGCTTTATTTTCTTATTAAGTTGATTTTCAAATTCAGATTTATACAAGATAAACTTGTCAATTGCTTCATCTTTACTCTTAAGTAAATACACATAACAATACCACGTACTGTCGTCAATAAAAGTAATAAAATACTTATTGCCACCTCTAGTGGGAATTGATTTTAAATCACACACATCAGTGTGAATCAAGTCAAGGGGCTCAGTTATTTGATTAACTGAATTAAACGATGATCTTGTTTGTTTGGCTTCAACACATGTTTTACATTTTGATTTAGAGTCTATGGCAAAAGTTGGTATGTAATCTAATTTAATCAAACAACGCATCGAATTAAAATTAACATGACCAAGACGACCATGCCAAACATTAGGAGACTCAACCAAGTAAGCAGAAGTAGTAGCATTCTTATTCATGTTCTTAGTAACAGCCATTAAATTGAGTTTGAACATACCATTATGGGCATAGCCCTTACCAACAAACATACCACGCTTACTTAAAACAAACTTGTCACTCTCAAAGAGTAGACGAAAACCAAACTTATTAAGCAATCAACCCGACACAAGACTTTTACGCAGGTCAGGAACATAAAGCACATTACTTAAAGTGAGCTCTTTTCCAGAAGTCCACTTCAAGATCACATCACCCTCTCCCTTGATATCTGTTGTAGCAGCATTCCCCATGTACAGCTTCTCATCTCCCACCACCTCTCTAAACGTACTAAAGAGAGTCCTATCTGGGCAAACATGGCAAGTAGCCCCAATGTCCACCCACCACCCTTTGGACTATTCGACACCAAATTAACCTCCTCCATCCTGGCAGTGAGGTCTGAAATCATGGCCACTAAAGGCACATCATCATCATCAACAACCATAAGCGCCTTCTCACGTTTAGGTGCTTTGCATTGATCAGCTTTGTGACCAGCTTCATCACAATTGTAACATTTCCCTTTGAAGGAACTAACCTTCTTTTTCACTCCACCTTTTCTAGGCCCAAGGTCCCGACCCTTACCTTTTGATTTTTCACCAAATTTATGGCCTTTGTTGCTCTTGTGGCCGCTTGAAGACTGACCATGCTCAACAATGTTAGCTTTTGCAGAACCTTCAATTTGAGTTCCTTTTAGAGACACTCTGTTATCTTCCTCAATACGCAAGCGAACCACAAGATCTTCAATGGTCATTTCCTTTCGCTTATGCTTAAGGTAATTCTTAAAATCTATCCAACTTGGAGGAAGTTTTTCAACCATTGTAGCCACTTGGAATGTTTCACTAAGAGTCATTCCTTCAGACAGAATATCACTGAGGATCACTTGCAATTCTTGGACTTGGTTAATAACAGTTTTGGAATCCACCATTTTATTGTCTAAAAATCAAGCCACAACATATTTCTTAGTACCAGCATCTTCAGTTTTGTACTTGCGCTCCAAAGATTCCTAAAGTTCTTTGGCACTCGGTATCTTGCAGTATACGTTATACAATGGATCAGCCAGTCCATTCAACACATAGTTTCTGCATAGGTACTCAGAGTGTTTCCAAGCATCAAGTGCGCTCACAGATTGCGCATCAGAGTTCCCTTCAGCAAGTTGAGGGGGAAACTCAGTAATGAATCTCGCAAGATTCAGAGTTGTCAAGTAAAACAACATCTTTTGCTGCCATCTTTTGAAGTTCAAACCAGAAAACTTTTTTGGTTTCTCAGCATGGTTTGCAACCGCCTGGGCTGCCTGGGTACCAACTAATGGTCCCATAGTGGTGGATGTCGATCCAACAGTTTTTGATGAAACATTAGCATTCGTAGCCATTTCTGAAACAAAAGAACAAAAATCAGTTTTCAGAAATAATCAAAGAAAGGAATAATCCTTTTTGAACTATAGAATTTGGTTTACAAAAAACCAAACTGTTTGGTTTACAAAAAACCAAGGCAAACTCACAAAGACTTTATAGAAACAGTTTGTTTTGCAATCCGAAATTTTTTTAAAACAAAGTATGAACGGAGTTTTAAAAAATTTGTTTTAAGCTTGTAGGAACCCCATTAGCAAAATAAAATAAATACGAATTTTATTAAGTATATTCAGATTGCAATACAGTAAAGAAAATAATAGGAAGCACGCCAAGAGTTCATATTCAATACCGAATTCAATTGTATTGAATTCACAATTTAAGAATCTGAAAAGACTTGACCACACTAGTTTACCAAACCTGAGCCATGGGCTCGAGCCACACCAGTCCAAGCTTGGTTAAAAACATAAAGGCGGCTCTCAAGCGGCGATGCGAAGTGCAAAGTGCGCCATCAAAACGCCACATTACGCCCTTGTCCCGGTCCCGGTACCGTGCCTGGGCGCGTCGGGTGCTTCGCACCCTCCTGGCTGCCACTGGGTGTGTGCTGTTATATAGGAATACATTCTTCTACAGAATTCTACATATAAACCAACACATGATTTATATCTCCACCAATGTGGGACGAGCATAAATTCTCACAACACTAAAGTTTCACCACACACACTTAAAGCTTATATCTCTCATTCATCTAACTTTATAATTAAATATCATTATATTAATCATTAATATAATATCTAATTATCAAATTTCCAACATATTTTTCTTTTCTGATAAATTTCTTTGATAATCTTAAATCTTGTATGGATGTTGATTTGTTGTTATGGTTTTAAATTTGTTGCTATATATTTTAAATCTGGTTTTGATCTATTAATATTATACGTGTTTGTAAAATAAATACTTAGCTTGAGTTTTGCTATTGTTTGACTTGTATGAAATGCAAATTTGCAAAGACAATATTAAGTTTGCAAAGACAATATTAAGTTTGGTTTGTGTCAAACTAGTGAATAGCTTTAGCTTAATAGGTCACGTTTGGGTCGGCTTTACTGGTTAGGGTTCCGGTGTCTAACTTGTTTATTTTATAAAAATTGTGTATAAAAGATGAAATGAGCATCAGGGAGCATTACATTTTTAATAAAGTAGTCTAGTAGTTTGTAGACTGTAGTTGTGAAAAATATAGTGCATCTCTATTTGGTTTGATATTATTCGGCTTACATTCTGGTTAATTATTCAGTTTAAGAAGTGGTTAGGCAAAACTTTGACCGTTTTTTAATTTGAACTTTTCATTAATGACTTTGAGGTGGCCAGTTCACAATTGGCTTACTAATAAGCACCATGTGGTTATAATGCCTGGTAGCCCGTGTGGGTTCCTGGGTTACGTTATGACATTGTTTGATGGTCTGGTGGAGAATGAAGGTCTCTTTAATATTTGAACAAAGGGAAACAAGAAACAACAACCATATATAGATATGACAAAACAATGGTGCCACTTTGATTTAAACAATAGACAGTTGATTGTATATACTGTATACATAGGGGCAAGTCTAATATGTTTAGAACAAAGAAAACCGCATAATACATGTGTATGTAGTGCATAAAATATAATCAGAAGTAATGGTAGAGGGAAACAGAAGCGGCTACATTCGTCTCTTATGAATCACATTCAGAGTAATTGATACAAAGGTGTTTATTATATGAGCTCTAAGGTTCTCAATATATTATTGGGTCAGAATCGAAAGCCCCTCTCTTAGTGATTAATTTTGCTTCAAATTCCACAGTAGGTTTTGATGGAGCACTTTGACTTGATCCCTTCATCAGTGTGATAGAAATGCATATACTTGTAATGATCAAATGCATGAAACTGCAGCGGGTGGTCTTCGTCAACGAGTTTTTGAGGTACCTGTATGATGTGATCCCTGATAGATACAAATAGCCCCAATACATATCTGTCTTTGTCCTCACTCATCATCACCCTGTGAGTTGGTGCTTCAATTCTTCCATTTGTCCATGGCTAATAAGGATATAAAAAATAACATAAGCCGCTGATTCATAAAAAGCCTGCCAGTTTAAGCCGTAGTGGTTCAACCAATGTGAACTGAACTAGTGAAGGGTCCGGTTCACACCTTGACCAGCCAGGCAGGCCTGTTTTAACAACACTGGTTACTATAAAGTATAAATTACCATGAAAGCGCCTCCTGTCACTCCCCACCTTTTGCCTTTATCTCGAGACCGTTTACTTCATCTCTATTTGTTGTTGGAAACTGGATATCAAAGACTAAATATTTGAGTCTAAACTTGTTCTTGTTATTGTATTGAATTAATAAGATTACATAACTTCCATCTATATATAACCTATCTAACCTTGTTGAACAAGGAGACCTAATAATTATCTATACCTTTGATAAATATCTAAACAAAATACTTTATCTAAACAAGAGACCTATTAGACTTTAAATAGGATGAAAAACTTTCTCAAAACACCTCTAGGTTTGCTCCTTTTCAACAAACCGACACAAGATTAAGCTTACATTCACCCCCCTAATCTTGTGACTCCAATGAGTCCTTTTATCTCATTGAACTTCAACCTTTGTAATGCCTTGGTTAGAATGTCTGCTCTTTGCAAATTCCCACTAACGTGTTCCACTTGAATTTGCTCTAGCAATAAGTTCTCGATTTTCACAATTGTCTCTTGATTTGATAAACCGAGCATCCGTTTAATTGCAAAATCAAACCATCTTGACAATGGAACCTGTCTTGAACTAATCTGGACCTGATTTGCACTTTCTGAACCTTTTGAAGTGCTGAATAACTGTTCTGTCACAAACTGGTCGCCAAAAGTTGTCTGCGTTGTCGCTGACTGATCAGAATATGTCACTGACTGGTCAGGTTCTGTCGCTAACCGGTCATTCTGGTCGCTAAATGTCTGCTGTGTCGCTGACTGCTCAGATTCGTCGCTAATTGCTGTTGCTGACTGATCTGTTTTGTCACTAACCTTTGTCACAGCAAGGATTGTTTGGTCGCTATTTTCAGCCTTATTATCTTTAGTTTGTAGGCAAACTGGAGATACAACTTTTAGATTAATCTTGTAAGTGCGATTAGTTGAACGTGGTACCTTGATTAGCAAAGTTCCGTCTTGCTCAAACATCCAAAGTATACCTTCTTGGATTGCGATTTTTTACCCTATCTCGTCCAACTGACCAATGCTTATAATATTATTTTCAAGTGAAGGAATATAATAAACATTGTGCAAAATCCTTTGTTCCCCATATTTTCCTTCTAAGGCGACCACACCCCGTCCTTTAATCTCTACGTACGACCCGTCTCTAAACTTCACTTTCCCCCTGATGTTGTGATCGAGATACGTGAACCACTCCTTCTTTCCTGTCATGTGGTTACTCGCCCCATTATCTAGAAACCATGTATTGCGTTCACCTAGACTCGAAACATACATCCTTGGAGTAATCCTTTCCTCGTTTAGAAACACATCATTAGCGCCTTCAACATGCGTTTACAAGTAAAGAACCGGTTCAGCATCTTGAATAAGATTGTTTTCATCATCCTCATCCTTTCTACGTGTAGGACAATCTGATGAAAAATGCCCTAGTTCATCACATCAAAAACATCTTATCTTTGAACGGTCCTTCTTTGGTTTTTGATCCGGTTCCTTGTCTCTATCTTGACGCCCGAATTTTCCTCGACCGCGACCGCGACCTCTTTGACTAGACTCGGTCCTTCCTTTGCCTCGATCATACCCTTCCTTTTTCTTGGCTTCCCACTCCTCATAAGTCAAAAGGAGTTGGTCGTTTTTTGAACTAGAACCTGTAGAGTTTTCTTTGGGACCTATCCTTTCTTCATAGGCTTTCAAACGTCCTGCTATATCATCGTATGCCATGGTCTTTAGGTCAATGACTTGTTCAAGGGATGCCACCATGTGAATGAACTTCTTGGGTAAACCGTTCAAGAATTTTTTTCACAAGCTTGGATTCTTCAATCTTCTCTCCAAGCGAGGCCGACTTAGATGCAATACTTGCAATCTTGCTTGAAAAATCATCTACCGTACCGTTTTCCTTCATACGCAAGTTTTCGAACTCGGACATTAGCGTTTGAAGTCTTGCTTCCTTCACCCTTTCGGCTCCTTGGTGTCGAACTTTCACTGCGTCCCACATCTCCTTAGCTGAATTTAAGTTCCCGATTTGGAGAACTAATTCTTCGGGTATAGCTTGAAAAATCAACGCGGTTGCTATGTTATCCTTTCTAGCATCGGTTGTGGTCCCGGGTTCGATCATCTCCCAAATGTTGTTGACACTCAAGATAACCTTCATCTTCATTGCCCAAACCGTGTAGTTCGTGGGTGTCAACAACGGTACTTGAAGAGATATCGGGTTTTTATCCTTTGTTACAACTGGTTGTTTCACCACATCACCCATCCTTCCTTAATAATAAATCACCTTGACTTTTGTATACTTTATTTCTTTATCAAACCTTTAAAAAAAGTTTGGAATGATAATATTTGTCTTTTTCTTTCTTCGTTACCTTCTGTGCAAAACAAGAATATAACTTGTTGACTTTTTTCTTTGAAAACCAACGTTTTCAAGAAAAGACAAAAGCAACCCTTTTAGTCTTCTCCTCCAACGAAGCAAACACAGTACAAACACCACCTGGTTGAGAGACACAAACAGATCCTGCGAGAAAACAAGTTCCTTCTTGTCGATTCCTTTTGACACCGAAAAACCCAGATGAACAGTACTCCTGGTTTGTGCCTTCTGCCGCTCCGATCTGATTAATTCCGTAGGGTGCTTCGGTGCTAGTTGCTGATTCCTCGTCGGTTCCTTTGACGCTGGAAAACAGGTAAGTTTCCCATCGATCCTTTGACTGCTGGAAACACAAGTACAACCGGTGGGAGTTGTAACCTTGCTCTGATACCAATTGTTGGAAACTGAATATCAAAGACTGAATATTTGAGTCTAAACTTGTTCTTGTTATTGTATTGAATTAATAAAATTAAATAACTTCCATCTATATATAACCTATCTTTTTTTTTTTTTAAACTTAACTTTCATTCAACAAGGCCAACAGGACCTCAAAACAAGGACCGAAGCCACAAACCAATAACATCGACTCTATTGGACATTTGCATCAATCTTTCCAAACAAGCCTATTACATTTTAATCTATGCTTAACCCAAACAAACGCTAGACTTCACACTCCCTACTATGTTATCAACACTCGGACTAACCCCATTAAAAACCGAATCATTTCTCGCTTTCCAGAACATCCACATAGTAACCATGATCAAACCATGAACAATCTTTTTCTTCTTCTTACTACCTTTGATCGTCTTGTATATTTCAAGCAAATCTTTAATCTCAAACGCGTAAATAGGATCCAAAGCACACCATCTACCAATCCGATCCCACACATTTGCAGCAATAATACAGTCCATCATGATGTGCATCGTTGTCTCATCATTATTGTTACACCAAGGACATAAACTATCCGATAACCCAACATTCCTTTTTATTAACTCCGTTTTAGTCGGTAGCCTATTCTTCTCCGCCCGCCAAACCATAATAAAACACTTTAAAGGGATCCATGAAACCCATTTGATAACAAAATTCCTCTCAAAGTGTTCCTCATTCTGCAGAATCTTCCTAACCGAAGCATTCGAGTATTCTTGATTTTTATCCCCAGCCCAAACCCAAGAGTCCAAACCATCCGATAAGAATCTACCCTGCATCAACTCACAAAGCCCAACCCACTGCAGAATCTCATCAGCACTATGCAATAGCCCAACCCAATCCGCATTAATCACAAGCCCATCACCCGCTTGAATAACTCTATCTGCAACCATGTTAGTGAAGTGGATAATACGACCATTATCTTGGGGTGCAATCGTGGGGATTTCCCCTTCGATTATTTGGGTATTAAGGTAGGGGCTAATATGAATAAATGCTCGAATTGGAAGAAAGTGGTGGAGGTGTTTGAGTCGAGATTAGCCATTTGGAAAGCGAAGGTGTTATCTATCGGAGGTAGGGCGACGCTTATAAAAGCGGTACTCGAAAGCCTTCCGATTTACTATTTCTCATTATATAAAGCTCCCGGTAAAATTATTGATAAGCTTGAAAGAATAATGAAGAAGTTTCTTTGGTCGGGCTCAAATGATTGAAATAAAATTCATTGGGTTAGTTGGGATAGAGTCACGACTCCTAGGAAGCTTGGTGGTTTGGAAGTTAAAAGATTGAAAGAGGTTAACGATGCGCTTCTCTATATATAACCTATCTAACCTTGTTGAACAAGGAGACCTAATAATTATCTATACATTTGATAATTATCTAAACAAAATACTTTATCTAAACAAGAGACATATTAGACTTTAATTAGGATGAAAAACTTTCTCAAAACACCCTCTAGGTTTGCTCGTTTTTAACAAACCGACACAAGATTAAGCTTACATTTGTAATGGCGGGTCGCCAATGGGTTTGGGCCTAAGGGATAAAAAAATTATAAAGTGAAGCCGACCTGGGCAGACTTAATACATTTTTTTGTTTATGTTTTTAATCATTTGCTGTAAATATTTACTTTATTTAGTATAAATTAGTTTCGACCATGGGGCATCAAGTCATATATGTTGGTTGATTTGTATGATGATGGTGTATAGCTGCATATAAGCAAGCGGACAGAAGGAAGCTTGATAACAGAAGGGTGCTTGTGGATGTTGAACGTGGTAGAACTTTTCCTAATTGGCAACCCTGTAGACTTGGCGGTGAACTTGGAACAACCAGGGTTGGAGATGAAGAAGTTAACCAGAAGAACTCTGGGAGGTAAGTGGTTTCATCTTCTTTTCAAACCAAACACACTTGAATTGAACTTTGCCTATTAGGTTTTGTGGAGCCTTGATTTGGGCTCGGATTAGAAGACAATTAAGTGGCAGACTAATTAAATTGAAGACTTGGCCCGTTTTATTTAATTAGCCCATTATTAGTTTTTTGGGGGATTAAGTAGTAAACCCTAATCTTGTATTATAAATATAATATCTTGTACTTGTAATTCCTCATCACAAGTGAGGCAGAAAGCAATAATAAAAATATCCTGGTTGCAGCCTATGGACGTAGGTCAGCCGACCGAACCACGTAAATCATTGTGTTCTCGTGTTCGTTTATTTTCTGCAGATTAATCGTTTGTGTGTGTGTTGCTTCCGCGTGTGTATACCTAACAACTTGTATCAGAGCTTTGGCTCGTTGAACACACCGTGTTGTGCTAAAGACGATTCGCAGAAGGTTTGCTCGGTTTTGAAGATCAAGTCGCCGATTAGGGTTTGGTGTGTAGCTCATATTAACCCTTGTTCGATCGCCATTTTTTTGTGTTCTTGATGTTTTGCGTTTGATCGTTGAAAGGATTCTTGATATTTGTGCTATTTAAGAACAAGATCAAAAGAAGATATCATTCTTTTAATACTTTTTTTTGTTGGTTTGCATCACAAAAGCCACGTAAAGACAAAAAGGATTAATTTTCTTTTTGCCTAGGTAAATTGTTTGGGTTATATATTTTTATGGTGTCTTGCAATCGAAAGTTAAGAAAAAAAAGGGCGTTTACAAGATTTGTTTGACTGGGCGTTATCTATGGTATTAAGATTAGTATCTGACCATGTTTGACCAATGTGTTCAACCGTTGTTTGAAGATCAAAGATACGTGAATAAGGTGTCTTCTGTTTCTAGGCATTATATATTCACACCTACATCCTAGATACACCCCATAAGGCTGTAAGTGTATGTCCACGCATGGAAAGTATAATGATCATTATAATATACTAGTAAAAAACCCGCGCGATGCGGCGGCGGTGACAATTTACAACGCATCACTCTTTTTCTATTAATATATAAATTATCTCGTGATATATTGTATAATATTTCCGTTAAATCTGGAAATTTTATAAAAGACTTTTATTCACTTTTTGCAATTTTTGGTATCAGTACCAGTATTTTACCGACTTTTACCTTTAAATGTTGTATTGTAACCTATCGAACATTTTTCGATACCGCTACCCAATTTAGGTGATCTTCAAGATTAGTACTTTTGGCACCGCTATGATTCGGTAAGGTTAAAAGGTACCGAATTCATCCCTAGTTTCACATCTATATCATTCCACCACCATTCTTCATCAAAAGAGATACCGACAACTTTCGTACTGTCGTATCATTTCCTTTCAGACGGCTAGAACAACGTAAGGATCTGTTCCTTGTATCTTGTTTCTCCACTTTATCTAGTTGAGCAGGTTTGGGCATAAAAAAGTAATTCATAGTCTCTTACATTTGTTTTATGAGAACCAAGATAGTGAACATGGTTACCTCCTAAAGCATTCCATCTTTTTTGTCTAAAAAATATGGAAGGAGCTTTTTTATTCCAAAATCTATTAGTCAATATTGCTTTAATATCAATACATATTTGCACGAAATATTGTATGTAGGACATTAGTTTCTTCTTATATAAAAAATGTTCTGAAGTTTATTACCTGATCACCTTTAAGTAAAATAAAGTAGTAACATAGTATATATAAACAAATAAAGAGTCGAATAAAATGTTGAATTAATAATACATAAATCTAAGTTTGTATAAGAAACTGTTCCATACAACGTGGGAATTCATGTTTGAACTATGAAATAAAAAGTCAAATAAAATCCGCAAATGATTATTCTTGTGATTCATGTTCATTTGGAAGAAAGCGTAAATTCACCCATTAATTGCTCATGTATGGACTTCTACCATGTCCAAAGTCTCCAAAGAAACAGAAATTTGAGCTGCAAATAAAAGTCTTTTATAAAATTTCCAGATTTCACAAAAAAGGAAGGGGATCATTATAGTTCTCTTCTTTTTGCGGTTAGACCTCACCAAAATGTGTGCAACTTTTTTAGGGAAAAGGTGAATGTATGTGTGTACCTTTTGAAGAGTGTATGTTGCATAAAAAGAAAAGGATTTGAGTTCGAAAAATAAAACCTTCTTGCCAATTAACATGTCAGGTTGCTTGAGATAAATTTTTGTTGCAGTATGTTGTGGTTCCGGATAGATAACCCGTTGAGTGGGTCAAACTCAAGAAACTAGATAGAAGCCAGACTAGAATAATAGAGAGAATATTAGACTTAATTCATTTTCTTCATATCCTCAAATCTAAACATGCTTGCCTTTTTATAGGCTTACAAAATACATAATAAAGATAAACATGGACCTAATGGAAAACTACCCACTAACTTAAAATTAACAAACTAGAGGAACATGCAGACGTGGAATCATGGCTTCAATATCTAGGACTTGTACCCTATGCAACCACAGTGGTACATAACAATCCCTACCCCTTAAAAATATCCTTGTCCTCAAGGATCCAACTGGAATAAGCCTAGACGGATCCACGGAGGCCGCCAATCGGAATGTCCAACGGCATTCGGACCGGTCGGAGTAAACCACCTCGGTGGGCGCCACTCTGAATACCCGGCTGCCCGTTTGTTCGATGACATTTGTTCTCTTACCATCAATGATTTTGTAGCCCACTGTAATGGTTCCTGGAAAATTGATTTGGTGGTTTTAGGCACTGATAAGGGTGGGGGTGTTAAGTTGTCTTTTGCTGCCGACGGTGCGGTTGATGGTATATGCTTTGGTACGGTAAAAAGAGTTGGTTTTTGGGCAAATGACACAGGGGAGGGTGATTGCTTGTAGGTTGAGTTCCCAACAGTAGCATAAGCTGTTGGTAGTGGTGTTAATGTAGGGGCTGAGGTTATTTCTAGTGGTGGGTTTGAAGCACCGATTTTAAGGGTAGATACTTGCTTCTGGAAGGCCTGTGTGGGTGAGGGTAATGGAACTTATTTTGGAGGTGCTGAGGCTGTAGACGACGAGGGTGACGGTGTGACTAATGATCTGGTAGGTTTTGGTGGTGGTGCATGGGTTTCAAACGCGGTTCGGATCGATCGGAGCTCGGCGAACACGGTTTCAAACCGGGATTCAAGTCTCGCAAAGGATTCCTTCCATTGATGGAACTCGATTTTTGATAGATTTTGAGCATCCATAGGCCCGTAGAGGGATCAAAGCTGCTCTGATACCAATTGTTGTGGTTCCGGATAGATAACCCGTTGAGTGGGTCAAACTCAAGAAACTAGATAGAAGCCAGACTAGAATAATAGAGAGAATATTAGACTTAATTCATTTTCTTCATATCCTCAAATCTAAACATGCTTGCCTTTTTATAGGCTTACAAAATACATAATAAAGATAAACATGGACCTAATGGAAAACTACCCACTAACTTAAAATTAACAAACTAGAGGAACATGCAGACGTGGAATCATGGCTTCAATATCTAGGACTTGTACCCTATGCAACCACAGTGGTACATAACACAGTATGTGTGAGAAGGTGTGGCTTTGGATTTGAAAAAGTAAAGAAATGACCCTAAGACCGAGTGTAATGGAGAGTGAATTGGGGAAAAACGCCCCCACAATGCCCTCACACCGCCCCCAGGGTCATTTTTAGGCTTGGTGTGGAATGATGCTCTTTTTACTTGACCAATGAAAATAAAGGAAAGTGGTGGTGGGGCATGGATATTAACGATCCACTACGTTTGGTCTAAGACCAAACGTACTGGAGCGCTAATATTCACGCCTCTCCACCACTTTCCTTTTATTTCATTGGTCAGCAAAATGAGGCATCCTTTCATGCCATTTTCCAGCGTGAAATTTTTCACGGTTGGAGCAAAACAGCCCCTTTCACGCCCTTAGGGGCGGTGTAGCAGCGCTAATTGGGGCGCAAATTGCCCATTCCACGCCCAATTAACCCACTACTACACATGGTCTAAGTCTATATAATATGTGGCCCTAAGTTTACATAAATAACTTCAATTCTGTTTTGTAGGGAGTTGGGATAGACAATCCTCTCTTCATTCTAAATTATTGCACAATCATAGAGTAAACAAAAACGATAAAAATCAGTCATCCAAATGAACTTGTTGATACATATATCTATAATGAACACAGAGTAATGTTTCTTCATAATACCTAATGAACTTGTTAACATAACCAGATCATCCAAATTTCCACATAAAAAGAGAAAGTTACAAGAAGCAGCGTACTTGAAGTGAGCTGATTGTAGGCTCATTAACATATTATTCTAAATCTATATTGGGGCTACCTGGTTTTGTACATGCTCAGTTGCTCACATATATTCCTTAAATAGTCATATCAACCACTTCCTTTAAATTTAAACTACAAATATTATAATTGCCAACTTGGCTGAGTTAGAACTGAACTGCTTTTGTTTACAGTATAGAAACATGGTTTCATGGTTCAACTTGGAACCAGCCACCAAGACCGAACTGTCCAAAATTTAAAACATAAAACTTTTATTTAATCACAAAATAAAATAATTTTTCTTGAATAATTATAACACGTATAGCTATTTTTAACAATCATACAACAGCGCCCTATGCACAAGTTGTGTAATTTGTCAAATATATATTTCAATTGCATGATTACTTACCAGCATAATACCGAAATAGACGTGCAAACGTTGGTACTTTCGTTTCGGTAGTATGTTGATAAGGCTCCCCATTATCCCCTGTCTCAAGGGCTGCTAGTTCATCATTGTGTTAATCCACTAAATCAGCAAATCTTAGAAGTACACGCTATCTCTCCTGCAGTAATCGGAAAAAAAAAAGTTTCATAAAAAAAATCTATCATACAACTCAAAAAAGAGCATAATATACATTATGAAATGAATACAATAGGTTTAAATAAGTAGTTGTTTTAGGCCAGGGACCTTCATCAAAGGCCTTGCGAGCAGCACCAATCACACGGTCGATATCTTCTACGTTGCCTTCAACAACATTGGCTATGACTCCCCTTGCATGGCCAAGGTTGGAATGTCTTCCCTGAAATGGTTTACAAATAAAAAAGCAAATTCAATTCGAGTTGTTGACACATATGTGATTGATAAAGGACAAATACAGCAAAACTGTCAGAAATACATGATATCATGAACTAAAACAACATTTATTGAATGAAATCAAAGACGAAGAACAGACTCCAACAAATCTTCCTAAATATTACAATGGAAGATTCTACAAACAACTCTATAAAACTCTCTGAACTCTCAGATCATTACGATCATACACTAGACAAACATGATTAGATCTAAAACCAGAATACAAGATGTAAACTCAACAATGTAAACTGAAACCCTAATCGTCTAAGTACTGGAGAGATAACCAGAGAGAACAAAGTGAACGAATGGTGATGAATGATGAGAGAGAAGCTGACACACAGCTTATATATCAGTCTCTAGATCTTTCTGATTTGTGTTAGTTGTGAACGGTAGAGATCAACCTTCAGATGATAAATGAATGGCCACGATTGCTCCTGATCAACTCACACGGATTGGGCCCTTCATTGTTATATAACATATCATTATGGACCAGCCCATTTATCATTAACAACATATGATATGGCCCACTAATTATTATATCAGCCCAGTAACATAATATCGTGTAATGGACATGTAGTAAACAATACATTCATCATGCTATATCTTCGATCATCATGTCCTGAATATCTACCAGTCTCTAACTTGACCATCATCTATCTATCAGCTACATCTTGATCACCAAATCCTGCAAGTATACTTATGCAAGATGTTCAAGTTACAATATTTATAAACATATTATTAGATTGACCACAATATGATACTTATCATTTTAACACCCCCCTCAATCTAATAACCAAATGGGTCAAACATGTTGAGTTTTTTGCATAACTCAAAATGTTGTCCGGGACCAAGCCCTTTAGTCATTATATCAGCAACCTGTTGTTCAGACCTAATATAACATGTTTTAATCACACCTTTTGAAACTAAGTCTCTTAGAAAGAAAAGATCAATCCCAAAATGTTTTGTTTTATCAAAAAACACTGGATTAGCAGCTATTGACAAAGCAGACTGATTATCACAAAATAAAGGCACTGGCAACTGTGGGACTATGTTAAATTCTTGCAACAAGTTAAGAACCCACATTATCTCACAAGCAGTTGCACAAAGAGCCCTATATTCTGCTTCAGCAGATGACCTAGACACAGTTGGTTGCTTTTTACTTTTCCAAGATATCAAACAAGATCCTAAAAAAATACAGAATCCTGTTACAGACTTCCTGGAATCTACACATTTGGCCCAATCTGAGTCAGAATATGCAGCTAACTCAAAACTAGACCCTTTTGAAAACAATATACCCTTTCCAGGGTCCTTTTTCAAATATCTTAACAATCTCAAAGCAAGTTTCAAATGACCATGTAATGGTCTATGCATATACTGACTCAACAGATGAACAGAATATGAAATATCAGGTCTAGTGTGAGACAAATAAATCAACTTACCAATCAATTGTTGATATCCAGTTATATTGTCTAACACATCCATCTTATTTTCACACAATGCAGTAACAACATGATTAGGCTCCATTGGACTGTTGACTGGTTTGCATGCAAGCATGCCATACTCAGTCAAAAGATCTAAGCAATATTTCCTTTGTGACATACATAAACCTTGTTCACAAGGAATAACCTCTATGCCTAAAAAATATTTCAACTCCCCAAGATCTTTAATTAAGAACCTTTCTTTTAACCATGTTTTAACTTTATTTATTTCATCAACAGAGTTACCAGTTAGCACTATATCATCAACATAAACTAAAAGAACCACAATAACAGATTCAACAGTTTTAATGAACAAAGAATAGTCACATTTGCTTTGTTTAAACCCTAACTCAACCAAGACTCCTACTAACTTTTCATTCCACATCCTAGGAGCCTGTTTAAGGCCATACAAAGACTTTTTAAGTCTACATACTTTATTTTCCTGTTCAGAAAAATATCCCTCAGGAAGTGCCATATACACTTCCTCATGTAGATCACCATACAGAAAAGCATTGTTAATGTCTAACTGAAACTGTTTCCAGTCATGCTGAACAGCCAGAGACATGATGCTCTTTACTGTAACAAATTTAACTACAGGAGAGAATGTTTCATCAAAATCAATCCCCTCCTTTTGACTATAACCTTTAGCCACTAATCTAGCCTTAAACCTTTCTATTTCTCCTGTAGATTTGTACTTAATCTTATATATCCATCTACATCCTACAATACTTCTACCTTTGGGAAAATCTACAATTTCCCAAGTTTGATTCCTATTAAGAGCTTCTATTTCTTCATTCATAGCTGTGACCCAATTAGGATCTTTAACAGCTTCTTTAAAGTTTCTAGGTTCTAGACTCTTATTTAAGGTGGTAGCAAAAACCTTGTTATTATAGGACAGATTAGCATAGTTAACCACCTTTTCTACCCCATACTTGACTTTCCCTTCAATGACAAAGTCATCAAGTCTTCTAGGGAAAGTAGAACTCCTACTAGACCTTCTAGTACTGGATTGAGTTAATTGATCATTGTCATTACCCTCAGATATAGTATGACTTTCACTGCCATACATCACATGCTCAGCCCTGTCATTCCCTAAGTCCTGCTGTGAGGAACATGAGGGTTGTTCCTGATTATCAGCAGTATCAGAGGGAGACTGCTGAGACCCATGTGTATCTGGCTCAGTCTTACCTAACTCCCTTCCATCATCATCGGGCACTTGAAAACTTTTGGATGTTTCATTATCATATAGATCAAAAAAGTTTAATGAATTAATTTCTAAATTTGTATTTTCATTGTTATTTTCAAAAACTATTTTTTCTTTAAAAGGAAAGATATCTTCAAAAAACTTTACATCCCTAGAGAAAAAAATGGTTTTATTTTCTAAACTGTAGAGTTTATATCCTTTCTTTTCAGTACTATAACCAATGAAAACACATTTTTCTGACTTACTTTTTAGTTTGTCTAATTCATTTAAAACAGTAGCAAAACAGAGACATCCAAACATTTTCATATGACTCAGGAAGGGCTCAAAACCATATACTAATTCATAGGGAGTTCTACCATCAAGCACAGAGGAGGGAGTCCTATTGATTAAGTAAGAAGCAGTTAGTACACATTCAACCCAAAACCTAACAGGTAAATTACTTTGAAACAATAAGGCCCTAGTGACATTCAAAAGGTGTCTGTGTTTCCTTTCAACCACCCCATTTTGTTGGGGTGTATAAGCACAAGTTGTTTGATGTAAAATACCATTAGTTTTACAGAAATTAGACATTTGATGGTTTATAAACTCCAAACCATTGTCACTTCTAAAACATTTCACAACCTTTTCAAATTGTGTTTTTAAAATTTGAACAAATTCTTGTATATTTTCGAACACCTCAGTTTTGTACTTCATAGGACAAACCCAGACAGCTCTAGAGTAATCATCTACAATAGTCAAAAAATACCTAAATCCTTCTCTACTTTGAACCCTATAAGGTCCCCAAACATCTAAGTGAACTAATTCTCCTAAGGAGATTGTTTTATGTTCACTTAGGGGAAAGGGATCTCTATGTTGCTTAGCCTTGAGGCATACCTCACAAGGACCATCATTAGCAACAAACTTAACACCTAGAATTGGTTCAAGTTTTCTGATAACAATATCAGAAGGATGACCTAACCTAGCATGCCATAGGTCAGATATTTTACTACTATAGACACTAACCTGATTACTAATATAAGAACCACCACAAAAATACAGTCCTTCAAGTTGACTACCAGTCACCAGGGTTTTCTTGGTGGACAAGTCCTGAATGTAACAATTGCTTTCATCAAAACCCACAAACAATTTGTTATCTTTTGCAAGTTTATGAACTGAGATTAAATTAACACAGTATTCAGGAACAACAAACACATCATACAGAGTAACACCTTCAGCAAGTTTAAGATTTCCTATTTTAGTTACTAGTGCTTTAGTACCATTAGGATGTCTAACTTGTATATTTAATTCAGAAACATCAGTTAAATCTGTAAGATCATGTTCACTAGTTACCATATGTTGGTTAGCTCCTGAATCTACAATCCATCCCAGTTTAAACTTATTCCCACCAATGTGAAAACAAAAAATAGGTTTAATATACGAGTTTGAACAAAAAGCATTTAATATGTTACCTGTAACATTACAACTTTGTGGAGCATCATTAGACTTTTCACCTATCAAACTAAGCAACTTAGACAATTGATCAGAAGTCAAAGAAGAGACAGGAGCATCATTCTTTTCATTAATGCTACAACTACTGCTATTGGAGAGAACCTTTTTTGATTGACCCCCTCTTGGTCTCATCCAAGAAGGGTAACCAATAATCTCAAAACATTTATCAATTGTATGTCCTGTTTTATTACAGTGTATGCATTTTAGATTTGAATTTGTTACTTTGTTAGTTCTTTTGCTTGAATCAGTAACCATATTAACCTTAGCTAAAAGACCCATAGTTTGATTTTTCTTTGACAGAGTGCTAGAGTTCCTATGAGATTCCTCTCTAGAAACAATAGCAAAAGCCTCTTTAACTGAAGGTAACTGTTCTCTCAACAAAAGAGTAGTTCTAACATTAAGATACACACTATCTAAACCCATCAAAAACTGCATTAACTTTATCATGTGATTAAAGTCATTAAATTCTTTAGCAGCATTACACACACAAGCAGGTAATTGTACAATTTGATCTAACTGTTTCCACATTATGTTCATCTTATGATAATAATCAGAAACAGGCATTCCAGATTGTGTAAATGAATTAATCTTTTGATACAAATCAAACACTACTGACCCATCTACCTTATCATAAGTTTCTTTTAGTTCATTCCATACATCAGAAGCAAGTTTAGAAAAAACATGTCCCATATACAACTCTTCACTTATAGAATTTAAAATCCAAGTCATGACAATTGAATTACATCTATCCCATTGCCTAGCCAAGATGTCATCAGTTTCAGATTTAATACATGTTTTATCAATGAATCCCCACTTGTTTTTAACTTGTAAAGCAAGTGTCATGGCATTAGCCCATACAGTATAATTTTCAGATCCTTTAAGCTTGATTGACACAATAGTGAGATTACTAGAATCTGATGCATGCAAATATAATGGATCACTAGCATCCAGCTTGCTAACCAGGGTTTCCTGTCCTGGTCCTCCCCCAAGAGGGAGAGGATCAGGATTAACATTATCACCCATGTTTAGCACTTAGAACACAAATAATCACAGAAACAAGCACACACAGTTATGTAACTATAAGCTAATCACACTGTAAAAAACAAGAAGTACCCACACAAACACAGATTATCAAATCAACAAAAACAGAAAACTAGGCGAAGCCAAGCCAGGGACCAGATCACAGGACACTCTCAGGGTGCCTGCGCAAGCCTTAACTTGGGAGCCTCCTAGACCTAGATGACCAACGACACTACCACACAATGAGCCAACTCCGGTCCACCTAACCCGGACAGTGCTCCTAGACCCACAAGTTAAAAAGAGTTAAACAGGAAAGATCTCACCAAATAGGCCCAAGTTAGGGTTCGCCTAATAGGTTACCCTTTGATTGGGGGTAACAGCAATGGAATCACCTCGCTAGGGTTTTTACGACCCCTAGCACATCGCCTTCACGAAATCACCACTTGTCCAGAAACACCCTTGAGATTAGGGTTCCTCTTCTTTTCCTTACACACAGACCGGTTTTAACAGATAACCCCAGAATCTCCAACAGAGCAGCTAAATCACAGCGGAATAACTGGTTCTCAGAAACCCTAGATCACCAAATGGATCTCGAATCAAGAACCAAATGAAATGGCTCACAAACTCACAGATCTTATCAAAAAACACTCTGAACAGAAAGAAGGACCAAATAACCCTCAAGAATCTCAAACAAGAACCCTAAAGCTCTGATACCATGTCAGAAATACATGATATCATGAACTAAAACAACATTTATTGAATGAAATCAAAGACGAAGAACAGACTCCAACAAATCTTCCTAAATATTACAATGGAAGATTCTACAAACAACTCTATAAAACTCTCTAAACTCTCAGATCATTACGATCATACACTAGACAAACATGATTAGATCTAAAACTAGAATACAAGATGTAAACTCAACAATGTAAACTGAAACCCTAATCGTCTAAGTACTGGAGAGATAACCAGAGAGAACAAAGTGAACGAATGGTGATGAATGATGAGAGAGAAGCTGACACACAGCTTATATATCAGTCTCTAGATCTTTCTGATTTGTGTTAGTTGTGAACGGTAGAGATCAACCTTCAGATGATAAATGAATGGCCACGATTGCTCCTGATCAACTCACACGGATTGGGCCCTTCATTGTTATATAACATATCATTATGGACCAGCCCATTTATCATTAACAACATATGATATGGCCCACTAATTATTATATCAGCCCAGTAACATAATATCGTGTAATGGACATGTAGTAAACAATACATTCATCATGCTATATCTTCGATCATCATGTCCTGAATATCTACCAGTCTCTAACTTGACCATCATCTATCTATCAGCTACATCTTGATCACCAAATCCTGCAAGTATACTTATGCAAGATGTTCAAGTTACAATATTT
Organism: Ambrosia trifida; assembly: GCA_028751855.1. NCBI lineage: Eukaryota > Viridiplantae > Streptophyta > Magnoliopsida > Asterales > Asteraceae > Ambrosia > Ambrosia trifida. The sequence continues at coordinate 64,896,435 of CM054123.1, forward strand.
ATAAACATATTATTAGATTGACCACAATATGATACTTATCATTTTAACAAAAACATTATTGGATGCTGGATGAACAAAGTTTCCATTGATTAGAAGTTGAGTGTCATGAACACGATCAAGATTTAAGAAAGGTAGAGAAGAACCTATTCTGGCATGGAAATATATGAAGTTCAACTTAATCAAGTGGCACATCAGGATCAATTCCTCCTTCTATCTCCATTAACCTAAAACAACAAATCAAAAGGCCTAACCAAAAAGCTAAAATCGAACTGAAAAAGTGGCACACCAATCCATGATCATCGATTTACTTTCAGGCTGTCTCTTTTGGACTACAAGTGAAGTAGTGAACATACCCGCACCATTGTCCACCACGTCTAGATGTTTCTTTTTTCCTGTTTGACCATAATGAAGCAGGTCAGTTTGTTAATACTTTTCCTAACGGGTCAGGTAAAAGTTTTGATATTGGTTAAAATAGAAAGGCGCTGAACAGGTCAGTTCATGCGCATTTTTTTCTTTTTGTTGAACTCTGAGATATACTATATCATCACTATCACAAACTTCCTAATTCGACACCTATGAATCAAACCCTTTTGTGCAACTGCAAGATATTACCAGAGATGGTAATTTGACCCATATAATTACAAATGAGTCAACTTGGGTTAGGCAAAACACAAAAAACTGTCCAACTTGGTTATTGCACCACCTACAAATATTACAAACCATACTCAACTTTCTAGACACAAAATAACAAAAAGGTCAACATACAGCTAGATATGCTCATTTTTTTTATTTTAGTTGTATGGATTCCTGAACTTTGTTCCACATTGGAGCAATGCTGAGATAGAAACCAAGTTTCTATTGTATGGATTCCTGAATTTTGTTCTTATCACTGTTGCGTAAAGGTAAAGCACTTTTAATACAGCTAGATATGCTCATTATTTTTTATTTTAGTTGTGCCTATTGCTCATATGTTACAACTTCAAGTGGAAATTAATCTGGACGAATGGTGCTGAAACTAATAAGTATAAAAAAGAATCCATAAACCACTAAAAACAGATCTGCATTCTTTATACTTCATACCAGAGGTTAGGATTTGGACTATACAATCTTGCTGGGAAAATATCCAAATTATCATTAGACTTGCATTTCTGCTACCAGTTGTCAACAATAGTGTATTTTTTTAACTACAACAAAAATGTGTGATTAAGAAACAATTTTAAAAGAGAAAAACCCACTAATTGTAGAAAAACAAACCTATTTAAGGTAGACAATGGGAGGGGGAGTACCTTGAGTGGTTGAACTGATAAGAGCTTGCAAATCATTGACAAAGTGACAAGCTGCAAATACGATCTATAAACAAAAACGATTTCATTATCTATAATTTTCTGTCTTGAATCGAATGTGAGAATTTTAATTGTTCATCCATAAAATACCTTAAAAAGACAAAACTTGTCAACATTTTGGCAGTGCCGCCTCACCATTAATCACGAACTTAGACCCATACCGTATTGCTCTGCATATCTTGGTAGCTTTGGAATTGTTCAAATACATAACAACTACAACAAGTTTTTTTCCATCTAGTGTCCTCTTCTATTGTTCTTAAAAGCAAATAATCACTAAAACAATCAATCAACCAGCATATGTTGTCCCGTTAAACTCATGCAACCTGAACAAACATGAACATATATGTTATCTAATTTAATTTCCTGACAACCAATCAAAATTTATTCAACAAGCATACAATAACTTAAAGTTGATTTAAGTTTCGAAGTTAAGTAACATGTTTGGCCATTTTTACAGTCATAAATAATCATTGTACAGACGATTTCAGTCCATTACCTACATAGAATATTCAGATCTGCATTTGTGGGTTTGAGATAAATTGAAAATTTTGGGAGATTTGAGTTTCATACCTTACAAAACAAAAATTTGTTGATAGATAAACGAAATCCCTTTTAATGCTCCCCCCTCCTTTAGGGTTTTGTAAAGAAAGAAAACACAGAAAGATGAAGGAAGTTATAGTGAGATGTAGATCTGAAGCATATGGTTTGACCTTTAACCAGCATCAGAAAACGGATTTGAAAGAGAGAGAGAGAGGATGGTAAACAGATGTTTGTAGGATGGTGGATGAGAAGCTAGCAGGAGCAGAAAGTCAGAGCCTTTGTTGGGTTGGGATAACATTTGAGAGCAGATATTGTGGTGAGATTTAGGGAAATGGTGGTGATTCAAATTTCAAAAATTTTGAATTAACCAAAGTTGCCGCTCTAAATGGTTTAAAATAGCTGTGCTTCATAGGTTGTAACACATGCATTAAGGGTTGATTTTAAGAGATTTGTAGAAATGACTATTTTGCCCATCCTATATGCTTTATAATATAGTATAGATATAACACCCTGGATGCCACACCTATGGTTCGATGCATATACATGATCAATCACCACCAAAACAATTTTATGAGCAAGTATCACATTTTGAAAATAGTTTAAGTAACTCACCTCTTTATCACCCCTTTAGCAGTTGACAACGCTAATACAACCAGGTACTATCTCAAGGTCCTGATCCAATTATACAACCATAGGTTAGGTAGCAGTACACCTAACTAATTGTTATTACAGTTGAATATTGGTTAGCACTACATTGTTTAAGCATGGGTGATCAGTCCATGCCTAACTAAGGTTAAGTTACCCAACACCCACCCCTAATATTAACCCTACTATCTAAAAATAATAACACTAATTTACTACTACTAATAATAAAGTAATAATCAACTAAACATAACTTATGGAAAACATACCTCAAAACTATCTACGGCAAGTTGGTGTAGAGTCTCTCGTATTTGTGCTCCTACTCGTGCTCTAAAAATGACTAGTAACAACACCTAATGAGGTATTGTACGTTTGGGATCCTCAGTATTTGAGTGTTCCCACAACTTTTGAATGCAGTATTGAACTAGTTAAGTTCTCCTATTTATAGTGAGATTTATGTGCAAAACTATACCTTCGTACGTCAGCTATTTATTTAACTTTAACATTAAGTTTTCTTAATCTCATCGGCGAAACCACAGGTGGGTCAGGAAGGTCCGTTGACCCTCCAACGACCCTCCGACCGATCAAGTTTCAGAGTAAACCAAAACTTAAAAATGACTGTTTTTAATATTTTGACCATTCAATAATCTTCCTAGTTGACAGAAAAATTGAAGCCAAAAGTAAAACCACAATAAACCATTTCTCCGGCGTGATGGAGTTACAGAGGTCAGTGGGTGCTGGCTTGGATAATGAAGATGAAACAACGATAAAGAAAAATGCCCTAATTTCTTTTAATTAATGGGCTATTTAATATTTAGTTTAACGGCCCACTTGAAACAAAATAAAAATGTTACTACGGAAATGTTGTTTGGGCTTTGTCCAAGACTACTTGAAAAATGAAAATTCATTCATTATTTAATAATTTAATAATAACCTAATACATAGCTATTTTTCTATTACCACGGCAACTAGGATTTTGTTTTTTAATTATTTTTGTTATCTAATTATTTAATTAACATTTCTATTTAACCCCGAATTTAGTGATGTAAAGATGTATTTTGTATAAATGAATGGTATTTTTTTGGTTTTTAAGTACTTTTTCTAATAAACTTTTAAAAATTCATAATAAATCTTTATCGGTGAAAGTATCTAACTTAATGTTAGCAAATTAAAATCGTTATAGGAGTCGTAGTACATTGAGCACAAAAAAAAATTAATTAACATACATTTACATATGTGAAAGTTACATTACGACCCTCCAGTTATAAATGTCTGGTTCCCCCACTGCTTAATCTACTACACACACGTGAAGGTCACACTTAGCCCCTATGCTCATCTGGGCTATCCCATGTCCCTTATGTATTTTATTATTGTATTTCCTTATTCGCAGTGGCGAAGCTTGACCCGAAAGTTCGGGGGGTCGGAAGTCACCGGGGGGTCAGAAGTCACTAGTTTCGGGGGGTCGAAAACCCGTTTCGGGGGGTCGAAACCCTATATTTTCAAAATTTTCTATACAAATACTATATAATCGGAACTTTTGCGCGAAAATCCGGGGGGGGGTCGGCCACCCCTCCCCGCCCTTACTATGCTGCGGCAGTGCTTATTCGGGAATGTACTTATGACACACACATGCACTCTCAGTACCTAAACTTTGGTTTCACATAAGGATTTCGAATCCTTCATGTGCACATCCACATTCAAATAAAACAAATAATCATGCAATATATTTGTTATACCTATTTATCTATTTATTATTTTTATAATAAGTGTTTAATATTTTTATGTTGAAAACTTTTACTATTATCCATATCCATATGTTTTAGTTTATATTTTATCACACATATATATATATAGGATTTGAATATTTTAAGAACTCTTATGAGTTATGAGAACCATATGAACTCACTTTATAACCATACACTTATTATAATACAAATTGAATATGTGGTCCAAAATTAAACAACAATAAAATAATGAATAAAATATTAATATACTTAGATGGGGATGAAAATCACTTACGCAGGTGTATTTGGTGTAAATTAATGTATTTTTTTTATAAAAAAATTTACAGCGGCGTTTACGTGTTTTTACACTAGTGTGCAAAAAAAATTATTATTTTTTTCGCATTTTACGTTGAATTCTCGCGAGTTCTCACAACTCATCATATATATATAGGATCCGGATCATATGAGAACTACATTGAGTTGTGAAAACTAGAGAACTCATTTGGACCACACATAACCATATTATCAATATAATAATAAAAGGGTAAGATAGTAAATTACCATCCCCTACCCCACCCCAATCACCTTTTAAATATTAAGATTTACTGATTTTTTTTTAAATCACTCTCTCTCTCTCTCTTCTCTCTCTCTAAAAATTCACCCTCTCTCTCTGCTCTCTCTCGTCTCTCTCTCTCTCTTTCTTCTCTCTCTCTCCACCGGTGATGGTGGATAGTGGTTGCAGAGGGGTTGATGATGGTGGGTTTTTGGGTGACCGGTGGTTGCAGGTGGTTGATGACGGTGGGGGTGCAGAGGGCTTGATGCAGGCTATGGTGGTTTTGCAGGGGCGGCGGACGTGGGGGTTGAAGACGAACAGATCGTGGGGTGTTTTTCAGGGGTGGTTTGAACAGATCTTGAAGGGAGAGAGAGCAAAGAGAGAGGGTGACCGGTGGGTTTTGCAGGTAGCTTGACATGGTGGTGACCGGTGGGGTTAGGATCGTGGTGGTTGTAGAGGGTTTTTTGAAGAGGGTTTTTAATGGTGGTGGTTACTGAACGAGATATGTGGTTGCAGAAGGGTTGATGGTGGTTGCAGAGAGGTTGATGGTGGTTGCAGAGGCTGGTGGTGGCCGGTGTTTTTGAGGGCGGTGGTGGATCTGCGGCGATTTGATGGTGATGGTGATGAAGATACCCACAATAGGTATTATTATTATTATTATTATTATATTATTATTATTATTATTTTTCTGTTATTATTATTATTTTTGTTATTATTATTATTATTATTATTATTATTATTATTATTATTATTTTTTAATTTTTACAATGGTGTAAATGAAGGTGTTTTTAGTTTGGGTGAACAAAAATACAGTATGTATTTGAAGGGGATGATGACGATGCGAAGGTGATGACGACGATGGTTTCTTTTTTATAAAATGTAAAGTAAACATTAGTGAAAATACATTTTTTTTGTTTTTTATAGATGTTTGGTTTTTTACACTGATGTAATATTCTTTTATGTTGATGTTGTGGGTTTTTTTTACACTGATGTAATGTAAGAAAAGTACAAGTATAAATACAAATTATGGAATATATTTTTTGTTTCTTTGATGTTGCAGGTTTTTTTTACAATGGTGTAGTATGATGTGAGTAAACACCGGTGTAAATGCCACAAAAACACTGGTGTAAATGCCACAAAAATTATCGACGTTTTTGGTTATATAGATGTGAGTAAACACCGGTGTAAATGCCACAAAAACACTGGTGTAAATGCCACAAAAACCAGTTTTGTTTTGTTTTTTTTTCACATTTTTTGTAATTTTTTTTGTAAAACTTTGGGTATGGCAGATTTACACTGGTGTAAATAATTAGACGAGTGTAAAACTAAACAGATTCATGGATGGTTGTTTTTTATATAGATGTGTGTAAACACTGGTGTAAACTGTAAAAACGAGATGGAGACGACAAAAAATCCACATATTTGTTTTTTTGTTTTAAAAAAGTAATTTTTTTTAAAAGAATCAAATTATTTTAATTAAAAAAATAAAATAAAGTTTAAAAATATGATTATTTTTAATAATGAAATAAAAAAATAATTACACCAGCGTAAAATATAAGGTGCATCTCATCAGATTTTCTTTTTAAAAATGATTTTTTTGAATAACTAAATAAAAATTAAAATACTATTATAATAATTATTTTCTCTTTCATGGTAGTTTTACCTAAATACCTTTATTGTACTTTTTTGTATTAAAATATACTAATAATTTTTTAATTGGCATGTAAAGACAAAAAAAAACATCAAGATTCAATCTTAACCATAGGATCATCAAAATCAATGATCCACAAGAGTTCTCTAGTTCTCACAACTCAATGTGGTTCTCACACGATCCTAACCCTATATATATATATATATATATATATATATATATATATATAGGTATAGGTTCCTATACAAAGTACATTTTTTCATAAAAAGTGTAAGAAATCTATATAGTCATTGTGTTTTAAAGTTTGGCTATAATGTTTTTGATTCCTTTTGCATTGATTTATATAGAAAAGCACCAAACGTTACAATTTAAAACACAATCAAATGTATTCTAGACATTAAATTTAAAACACACTGATTACTATCTTCGTAGGGTGTTTTAGATTGCATGTTGAGAATACATTAATTAGTGTTTTAAATTGTTAATTTTTGTGTTTTTCTATATAATACTATGCCAAAGGAACATAAAACATCATGCCTAAAATTTAAAACACAATTCCTATATAGACTTCTCACACTTTGTACGAAAAATGCATTTTGTACAGGAACCTCACCCTATATATATATATATATATATATATATATATATATATATATATATATATAACTTAATCTCGTTTGTCTCTAACAATATGGCGTCCTGTAATTTTATGAGTTTGCCATTGAGAAGAGCCTATCTAAGTTTTATTAAAAACAGAGTAGGGTTAAATATAATATAATATATCTATATTAGCTTATTAAGGAGGAGTGATGACCAAGATTGTCATTTACATTTTCATACAACTTAAAAAGCAACATGTACAACATACTTAAGCAAGAAATTTAAGGGTATTTTGGGCATAATTGTGACAATTAAGACACTTGGAAGGTTAAAATTGTAATTTTATCATAACCTCATACTCACAACTTAAAAACTTATTCCAACCTTACCCCCATGGTATATGATTGATCAAAAAACCATTAATGTAATAAATTTCTTAAATGTAAGAATGTGAAGAGCCTATGAACATCATAAATTATGCCTAGATTTTTTAAATGGCTTGGCTTGGTTGGTTTAAGAAAAAGAAGTTGATTCAATTGGGGGAATGGCAATAAAAGGAAGGATATACCTGAAAAGGAATTGGTAAACCGGAGAGGGAAAGGTCTTTGAGAAGTTCACAGCCTAATCCACTAGCACCTACTACACATATTCTTGAAGAATATACACACATATTCTTGAAGATCGTCCCTCAACTACATAAATAACAACAACCAAAAGCTTAGCTTATTAGCTTAATTCAACCTTTAGTGGATTTTTTTTTGTTTTTATAGGCCTCTAGCCCAATTTACAGCCCCTTCCTATCACCGTCTTAATTCTTTGCTCCTAAAAAAACCACATCTATATTATCTATATCTATATTTAATTTGGAGTTTTTTTTGTTTTTGCTAATTTGGGTGCAGAGTTCAAGATGGTTAAAAAAAACATGTATGAGGTACCTTTACAATCAGTATTAACGGATTTACATAAATAAGAATTTCAAGATGGTCACAAAAAACATGTATGAGGTACTCCTTGACCTGATTTCTAATTTGTTGACTTCTTTTTTTCTTTTACACATTTGATCTCATATCTAAAGCTGCAAAACTTTTGTATTTCGTGTTTTTATTTAGTTGCTTGCTGTGAAGAAGTTGAGACAAAAAGGTAATCAGTCGACAAAAGGAGGACGAGTTTATTGATCTTATTAATGATTTGATAAAATTCGGCCTGCGAATGTTGTTGAACTAATGGGTTACTTGTTCTGAGCATGGTCAATGATTATTAATTTACGAGTATTGCGGTGGTTGGGACCTTTAGGATGCATTACACGCGGATGATGATTATAAAAGCAAATTTTCCTGAAGTATGCGCATAAGATTGGCAAAGGAATTCTCTTGCAACCAGCAGGTTTGATACCTAGATTTACTTGCTAATATCAACGTGAATTATTTGATTATTCGTTTGTTGTTCGATTTTTTATACCTTTTATAGTAGTTGATGATTGTCTTGTGCTAAGTAATGCTATTAATTTCTATTTTTTATTCGTCAACCCGGTGTGCATATATTTGTAGTTTCTATAAAATTTAATGAACTCTCACAATCTCACTTTCATGTGGTGTCTTAGCATAACTACAGTAATCATATTTCCTATTTTCGCTTTTATTATTTGGTGATTTTTATTGGCTATCTGAATCTAAGATGACAAAAAAAGGAACTATGGAACCAAGCAGTGGAAATCAATCTCTAGATGATACTAATATTTTTGCCACTATAATTATCTACAAAGTTTTATTTGGTTTGTTGTGCTAATATTTTTGATACTATATTTTGTTGAATAAAGTAAAATGTCGTAAACCCGGGTTGTGGTTCGTAATCAACATATATAATGCAAATCGAGACACCCGCCGCAACGCGCGGGCATTCCTTCTAGTTACTACTAAAGGGTCTCCTATAAGACTAATTACTTGCCTAGATCTCATATCTCAAACAATCATGCTATCAGCCACTTGATCGTCAACTAATTTCCAAATACATGAGTATCCATCTCATATGTTATTAGTTCGTTTTAACGATCAAGGACCCGTTTAATTCCCAAATAAATATGAACCGACACTTTTTATTTATATAATAAAAAATGGGATGTTACATCACCCTCTTCTTCCTCATCATCAACACCTTTCAATTGAGGTGATTTGGAATACAGATCTCTTCGCATTCTTCTTGCTTGACACTTTTAGCTCCGCATTCTCAATCTGGAGACTGGTTACCTCTTCTTCAAGTTTGTCTTTGTCTTTCTTTAGACTTTATCACAACCTCAAGCATATCTTTCCCATTCTTTTTCATCTGCTTGATCTCGTTCTCATGCTTTGTGAAGAATTTTATCAACTTTGCAATCTGTTGGTTCACCAAGTTCATCACATCTTCTGAAACAGTAACATTAGATTGTGAAATTGATTCTTTTTGCGGTTTAGGAGAAGATGATGGGTTGTTCAAACTTGATAAGATACTCTTCAATGATTTTGAAACAAAATCTGGATTTTGTTGTGCTTCAGTTTCCTTCACAACTTTCTGTTTCTTAGAAGCTAGAGATTCAACCTGTGGAGATGAAGCTTGAGGAACTTTCTTTCCTTTCAGCAATAGATCAATGTCTTTTTGCCTTTTCGTCTTTGAAGACTCCCTTTTAGACATTGTCTTTATACGTCCATGTTTGTTCGATTTTGGTGCAACCGGAGAACCTGCAAAATCAACATCTTCATCTATAATCAACTGCTCGTTCTCCCCAACATAACCTCTGCTAAGTTGTTGAGCAACTCGTTCATCCATTGGATCAAGAGTTTCAGAGTCAATAGTGGCCTTGGGATTTGTTTCATTTACAATCTCTTCATCTGAATCCCATTCTTCCTCAGTTTCTGTTTCCGAATCCTCATCAATCAATAACGTCTTTGCTTTACCTTTCTTCTTTGCCTTTGAAATCCTCAATCTCTTTACCCTTCTTCTTGGATTTTTCCCTTTGTAAATGACTTGTCTCTTAGCTTTCTCTCCCTTCTTCATAGGTACTAATGGAGAATCTGAATCTGAATCACTGTTATCATGCCTCACTTGATCTTTATCAGGAGCTTCATACCCAAGAGTAATTAAATGACCAAACAATCTCCTTATTGGTGGTTTCTCTGTCTTACCCTTGTATGTTCTCATTCAATTCAATGTCATCTCATTCATATGCTCTTGATTAACAATCATCTTGGGATCTTTCACCATATTAGGATATTTCTCGTCAAAGATCATTTGTAGAAACCTTGGGTACATCAAGAACTTGTCAGTCTTTGTACCATCGAAAACTTCTTTCATATGGTGAAAAAGTAATCCTGAGACATTGTAGTCTTTGTTCAAGATCAAAGCAACAGCTAATGAGCTGATAGTATCCCTCAAAACATCAAAACCTCCTCTGATAGGAGCAAGCACATAAAGCAACACATCTAATAGATATTTGAACGGTAGGGAAACATTTGACTTGTTAAGTTGACATTCAGTAATTAGAGCAAAATATTTCATTCTGAGAAAGCAACCCCTCTGCACTGACCATGGCAACTTGATTGGGTCTTTCTCTTTGTCTGTTAACTTCATCACTCTTCGGAAATCTGCTTCTCCTACAAGCATATCAATTCCCTGAATCTTGTTGTGTACCACCGTCTTTCCTTCCTAGAAATCTAAAGCAGCATTCTTCCAGAATTCTTCTTGGTGATCTTTGCAGGTGTTATGGGGTTGGGCAATAGCATACACAATTCTGGATCTTCTTAAGTAATCAACGATCCCTTTGAATTCGTCATACTTTTCATCCACATCACCTATGTACAAACAACAATTATGTTTCTATTCAAATCTAAGCTCTTTTGGTTCTTTTTGTTCTGCCATTTTTATGTGTTCATACACAAAAACACACAAAACATGTAAGTTCGGATTCAAAATCATCAAAATTGAAAAATTTGTCCATTTATCAGTTGGTTCGACCTTTCGAGGGTCCGAACCAGTTTTATTAAGCACGAATGAAACATAAAAATGTTCATTCGACCCAACAAAACTTCATTCGACCTCACGTAGAGTTCCAATGAAACTAGTTTCAATTCAAAATTCAACTCTCTGATTTTAACCATTTTAATCCCCGATTTTCATTGTTTTGACGTCTAATATGAACGATTAAGCCTAATTTACCATCAATTTTAACTATTAACACCTAAGTGATTGTTTTCAATTAAAACTAGGGTTTCAAAAATTCAATTCATCAATCTGTTAAGATTAAACCTAGTTTTTGATATAATCTCCCCCTAAAACGTTAGATTAGTGTTTGCCAATCAAAAAATCATGTTATCAATCAGTTCACATGGTCCAATCTGTCACTTAGGGTTTCAAATCCAAAATCGCAATTTGTGATCTATTCCATGGATAAAAACCTGCAATATTTGAGATATACGTACCTTATGAATCAAGGAATAAGTGTATAAGGTCTAAAATTCAAGATAAAAAACTCGGGGTTAGAGAGAATTAGCAGGTAGAACAGTACACACGAATGGAAAAATGAGGTTCGAATGGACTAAATGGCTACATATAGGCGAATTGGTTCGACCCTTTATGTGGTCGAATGAAAATAAAAATTTTGGTTCGGGGCTACTGAAAGCACGAATCAAAATTCCCTGTGTTCGAATAAAATAAAATTTAAAAATCCCAAAATCATTCGACCTTACAAAAGACACGAATCAACTTCAAAATTTTTATTCGACCTAGCGAAAGGGCGAACGGAATTTTTTTAAAACTGATTTTCACCAAAATGTCCAATTCGATCCATGTTTTGGCAATTTCAAACCTTTAAACTTTCATTCTTTCAAAAATTCTGATTTTTAAAATACAAAACTCATATTGGTTTGTCAAACTTCCTGAAAATGATCGTCTTCAAACATCGGTTAGCGAAAATAACGCAGAAATGTAAAATCTTTTGGATTTTCTGAAATTTATGTTAAAACACACCAAAAATCTTTTTGAGTTTTGCATATATGAATAAAATCAAACAAAAAGCAATAAACCTTTTGTGATTTTCCGGTAAGAGGATCATATCAGTTTATGAGAAATCTTTTGACACCGTTGTTCTGTTATATTTTAACCTTAGTGACTCTTTGACTTGGCAACTGCTGGTTTTGTTGTCCACATAAGCTCACATGCAAACCGTTATGCAGTGCTTTAAAATGATACGGTTAAGGTGTATTAATAACTAACTCACATGTGGTTCCCACACACACGGCATACTCCCGTATCAAGAAATTTGCACAAAGATTCATCGTAACGCATGATTATGTTGTTGTTATCCGTATGTTACAAGGTATGAGACACAGAGGTGTACAGGTTAGCAAATCAATGCTACAGAGTATCATGTGCACTCTACCACGGTGAGGCTTATATCAATCAAGATTTTCATTAAAGATATGACACGATGCATTAGATAATCTTTGATCATCGTCAAACATTTTAAGTTCCTCATTCGGTAACTGGGGTTTTGGCATTTAAGCTTTTTTAATAAGATACCCTGACTGAATCTAGGTCCATAAATCAATACGACAAAAGATCAGTCAGGCCCTCCCCAAATAACAATCAACATAATGACCCGAAACCTCCGATTTTGGCAACCCTATCAAACGAAATTACGGTACCAAGACCATATGCCCATGAGGTGTTCAGCCACATAGAAAGCAGTTCGTTATGTTTGTATCACTAAGGCACCCATTAATAGGTCTACGAAGCCTACCAACACATCACACAAAGTCATCACACGTCAAGTATTTGGCTTTTTAATTCTTTAGCATGGGAAAGATCCCCACTGATGTACTATCATTTCCTCTGTTTCTCTAGGAAAAATCATTTTGGGTTTTTTCTGATTTTTATGACTTTTCAAAATTTTCAAAGTTTTTGGTTTTTCTGAAAGAAAACTCCCCCTAAAATTAAAAACATATTTTTGGATTTTTAATTTTGAAAAGAGAAAAACAAAAGAAAATTTGATAAACCGATGAGGAGTCTAATCTTGGTTTTCTTTAATACCGTTAGCTTTTAATAAAAATTCAAATCATGATTTGTCAAAAGCTTTGGTAAAAAGATCGGGTCTTTGATAGTCAGTGTGGATTTTAACCATATCAATCAAATCTTTGGCATTGCAATCCCGTATAAAGTGATAACGTATTCGGATATGCTTAGCCTTGGAATGATGAACGGTGTCTTTTGTGATTATAATGGCTGCTTCATTATCACAATGAATGGGGGTTTTAATAAATTGCAAACCGTAGTCGCGCATTTGCTGTTGAATCCAAGGCACTTGCGAACAGCAACTCGAGGCCGCCACATATTCAGTATCACAAGTTGAACGTGCAACTGACGTCTGAGTCTTGCATTGCCAGGTGATTAGCCTGCTCCCCAAAAATTGACATCTAGCCGTTGTGGATTTTGCGTCAATATCATAGCCTCCGAAATCTGCATCGCTAAAAGCATTGAGGTTAAATTATCATCATTAGGATACCATAAACCTCGTGATGGACAACACTTCAGATAACGTAGGATTCGTTTAACTGCAGTAAGGTGACTTAGTTTCGACTTCAATTGAAATCGGGCAGAGAGACAAGTAGCAAACATTATATCTGGTCGGGAAGCGGTCATATACATCAATTATCCAACGATAGCTCGATACGTGTAGGGGTCTATAAACTCCCCCTTAGCATCAACTCCAATCCCGTGATTAGGTTGTATGGGAATGGCAATTGGTGTAGAATCCTCCATCTGGAATCGACTCAAGACTTCGAAAACATACTTCGTCTGGTGGATAAAGATCCTTGACGGCAATTGGTCCACTTACAATCCAAGAAAAAACTACATTTCTGCCATAGAGCTCATCTCAAACTTTTCTTACATGTCCTTTTCGAATTCCCTGCACAAACTTTCGTTAGTTGAACCAAATAAAATATCATCAACATATATCTGTACCAGAAGTAAATCACCCTATGTTCTTTTCGTGAACATGGTACAGTCAACTTGTCCTCGCTTGAAACCTCTTGAAAGTAAGTATGTGCTGAGCTCTTCATACCACTATCGAGGGGCTTGGTGCAAACCGTACAACGCTTTGTTTAGTTTGTAGACCTTATCCAGGTGGATAGGATCCTCAAAACCCGGTCGTTTCCCTGCATATACTTCTTCCTTAACCACACCGTAAAGAAAAGCACTTTTAACATCCATCTGATATACTTTAAACGTCATGTAAGATGCGCACGCAAATAACATTCGAATTGCTTCTATACGTGTGACTGGTGCATAGACTTTGTTATAGTCGATTCTTTCAGTTTGACGAAAACCTTGCACGACCAATCAAGCTTTGTTTCGCACAATCACTCCTCTGTCGTCTTTCTTACACTTAAAAAACCCACTTTGTACCAATCTTCTTCCCATCTGCTGGTAGATCAGTCAAAGTCTAAAATCCTAACTTCTGAAACTGTTGAAGTTCTTGTTGCATCGCGTCCACCCATGATTCGTTGTTCAATGCTTCCTTGTAAGTCCTAGGTTCAACCTGCGAAACATAACAAGCAAACAACCAATCATTTTGTTCACCTGATTTTTGAATCTTAGAATATAGGGCAAGGGCTCCAATTTTCTCGTTCGATGATCCACGCCTCAACTGTCCACGTGTCATCACGCCGCTACCAGGATCACCAGTAACCTGTTCTAATGGATGAACCTTGTGAATCCGAGATTCCGGATGTACTAGAACAGGAAACACCATTTGAACATTCAAATTCTCTACTGTAACCAGATCATTACCCGCATTTGATGTAGAAGGAATATCTGTTGATACAGAAGAATTCGGGTTCACTAGTGGTGATGTTGTAGGCTCATTCAAGACTGCTTCACTAGTTACTTCATCTTCGTCTTCCGACTCAGAAGAATCAAACGTATCAGAAACATCTTGAAATACTTCCTCTTTAGTTGAATTAGTAACATGAGCATTGGTATCATTAGAAGTTGCTGCCGGAGGAGTCACGGTGATTGGACGCACTAACAATGAAGTGACTGCGTTCTCACACTCATAATAAAGTCATAAAACAGCTTATTAAACCAACCTTTCTAGATTGAATGACTCAAAGAGTTCTTTGTAGTCAAACGCCGGAAGCATTTTGAGTGTAATGCTGAACATCCACGTTTACCCACTCTTCAACATTTCTAGTCCTTTTGTTGAAAACGCGTTTAAGTGGTGTCGTGTATCCAACAAAATAACCTTCTTCAGCTTTAGCTCCAAACTTCTATATCGGATTAAGCGTTGTACACGGCGCCCCAAATGGTTCTAGAAACTCCAAGTTCGGCTTACGTCTGTTGAGTAGTTCAAAAGAAGTCTTTGCAAACTTCTTCACAGTAAACACACGGTTCTCCAAACAGGTAAACATGATCTTCAAATTATTAAACGTTTCGCTCTTGTGTTGCATGCACATCATCCACGAAAATCTAGAATAATCATCAGTCAACACAAGACGGTATATATCTCCGTTGATGCTTTTGCACTTCACAGGTCCAAAGAGGTCTATATGTCGGCGTTCAAGCGGAATACTAATAGAGTTAACTTTCTTGGGTTTGTGGGAAGGTTTGTGATGTTTTCCTTTCTTACAAGAAACACATTTTTCATTCAAGTGGAAATGTTTCACATTAACTGCTTCCACTAGCCCATTCTTTACCAAATTATTCATTTTTCTCAAATGAATATGCCCCATTCTTCTATGCCACATGATAGATTCTTTTTCAGTAGCCTTCGATAGAAAACACATCACTTAGCCCCGTGTTGTAGTGGCTTTGCTCATGTCGAGAATGTACAAGTTGTTTACTCTCGGAGCCTTCAACATAATCCATTCCTAGGTATTTCAAAACCAGGCTTAAGGATGTAACACGATTTGTCATCAAAATGCACTGAGAACTTCTTATCACATATTTTTGACACACTCAGAAGATTATAATCTATCAGCTTCACATATGAAATCTTCACAAAACTCACAATCCAATTACTCACACTCCCTTCCATTGTAATATAACCTCCTTTGTTCCAGCAAACGCAACATAACCTCCATTAATATTCTTGATTTCAAATAGGAGCGTCATGGTCTCCAGACATGTGCCCGGAAGCTCCACTGTCAACAATCCAAAGACTACTAACAGTGCCAGCTGGAACTCCCTGCACCAATCAACAAATGATTAGTTCTGATGAGGGACCCAAGCCTTTGTGGTCTTGGGTTTTTGAGTATCAGTAATTGGTACATTCAAAGAAGCATTCTTATATGAAGCATTCAAAACATTCTTTTTCTCTTTAATTGGTTTCTCCAAAACTTTCGTTTTAGGAACATATGTCACCGATTCTTTTGACGTTGAGCTTGAAGCACCCGAAGAACCCTTAGGTGACCAAGATTGTTCTGATCGTTTCAAAATTCTGATTTGAGGTTGAGGTTTTGTTTTTACCTCCTCAGCTTTCTTTGAAACAACTTTTGGTGGAACATTCTTAGTTACCTTGTCTGATTTAACAGATGAAGTTCCAGTGGATGACTTAGCGCAGGCAGTTTAGGATAAACCTTCTGCTTATCATTCACCGGGTTCACCATAGGCCTCTTCAACTTCTTCTCCATGGCAATTCGATTTCAATTATCATAGATAATAGATTGGTTACCTCTTTGTTAATAAAATTTTTGTTAAGGATAAAACTCTCTTTGAGGATAACCAACATTCGAATTCCTCTAGTTCTGCCTAAACACAACCTCATGCCTCTTGTGTCTCACATATGGGCAGTGAGCAAGTAAATGCCCTCTCTCCCCACATTTGAAACAGGCACGATACTCCTCAAAAGGATGAACCTCATGAAAATTAGCAAATGAGTTGACCGGGTATTGATCATCAATACACTTTCATCTTAAACTCTCTAGAGCGGGCTCCAATGTGTAAGCCGGTTCAACAAATGCATTTACCCTGTTCACGGGTTTAACAAACTGAGTAACATGAACTTTGTCTTTCTTAGCTTCATGACCGTACAGTTGTCTGATTAACTTTGGTGGAAAGTCATTAATTCTTTCTGATTTGGGAAACCAAATAGTACTTTCATGCCAGATTTTGGCAATTTTTGAGTAATTGACAAACTGTATCGGGTACTCAGAATCGGCAATATTTGATTAGATCCTTGCATCCGATAAAATATTTTAACCGGTTTTTCATCTGATTCTTTCTGATCAACTTTCTTATCTGATGATGTTGGCTTGTTTTCAGCCTTTGGAGGAAGTTAAACCTTAGGTGCCGGATCGCACTCAATGTGATTTTCAGGAGGAATATCATCATTCTTTTTAGGTTCAACTTCTTTAGAATCAGAATCATCATCAGATTCAACAACTACATTCTCATTATTCATTCCTAGAATCGGTCTCACATCGGAATTCGGATCGCCCACACTAGAGGTCTTCGATTTGTTTTCTGATGAAGAGTCCGATTTATCTGAACTCTCCGGTGTCACAACATCAAGTTGTGATTTCCAAATAACACCTGGGATGGAACAGATTTGTAATTCACACTAGACTGAATATTTTCTTTGCTTGGTTCCTCTACAATGTGGTCCAAAACATAGGCCACATTGAGATAACTCTCAAGTTTCTTGTTTACTTTTTCAAAAAAACATTTAATCTTTGCCATTTCCAATTTTGTTTCTTCTATCTCATTGATGTAATTTTTGATGGCAATTTGTTTAGTTGAAAGTGTCTTGGTTAATTCTGAAATATCTTTCTTATAATTTTCCAAAGTCTTGTTTAACATTTTTTCACTCTTACGAAAAGTTTCAATAGCGGTTTTAGCGCTATCTAGATCATATCTCAAACTTAAAACCTCATTTTTCAAGTCTATCACTGGCTTTAGCGCTATTTTTGGAATTTTATACAAACATGGGTCAAAACTGATTTTCGGATTACTGTTTTGGGTAAACTTTAAACGACCATAACTTGAGTTTCATAAGGAGTTAGGTCACGAAATTTAGTCAGTAGATAGGTACATGAATAGTTCATCGTTTTCAGTTGGATTCATATTGTTTGGATAAATACAAGATTTTTTAGAATTTTTCTCGTAGACTGACCGGATGTGAATGTTTTCAGAACCTAGCTGTAGTAAATGATTTTTCTTAATTCTTCTTTAAGGTTTTGTCATGAAACAAAAATATAGGCATGACTAATGGACTCCTAGGAATATTCTGTAAAATTTCGGGAGTCTAATATATTGTGTAAGTATTTTTCATTAAATCATTTTGATAGCGTATAATCTGTCCTAAAAACACAGATTATGACATACGTGTATAAGTGCTTATTTGAAAGCTTGCATGACTCGGTAATGACTTGAACTTGTGTGTACACTTGTAGGAGATGTATATGATGTGCATAACTTATATTAAACATAATTTTCACCAACGGGTTCCTAGGGTTTACTTGTGCATGTAGTTACACTAGGTGTCACTTAAACGTTTTCACATTATTTAACGTCTTGGACAAACGAGTTTTGTGGTGTATTGTGTATACACATATACTCACGTAGTGGCACACATAATAGGGATTCAGTAGCATGTCCTTATTACTTGCGGATTTTAGATTTAGCTTTTGCAACCTAAGGTGAGTTTCACTACTTTTTCTCAAAAGCATGCGTCTCGGCTTTGGAGACAACACATTAATTCTTGGTTAGGAATTACGTACTTTCTTGTCCAGTTTGGGACTACATTCTATCTCGGGTTTGGGATACATTGATTCACGAGGTGAATCAGATTTTACTAGTTCACATCTTTTGTCCTTGATGAACTAAACCACACACTATCATTGAAGTCCTGTAAATACCGAATGAGTTGCCGGGTTGGCAAGTGGGTTACTAGTTGATAGCGCTATTAGGTTTGACAAACCTCACACCATACTTGGGACTGCGGGAGTGAACTGTGACTTAACACATTATCATTGTTGATAGGCAATGATGCGAGGCACTTTTCTCACTGGTGTGAGTACACGTTAATTGGCAGTTTGGTATTACCTGTGTTTAGTGATCATGAGTGGGTTAGCTACCCATGGCATGCGTTGAACTACTTGACTTACATGGTTTTGTTAACCAACACTTTTACTTACTTTACTTTATGAACTCACCAACTTTATGTTGACACACGCTTAGGTCATGCATCATGTTTGTCATGGGACATTGAATACTTTAAAATATTTTTTATCATTTACTTATTTTTACTTTGGTTTGGGCGCGTTTGTTTTGCGCATAACTATTTACTTAACTGTTTTGATTTCGCTTCCACATTTTCCTAAAACTTATGGTTGATTTTTAAACTTGTTTTTTTTTAAAACGAACTAAATGGATTGGGCATTTAGATTCGTTCATATGACTTATGGCTATGGGATCTTGGTATGTCACGCGTCTCACGGTATAAACCCCTAGTGGAAATTTGAGGGTGTGACAGATTGGTATCAGAGCCACTGGTTACAGTGAACTAGGAATTGCATTCTAGTCTATAGTCATCATAGCATAAGCATTGCATTAGTTACACTCACAACCTTAGTGCACATTTGATTACTTTCATTGAATACGAATACTGATCTAACGTATTGCAGGAAAACATGTCGAATCCTTCTCATATCTATTATTCTTTTCGTGCTAACGAGGGGTATCAAGCTCCATCACAAGATCCATATCGGGATACCAACAGTTGGGCATGGTATCCAAATATGTTGCACATGTGGGTTCAGGGTAATAGGGTTCCAGATAGGGTACCACCCATACTGGACTCATGGTAGAGATCATTAGCAGGTATAGTTAAGCATGTCCATTCTGAGTTGGACAATGCTTTCACTATTGTCCAGCGCTTTAGACTATGGAGGAAGAACACGGATGAGCGTTTTCAGCGTATGGAGGGCCAGATTGGTCATTTGATTACAGAGTTAGCCGTTGCTTGGCAGAAAGCAGCTGAGACTAGGCAGGAGTTAACTGCCACTAGACAGAATTTTACAACTACCAGACAGGAATTGAACACAGTTTGTAACAGACTTTTTGAATCCTTGGGACAGGGTGAAGAAGAAGAACCAGAGGAGGATCCTAAAGAAGAGCCAATATAGGAAGACGACAATTTTGAGGAAGAGCCAGTGCAAGAGGAGGAAGAAGAGGAACCTTTTGAGATTAACGAGAGCAAGGACGAGGACTCGTGCACTACTATGGATCGCGACGACGATTGATTTTATTATTTATTTTTATTTTAGCACTATATACATATTGACTTATATTTTATTAGCGTTTTGAACTCGAATACCACTTTGGATTTTCTTGGATCTTATTATTATTATTATTATTATTATTATTATTATTATTATTATTAGCATTTTTGGCTTTAATTTGTTAAAGTTGAACCTATATCATTTTTTTTTTTGAAATTTTGAGTTGTGAATAATTGATTTGTTTGGTGCAACCACTTAGAAATTTACTTATGATCGACACCGTTAAGAACTTATAGGCAATTAATTGATGGTAGGGTTATAAGTTATTCATGTTTGGTCATTTGTAACACGTATGAAGCTTTGAAGGGTGCCTACATCTGAACAATAATATTTAGCCTTAACTTGTAGATTTCAACATGAAGTTCCTTTGTAAATTGCATAGGTAGTGTAAGCTTGTTTTGTTAAGTTTCTATTTTGAGCTGAGGGATGAGCATCAAAGATCACTTGAGAGTGAGATGTTTCTACGCGACCCTAGAAGGTTCATTATTACATGAACTTGTTGAAATCTTTTTACTAACATTAGCGTGTGCCAACAACACTTATTTGTATAATTTAGGTTATAACTTGTACAACACCTTCTCCGTTGGTAGGTTCTTTGTTTCATGTTTTCATACTTTTTATTTGTTTGAGTTCATCTATGAATTTTATGTTGTAGGCACATAATTCCCTACATAAGGAAGTGTGGAAAATATCTTGTTTCTGAATCATATGTTATGAACAATGTTTTTCTCATACATGCATATATCTCCATATCTCGCACAACATTTATAGAATTGAACCTTAAGACAAAGAACTGAAAGGGGCCCTTGGCTGATATACCTTTTAAATGAGAAGACATCATTATTATTCAGGTAAATTCACTCAATACTTGTATTATTGTTTAATGAAATACATAACTATGTGGTTTTCTTACATGTGTATAGGTGAATGGCTTTATAGAATCCACATACAATTGATAATAAAGCTCTTGTGGATTTTTACCATAAAAGAAAACCAATTACTTTCATTTTGCGGATGCTTTTATAAGTTGAAACATGGAAATAGTTATCATAATGTAGATTTGATATTCATCATCCGAACTTTTTTTGTCAGTTAAGCAAAGACTTGTATAACTTTAATTTTATATTTCAAGCATCTTTTTACTATGAAATTGAAAATTTTCATTAATAATGACCCTCTTGTGTTTTGTTGTTAGATCATTTACGAACATGAACGTGCAAAGTTGGTGCTTCTTGCAATTATCATCATCCAAGACATGGAGTTGGATTATCAATTACAGTGCCATTAAATTAGTCCGGATACCCTCCTTGTCTTGTGAGTTCCTACTATTTTCCAAAATGCGAAGCAAGTTTTTGATGTTACTATTCAAGTTGTTTTGCAATCTCTAAAAGCAAAGTAAAAGAAGGGAAAGGCCTAAAAAGCTTGCTTGATATGGTGATTAAGAAAATGAAAAACTGAAAGCAAGTTGGAGATCTAGATTTTTTTTTTTTTTTTTGAAAGGAATTGGAGATCTAGATGAGTAGAATGTTTTCATTTCTCTTTATTATTGTAATTGGTACTTTGTATTGTCTATATTGTTATCTATGTCTGGACAAGCATGTTAAACTACACCATTTGACTATCAATGATATATGCTTTATATTGTTTTAGCATTGAATGCATATTTAATTCATAGCGGTTTGATTTATGTTACAAACTTGCGTTTGATATGCCTAAAATTCTTTAAAGCGTTGCATTTAATGTATAAAAAGGTTGCATTCTTTCTATTAAAAAGATGACAATGGTTGCATTAATTAAGTTTAAAAAAAGGTTGTATTTAAGTAAGAAAAAGTTGCATTTCATTGTAGAAAGGGTTGCATTTTTCTAACTGAACAATAGAAAAAGTTGCAAGAATCTAAAAAGGTTGCATTTTAAAAATGTTGCATTTGAATAGTAAATGCGACTCTTTTAAAAAGATTTGTATTAGGCATTGAAAAGGTTGCATTAGGTCTAATGCAGCCCTTGATAAAAGGTTGCATTAGGCCTAATGCAACATTTTACTAAAGTTGCATTAGCTTCGTTTTCTTGTAGTGTCTCAGGCCGATTGAACTTAGTCTTAACATTTTGAAGGTACATTGAACTGAATGTTAGAGATTCTTCAATTACATAACCTTCAGCTATACAACCTTCTTGCCTTATCGGGGTTTTAACATAGTTTTTCAATTTTTTCATATACCTTTCAAAGGGATACATTCATCTCATATAGACTGGACCACCAAGAATCGCTTTATCGGGTAAATGCAAAACTAAATGAACCATGATGTCAAAAAATGTTGGAGGATAGATCAACTCTAACTTGCACAAGATCATAAGAATGGCATCCCTCTCTTTCTTCATATCTTCCACTACTAGTTTTCTGGAGCAGAGTTGTTTAAAGAACATACAAAGGTCTACTATTGGTGTATAAACATCTTTGCCAAAAAATGCACTAACCCCAATTGGTATCAATTTTTGCATGAAAATATGATAGTCATGTGATTTCAAACCAGTAATGTTAGTATTGTTATTTATCACCCTCTTACTAATATTAGATCCGAACCCATTTGGTAATTTAACATTTTTATAAACTGACAGAAACGCTTCCGGTCACGGAGGGTGAATGAGTATTTTGGGTGTAGGCAGGTCCAGTTAGTTCCCTTTTTATTCAACCATTACGTCTTTCGAATTTTCAGCTTTTCTAAGTCTTTTCATGCATTTGAGTTGTCTTTTGTCTTATCATTCGTTAAAAGAGTACCAAGCAAGCTGTCACACACATTTTTCTCAATATGCATCACATCTAAGTTGTGCTTCAACTCCAGAGAAGACCAATACTCTATTTCAAAAACTATGCTTCTTCTAGACCAGTTCAACTCAAAGTCTTCCCGATTAGGGTTAGCACCTCCAAAATTTGGATGCTTGCCTGGTAGACGACTAATTAGAAGAGCATGTTGAGCGTCTATGTCAGCGGGACTAAACTATCGGGGGAGGGGGGAGGTCTTGTCTCGGGTTCCCCGTTAAACTCAGAACTTCTTCTCCACTGATGGTTGGCATCTAAGAACTGGCAATGACTGACATACGTGCATATATGTATTACACGTACTAAAGGGGTGTCTTCGTTGCAAGTTGGGCATGCTTTGTATCCCTGCCCACTCCAACATGATAGACTGCTACGAGCTTGAAAGTCATTTATAGGCCATAACAACGTCGCCTTCTTTGTGAAGTACATGTTTGTCGCCGCGTCTTTAGCACGTACGCCTGTCTGCCACAAATCCTTAAGTTCATCCACCAACGGCTTAAGAAAAACATCTATGTCCTTCCCAGGGGATTTAGGGCCAGGAATCAACAAGGTCAACATTAATATGGACTCTTTCATGCGTAACCATGGTGGCAAATTATAGGTGTTGAGTATAACTGGCCAAGTGCTATGAGTTGTACTTTTGTTACCTAAATGATTAAAACTGTCAGTTGCAAGCCCTGGGTGAACATTTTGGGGTTCACTCGAGAAGTTAGGGTACTTTATATCAAAGTCCATCCATAAAGAACCATCAACTAGATGACGCATAATACCATCTTCTGATCGTCCGATACTGTGCCATATCATATCTTTTGATGTGTGCCTTGAGCCATACAAGCGTCATAGTCTAGGGGTCAAACGAAAGTATCGTAACACCTTGTGAGGTACCTTCTTGCCATTTGTGTCTTTATTTACCCACCGATTCTCATTACAAATAGGACAACTCTGCAATGACTGATGTTCTTTCCAGAAAGAGAGCACAATCCCATTTACACACATCTATCATCTCATATCCCAAATCGTCTTCTTTAATGTATTTTTAGCTTTGTAATACGTAGGGGGGGACTTTGTTACCTATTGGAAGTACAGATTGCATAAACTCGAGAGGCTCATCAAATGAACTATTAGTCCATTTGTTCCTTACCTTCATATTTATAAGTTTTGATATAAAGTCAAGGGAAGAAAAATTAGGACACCTAGGATATAATTCTGATTCGACTTCATCTATCAGGGCTTCAAACTCATCCCGAACATCACTACTCTATGTATCCGAGTTCCCTTCGTTAAGTTCCGTATCCTCTTCCATATGCTCCCCTATAAGGTCATGGGTAATGTCATTCATATCACTTCTTCCCCTAACCTCATCTACAACTACAGGAGACGGCCTAATTGAATTTTAACCGTGATAGGTCCACGTTGTGTAATCCTCATAGAAACCATTTATATGTAGATAAATGTCATTGTTCTAATGGGTACAAAGTCAGAATTATTACACTTTCTACACGGACATCTAATCGATCCAGCTGTGTTGACGAATTGTTGGGCATAATCAATGAAATTGTCAATTCATTTTTGGTACTCAGCACACAAATGATTCGGTAATTTAATCTTGCTTTTATCAATCGACATGATAATGTGACTAAAACATAATTTGGGGATTAAGGCATGATAATTTAAATGAAACATATAATTGACACCTAAAGGGTAGGCTGCTAAACCCACTTTTTCAATACCTTATCTCATATATGAATGTGTATTACATGATTGCTTGTTTAAGAAAAATTCGGCAACATTTCCCCTTAGCCCCCAAGTATATAATATAAATATATACCTGGGGAGCAAAGAGGAAAAGACAACCGAATCTTTCAAAAATAAACAATCATGTAGTACAAATTCACATCCTAAATGAGATAAAGTATTTGAAGGGAGAGGGAGCCTAATCCTCGCGAAGGCGGCATCCATATCCCTCTTTAGAGTAATCCACGGGACCCTACTCCGCCAGAGGGATCAAACTCCATATGGAGAATCCCTATCCATATCATCACACCAGAAGAATACACGCGCGTTCCGCCCACGCGCGGAATATTCGTCCATCACCAGCTTTTGGTATGAGGTACGGAAGATCAAGGATTAAGAAGATTCACCCACAGAGGAGCAGAGGTGTCGCCAATCAGATGGCAAAATGTGTCTGTAGTAGTCCAACAACCACTAACATGAACAGCGACTTGACTGCTCCCATGCTTCCACCATGTTGCCTCTACAGTACCGCACAGGCATGCTTACCTTATGCCAGACAACGCGTCAGACGCCAGCAGGTAAGTCAACCATGCTGTGTCAGGACGACATGCCACTGGCGGCCAATCACAGCTCGCCACGTGTCCGCCAGCTCCAACTGCCGATGACGTCAGCAGCATCGACCTCCTTTTTCCCGCCTATTTCATGGGCCAAAATCATATGGGCCGGGGCAAGGCCCGAACCAGCTAGGACTCCTCGTGGGCTTTTCCCAAAGCCCACGACTTCCACTATAAATTGAAGACTTCATTTCCTTTCCAAAAGATCCGAAAATTGTCATATGTATACGAGAGTCAGAGTAATCATTGTAATACTTTGTACTCTTTCATGTAATAATACACTCGGCTCTTCACAGTGGACGTAGGTCATACACGACCGAACCACTTAAACTCTCGTGTTTACTTTCACCACACACACACACACACTTTACTTTATATCACTTGGTTACGGTTTGTCCATAGGTCAGGGCGAAGGATTGTTCCTGAGCAAACAAGAGTGTTAACCCCACGGTGATTACTCGTAATCACTGTTATACTCGTTGTTTCTTCAGTATTCAAAAAGCCGTCCCAATGGGGACTACATGAAATTAATTACTAAATCAATTTCGGACGGGTATTTCTAAGCTCAGTATGTCTTAAATGAGGATTCAAACATACACACATACACATACTTGCACATATACATACTTACACATATACATACATACACAATTACATACACACATACATATACATGCATATTTACATAGATACTTACATATATACTTACATATATTTTTTAAAATATACATACTTACATATATTTTTTAAAATATACATATTTACATACATACTTACATACATTCACACACACATATATACACACTTACAAACATACACACATACATAAATACACACAAATATATATATATATATACACACACACACACACATAGATACTTACTTACTTACATAAATACTTACATATATTTTTTTAAACATACATACATACATACATTAAAACACAAACACACTTATAAACATACATGCATACATACATACACACAAATATATATATATATATATATATATATATAGACACACATACATACTTACATATATTATTTTAAATTTACATACATATATTTTTTAAAAATATACATATACTTATATAATATACATATACATATATATATATAATATAATCTTTTTAAATATACATAATATAATACATATTTTTTTTAAATACACATACACACTTTAATAAAAAAAACATACATACCTAAATATACACATACCTAAATAATAACATTTAAAGCATAAATATTAAAAAAAAAAATACAATTAGCGGCAACTAACCGGTTTTTTTACGAATCTTCGGGTAGTTCAGTAGATCGGTGCTTCCCTACAACTCATATCATCATAAAATAAAAAAAAATAAACATATTTTAAGAAAAAAAACTCATATCATCATAAAATAAAAAAAAATTAAACATATTTTAAGAAAAAAAACATTTACAAAAACAAAAACAAAAAAAAGCTTATCGGGAGGAGGAATGGCCGGAGAGGAGAGCAGGAGGCGGGATGGGCTTTGACGGAGAGGAGAGGGGGTGGTGGAGGAGGAGGCTTACGGTGGTGGTGGTTCCGGTGGTAGTGAGGGAGGGAACAAGAGAGAGGAAGGGAACGAGAGAGAGAGAGAGAGAGAGAGAGAGAGAGAGAGAGAGAGGGGGTGGCGAGAAAGAGGATAAGAGTGTTCCGGTGGTGGTGATGGAGGTTTACGGTGGAGAGGCTGGTCGCACAGAGAGGGAGAGCTGTGAAAGAGATAGAGGGAAAACAGGGAGGGAAAGAAGGACTGATTGGCGCTTTATTGAAATTTCTTAACCTTTAGCGGCGACATACTCAAATTGTAGTGTATATTAATACACAATTGTAAGAGTGTAGTAAATAAGTATAAAACTTGTAAAATTATTAAACCGGATTTAGATGGACATCTACAAAATCATTGTGTGGTGAACAGTGCAGATGGCTTAATATTATCTAATTGCTTTTATTTTCCATGACACAATGTTTTCGTATGCATGTTATCACATAACACAAAAAGGCTCGCCCCACTTTAAAAGAGCGACACCATTAACACCTTGATAGGATTGGCCTATAAGCCACCACTTTATAAAAAGAAAAAAAAAAAAAAAAAAAAAAACTTTCACTTTAACCGCTTTACATCTGATTATACAATTGCCAATAGACGAGTTAATAATGCGGCGATAGAGCTTGGTAACTTCCCGTCTGTCTAGCCTGCTTTGGTCCCGGCAATGGTACATCCAATTCGACATCGGACGACTTAATCTGGGCAGTAGAAAACCCTCCTTTGCATGGTACGAAATTCATAGATCTCTTGTTTGGACAAGAATGAGCTATGGAGAAGAAACTCGCACACTCGGCCGCAGTTCTCTGGTTATCAAGATCCAAAATGCAGTTCATCTTCACGTCAAGAATCCCATTCTTAATCAGCATCCTACACTGCGGACCAACCTGTGTAAAATAATTATACGAGATCGTAAAATTCGATAGATTTGGCAGGCTGCAAACCGCCTCAGGAACCACACCATAGAAATTATTGTGAGCCAAGTTCAGAAGGTCCATTTTCTTTAAACATTGAAACGAGTGTGGGATTGGGCCATGCAACATATTAAATCCCACGTCGAACACAGTAGCCTTTCTCAAGTATCCGATCTCGTATGGTAAACAACCTGATAACTGGTTGTTTAAGAACAAAACTTCGAGAAGCGTATTCGAAGCTAGACCAATACTCGAAGGAATCCCACCAACAAACTTGTTGTTAGCTAGGGTTAAGTAACGCGCGGTCGTTAGACCAAGGTTGTTGGGGAGTTTTTGGATGAAATTATTATTGTTGATGAATAGGAGATCGAGGTTGAGACCGAAGACTTGTTGAGGAACTGTGCCCTCGAATGTGTTGAACCTTATGTCGAGGAAGAGTAGGTTTGTTGCACGAAGTACTTCGTAAGGGAATCTGCCCGAGAAATTGTTGTTACTAAGGTCGAGCTCGTAGAAGTAGGGTAGTTTGTTGAGATTGCTAGGGATGGAGCCGGTGAAGTTGTTGGAGTTTGCATGGAAGAAGACGAGGTCGGGTAAGCCGGTTATGAAGTCGGTGATGGTAAGATCTGGCCCGTTGAAGTTAAAGTTGTTGAACTTGACACCGGCTAGGGCTTTAACGTTGTAACCGGGTACTATGTCGCATATGAATCCTGTATAATTGCATATATCTCCGCCGTTCCATGTTTTTGTAATGCCTAAGGGGTCGTAGGCCACTTTCGTTTTAAATGTTTGAATTACTTTGTAGACTTTCTCCAATCGCTTGCTCTCGAAAACTAGTGGCGGTGGTGGTGGGGGCGGCGGTGGCGGCAGCATCTTTGGTGGTGGGCATAATGGTGGAGGAGGTGGTTCTGGGCATGATGGGGGAGGAGGTGGTGATGGTGGAGGTGGTTCTGGGCACGATGGGGGAGGAGGTGATGGAGGTGGAGGTGATGGGGATGGTGGTGGTGGTGATGGGGGAGGAGGTGGAGGTAGTGGCAATGTTTCCGGAGGAGGAGAATACTCATATTCCGGTGGTGGGGATGGTAATGCACCACCACCATCGCAGCCGCAGCCACCGCCGCCTTGACCACCACTAATGCTTATATTGAGTGATTCTCTATGAGTAACTTGTCCCCCATTACCAACAAAGAATTGAATGAAGAAGAGGAAGATGAAGAGTGAGAATCTAGCGACGGTGGCCATTAATTCGTCCAAGATCTTGGACTAGAGAAAGACAAGGAATTGTTAAAAATAGCAAAGAGTGAGGGCATCATATATTCATATAGACATAAACTTGGTTCTATAATCAATATGTATCCCTTTTATAGAAAATAACTAGCATTGACTTTATAGAGTGTAAGGTCTGTATTTCAAAGAGTAGAATGGCTTGCTTTCTATTTTAAATGGAAAAATCACCGGAATATACATTTGACCGACCCTTTTCACTAAAATACCCACCTCAACCGTTTTTGAAGAGTCGGTTACCAAACCCCGAGATGTCTTCGTTAAACTTTAGTGATGCACCGCTAACCGATCGCCACGTATTAAAAAAAAATAATAAAAAATCTTACACAGACACGGTGGAGACGTCACAGAGACGACTCAACAGGTGGGAGACGTCACAAAGACATCTCCAGGGAAGAATTTAAGGTCTGAAAGCAGGAAAAGAGAGAGATGTCTCAAGATCCGAGAACCGACTCTCCAAAACCGGTTGAAGTGGGTATTTTGGTGAAAAAGGTCGGTCACGGGTATTTCCGTGATTTTTCCATTTTAAATTATGATATTTAAATCCAGCCAAAAATGATATCATTTATGTTTGAATTATTGTATTTTAACCACTAAAAATACTTTTAATCATGGCCATAAATAACTAAGGGTTTCTCCTTTATGTGTTCATCACTACGTTTTGTTTTGGGTGGACTCAACTATAAGTGTAAGTCGTATAATGGGGGTTAAACACAAACAAATTAACTAGATTTGATCACTTGTAACACAATTTCCATCACAACCACAATATTTACATCTTTGACATCGTAATCAACTCTTAAACTAAGGTTTTGTTTACCCGTAGAGTGTTTTTTTAATGAGTAAACCGTTTTAGTAATTTCGTTACAGCATTGTGTTAATATTTGATGCAAGGACTTTCTTTGTATACTCAACAATATCTTCTTTTGGGTACCAATATTATGTACGTGTGTTTCACTTTTCTCCACGACGTCTTGAGTTGCTCAATGCACCACGGAGACTCAAAACATCCTTGTCAAGTCGTGTCACGAAACCCAACAACCCTCATAGATGATCACTTAGTCTGCTTCCAACGCGTTGCCACCATTACAAGAATATTGTTCATAATTCCCATGTTTCACAAGGACTTACTACAACTCATCTTCGCACTAATTTCGTTACAGCATGTTTAAGTGTGAACTTGAATAAAACCATTTTAGAGATGAATCAATCTATATAGAATCAACTTTAAGTTGTGAGTTACAAGTACCACATAAACACATATATCTTTTGCTTCGAATGTGGCATATAAGACGGTTATGTAACATCATAACAATTTCTCATAAGCTGTTCCGCTATATTAAATAGTTACCGCTAGTTACAAGTGTTTATAAGGTTTTGTATTTAAAATTGATTTTGTATTGTATTGTATGTCCGTACTTATTTTGATGATACCAAAAATAAGAACATGTCACGCAATTGCTAAATCTATTACAAGGACATGTCATTCATATATGTATGTCCTAGACTCTCTGGTCATTTACAAGGACTTCCTTTATCTCTGAAGGATGATCCGTCACAAAATTTGGAGATAAGATTTTTATGAATCTTCTTTCAAATTTTGAGTATTTGTCGGGAAATATCTTTTTCTAGCGGATAATATGTCGATCAATTGAAAATTTATTTATATATACTCGAGAGACATCTATGAATTTCACATTACAAAGTCCGTTCATATCTCCTAGTGTTTATTAAAATTGGTTGTCTGGGTTCTAAAATTCGACTTATGTGCAATGGATCCTTAGTTTGTGTACCCATGTTGTGTGAAATAAGATATGACATGCATTTATGTTGCTGGAATTAGTTGTCCTAGAATAATTGAGTTTATGAGTTGCCAAGAATGGTTTCTACATTCTCATTATATTATGTTGGAATGAGTATATCATAATATCTAGCCCATAAGTGCCTCAATATGGTTTGCTCAAAATGTGCATAATTAGAAACCTATAGGTCTATGGCATAATTTGTATTTTCTACTAAAAGTAAGTTTCTAATGCATTGTAATATGAAACTATATATATGTTGTTAGTAAGATCTAAATAGTTTATATCCATGGCCACCACCATATCCTTATCGTGGCTAGCATCGTGGTTGACAGTGTCGTGGCTGTTTGGGGTGGTGTTGTAACAGTGGTGTGTGGTATTGTTGAGTTTGAATCGTCTCGAGGTATGTGCTTCAACTTTTGTTTTGTTTTTGAAGTAGATGTTTTGTGTCTTCTATGGGTGTTTTTGCTTTTGTGGTGTTCCATATGCGCCACTGGTGGCCTTCTAATGCCGCCTTGGGTGGCATGTTGGGGGTGTTGTGATTTTGTTGATGGTGACAGTGTTGGTGGCTATTGGTGTGTGGTGCATGGTTGATTGGGACGGCATACGTGGTAATCCATACGCTCATTAAGTGGCTTTCTGAGGCCGCATCGGGTTGCATGTTGGTGGGTCTTGCCTTGTTGTCATGTGTAGTGGATGGTGACGGTGTTGGTGGATATTGTCATGTTGTGGTGGATGGTGGATGGTGACCGTGCTCGTGTGTTTTTAGCGTTATTGTTGTTGTCGGTGTGTTGTTCTTGTGAGTAGGTGTTTTTCTATAGCCAAAACGATCGTTGTATAGTGGATATTTTCACACAACCAAAACCATGGATGTATTATGGTGCTATTGGGTGCTATGGCATCCATTTGCTTCGTCGATGGCCTTGCGAAGTTGCTTCGGGTGGTGTGTTTACATCGATGATTAGTTTTTGAACTTTAATATTTTGAAGCCGCGTGATTTTACTATTTGTTTTGGTTAAAAATTACTTACTAGAAATAACTTTGTTTTCTAAATTAGTAAAAGTGAGGTAGAGTGCTAAATGTGTTGAAAATGTTAAATACTTAATGTTATTTCCAAGATGGCAGTTAATAATGGCAAAATAACGATAATATGACAACTATGCTCAGGATGGCAAAGGTATGGTTCAGGATGGACAGTTATATCCTGAGGATGTAACTGTTAGACGCAAGACTATAGTAACTGAATGTAAATGAAATAAAGCAAGCCAACAACACTCGATGTACGAGGAAAGTCCTTGATCACTTGATGATCGCCGGCACAAAACCTCGGGAGGAGTCTAAGCCCCTGCCTTGTTTCTTAATATTAAAAATATGACACCCCGCATTTTCAGGATATTACTTTTACTGAACTCTAGTTAACTTGCATGTACATTCGTGACTAAACACTTAACTAGGGTTAGTTAAGAAGGTCTTTCAATATGTTATGGGATAGTAACATATGTTATAGGATATTAACGTACGTTATAAATTAGGAAAGTCTTTGTCATGACACCCACACGAGTCCTGTATTCCGAACGTTGGTGATTTATTAGGCATGCATGATTATATGAACAAGTGAGTATTAATGAATGTGAAGTAACACATGTATGTGAACTGCATGTGTATGTGAACTACTGCGTATTAGTTAACTTATACGTAAACTCTGCGAGATATATATATTTATAAAAGACATAATAATGAATTGATAAAACAGTAGTTTTATAAGAGTTGTGATGATTAATATTGACGGGACTAGTCTCGGGAGTTAGATATTGTTAACGGGCTCACTTATCAGATAAAAATACCTAGAACCCGAAACCTTGGCCCATAACTCAACCCTTAGTGTATTATTTATAAAAAAAAAATAAATAAACACAAACCCTACACCCCTTGTTTGCGCCGTGAACATCAAGAAGCCCCACCATCACCTTCATTTTCAATCTTTCATCCATTTTCATCACTAATCCAAGTTATTTTTGGGTGCAATATTGAGGTTCTAAGGATTCTAGCATTGCAAGGTATATGTTTTATGTATTGTATGATAAATCATAATACTTGAAAAGTTTAAAAACCCTAAAAACTATTTATATAAAAATCGCAAATCATTGTTTGTAAGATGTCTTGGATGTTTGTTATGAATGTTGATGAGTATTGTTGATAGTAAACATAACTAGGGTTATTGGTATGTAAATACATGGATTTAAACGTGATAATATGGATTTGATTTTGTTAATATGAGTTCCTTATATGATTAGGGCTTATTGAGAATGATTAGGGTTTATGAGAATCATGTTATGAGAATTCTGATTTCTGGCAGATTTGTTATAGCAACTTGTAGGGCTGTTATACGGTGATTAACAGCTTTAATCTGATTCTTTTCTGATACTAGAACATAAGTTATGATGTTAGCTTTTCAAAAAGTCCAAAATCATGCTATTGGACTTGTTTTGATATGTATTCATGATTTTATAAGTTTAAAGGTATAATCAGATTTTCGGATGTGAAAAATGGACCGACTTTAAAGGGCTGTAACTTGAGTTTTACAAATCCGTTGATCGTGAAATTTGGATAAAAGTTGAGTCTATGAATATCGAAGCTTTTCCAATTGGATGGATGAGTCTATGATTTTTAATAAATTTTTATGTAAGCTGCTGTCAACAGCACGCTTTTTTTGAGGAGGCTGGACTAAATTATTTTTCATAAAATCTTGATGTGTTTTTGACAAGAAATAAAAATAGTAGAGTCATATATAAACCTATGGGAAGTCTCTGTAAAATTTTGGGGACATGAGTAGTTGATTTAGTATTTTATAAAAATTGATTTCCGTAACCTAAAATCTGTCCAGAAAACGCAGGTTTGAGAGATATTGTTTATGTGATGATTTGAGTGTGTTATCGAGATATAAGTTGTGAAATTCTATATTAGAACATGTGTACATGTTATTTATATGATGTAGATGACAAAATAGGTTGATTTTATGTAATGTGTGATGAGAACTAGTTGTGTTAAAAGTCTTAACATGTTGCATCATATACTAATCACCAACGATCGACGGGTTTTGCATGGTTTAATTGTGTCAAGTACAATTTCATGGAATGTCACCTAGGTCATTGTAGAGTACATGGGTTAGGATAATCACATTTGTAACCACACTCAAACACTTGAAACTTTGTGTTCGATAGGTTATCGTTAGGCGAGTAGTCTTCCATGTTTGCTATCCTTGCGGTTTATTTTTATCACGCTACCTAAGGTGAGTTTCACTAATCTTTTCTCAAAAGCATGAATCTCGGGTTTGAGACAACTTATTAAACTTTTTCTAGTCCACTTTGAGACTACTTTTACATCCCGGGTTATAGGATGCCATGATTCCTTGTGTGGATCGGGTTTTTATCAGTTTTGTATTTTAACTGTCCTTTGTGAACTAAACACACTCTATCTTTTGAAAGTCCTTACAATATTATTGGGTTAATCGCTGGAGGCGAACGGGGTATTAGTTAGTAGCGCTATTAGGTTGTGCAGCAACCTCATGCCTGAGGTGCTTGGGTCACGGGCATGAACTTCTGACCACATTTTTTTACTAGTGTTGATAGACACTAGTGCTGAGGCACTGTATCATCTGTATGTTCCCAATAATCTCATGTTTAGTTACAATGAGTGGGTTAGCTACCCCAGACAAGCTTAAAACTGATGGTTTAAAACTTTGTTAACTTTACACTTGTTACTTAAACTGTGAACTCACCGACTTTATGTTGACACACGCTAGCATGCTTTTGAAGGTCTCTAGGTACGGAGCACAATAGGTCATGCATCATTGTGTCAAGGGTTAATTGAACACTATTGACTAGGATCATGCTTTTCATTTATTTAGTTCTGTCTTGAGTACGTTGTTTTGCGCATAAAAAATCCACTTAACTGTTTTGATTACGCTTCCGCACTTACTTAAAACATATGGTTGATTTTTTTTTAAAAAAAAAAACTTAAATTTTGAAAAAACGAACTAAATGGTTTGGGCATTTAGAAGTCGTTCGAATGACTTATGGCTATGGGATCCTGGTGTGTCGCGCGCCTCGCAGTAAAACCCCGCAGTAGAAATTTGAGGGTGTGACAAAAAATGGTAAAAAGTGTTACAACTTTGGAAGTATGATAAACGAACTATGATTACAATGAATGTGTAGTGTTATGTGTGAGTAGAGAGAATATCAGGTATTTGCTAGCTAGTATCAAGTGTTTGATAATGTGTAAGTGTCCTAATTTCGTTCATCATGCCCCTATATGTAGTTACACGAAAGTAAATGGAAGATCCCAAGTAATCCGCTTTCTTAGTTAGGCTTCTTGAATGGTTCAGGTGACCATTGGGACTGTTTCAACTGAAGTATTCGTTAACATAACAGTTTCCTTCTTTTTCGCCTAGAATTCATCACTTGTCGGTTACACTTTGACCCATTCTTTAAGCTTATACGCGTACAGCTCCTGCATCTTTACTTTCTTTGACTTGGTAAGACTTTATAGCCGTTGAAGAGGAGTTACAAGTCTTTATCATTCATTGGCTGCACCTGCAATAACATTTAATCAAGATAATTCGTTAGTTTATCCTCAGGATGCATATAGATTAGAATACTGTTACATCCTGAAGTCTGCCCAGTCCTTCACTATCCTGAGGATGTCACATAGGTTAATCTAGGTGATTCCATCCTGAGGATTTCACCACCAACACTATTGTTTTGTGATGTTTTCACTGTGTTGTTTTTGTGAGTCGATGAGGCAAAAACCACCGTTGTGTCCTGGTGTTGGTGGGTGCTATGTCATGTATGCACGCCGCCGATGACCTCTTAAGGCCTCCTTGAGTAGCGTGGTTGTATCTAGATGATGATTACATTACCATACATTACATTACACTGTAAATATATTTATGTGTATGGTCTTTGAACAGTAACCGATGGCAGTTTTGTAATTCAGAGTTTGTTAAAGGTTATTCCGGTCATTCACAAATGGTTGTTTAGTAATTATGAGGGTTCGGAAGGTTATATTGGTCACAGCTTCGTAATTCTTAGGATTTTAATATAAATGAGTATATCGAACAATAAATTATGGCCCCTTGGTGATAGTTTTTTACTTCAATCTCATTCACGGCTGCAACGAAATTGTTGTGATTCACTTGAGCTGTGGGCTGTTGTTTGTTTTGTGCACTGTCAACTATGGATATCGTTTGATTGCCTGAAACGTTAATTGTTAAATGCCTTTCATTTGCATTTATTTTTGGGTATGGCTGTGATGAGTTTATATGTTTAATTTGAACTTGAATGTTGATGTTGATGTAGCTTTGGCGTGTCAGGATGGAAGGCGCACTACAAGAAATTTGGGCAATAGCGGCGACATCAGTAGCGGCGACGTCGCCGCTATTGCCCTAAATCCGTGTCACACTTCAACAAACAGATCTGGCCGTCGGTTGACTAAAGAATCCAAGGGCTGAGATTTAATAGTACAAAAAAGCAATAGCGGCGACATCTTTAGCGGCGACTTGTCGCCGCTATTGCTCAAAGCGGGAAATAAACCCCAATCTTCCCTCCTTTCTGCCCAAATTGCTTTCACTTCTCTTCTCTTCTCTGCTCTGCTGTTCATCTCCACCGCCTAACCGCCCCACCACCGCCGTTCACCTCCACCACCTTCTCTTTCTTCCCCTTCCTCTCCACCACCTTCCCTTTCTTCCCCTTCTCCATCACCGAACAGATCTGCCTTTCCGTTTCTTCTTCTTCTCCACCACCGAAGACCCCTCCCCACCTTCCTTCTCCACCACCGATGACCACCACAGCAGCACCACCGGAAGACACCACAGCAGCACCACAACCGACCACCCCAGCCGACCACCACAGCAGCACCACCGGAAGACACGACAGCCGCACCACCTTCCTTCCTTCGGTTCTTAGATAAATCTTGTATGTTTTTCATGTGGGTATTGTTTAATATTGTATTTTATCATATGGGTATTGTTCAAGTTTGTATTTTTGTGCAGATGGATCTATTATTATTATTATTATTATTATTATTATTATTATTATTATTATTATTATTATTATTATTATTATTATTATTGTTGTTGTTGTTGTTGTTGTTGTTGTTGTTGTTGTTGTTATACAATTGATGTAGTGCATTTGGTAGTAAATTGTCATAGTTACTAATATTAATAAACTCGAGATCTGTTTAAAGAACCCCAGAGTCTTGTTTTTGTTTCTTTTTGTTTGTGGGTTGCTTTTTATGTTAAAAGTTTATGAATTTGACCCATTTGGAGCATACTCATGTGGAAATATTGCAAAAAAAAAGATGGTTTTGATAAGGGTTTGACTTCAAAAGTCAAACTTGATCATTCTGTGGTCAAGATTGATGATTCTGTTGTCAAGATTGATCTTGAGTTTATTAATATTACTAACTTTGGCAACTGCAACTGTCTTGAGTTTATTAATATTACTACTTGTGGTCATGGATTCATAACTGAATGGACTTTAATGAATTAATGTGCCTCAACCTTAAGGAAAATTGCGAATTTTGGCCTAAATTGGTAGTTGTCAAGTAGCGCATTCTCAAGTCGGTAAAATATAAATAGGTAAAATACGGCATATGTTTTTATACACCATATAACTTAGTTACAACATTTAATTACTTTGATATACTGATGTGTTTGGGTTAACGAGCTTTGTTTATAATTTTTTTTAAGTCTGATAAGTACAATCTTTTAAGTGATAAATGCAATCTTTTAAGTCTGAAATGGTTTAGTTAATTTTTTTTAACGAAGTGAAGTGATTTATTTTCTTCTTTTAGTTTTACTCATAAATATTAATGTTTGATAGCTTCATCCAGACAAGTATGGAGTCCATAACAGTAAGATGCTATAACAATTTTGGGGAGAGTGCTTTTTCTTGAAGTTGTTTTGAAATGAATTCATTATTTTTAGTGTTATGTTTACTTCCAAACTGGAAATTATAGACTATAATATAGATCCATTTGCAATGAGTATATTTGTTAAACTTTGATATGGAAGTCAATTCAAAGGATTAAGAAAATTAACCCATAATTGCTCTTTATGAGTTCATGTATATCCCATACTGGGATATGTTAATATGTATTTCATGTGTGCTGTTCATGCGAACTAAATTGCGAAAGAAAGCAGTGATATTAATATATTATCATGTTAGATGTTAAGTTTGCTTCAATTGTCAATTTATTCGCTATTTTTATTTATTTATGGTGTATCTCTTTGTTATTATATGTTTTTTTTCCATACAATAGGTGGTTCAATGATGGATATCTGTTATGCAAATATTCATAAATTAACTAAGTTCCAGCTCACTGTAATGTTGCAGCCCTTTTGTGCTGTCTTGTTCAAGGACAGTGTAGGTAAATCTCTTTCTCTTATATATATATATATATATATATATATATATATATATATATATATATATATATATATATATATATATATATATATCCCCCTCACCTTCCTTCTTTCTTTCACATACACATACAAAGATGCACATAGGCCAAACCACTGCCGGATCACCATATTGGTATTCTTTCTTATTTGCAGCTCATGTGGGTGAATCCTATAAGAGACACACTCGCTGCACTTGATCTAGCCGCTGACCGTCCACTGATCACCTCATGGACCGAATCCTGGTTGGGAGAAGGTTTGACGTTGTAATCAGCCGCTGACCGTACACTGATCACCTCATGGACCAAATCCTGGTTGGGAGAAGGTTTGACGTTGTAATCTATAATTATTACTATGATTCACATGCAATAATACAACTCACCTGAAATTGTTCTTGGTAAGGGCCATGATGAGGCTGCAGATTGGTGGAGTGTTGGAATCTTGATGTTTGAGATGCTTACTGGACAGGTGAACAATTTGTTATAGTTTTAATGTTATTACTAATGTAATATTTGTGTTGATTTCATTCTGTTAGGATTATTTCTCAAGGGTGAAACAGATAAAATGAAAATAATATTATAACGAAAACGGGTATAATGTGTTGAAAGTTGCCCAAAGTGTTTTTGTTAATGTATAAAACCTTAAGATCATTGTTGAAATAATCCAACTTATGTGATCATGACACCCTAAGAAAGGTGAATAAAATCCTGGGAAAAAAGTGGTTTGGGCAACGAGGCCCGACTAAAGTCAATCATGCCAAAAAAACGCCAGTCAAGATTATATATGCTAGAAGAATTAATCATGGTCATGCAACCAAATGACTTTTGTTTTGAAAGATTAGCCTTACCATCACTTACCTCTTAGCGTAGGGAAATTATATGACTGTTAGTGAAGTAACCTAAATATCTTAAAAATAATGATAAAATAAGGATATCTTATAGATCTAAATCACTTCTTTTAAGCTAAGGTTTTCTTTGTTTGATATTTATATTATTGTTTATGTATCGTATGGTTATGAAAATATGTGTGTATGTTAGTATGAAATGATGCGGATGATAATTTGAGGTTCTGCGACATCGGACTCGGGAAACCAAAATCATGAAGAAGATCAAGGGAATGATAACACCGATGATGATGATGATGATTATGATATGTAGGTGCGATATTATGTGTTTAGTATGGTTCATGTAAACGATTTTAGGATGATATATTCGAATTTGGGATGCGTATGTAAAATATTTTATGCTTTTTTTCGGTTTTTCAGTATTTAAATATCAGTAGCAGGTTAAAATCAGCAGGTACAAAAAAAAGGTTATTAGCGGCGACATGTTGCCGCTAATAATATGGCCATGTAGTGACGTGGCACAAGAAATAGCGGCGACTGTCGCCGCTATTGATGTTGAGCAATAGCGGCGACAAAAAGCAACAGCGGCCACACAAGGAGCAATAGCGTCAAGGCAATAGCGTCAAGGCAATAGCGACAAGACAAATAGCGGCGACTGTCGCCGCTATTAGCTTTAGCGGCGACCCGCGTTAGCAATAGCGGCGACCTATGTGGCCGCTATTGCTCTGTTTTGTTGTAGTGGCGGTTTGTGTCGACTCGCAACCGCTTGCACCCATTATATTCGCAGGTTTGAATATGAGGTTAATATGGATGTCACTTTGATGTAGCGGGATTCAAGGACGACATTTATGTTCGTGCAACCTGCCAACCGATTGAATTGATGAAGAACCCGGTGTTCTTTGGTAAGAGCAGGCATATTCATACTCGGTACCACTTCATAAGAGAATGTATTGGGCGAGAACAAATTCAAGTGGAGCACATAAGTGGGAATTTACAAAAAGCCGATATTCTTACTAAAGCGTTGCCATGTTTGAAGTTCAATGAGATGAAAGGACTCGTTGGTGTTACAAGATTAGGGGGTGAATGATATATTAATCTTGTAATGCAAGGTTTGGTAACTAGAAGGACTTAGTTGTCAATCTTGTAAACTAGGTTTTAGAGATAGATTTCCTAGTTTAAGTCAAAGAAGTTTCTAGATTATTATAGTTCCTTGGTGGACAAGGAATAAAGGCTTATAACTAGATGGAAGTTTTGTAAGTCATACATACAATCACAATTAAATAATAAGAAACAAGTTTTCGCTTAATTCGTGTGTGTCTTTGATACCGATTTCTAACATATATTCCATCAATAAGTGAGCCCCCTAGATACCTCAATCATAACATAAATTGGTATATATCCACGAATTGTAACGTCACTCTCAATATTCGAAGGAATATGATTAGAAATATATCAATCAAATGTAGGATTAAAGTCGTTTGGTTGATTTTCTTTGAATTACTTTTAAAAAGTTTGCCAAAGGTGTTGAGTCATATTTAATTAAAAATATTAGTGGGTGCGGTTTATACTTTAAACAAGAAAGTTGAGTGCTCAACGTGAGTGACGGCACCACTAAAAAAGAGGTCATGTTGACTATTGAGAATTTGAGGTCTTCGCCACCAAGTAGACATTGCCAAAGTGACCAAATGCTTTCTTGAAAACCTTAAGATCTTCATTTATATGCTTTGATGAGATGCATAGAGGATATTGAGTGATTCGTTGGTAAACTGAATGCAATTAGTGTTCACAAGAAAAAAAGGATGATATTTCAAATATCAAAGTTACAAACTTACAATCATTACTACTGAGACGCTCTAATAATGGACTGAGAGTCCTATGTAGAAACAACGCGATGGTGTTTTTGCATAAAACATAGAAAGAGTATGTTAATATTGTCAAATTAATGCTGCTACCAAGAAGAGGAAATGTATATGTATGTGTATGTGTAATGTGTATGCACACATGCACACGAGTGTGTCAAAATGTTTTACTAGTTTGATGATGGAGTCATGTGATTTAGAATTTGAGTTGCATGTTCAGTTTGTAAAGTCAAAACATGATTTGTCTAATACTGTGGATCATAAATTGAATCTATCTGAAAACTGATATAGATGGCGAGAAAACCGTTAAATTTCATCAGCAACTCACTTGCCACTAATATAAACAAACAAGCCTTATGATGTTGAATTTGTCATGATTTTTGTATACGAATTTTAAATTTTTAAGCAACGGATACAATAAAGCATACAACATTCTGTAAAAACTTACAATAACCACAAAAGGTTCATTTACATAAACTTAAGGAATATAATAATTAAGCAAAAATTGATGAAGTGGATGAAAAGAAACCAAATGCTTCCCTCAATATGTATATCCACAAGCATTTGACGATTCAAGCATTTCTACACTCATAACCCGATTTCGAGATAAATTAGTGAACTAAACACTTCATCCTTTATTTGCAAATGTTACATTTTTTTCAAGTTATATTCAACACATGTAAATTGAGTGAGTAAAAAAAATATTCTTTTGGAAAAACTCATGTTTCAAAACTTGTATATACTTTTGAGCCAAAAACTCGGACAGGCTTTTGTCTTGCGTATTATTATTATTATTATTATTATTATTATTATTATTATTATTATTATTATTATTATTATTATTATTATTATTATTATTATTTATTTATTTATTTATTTATTTATTTTTATTTTTTTTTGCTAAAAAATAATATTGACTCATTGGATATAAAATTGATGAATCATTCATAGTAACATGTAAATCACCAAAAATCATGTTTCATGGTCCTTAGAAAAAGAAAATTATGGTTCACTCAATAATGGAAAACCAACCAACTTTAGGTTCACCGAAAATACTTTATGAGTAGGAAATTTCATCGAAAATGCAATATACAAAAGGCAAAAGGAAATCAAAACTGAGATCCATCTACCATTTCTGCCCCTCTGGAAATTCTCATATAATTTCGTAGTCTTTAAAAAAAAAAAAGCTATGTGGCCCTGTTTAAAAAATAGAAGCAATTATTTTTTTTAAAGCTTAAAGCGTTTTACTATGGCCATAGCAAGACGCTTCAGGTTAAATCTGGCCTGTCAAGCGCCTCGTTTTGACCATTGTCAGACGTTTTAACCTTTTTTTTTTAAATAATAATTTGTTTTAATTCATTTTAAATATTTTTAATTTATTGTTAAGTGTTTTAAGTTGTTTCCAATCAAAAAAAAAATTCGTTTGAGGCATTTCGGTTCGTTTATTGCTCATTTGTGTTTTTCGGTAGAAACATCCGAGTTTCAATAACTTTCATAAATCATTGTACGTGGTACGCGGACTATACAGTCGATACCTTTTTTTCAAAATACAAATTTTGCATGTCTAATCGATATCTTGGACTTCCGGACTCTGTTTGACGCGTTTCGGTATGTTTAAATGATCGGATGTGCCTTCTGAAAACCAGCAACGAGCACCGGCTTGAGATATGAGTTTGATTAGCTTAAAATCAGATTCAAAATATGGTTAATGCTCAAAGAACTCAACCTTTGCTGACTCCTACAAGTCTTGAAGACCAAATGTTTTTTGCAATATACTTGAAACAAGGTATGGATATGGAAAACATGGAATGAGATGATTTCGTACAAGATTTCGATACCAAAAAACACTCCAATGTTGGTGGCGCAGAGCTTAACAGGAAGACTAAATAGTTATTTTGGTAACGTTTGGTTCAAAAAATGGATCGGGTACGAAGGAAGTTGTTGTCGGAGAGATATCTGTCAACGATGAAGGCAACCTGTAACAACATATAAAACCTGTCTGTTTTTGCTTTATATATCGCATGATGACATCAAAAGCAAAAGGTACACCACACCACTAGACCACTATTCAGTTATGGATTTTTCAATCAGAAAATATATTCTCAAACAATTCCAAACAACTGTTCCTGCAAGCAAGTAAAATTCAGTTATTGGACATTGTGTGAAAATGCATAGTATGGAAAATATGAACCATTTTTACCAAGATAACACATTGAAGAAAAAGAATGAAAAGATTCCTTCATGGAGAATTCCTATGGAATATCTATAATAGTTAAACAACTGTTCATGCAAGCAAGTAAAATTCAGTTGTTGGACATTGTGTGAGGATGCATAGTACAAAATTCTTTTCACAAACGCCTTACTGACCTTTCCACGAAATGCGAGCTCGAAAGAAGACACTTCAATTTGATTATTTCGGCCAGACAAAACATGTTTAACAAAGTCGTAGAACTTGGGCAATATTGTACGAAAATTGTTACATCCACGCATTCCCTCAACACAACCTTTGTTATCAGAGTATCCAACGTTAATACTTACTCTTGATAGCCATTGTAAAGTTGAGAAGAAGAAAATGAACAACGTTAATTTCTTCATTTTCCGTAAATACTTATATTTTTTCCCTTCTGTGTTCACAATTTGTTGTTGTTTCTTTTTTCTGACTAAAACTTGATTTTAGGTAAGAACATTGTGGATGATGATGATGATCATAACTTCTCTTTACATTCTGATTGCACCGAATCTAGTCTTCAATGTACCTATTCATTTTAACTAATTCACTGTTTTATTACACTTCAGTTCCTAACAACTATCCAGTTATGGATGTATACATTCTTCCACATGGTTAATCATCTATACATTCCTTGGGTTTGTGTCCAATGCAAGGATCTTCGAATGCGGTATGCGCATTAAATTTCATTAATTAAAAGTTTCTTTCTTTATTTATTACTTGCAGCTGAAATTTATTAATTCTTACTCTTGATAGTCATTGTAAAGTTGAGAAGAAGAAAATGAACAACGGTGGTGTTATGTCTGCGTACGATTTTGTTTTCCTTCCCATTTCTCCATCCTATTAAATTGGAATTGGAATTGAAATTGGAATTAGAATGAAGTTAGTAATAAGGGAGGGAATGAGGGAAAGATTGTTTTAGTTTTGGTTTTATGGAGGGGAATGTTTTAAGCTTTCCGCGCTAGTAAAGGGAATAGGCTGAATCCATTTGGGAATGCGAGGCAGGGGGAGGAAACACTGGCGGAGAAAGGATTGGATTGGAAGAAAGCAGATTTGGAACTTGAAGCGAAGAGAATGAGTACTCGGCCAACGACTTCCCATTCGAATATTAGGTCGGGGAGTGCGCAGTCTGGTAGTTCGGTTGAGGTGTCGGGTGTGTTGTTGGGAGTGGA
This sequence comes from Ambrosia trifida, assembly GCA_028751855.1. Lineage (NCBI taxonomy): Eukaryota > Viridiplantae > Streptophyta > Magnoliopsida > Asterales > Asteraceae > Ambrosia > Ambrosia trifida. Next base: position 64,941,086 of record CM054123.1, read on the forward strand.
AAAACCGAAGCCAAAGGTGAATCCGTTTGGTGATGCTAAACCTAGAGAGGTTTTGCTTCAGAAGAAAGGTGTGGATTATTGGAAGATTGATTTAGAGTTGGAGCGATGACGTCTTGGCAGGATCTCCAAATTTGTAACACACAAAAATTAAACTAACACTAAGCGCCTCGCTATGGCCATAGTGTTGAGGGTGAAAATCCTCAGGTTGATTTTACCTCACATCCCTAATGTACCATCCCAGGATGTTGAAGGACTTATCTGACTTCAGGATGTAACAGTGTTTCGGCATATGCACATCCTGAGAATGAACTAACAAATTATCTTGTACTTATGTTATTGCTGGCGTAATTAATGCATGAGTAAGACTTGTAACTCCCCTTTAACGGCTACAAAGTCTTACTAAATCAGAGATATCAAGGATGCATGAGCTGTACGCGTATAAACTTGAAGAATGAGTCAAAGTGTAACCACCAAAGTGATGAATGCAAGGCGAGAAAGGTGGAAACTGTTATCCAACGTCCATTACAGCTGAAACACCCACAACGGTCACCTGAAACAGTCCACAAGCTTTCAAAGACCTTAACTACTTAGCATATTTCGTGGGATTGTTTTGTTGATTTCATGTACTATATAAATGGGGGTATTGGACGAGTATATGACACATTGCTCACACTATAGATACACACATACACTTAGCTGATCAAAAACACTTGCACAATCATTGTAATCATAGTACACTCGTCCAAATACTCATCCAAAGTTATATCTTTTTACCAGATTAATATTAACAAACAAGGCAGGGGCCTAGACTCCTCCCGAGGTTTTATGCCGGCGATCTACAACTGATCAAGGGCTTTCCTCGTAGATCGTGTGTTGTTCTTCTTATTTACTACTTTATTTGTTCATTACAAACAGTTTCATCCCGAGGATATAACTGTCCATCACGAGGATATAACTGTTCATCCTAAAACTAACCTAAGCCATCCCGATCATAGTTGTCACATTTTTGCTTCTTTTACATCCTGATACACATCTTCAGAATATTATTGATTCCTTAACATATTTTTACACATTTAGTACTCTACCTCACATTAACTAATTGGAATACAAAGTTATTGTTACTAGATAATTTTTGACCAAAACACATAGCGAGGCGCTTCAAAGTATGATTGTAGTATGATTAGACATAAAGGCTGACGGGTCGTTAAAAAGTTAACTCAAGCGCCTCGTTATGACCATAGCGAGGCGCTTTAGGGGGTCAAAAGAGAAGCCGGAGGATTTTATTATAACCACCCTCCCATTATAAAAACACAAACAACCAAATAAACCATTTATTTTTTTTATCTTAAAAAACTAAAATATAAAAAAATATTGTATAACTCTAAATATATAAAATAAGAAAAAGACAAATATGTAGAAAGCACTTTGTTAAAGACAGTGAAAATAAAAAAACATATACAAAAAGTGAAAGAAAAGAAATCAAAAAAGAAATCAAAAATGTTGAATCACATTGTGATGAGCCTCACGCTTTGTAGTCATCACGGGCGTGATTATATGGCGGGGTGGTGTTTGCGGGAATCACAGCCATTACGGGGTGGCTATCATGGACACCTTGTCCACCCTAAGGGTGGATGGGGTGGTCATCACCCTATCACACATCACACTATCACACTCAATCATTTTGTGCCACCTCATTCTATCACACTAAACTTTTAAACAAAAAACTAAAAACATTACATTTTAAAAAAAATAAAAACATTAAATTATATAAATAAAAAATATTACATTAAATAAAATAAAAAAACATTACATTAAATTAAAAAAATAACACACTAATAGAAATAAAATAAAAACTACTAAAAACATAACACACTACTACAAATAAAATAAAAACTAATAAAAAAATACAAACATTAATAAAAACCTAATAAAAATTTGGGCGTAACATTCGCTAGGCCGAAACATGTTGAAAATCAACCCCAACCTCAGCCGCATAGTCGATTTGAGCAAAGCCAACTTGCACATCTTCCGTTTCGTTTGGGTTATTATTCACCACTTTCTTTAAAAAATTCGAAGGTTTGACACTTCGATTGGAGGTCTGCGTACTTGTGATAGATTGAATTACACGAATGTTGTGTTCCCCCAACAAGTTGACCAAACTCGTCTAAAACTCTTTATCAGTTCGGAGCGTTGCTCCGGCCACGAACACGACCCCGACCGTTGCTAGTTGATGCGTCATTGTTGTATACGGTGTCGTACGCGGTCACTAACGCAATTTCCTCCTCTTACGTCCAAGTAACCATTGTGAATGTGTATGATGAGGATGATGAGCTGAATTTTGTGATTTTTTTTGTGTATGGAAGAATTGTGTGAGTGTCGATATTAATGGGTAAATTTGTGTGAGTATGTATATATATAGGTAGGTAAAAAAATTTTAATTTTGGTCAAAGTGACTGTTGCCAGCCAACGCTCCGTAACGATCACGGGGTGGCCATCTTCTATTTCACAGTATCACAAAGATCACGGGGTGGGCATTACGGACCACCCGTCCTCCCTGATAGCAACATATAAACACCATTATTCAACATCATAACACCAAACTTGAGAATAAATTAAATAAAAAAAACCTACTAACATAATAGATAATTAAATCAACTCAAGGTGTAAGATTTTTATTGAAGTACAAAAAGTTATGTGAATCTCAACCTAATTGTCACACCCCGATAGTGCATAGCGGAATGCTAGTCATGAGGAAACTGAAGTTGTTACTATAAAGTTTAGCAAATCACTTGAGTATACGCATGGACATCTTGCAACCACCCTCTAGCCCAACACATTTAAGCTTTTGATCTAAGAAAGTTTTAAAAATATGTCATATCCAAGATGGAGCGAAATTTCATAAGAAGAGTTTTACAATTTATTTAAATAAAAGATAGTAAAACGTAGTTTTATAGATTAAGGTCCCATTCAACATGTCAAAACGTAGTGCATGCTAAACCCACTCTCCCAAAAGCTCCACTCATTCGTACCTGAAAAACATGCTTAAAAACATCAAAACCACTCTCCCAAAAGCTCCACTCATTCGTACCTGAAAAACATGCTTAAAAACATCAAAAATATGTTGGCGAGTTCACAGGTTTTAGGATGATAATTAAACTTTTATGTTTAATGAAAATGTATGATCGATTAGTACTAAAAAGAGAACCAAGTAGCAGGCTAGCTAAGTCCTACAAGCATGATGTATCCGAAGGCTCCTAATCAAACCATAACTATTTTCCCGTGGTGACCTCTAGTCCAAGGGGGGCTTTTTGGAGTTTACATTCTCCTCCCATAGACATCGCCAATTTGCTAGTCGGGGAAACAGAGGGGGCGTCAACCCAATAGATCTACAATATAAACAACGGCTCTAGGCTAAGAGTTAATGATTAAGAAGTGCTGGGAGTATATCAACATGCCGGGACACTGGTGTCACGTAAACGTTCCACCGGTGCACAAACCTAAGGCCATCAATTGTTCTATGTTTATAGTCTAACTAATCATACAAGCTTGTTAATCCCCCGATTTACAAAACGTTAAAACATTTAAAAAGAAAAGGGGCCGTGAACTCACCTTTGTGCCGCAATCACAATGTCTTCAAATATGTGTTACACTCTTTTACCAAACTAGCCCTAAATATTTATAGGGTTGTTTAGTGATTAATCTAAGTTAAATCAAGCATTTCACCAAACTTTCATTATTCAATTATCAATAGTTTCTCGTTTCACTCATTATCCACCCATTCATCCCGTTGGTGTTTAGATGTTTGATCAACTTTAGATTCGTGTGTTCACATATATCAATATTCACTTATTTTCTTGGATCCTTTTATGCATATTTATTCATTCATATATCATTTGTGCTTACATCTTATAACCAATTACAACCTTATTAACATAATCGATATTACTTCATCATAAAATACAATCATGCGTATTCAAGCAATTTTTCATGTCTAGTAATCTTTCGACATCACAAGTTAATTTATGATTGATTTATAAGTTCTAGTTAGTCCTTAGAGTATACATGCAACTTGACAAATAAATATAATTTGTTGTTCCAAGTTATCCATAAGTTGTGACTACTCTGTGCCTCGAAACTCGCTTTTCGGCTACTTTTGCGACATAGTTTTGCACTGTAATCGTTCGTGGTTAGGGTGAACATATCGTGTACCTTAAATAATGACTTTTATACTCATTTTAACCTTAATCAAGCTGTTTTATATCAGACCTGAAGTTGGGTGTCCTAATGGGCATAAATTACCGAAAACTTACGATTTTGCGCATTTTTCACAATTACTCTTAGGGTTTCGACTTAGGTAATTCATATTTACTTTATCACACTTGTTTTTACATAAATATAACCTAAAAAAACCTGTTCTAACTTAGTTTTAATATTATTGTATTACAAGCTCGTATTTTGGTGTTTTAAGCCGAAATACGCATCTTGATCGTATATGCAAGGCCTTCCTAGCATGTAGTTTCTACTCAAACTTGTTTTTGTGACAACCGGCGAAATTAAGGTGATTCCGTACTAATTAATTATGTGTAACTAACGTAATTAAGTGCAAATTCGTGTTAATTGTTTAACTGATGCCTTAGAGAATGGCAAATTCCCCATAAGATGCATAGGAATGCACATGTTTAATGTTAAAGCACGACGAAATCGCGTGCGAATAAACTTGTCCGGAACGGACGTTGGTGATTACCCGGTAAAAATTAAATAGCAGAAAATGATCCCGAACACCCAGGATATAAAATAAAGGGTATTTTCATGAAATATAATGTGTTTTGGAACTCCAAAACCATAAATGAAAACTCTAAATACAAATCTCCCGGTAACGAATAAAGTGCGCGTACCGCACCCGGTACACGTATAAATTATAATTTCGCCCAACGAACGCCTAAACAACCAACCAACACTTAAAATAGGCTATGTTTAATGGTTAATAGAGGCTATTATTACGTCTGGATAACGCGTAATTAAAAATCCGATTAAAACACAAACGAAACTCCGACGATAACATCCAAATGTAACTATCTAGTTAGTAGATATTTTGGTGAATGAACCCCACCAAATCTAAGCCATAATCGGCCCTCATCACCACACCATACCCAACATATTTTTTTTGTACCATTTCCATGTTTAAGGGGATTTCAAGTATGGTTTCTAAGATTATTATATGATTTTGGTACAAAGGAAATCATCCATATAATCTTGCCATTATCCATTTTATCCAACAAAAAAAATCTCTTTCTTGAACCTCCACTTGGCCGTAGGTTTTGGAGCAACACAAGTCACCATTTTTCAAGTTTCCACCACTAAATACATCCATAAGCATCCCATTTTCAATTCCCATTTTGTGTGTTTCAAGCTTGGAGCTTAACCCCTTGGAAGAACACACTAAACCCCATAAAAAATCAATAGTTTTTGTCTTCCCTAGCCTTGCGCTAGTAGTAAGCTTCTTAAGCTTGCTTTTGTTCCTTAAATATTCATGTTTATATGTTTTTAAAGCAAGTTGTACATAGGGTTAAAAATATGGTTTTGAACATAAACTTTAGTATGTTTTTACAAGACTAAAATGGGTGTTTAAAATCATGTATATGGGCCGTAGGTTGATGTTGGTGATGTGGTGTTTTTGTAGTTTCCAAAAGTTCACATAAACTTGAATAAAATGATGGTCAAAGTATAGTTTGTGAATGTAACTTGAAAACACTTAAAAGTGGTTTACATCATCATAAAATGATCATCTAAAACTTGATATAGTGTTGATCTTGTTAGAAAATGTAATACATAAAGTTTACATATTCAAAGTTTACAAACTTGAAAAATGCAAAGGTGGACTTATTGGACATATTACACTAAATACACATATTATTATCCTTAATAAGGTTATTATGGACCATTAATAATGTTGGATCATAATAATAATCTACGATGACAAAGTTGGCATAATAAGGTTTACTAGTTTAGGGAGAAATTACCATTTTTGAAAGAACTTGGGAGGAAATGTAACTTTTGAAAGTTAAAGGGATTATTTAGTAACTTTAAAAGTTGAGGGACATAAAATGTCATTTTAGAAACTTGGATCTAAAAATGTGACTTTGGACAGTTAGGTGTCAAAGATGTAAGATGTTAACTTTCCAAGGTTGTTTTGTAAAAAGTTAGTAAATTTACAAATGTATATTTTGTATAAAAATGTATTCTTATAAAATAAGGTTTTATAAAAATATAGATTTCCAAACATGTTGGAAAATATAAAAACAAAGGTTTTTATAATAAAGATAGATAATTTAAAGACTTGATGAGAACTTGTATGAAAATGGACACGTTTATATAAATGGGAATATAAAAGTGTTGGAACATTTTTATGTTGCAAATAATCAAGTCTTGGTTATAAAATACAAATGTTAATTTACAAATTTCCAAGTAAAAATATGAAGAAATTAAAGGATAATTAATTTCAAGAATGCATATTGTTGGAAATTTTGGAAAATTAACAAAATATATAGTTGGAATGTAGGAAAAATAATATCACGACAACAAGTATTTACCCCTACAAAATTATATATACAACTTGTACCATTCGGGACACTAAAATATATAAGTTTAAATGATCGGATATGGACGTGTTCATGTTACGGCGTGTTAACAGACTAAAATGTAAAAACGGATGAATAAGTATTTGTGTTATTGCGTCTAATGTGGAAATGAAAACATATATTTTAAGGTTTTAAAAATATATAATTTGGGTGAAAATACATAACACTTTCCTAAGTGTTGGAAACTTATTCGTGGGAGAAAATAACATAAATAATCTAATGATTAAGCGTTTAAAACAAGCATATTGACTTGACAATGAAAATATGTTATCAAATCGACAAGATCCTAGTATATTTATTTAATGGGAAAGTAAATATACGGTAAAGTGAGTCGAATTGAGTATTGAAAATGTTATATCGAATCAACAAGATCCTAGTATATTTATTTAATGGGAAAGTAAATATACGGTAAAGTGAGTCGAGTGTTGAAAATATTATATCGATCTACAAGATCCTAGTATAATTATTTAATGGGAAAATAATTATACATCAAGTGAGTCGAATCGAGAACGATATTATACAAGTTAAGTAATATTCATGGAAATATAAGTGTAACTTGTAACGAGGGTAAATCCATCACCAACGGACCCAGGGTACACGTTTAACTAAATGGAGAATTAAACTAAATGGTGGTTTGGGAGTTGGACATATAACTTGCCGAAACACACGCACTATAGACTTAGTGATTTATACGTCTAGGACATTTGTAGGTGTTTGACATTGGACGAGCTATTCTCTGAGTTTGGATTTGCATACTTTGCTTGAGGTGAGTTTCACGGCCCCATTTTACTATTTTTACTTTTCGGGGGAAAGATATGTTAGGGAAATATTTGATATGTTGAGTACTTGAGTTTGTTGTTCGCCACTCAGGGCGAGTCCTCGTTACTGTAACCATTTATTCGTGTGTATGTATGAAATCGAAAACCGAAGGAATATTTGGATAGTACTATTGGTGCCTGACAAGGCCCACCCCTAATCGATAGCGTCAATTTATGCAACTGTGTATGCCAGGGGTGCACGTATTCTGAACTAAGTTGTTATTTTCTAAGAAACAACTATGAACGAGGCAGTATTAGTCTTGGTTTGGTTATGGGCTCAAGTAGATTGTAGGAATTTGCAACTCCTACAATAACCACTACTTGTGTTTATTTCCCAAAAGTGTTGTTGTTAAAATGTTTTGTAAATTAAAACCTGTGAACTCACCAATATTTATTTATTGACGATTTTTGACATATCTTTCAGGTAATTAATCGTTGGAAGATCGCATGACTAGTACGGGCGGGGATCTTACTTAACGTCGGATATTTTGACGGGGTTTCACTTTTATTTTCCATGGGGTTGGAACATAATTGGGAAACCTCTACTTTTGATTTGAACTATCTTTGGTTAAGAACGTATGAACTTGAAAACTCGTTTCGACGTGTTAAATAAATGATCCCTTTATTTTAATTACTTATAGTTTGTGTTAATCGTGACTTTATGCCCTTCGAGCGTCGCGCCACGCGTTTCCGCCATTGGCGTGGTGTGACAGTTTTGCACTATATTGTTCTCATAAAAACCCTTAGAACCTATTTACAATTAGATTTTAGAATTAAGTGTAACTTCATTAGAATTTCATCATAAATCTTTGCAGAAATATGAATCTATAAATCAATTGATCTACTTTTTACTTAGCTTATTCTTATATCATTTATCTAAATCATCAAGAACAACTAATCTTCATTTTAATTCAGATTCAAGGTCTATTATATATCTCCCTTGCATGTTCATAAAATCCAAAGATCTAAGCATTTCCAAACATTTTATTGAACAAGGCAATTTATTCCACATACTTATACACATTCACGGTTTATTTATATATATATATATAGGGAAAGGGTAAAACGAGAACCTACCTTTCGTGAAAGAACATCGGGAACCATTTATAGCCATTGATCTTTAATGATCTATGGTTAGTATTATGCCACATAGTTTTTTGTCTTTTTCTACCACCGTATTATTTTATTTGACTAAGAAAGTATTATAATATTAACTAAGGGTAATAATGTAAAATCAAATATGCTCTCTCTCTCTCCTTCTTTCCTTTCCCTCCTGACAAACACATCACATAATCACTTCAATCTTCTCTTTCCTAGATCAAAATTTAAATTACCCAAGAAACATCTTCCCCATTTTTTTTGTTTTAGTAACTGAAGAAACAATAAGTATCACAGTGGTTATCACTAATCACCGTGTGGTTAATACTTACGTTCGCCAAGAGTAATCCTTTACCCAAACCTCTTGGTTAAACCCGGGTGAGAATAGGAAGTGTAAGTGTGTGTGAAAGTTACGTAAATAAGGACACAAGATGTAAGTGGTTCGGTCAAGGAATGACCTACGTCCACTGTAACTAGCCGGAATATTATTAATGAATAAGTAGAGAGAGTTACATGAGAGTAATGCTAAGTTCTAATGAGTATTTTTTGGATCCTTTTGCAAGAAGATATCCTTCTTTATTTATAGGAGAACTCATGGGCTTAGTAAAGAAGCCCATGAGAAGTTATCCTTATTTGGGCCCGGTCCAAGCCCAGGTCCAAGCTTCCCATAAAAATGGCGGGAAAACCAGATTACTGTGGATGACGTCATACTGCAGCATGGTTGTTGCTCAATGTGGACACGTGGCGAGCTCTGATTGGCAGACGGCGCCCCTGTCCTTGCTACAGTCGTTGACCATGCTCCTGACATCGGCAGGGGATGTCTGCTGTCACTGTTGATGACAGTGGAAGCATGGGGACAGTCACGTCGCCATCCTTTTCAGTGGTGGTTGGACCACCCTTGCCACCTGTCGCCTTCTCCTTGGTGCGTAGTCTGTCAGAGATCCTTGTGAATCTTCCCTTTGTTATCTTCTGTACCTCGTACCAAAAGTGATAAGGGAGGATACCGCGCGTGGTTGTACGCACTTATCAGGTGTTATCCGTTGTTTATCAGCTGGTGAGCTTGCGCGCTGCGCCACATGTTATGTTGGCAGCGCGCTGACGCCAGAGTCTGGCGCGAGTAATTCTGTTTATGGGGATAAGGACGCCTCTTCCCCTTGGATTAGGCTCCCTATCCCTTCAAGTCCCCCTAGTCTAGGGCTTCTCCTGCTCTCTGATGGAGAGTAGGTGGAGCGCTAGACTCAAAATATTGAGTCGCGGATGACAGCTCATCTGCTTCTGGTTACTCTGGGAATTTGCTTGTGTGGATGTGTCCCACCCTAGTTTGTTTAAAGATTGGGTGGGGAACGTCTTTATTGCTTTTACGTCAGCTTTGCGCGGAGGAAGACGCGTTCCGCCATGACCTGTGAAGGAGTTGGGCTGGGAACGTCTTTTCCAGCTTTACGTCAAATTTGCGCTGAGGAAGACGTGTTCCGCCATGACTTGTGAAGGAGTTGGGCGGGGAACGTCTTTCTTAGTTTTACGTCAAATTTGCACTGAGGAAGACGTGTTCCGCCATGACCTGTGAAGGAGTTGGGCGGGGAACGTCTTTCTTAATTTTACGTCAAATTTGCGCTGAGGAATACGTGTTCCGCCATGACCTGTGAAGGAGTTGGGCGGGGAACGTCATTCTTAATTTTACGTCAAATTTGCGCCATGTAATTGAATGCGGGTCTGGAGTTGTAATAAATTTGAAATCATTGGCATTCAATTTGTCTCTCATAAATTGGAGTTAATGCGCCTGGAAGTCAAATGATCAGTTTCTTCTAATGGAAGCTTTAAGGGTTGCTGACGTGTCAGGTCCTCGTCTGTTGTGCTGACTATTGGTTGTCACATCATTGTGGTGGAGTTACCAACTTTCGTCTGGTGTCAGGCGCGTGTACCATTACGCGCCTTTGTTGTTGTCTTGGTGGATGAGGTTGTGCCACGTGTCGTATGGCACGTGTGTTTTGTCAGACGCGTGAGTGTTCACGCGCTTGATAGCTTTCAAATTGGTGACATCTGCCGACACGTGTCACTCATCCGGCGAGTGGTGGGCTGGATCGTTTCCCCGTGTTGATCTTAGCCGTTTGATGGCGTGCGTGACACGTGTCATCATCTTGGCCCTCTAATTTGAAAATGTGTGACGGTTGCTTTTCTCATGCGGGTCCCACTCCCATAAATGCAGTGGGTATATAAGGATCATGCATGTATCCTTGAACGGTTACACGTTCATTTTGCTTTCCATATTCTCTACTCTCTCTCTATTTTCCGGCGAGTTATTCTTGAAGTTTCAGTTTAATCTTCAAAGATCTTGTTGATCTTGAAGATTCACTGTTGAAACTTCCAAGTTTAAGCTTCATTCTTGCCCAGTTCTTGTTATTATCCTATTTTTTCTCCCTTTTCTTGTCAAAGTTTCACTGATTTCTGAGGTTTTTCTTGAAGATTCCGATGGATCTTCAAGTTTTCCGATCATTTTTCCAGATTCTGATAACCTTGCATTTTTCTTATTCAATGTCTGACTTATCTGTGGGTCAATCTCCCTCCGGTGAGGGTCCTAGGAAAGAACCGGTGGTGGAAGATGTGGAGGAGGAGGTTACTGTTGAGCAGGGGAAGATAAAAGAAAGGAAACTGATGACCAACACATATTGTGCTTGGAGTCAGGGGTCCTTTGAGCAGTTTTGCAAGATGTATGACATCTTGCCGGAGTGGGAGCCTACCTTGCCATCTCCGGCAGAGACTGTCCTCACCGCCGGGAGTGATCGGCTGGCCCTGTATGAAGCCCACTTCACTAAGTGTGGGTTTCGGCTGCCATGCACCCGCTTCCAGATTGACACACTGGTGGAGTATGGCGTTGGGCCCACACAACTAACCGCCTTCGGGCTGCTGAGGTTAGTACATTTTGAGGCGTCCTGCCGCGCCCTTGATGTTGAACCTACTGTGGAGAAGTTCAACGTCTTCTATTTTTTGGCGCGTGATGAGATGTGGTTCTCATTCAAGCCACGCCCTAGGGTGCCGCCGATGGCCACCCACAACCCCAAGTCCTTGCACTGGGCGAAGGAGAAGTTCTTCTTCGTGAAGAGGGGTGTTATCCCCGTTCGTCTGCCTTGGAAGGTGATCGCGGATGGGCAACGTGTGGCGGACATGGCTGTGCCCAAGGATTACAAGCAGCAGCCTTGGTTCATCACCCTTACCTCCAACGCTAGTAAGTTGGAGTTCAAGAATCTGACGGAGGGCATCTTCTTCCTTCTAGGAATGAGCCGGCTCCATCTCCGCGAGGGCAAGGAGCCCTGTATTGCTCCGGAGGGTAAGTAATTTCCCTTTTTTTCCAGGTTTTGGTGTAATATTTTCCTAACTGTTTGTTGTTGTAGGTGTGAGCAAGTTCCAGTTCTAGGCTGCCCGCGAGGAGAAGGGCATCAAGTGGAGGCCGTTGGCGGAGGGTCAGGTTTCTTGTTTGGAGGAATTTGTTAACCGTTTTTACTACCCGGACCTCGTTAGCACGTCGCAGCCCTTTTACACTACTGGTGAGTCTTGTAACCCTTTGCTCACTAGTGTTTTCGGAGATGACTCTACTGACTCCTCAGTAGAGATTGTTCAGCCTGTGAAGGCGTCTACGGGGCGTGGACGTTGGAAACACGCTCCGCGGAAGCACAAATATCCAGTGAAGGTTGTTTCGTTTTCTGACTCGGATTCTTCCGTTTCAGTAGGGGAGGTCGTCAAGGGGCGGCGTCGCAGAAAACACGGGCCCGCGTCTGAGGATGAGGAAGAGGATGATTCCTCGAAGTTGAAGAGGAGGAAATGCGCCACCGGCGCCACTGCCAGCAGCGCCGGGGTATCAAAGGATGCATCCGCAATGCCTACTGGAGATGAGGGTGGTACCCCACCCTCTGACACAGTTACAGCCCCCAAGGCAACATTCGAGGATGTTAGCACGGGGAAGTCTCCTTTCGCCGGTGGCGGGGCGCAAGAGGGGGTTGCGCCAATATTTTCTGTGCGTATTGGCGCTGCTCCTACTCGGCAGCCTCTGTTCCAGAAGCTGATCAAGAAGAAGGCGCCTGGTAAGTATTGCTTCGTTGCTTTTCTAAGTCTTTTGTCTTTGTCTTGCTTTTAACATGTTTTGCTTTCCGTTTTCAGTTGCGCCCAAGATCATTCCTACTCCTCCTCCTACGTCTCCATCTACAGAGGCGGCTAGGGTGGAGGAAGAGAGGCTCTGGAAAGAGCAAGAGGAGGCGCGCAAGCAGGCGGAAGCTGATGAAGCCCTTCGGAGGGCTGAGGCTGAGAAGGTAGCTGCTGCCAGTGAAGCTAAACAAAAAGCTGAGGCAGCAAAGTGGGCGGAGGCAAAGCGTCTTCGTCTCCAAGAACAACAGTTCTTGGAGGAGAAGACCCGCCAGTTGAAGGAGCGGGAGGCGAAGGAGCGCGCCGAAGTTGAAGCCTAAGGGGTGGCCCATGAAGTTGATGGGTTTGAGAGGGCACTTCAGGGGGCAGGCGCTGCTGGTACTGGGAAGGGCCCGCGCGAAGCACGGCGCGAGTCTTCAAGAGTTGGCAGCAGGGAACCATCAGGGACTTATGATGGTTTTTGCTGGGCTGGTGGTGACGCCATCTGGCATCCTCGCTGGGCGGTCAGGGAGAATACATTATTCTCCAACTCCCTGGCCGCGGAGGAGTTTGTAAGAGAGGTGGTGCCTCCCTATGAGTGCACTCACCAAGATATGTTGAGTCGTCCTGACCTAATGTATGCCTTATGTGTAAATCAGGCGACTCAACTATCTATGATGGACTCGCTGCGCCGTCGAGATGCGGCGGTGTTGCGTGACATCGAGCGCTTGGAGGTGGAGAAGGCAGGCCTTGCTGAAAAAGAGGCTGCCTTTAAGGCTGAAATCTCCAAGTACCGTCGCCGCGCCCATGATGCAGAGGCTAAGGCCGTTAATCTTGAAAAGGACGCGACGGCGGACAGGCGCAAGTGGTCAGAGTCTTGGAAGAAGACCAATGCAGAGATTATGCGCTTGAAAGTTGGAGGAGAAGTGCAAGGCCCTCTCCGAGAGGACAGCTTTGTATGTGGAGAAGCGCAAAGAGCTGGAGTCTAAAGATGCTGATCTCATCAAGGCTACCGAGCGCGTCTCTTTTCTGGAGCAGGAGAGGGTCCAAATCCTTCATGCCAAAGAGGATTTGGAGCAAGACCTTGACTCTGCGGAGCAAGCTCGTGTTGCGGCCGCCAAGGAGTGTGAGGCGGCCCAGCAATTGTTGGAGGAGGCGGTCGCTGCCCAGACCCAAATGCAAGATTCCATCCGCTGGCTGATGACTGATGGGATGGCTGGGGTGAGTCTTTGTGCTTTTCCTTGTTGTTGATCTTGTCTTTATTATGTTTATTTGCTAACTTTTGTTTTTCCTCAGGTCTTTAAGAGGTTCTGGCAGGAGCCCAAGCTGGGCGATCAAGTTGCTGCCATTGCTGCCAGCGCCCAAGCGTATGGGTATGGGGAGGGTTACGAGGATGGCTTTTTGGCGGCTCCAAATGAAGGGCGCCTTGACCTCGCGGAGCATTACGGGAAGCCTTTGAAGGAGGAGTATGAAGCGGAGCTAGTCAAGTTTGAGAAGGTTGACTTCCCCATCCTTCAAGTGATTGCTGACTGTAACCGTAATGCGGACCCTCCTGCTGCCCTTAAGTATTTTATAGAGAGGTCCGATGAGCTTGCGCGGGAGGCGGAGCAGAGGCGCCAAGAGGAGATGCGCAAGAAGGCTTCTGGCGAGGGTCCCTCTACTTTGCCTGATGAATAGGCGTCTTCATATATGTCTTGTAATTATTTGTAAATACGAAAGGGTTTTTAATTCCCTTAAGTTAATGAAAAATTTTGTGGTTTGTTATATCGTGTTAACTTTCTCACTCTAACTTATGTGCACTTATTTAACCAAGTCGTCACCCGGTGTGTAAGTAGAAGTTAGAGCGCGCGTCTGGCTAGACAGTCCGGCGTCAAAGTGTAAAAAATACTTTTGCCTTGAAGACTGTAGCGAGGCGCGACTTGTGCCAGAGGGTCCGAGTTGGGCGCGTGATTGCCTTGCCTGGAAGACCATAGACTTCGCTTTTGTGTGATGTGCGCTTCCTTTGTCCGACTTGTATTTTACAAGTCTTGAAGACAAAGGTTTTCCACGCATACACGTTTCGCGCGTCAGTTAGGTCCGGCAAGTAAACCTGTCTTGAAGACCATAGGATGCTATGCTGTGCGCCAGTTAGTGCAAGTCCGACGTGCTCAAGGCGCGTCTTGAAGACTTGCATGGCTTTGATAGTCAGCGATTGGTCCGACGAGGGTTTTGTCCAAGTCTTGAAGACCCTGGCGTGGAAAAAACAAGTAGAAGTACAGATATAGGACACCATTTTTCATTGATAAGGATGGCATGTGTAGCCATTTTACAAGTGTTTTACAAATAACAGCGTCGTAGTTGCGCACCATTCCAAGATCGCGGGATAGGTGTGCCATCTAGCCTTTCTAGCGCATAAACGCCTTTGCCAAGTATTTCTTGTATCTTGTATGGGCCTTCCCAAGTAGGAGCTTGTTTTTCGGGTTTTCGGCGTTGGAAGCCTCGTTGTTGCGGAAAACGTAGTCCCCGATCTTGAACGCGGACTCTTTGACGCGTTTGTTGTAGTAGCGCTCTAGCTGTGTCTTGTACTTAGCTTCTTTGATTGTAGCAAGATCGCGACGCTCTTCTAATAAGCCTCGGTACCATATGTCAGGCTGAATGGCGTTTCGCCATTGCTAGTTTTAGTGAGGGTGCGGTAGGCCCATAAAACATGAGGGATTTCTTCTACCCACCCGGTTCTCTTGGTTCCGAGTCGTGCTTTGATGCCTTCTACTATTGTGCAATTAGCCCTTTCCACTTGACCGTTGCCTTGCGGGTGCACGACCGATGTGAAAATTTGTTTAACACCCATTTGAGCCAACCATTCCTGGAGGGATTGGTCTTCAAATTGCGTGCCGTTGTCGCTCACCAGTTGCATTGGCAGGCCGAATCGGCAGATAATGAACTCCCAAATAAATTTCTTGACATGTGCGCTGTCAATCTTGGCTAGAGGTTTTGCCTCGACCCACTTGGTGAAGTAGTCGATGGCGACGATTAAGTATTTTACATTGCTCGGGGCCGTTGGGAATGGTCCTACCAGATCGATAGCCTCCACGTGCCTGGCCCCCATTTTTTCCGCGATGCGGAGGCCTGCCAGCAACGCTTCATATTCCGCCTCGTTGTTTGTGCTTTTGAAATCAAGGCGGATGGCGTATGTGAACTCATGTTTATCTGGGCTGATGTGGCGTAATCCAGCGCCAGCGCCGTCGTCATTAGAAGCCCCATCCGTGTATAGGGACCACTTTTGCGACGGGTCATGTACCGGTGCGGGTGATTCTTCCGCTTGGCATTCTTGGACTTTGTCCGCGGGTATCTCCGTGGTGAAGTCCGTGAGGACTTGGCCTTTAATCGCGGGCCGGGGTTTGTAATTGATCGTATGCTCCCCCAGCTCGATAGCCCATTTTGCCAGGCGACCCGATAGTTTGGGTTTGGCGAGTATGTCATTTATCCGATAGTCCGTGAGGACGTTTATCGGATGGCTTGGGAAGTACCTGCGCAATCTTCGGGATGCATGGACGAGGGCGAGAACCAGTTTTTCCATGATTGTGTATCTTGTTTCCGCATCTAACAGCGTGCGGCTGACGTAGTAAATTGGTGTTTGCACGCCTTTGCGGTCAACCATTAGAACCGCGCCTATTGCCCGTTCCGTGACGGATAGATAAAGCATGAGCGGTTCTTTAGGGAGAGGCGCTGTTAGTGTCGGAAGGTTCATTAGGCATTGTTTCATTGCCCGGAATGCCGATTCTGCCTCTGGTGTCCAGCGGAAGTTACTCTTCTTTAAACAGTTCTTCAAAGTGTCCACGAACGGGAACGACTTTGAAGCGTAGTTTGACAAAACCGGTTGAGGGCGACAAGGCGGCCCATCAGTGTCTGTACCTCTTTGACGGAAGCGGGGGAGGGCATTCTTTCGATGGCTTGTACTTTTTCTAGGTTAGCGCGGAAACCATCCCGTGTTACAATGACGCCCAGAAATTTTCCCTCTTCCATCCCGAATGAACATTTGCTCGGGTTCAATTTCATGTGCACTTTGCGTAGTTGATTGAACGTTTGCTGGATATCTCGAAGCATGTCACTTTCTTCCTTGCTTTTGATTACAAGATCATCGACGTACACTTCAAGTCGTACGCCGATTTCATTGATGAAGGCCGTGTCCATTAGGCGCTGGTACGTGGCGCCCGCGTTTTTCAGGCCGAAGGGCATCTTGGTGTAACAGAAGATGCCCGCGTCCGTGCGGAACGCTTTCTTGTCTTCATCTTCCTTAGCCATCTGGATCTGGTGGTATCCCTTGTATGCGTCCAGGAAACACTTGAACCGATACGGGGCAAGAGAATCCACTTTTAGATCGATTTCTGGCAAAGGATAGCAATCTTTTGGACACGCCTTGTTGATATCTTTGTAATCGACGCACATGCGCCACCCTCCATTAGCTTTGGCGACCATGACAGGATTAGCCACCCAGGTTGGGTATCTGATAGGGCGAAGGATGCCCGCGTTGAGCAGCTCGTTGACTTGTTCATTCATGGCCTTTGTTTTCTCCGGGCCCATACTGCGCTTCTTTTGCACTATTGGTTCTATGGGGCGATAGACATTGAGCCTCTGTTCCGCTATTTCGTGGGGGACACCGACCATGTCTGCCGGTTGCCACGCAATGACATCCATATTGCTGATTAAGAGCTGTTTCAAATGATTGCGTATGGTCTCGGAGATTTCATGGCCAATGACCACCGTTTGCTCCGGAAATTGAGGGTTGAGCGCCCATTTTTCCGGCTCAGTGCGGGCATTTGTCTTGACCATTTTTGGGGGTTTGGCGGTTTCGGTGGTGTGGCAGTCTTTGTTGGCTCTGATGAAAGCGATGCCTGTCTTGGTTGGAAAGCCGACCATCGCGTGCGTCGTTGAATCGTTGGCGTTAAAGCACGCGATGCCTTCCCGACCCAAGAGTATATCATGATTGGAGGTGGCTGGCAGAACCATGAAGTCGCATATCTCCGTGCGCTCATGGATGCCATCGGACCACGTGACTGGCAGGGAGAGCATGCCCCGCGGCATGATGGTCTCATGAATGAAACCCAATATTGGCTCATTGACCGGTACGATCTTTGCTTTGTCTTCTTCGTCCAATTGTTGAAAACATTGCTCGTATATGATATCTGTACTGCTGCCGCCGTCTAGGAACATGTACCGCGTGCGGTAATGTCCGAAGACTGCGGTTATGACGAGTGGCGCGGTGCAGGAGGCGCCGCCTCTGACTTTTGGCATGAGGACATCGGCCTCTTTCCATGAGTCGTCAAGTGGTTGTACGCGGGTGCGCTTCCCGTGCTGGGTGTTTTTGCCACGCCTTGTTATGTTACAGTGATGACGAGGGATGAGTGTGGCGGCATGAGTGTTGAGGTCACGGATTTTCTTTCGCGACCCCTCACCTTGGTTTTCGTCACTTGCGTGACTTTTGCCAGTGCGGTGAACGTTCATTACCAAGTGACCGAGCTGACCCGACTTCAGCGCGGCCTCAATCTCCATCTTTAGGCTATAACAGTTGTCTGTGAGGTGACCGAAGTCATTGTGGTACTCACAGAACTTGCTTCGGTCCACGTTCCTTCGTTTCCCTAGAGGATTGGCTTCTTTCAACGTGACCTGCTCCGTTTTCAGGACCTGAGATGGTGTCTTTGTCAGCGGGGTCCAATCGTGGTTTTTCTTGGAGTGTCCACGTTGGTCCCGAGATTGTTTTGTACTGATGAGTTGGCGGGCATCGCCCGCGGGGGAGTACTTTCCCTCGTCGGCGGTGCCTGAGATGCGGCTCCAAACAGATTTGTTTTTGTGTTTATTATTATTATTATTATGGTGTTGCGGTTGGAAACCGTGCATCTGGTTGAAGGATTTCTCGGAGGAGGCATATATTTTTGCGGAGTGGATGAGTTCATCCCAGGACTCCGGAATGCCATCTTTGCCGGTGAGGCACTTCATGAGCTCTGGGCTGCGCACATTGTGTATGAACGCTGCCCGTGTAAGCTCCTCCCCACAGCCTATTTGCAAGGCTTCCTTGTTGAACCAAACGATGAAATCCTCGATGGACTCATGATCATATCGGCGGCATAACAGGATATGCGCCTTGTCTTTTTTGTGCTTGCGCAAATGCGAGAAGTGGCTGCTGAATTTATCGGTGAGGTCGTCAAAGTCCTTAACGCTCCCCGCGGGGAGGTTATCGAACCAGACCCTGGCTGCGCCGGTTAAGGTCTGGGCGAACAAATGGCACCAAACCTGAACGGGCCAGTCTACCGACATACCTGCGCACTCAAAGTCATGCACGTGGTTATCTGGGCCACGCAGGCCATCGTATTTACCGATGCTGCTAGGAAGTTTAGCTTTCCTTGGCGAGCGACGAATTTTGATTTTTCGGCAAAGGCTTTTGGCCTGAATGGCTTGACCAAGTCGTCGTCCTCGTCTTTGTGACGTGAACGGTGACTGTGTCTCCTTCCGTTGTGATCAGAATCGCTGCTAGACGACTCGTAGCCATCCGGTTCGTCACGTGACTTCGCGTAGCCCCGAACTCTGGCGTCTCCGCCGAGTTCCCCGCTACGACCATCACCGTGAGTGGCCAAGTCTTTCTTTTTGTGCCCCTTTTTTGACGGAGTGTCATAAGTGAGGGCTTTGCCCTTCTTTTTGGCTTGTTGCAGGAGTTTACGCTGATATATTGCAGCGCTTTTGGCGTTCTGACGGAGGAGCCACTGGTCTGATATATTGCAGCGCTTTTGGCGTTCTGACGGAAAGTATTATAATATTAACTAAGGGTAATAATGTAAAATCAAGTATGCTCTCTCTCTCTCCCCTTCTTTCCTTTCCCTCCTGACAAACACATCACATAATCACTTCAATCTTCTCTTTCCTAGATCAAAATTTAAATTACCCAAGAAACATCTTCCCCATTTTTTTTGTTTTAGTAACCTTCTTCCCCAAAAAAAATTTCCAGTAACCTTCTTCCCCCACCCTTCGTAAAGATCTACAAATCCTTAGGATTTTTTATTTTTTCTATAATATTGCATCTACACTGCGATTTCATATATGAAACGGTTTTGTCGGTTGGGCGATTGGACGATTTTGATTTGCAGACTTGCAAAAAAAAATGTAAGTAGCGGTTTTCTTACCTAATTCTCGTTTTAATAGTTAGGTTACCATTTCATACTTGTTTTTTATTAGTTGAATTTGGGCTTGTAATCCTGTGGTATAATAGATGGCCACCGTTTGTTCGTGGTTTCTATCTTGATATTGATTTTCAAAAGTGTTTGCCAATTAACTTATGCATTTTTGGGATTTTGAAGTTACATTTTTTTGTGTTATGTGGGGTTTGTTTTCTTCAAATGGGGTGTTTTACACCTGTGTAAGTTTTGGTTGAAAAAAATTTGTTGGATTTGTGTATTTAGGGTTTTTGTTGTTGTTATTATTGTTAATATCTAGAAATTTTTTTTACACCTGTGTAAATGATTTCAGCATGGTTGCTGGTACCAGAAGTTCTAAGAGGAAGCATATGCTTTTGGACGTTGTGTGATGCAGTGAGCGTAACCTCCGGCATGAGATATATAACATGTTTGAATGTTGGTAGCGTGTGATTGCCCCTGGTTTTTGCACATCGCTACTTACACTCCATATGACCCAATGCTCAAACTTTATGCAGGTGTTAAAACACCGGTTGCCAATGGGATATGTCGTGTTGTGGATGGCAACAAGCAAATTGTTCATGTGATTTCATCACCGGAGAGTACGCGTGCAAGAGCGCAACCCCGTGACAGGAAAACATTTAAGCTGAAGGAAGTGGACTCGGAGTTTGAAGCAGGTGATAGTCGCGTAAAATAAGGAGCCTGGGCGAAAGAAAAGTAACAAAGGTCTAAAAGAAGAATGGTGGAAGTATCTTGAAGACACGTTCCCCCCCCCCCAGCAGATGTGGGTCGGTGTGTCGAAAATAAACAACCAACAGAAGCATGTGGTCCGCGGGTATTGGTCTTAGTAGGGGGAGGGGGTGGTACAGTTTATGATGGTGGTTTTTGGGTTAAAAAACATCTACTGTCTAGTTTTTGGTATTTTGTGTATGAACTCCATGACCTACTTTTGATGTTAAATATTAGTAGTAGTTTGGGAGTCGTGTATGTTAGAAACCAATGGCACTAGGGTTTGTGTTTTACACTGACGTAAAAGGCTAATATGTGCGAAATAAACTATTTTTTTTATATAAATGTACAAAATTGTATAAAAAAAAATTCTTCTTCATTTGTTATTTTACGTCGATGTATCGAAAAGATGGTGTATCAAAAATATTTTTCCTCATCATTTCTTTTATATTTTACAACGATATGTGTTAATGAAGATGGATATGATGGCTGGTTCTTTAAGAGCATGAACGCCCTCCCACCCCGGGGTTTGACTGGCCATCAGACGACTCCACGGACAGGGATGCCATGATTTCAACGAAGGGTCGTTTGGTAGGGGGTGCATAACGGGTGCATATTAGGCGCCTTTCTTTGTGTTTGGCAGTTACACTTTGTATGTTATTTTACACTGGTGGTTTTTTTGCACTGGTCTGTTTTATGGTTTTTACTTTAATGTTTGTGTTGATTTAGGGGTCTTGGTGTAAACCCCTCACCCCTAAAATTGTATCCTTGTTTAATACTAGTAACCTGTGCATGCTTTTACTCTAGTGTAAGACCATGTACCTCATCTAATAAGTATATAAAGTTCATCTACAAAATAAATAAACCCTTTTATCCTGCACTATTTTTTGATACACCATACAAACTACATAAACTTTTAGAGTGTTGTAACCCCCCTATATACCCATACATACTTGTTTTATATAAGCCCCCCCTCCCGGGGTCAAACAAAAACACAAAAAAAATGCACACTGAAAAACAAAGAAAAATAATCCACTGTTTTGCACCAGTGTTACATAGATTACATATTGAAAATCTAATTTACATCTATTAAAAAATATTATGTGAAATTTACAATTACATCAGTGTAAAAATAACCAAAAAGCTGGTACTAATTTACATCTCCGTTCTTCCTATTCTTCCCTTCTCAAAAAACATAAGCAGAGATCAAACAAAAAATCCATCGATCTTCAAACATCATTGAACATGGATCTGGGTTTTTTTCATCACCATCGTTCTGCTTTGTACCTATGTAAAATGAGACACACGAGTGGAGTATCAAGTTCGATGTCTCCAAAAGTATAGTTAACAAACTCAACAAAATACACTAATGAACACCTATGTAAAAATGAGAACACGCGGAGTTGTATATAAAACATACAAACATGCATACTCCCTACTTAGAGCCATACAAAAAAGCACAAGTTCACAAAATATCTAAAACATATATGTAAAATCACAAAAAGAAAAAAAACACAACTTTTACATCTTATTAAAAAAATCATTTGTTGTTTAAAATTTACAAAATATATAAAACATATATGTAAAAATCAAATTTACACCTAGAAAAAGATGCAATATATTTATAAAATTTGAGATTAATCCACTGTTTTACACCAGTTATAAAGATATTTATAAAATTTGAGATTAGTCCACTATGATTACATTGGTGTTAATGCATGGTACACGCTTCGATAAATAAGTGTAAATCCAGAAAGATACAAGAATTTGCACGGGGGGGGGGGGGGGGGGGTGGGCATTAACATTTTACATCAGTGTAGAAAACAGTTTAGTGGCACAAAGTTTAAAAATGGTGATATAATAATCAATGTAAAAAATATAATGTAATATACACCAGTGTAAAAACAGTTTAATGTAATAATCAGTGTACACACATCAAAAGCTTGCACTTAAAATCATTAATGTAAAATCTAATGGCACAAGTTAACAATGGTGATATAATAATCAGACAATCATAACTGAGCCCAAATATGCAAGTTTTAGTTTTTTGCTTCCATTAATCAAAACCCTATAATCTTTGTTTTTATTCCCTTCGTTCACATATGAGTCAAAATAAGGATCTTGATGAGGCTAATACCTAACGTAAAACGACCAACATAATGATATACCCATGACTAGTTTACTTGATAACGAAATCTGAACTTTAAAACTTATTTGGTTATACATAGACCAAAGCCTAACGTACGTAAAGCCCTCACCTCACGCCTCGGCTTTTCAAAACCAAGTCTTTATAGCATATTTACAAATTAAAGATGCTACAAAATCATTTCCTAATTATCATTATAGCAAATAAATTAAACTTCCATAATTTTATAAAGATCACCTACCTATCTACTCATAAACATTCTAACCTAGTAATCAAAAATACTTTATATAAATTCTATTATTGTAGCTACAATATATAACTAAACTAAACATGTTCAGTGCACTAAAAAAGCAATAATGAAGACATTAATCAGTCAAAAATCTAAAACCACATAAATCATGAACATAATTAAAAAAAAAGCAACAGTCTTTCATTAATCCAAGAAACATGATTAAATAATAATAATACCTGACCACCATCGTCACCATCATCGGACCACCATCGAACCCACCACAACCACCATCGAACCCACCACAGCCACCGTCACTATCAAACCCACCAAAGCCACCATCGAACCACCTTCGACCCACCATCGAACCACCATCATCGACCCACACCTGAAACCCACCACCATTTGACTCACACCTGAACCCACCACCATCGACCCACCGTCCCCTTTCCTTCTTCCCTAAAACATCGTCCCTGTTCGTATTATGATTATTATTAATATTGTTATTATTATTATTATTATTATTATTATTATTATGATTCTCCCTTGAGATATGATATATAGAGAGAGAATAAAGAGTGAGAAATGGAATATTATTTTGAAAAGAGAGAGAAAGAGTGATTATTATAGTTAGAGAAAGAAGAGAGAGAGAGTAGGGGTGGGTATGGGGTGGGGTGGGTTATAGGTAGAGGATCCGGTAGGAAAATTGTTTTGTGTAGGAAGTGTAGGAAGTATTTTCAACCATTAGATCAAATTTGATTAAATCTTTAGATGAAGGGCACTATAGACTTTTTATCCATCTTTTATTTATTACAAACCCACTAAATTAGCAACTAACATCTAGATATTTATGAAGATTAATCATCCTAAATTAACTAATTATTCATTATTTTTCATAAGAATCATAAGATATTCATATCAAATAAGTTGATTAATACCCAAAAACTTGTTCGATTCTTCAAACATATAACCCATCTCTATCACTTGTTCGATTAATCTAGTCATGGCAGAAGGTTAACATCAGGAGTGTTTATAATAACGTCAGGAGTGTTTTATAATAACGTCAGGAGTGTTTTATAATGAAAGAGAAACTAGTATGCATTAAGAAGGAGTGTTTTATAATATTATCGGAAGTGTTTTATAACAGTATAACATCAAGAGTGTTTTATAACTGGTGGTGTTTTATAACAAACAAAACACCGTTGAAATGTTTTAATCCACAACAACAACTACACCTAATATACATAAACATTTTATAAAACACTTCATATATTTTTCCATATAGAATAATCAACTAACAAAAGCCTTATATAAAACACTTCTGATGTTACGATTTTATAACAAATAAAAACACTATTACGTGTTTCTTACACATAAGATGAAAATGAATGTTGAAGATGGGTGCACAATTGATTTTTTTTTTTTATGAAAATAAATGTTTAAGTCTTGAATGATATTAATGAAAATAATAATTAGGAGAGAGAGAGGGAGGGGAAGATACCATAAATGTAGAAAGCATTCAAACAGTTTCTAAAAATATTGATATAAAATAACCTTGACACCCTCATTTAAAACACATATTGACGATCATACCTTTATATTCTTTAATATATTAATTAGATTTTAAATGTCATCCATCTTTTAATCTCAACCATCCATCTTTAAATCTAATGGTTGAAAACACTTCCTACACTTCCTACATAAAACCATTTTCCTACAGGAACCTTACCCTCTATATATATATATATATATATATATATATATATATATATATATGTATGTATGTATGTATGTATATATTTACGACACACATAGTTCATCATCCTTTCCATTTCTCTCATTCCCCATCGTTGGTTTTATCAATTTTTATTTCAAAATCTTTGAATGTTTGGTGAATCTTGAATCAAAACAGAAAGTAATAGAAATTTTTAAATCAACATTCTTGTTCAAGAAACTAACCTTTAGAGCTCTTGGAAATAAGGTTTTCGTGCTCTAAACTCTTGGATTCTTGGAAGGTTTTGATAAAAACAAATAAGAACTTATTGATTCATGCTTGATTCTTGAAAGAATCATCAAAACATAAACAATATATATATATATATATATATATATATATATATATATATATATATAGAGAGAGAGAGAGTGTGTTTCGGTTCTAAAGAGGGAAAGGAAGAGGAAAATGAAGAGTTGTGTGTGTGTAGGGTGTATGGGAATATAGGGGAGTGTTGGGATTATATAAAGGGAAATTAATGATAATAATAATAATAATAATATTAAAATAACAAGAATTATTGGATTGGGGGAAGGGGCGGCGACCGTAGGGGTGGGGGGTTGGGTATTATATATATTGTTTTTAAAAAACTATAACATAATACACCCTCCTCTCAACTTATAAAATCCCCTATATATTAATAATTCAAGGTTGTTACTCTCTTGGTCACTCGTATCCACTTTCCCAATCAAATCATTCGTTTCTAACCAAGTTTGTTATCTTAGAGTTTCCTATCGTATCAAGTCTTAGTTTCGCACTCTATGCCTAAATCGCAAACTATTAAACTTAGGAGGTTTAAAACCGCTCATATTGACTACCAATAGTCCTACTAATATTTCATACTCAATCAATACATCTCTTATGTAATACCCTATGTTTTCCGAGCAATATATGAATTTTACCCGTTGTCACACTAATTTCTAATGTTCTTTCCAAAACTAGCATGCCTGTGACAGCTTCGTTCACCGTTAACGTGAGTTTTTTTCGATTTCATACAAAGTAATAATATTAATGATCCATTATAAGTTTGTAAAATTCAAGCTTTGTAGTCCTAGGTGTACCCAGAGTTTTTCTTTGTCTATGTGCTATTATAAAGTGGAGCAAGTAAATCAGTCTAAAATGGTACATGCAACAAGCCAACCCCATCCACCTATCAATAATGAATGCACATGTGCATCGTTCTTTATCATCATATTTCTAGTATAGTTTGGTATGTCATCGGGCAATAAAATGAAGATTTATGTTTGGTATTGAATTGAGAGAGAACTACACAATTAGTCCTTATGATTTATCATTAGTTTCACCTTTGAGTAATAAGGTTTAAAACTTTTATGTTAAGGTGTTAAATTTAGTTTTTGTAACATAATAGGGTATTAGCGCTAATGGGAGTTAATATTTAACTAAGTTTACCCTCACGTGACAAATGGTAAACCACAAGGACCAAAGGTGAAATTTAAGTAAGGCCCACTACCAATCTCAAATGTGAAACTAATGGTAAACCACAAAGACTAATTGTGCATTTCTCTCTAATATTTCAAAACTTTAGTGGGACCAATCACCCACCTCCTTCACCTTCACCCACCACCATTTTCACCTTTCACTACCCCAATCAACCACCATCTCCTCTACCTTTCACCACCTTTCACTCAAATACGTATTATTCTTTGCTTGTTTGCAAGGGTAAAAAACGAGTAAATTGCCAAAATGGCCCCTCAGGTTTGGCCCAAAATGCTTGTTTGGTCAGTTATCTTTTTTTTGTGCCAAAAGCACCCCTCACAGATCGAAAATTGCCAAAATGGCCCATATTTAACAGAGTTTTTAACTGAGTATGGAAAGTCAGTTAAGTCTGAGGGGTAATTTCGTCCTTTCACTCTATCATTTTTTTTAAAGTTAATAACCCCCTTCTCCTTCCTTTGGCAGACCTAATCCCACCCTTTTCTCTCTCTAAACCACCACCACCACCACCCTTCTTCACCATCCACCACCCTCCACCACCCAACATACATTATAGAGAGAGACAGACTAGAGAGCGGAGAGAGAAACGAGCAGAGAGAGTTTAAACTATAGTAACTAACCCTTCGATTACCATATTCAATCAGAATATCAAAACCAAATCTAGATTCCAAATCAGATATACATCACCAATTATTATAATACACAAACAGTCAAACACATACACAAACTTAAACTTAAACTTACGTTTACCTAAAACTTTCAACCAGATCTTAAGCACAACACAAGGATTATCAACAACAACAACCTGTTCATCATCACCACTCCTAAACAAGAGGTAACCAGGTCACCGGAGATGGTGACCGGAGTTGCAGAGTCATCGGAGACAACAAACTGTTCATCATCACCACTCCTAAACAAGAGGTAACCTTCTCTGTCATCATTCATCATCATAATCCCTAACTCCTCCACTCGATTATTATCATGGGGAGAGAGAGACGTAGAGATCGAAAAGAGAGAGGGAGAGAGGAAGAGACAGCGACGGTGGCGGCAGCGGTTGGGATCTAGGGTTCCTATTCAGATTTGGGTGGTGTACGGTGGAGATTGTGGTGGTGTTATCAGACGGCGGCGGCGGAGGGTTTGGCTTCTGATTTGGCTTCATGGCGGCGGAGGGTATGGGTTCTGATTTGGCTTCTTATTTTTGGATATAAGCTTATCGGGGTGATAGGTATGGGTTCTGATTTGGCTTCATGGCGGCAGTGGTGGTGGTCGGAGCTTCGCCGGAGGTGGAGGAGACCACCGGTCTCCTTCTCTCTCTAGTTCACCCTCTCTTTCTCTCTCTACCATGTGTGTCTGATACAGAAGTATGTGTGGGTGTTGTTTTTATAAGACAAAAGGGTGTGGTGGCATCAAGAGGGTTAGTGTTGGAGAAGATGAAGTTCAGATGGGTTAAAAGGGGTTTTAAAACGTTTAGAGATGAAATGACAAAAATGCCCCTGATACTTAACTGACTTTCCATCCTCAGTTAGAAACTCAGTTAAATATGGGCTATTTTGGCAATTTTCGATCTGTGAGGGGTGCTTTTGGCACAAAAAAAAGATAACTGACCAAACAAGCATTTTGGGCCAAACCTGAGGGGCCATTTTGGCAATTTACTCGGTAAAAAACATAACAAAAGTTTATTATTAGATTAGTGTGTGTTTGGAGATACCATTCTTTAAATTAAATCCTAACCCGTCATTCGTTTTCATCTCTTTCATCACCCACTTCCTCTGTTTCTATGTCTTTTGTAATCCACCATTTTTGTTATCCTATGTTTTGTTCATTTCTTCTTTTTGTGACATTCGTTTTTTGTTTAAACATCGTTTTATCTAGTTTTTTTTACAGATTTCATGTGGGTTATGCTTACTTATTCGATTGATTAAATCTTTTTAAACTTTTATCTCTGTACATGATTAAACTAGCTATTTTTTCATGTCCTCTGTTATGTTCTGTTTCACTTTGTTTTTTCATGTTCTTGACTTTTGACATTTTTTTGAAGATTTGGTGTGAATTTTGTTTATTGAATCATGTGACTGAATCTTTTTGAGCGTTTGTTCATAACTGTGATTAAAATAACATTTTTTCCTTGTGCTCTATTTTACTCTGTTTTTTTATGTTTTTAAACTTTAACTTTTATTTAAAGATTTGATATGGGTATTGTTTATTTAACAAATTGATTAACAATTTACACTAATTTTGTGTTTATTTACACTAATGAGCAAGTGACTGGTTGGTTATGGTGAAAGGTGGAGGAGATGGTGGTTGATTGTGGTCTTAGGGCTATACACGAGCCGAGTCGAGCCGAGCCAGGCTAAGTTCGAGCTTGAGCTCAAGCTCGAACTTAAACGAGCCAGCTCGACTCAACTCATTTTTCTGGTCAAGCTGAAAAGCCGAGCTCGGCTCATTAGTTTTTGGTAAAGGGTCAGCAGTTTGGCAATTTCTATTATGGTGTGAGATATTTCCGGTTCAGTAGTTTTTGGTAAAGGGTCAGCAGTTTCAAAGGATGGATCAGTAGTTTTGGCCTTTTTAAATTTCTTCCTTTGAAATATAATGGTAATGGGTGCTCTTTTGGGGGTTTGAGATGGATGAGACTGAGAGGATGTTTCAGTCACATCTTTAACATTCGACACGTTAGATGAAGCGTCGTTAAGACCGCGCATCAGTTCATTCACACTCTCCAATTGCAAAGCTCATTTGTTACTTGCAATCAGTGGTGAAGGTTCTTGTTATACGATTAGGAGTTTCAATGATATTCATAACCACGCGCTGTTTGATACACATAACCGTGATCTCACCAAGGTTTCAAGGAAACTATCATATTCTACCAAACAGTTTATTCATAACATGAGTCTTAATCGGATAGGCCCTATCAAAGCACACAGGTTTTTAGTGTTGCTTAAGGGTGGACACCATTATGTCAACAGCACTGCTGTAGACTTCAAGAACTTCAGCAAACAGTTAAGAATCTTTATTGGCGATCGTGACTCCACGATTTCCTCGAACGGTTGCATGATTGCTTTGACAATTTGCTAGATTTCTATTTTGATTTTGTTGTTAAAGAAGGGAAACTACATTCAGTGTTCTGGGCGGATGAGATATCCAAACTTAATTACAAGTCTTTTGGCGACGTCATTGCGCTAGATGCAACTTACCACACCAACAAGTAAGGCTTTTTTTTCCCACATATAAACGTCATACAGTTGCATTTTTAACATATATCAGCCCCTAGAAAAGTTATTATACATGTTGAGTTTTCATGCATATTTTTGTTAATTGATAACACATGATATTGCTCAAATTAATACATGTGTAAACTGACATTTTTTTGGGTGTATATAATAATAAAGTAGGGCACATCAGCCCCATAATACATGTTGTTTGGGCCTCTAGATACCATTGAGAATGGCATAGCTCATGCTAACACATGTTATTTTCCAAAATAAAGTATGACATACTACATTTAACACATTTTAGTTTGGCTTTTGGTACTACTAACATGTGTACAAGGATAAATTAACACATGTTTTCCACAAAATAACATATGCATACAACTGCTGACACGTGTTAGTTAGTCTTTACATAATACATGGTTCTTTTAACATGTGTTATTTTCAGGAATAACACATGTCAAGTCAAAAGCCTAACACATGTTAGGTGCTTTTGGAAATCAGTAGCATGTGCACGTATGATATGCCAACACATGTTTTTCACAAAATAACATATGTTTTTTACAAAATAACATATGTCATACTATGTCTAACACATGTTACTTAGACACCAGATAACACATTTTTTGTGTATTTTTTGCGTCCCCCATGTAGGTACAACATGATATTTGTCCCATTTACCGGTGTCGGCCATCATAAGCAATGTGTTACGTTTGGGGTTGTGTTGATAACAAATGAAACAATTGAATTATATGTTTGGCTTCTTCAATGTTTCTTAAAAGCACATGGTTCTCAGCCCGTGCTAGTGTTAAGTGACCAGGACCCAGCGATGTTGCAAGCCATACCCCAAGTTTTCACAAAGTCTCATCACAGATTATGCATGTGGCATATCATGAAGAAACTGTCGTTAAAGGTTTGTAATACGATTTGCGTACCCCCGCCCCAAATTTAATGCATGCCATCCCTATAAGATGAATATCAACCTAACTAGTTTTTCATTGCATATTAGGTATCCGGTGACCTTCTAAATAAAACATATTTCTGTGCTTGCATCCACCGATTGGTGTGGAACATTTACATAAAACCATCGACCTTTGAGTCACGCTGGCAAGAGCTTCTCGACACATTTGAAGTAGGCGATAATCAATGGTTGAAGGGCATGTTTGCAATTAAGGAGTTATGGATTCCGGCTTACTTCAGGGAGATTCCAATGTGCTGCCTAATGAAAACAACATCAAGAAGCGAGAGTTCTAATGCAGCTTTTAAGGTGAATTCTACTAGCTCCAACACGCTTCTGCAGTATATGCTATGTTTTGAATCGAGGCTTAACAACCAACGTTATCGCCAAAGGGTGGTTGAGTACTAGACTTCATCTACTTTTTTTGTTGGCACCACGGAGTTACCAATCGAGCAACATGCTTTCAGCTTGTATACGCATAACTTGTTTAAGGATGTCCATAAGGAGATCACAAAAGGGTAAGTTTGCTTGCTACATTTCCAACACTACTCCGCAAGAGGACGTCTTTGTTTTTTATGTCACACACTTGGACCGTCGTCGTGATGTTACTAACGTATACCATGTAAAACATTTATTGTCTTCTCATTAAACAGTAGATGAACCTGCGCATTTAGTAACAGACTGTATTATAACTGTACTAACATACGTAATTATGTACAATTTCTGGTGTGATTAGACCCTGATATGTTTTTTGTTAACCAATACAGGTTAGGTTCGATCCAGTAGACCACAAGGCTAAATGTTCATGCAGGGGTTTCATCCGTATTGGGTATTTGTGTCATCACTTCTTTTATGTTTACATGGTGAAACAGGTTGACCGTATCCCTGCCAAATACATTGCTGGGAGGTGGTTGCATGACGTGTTTCCAAAGAAAGTTTTCTCCATTTCTAGCTGTTACGGTGTTGATAGCCACCCAGAATCGATCTTGAGAAATGAAATTCTTGAACTTGTCACCGAATGCGTTGACGTTGCAAGGAGTGATGAGAAGTCACTTAGCGATTTAGCTGAACAGCTTCGCTTGATGAAGCTTAACTTGTTAACAAAAGAGCCAATTGCACTAGCCGAATCGGAGTCAGATGAAGCTGTTGTCGAAGGTATAATTGGTCAATCCATTGAGTGTGGAGTGGTTGTTGCTAACTCGGATGTGGTTTGAAATAAGGGATGCGGGAAAAATAGGCGCGTCAACGGTCCATGTGAGAAGACGTTAAAGAAACCAGCCAAGATGCCAAAGGCCCCCGTCTATGTCCCAAGTGCAAGAAATATGTGACTGATCATGACTCAAGAAACTGTGAGAAGGTCGATGCGATGAAGAAGGCCAAGGAAGCACGTCGCTCGCTGCTGCGCCACCGTAGCTTGCTAAAGCAACGCATTACGCCTAAGCGGTATGTATATAAATAAGTCGCACCTTTTGAATTGTGTTACATACTTGGTAACATGGCCTGGTTTGCGGTTTAACTACTTGTTATGTGCGTAACACAGTTACTGTTGCAATGGACCCCCCCCCCCCCCCCGTGTATGCTTAGGCGGTGCGCAGACTTATTTATATAGGTTTTTATGTACATTGGTTGTTTTGAAAAGACATGGGCACTGACTTTATGTAGGTTTTTATGCTATGATATGCCACTTATGAAACCTTTATGTGTTTGTTCTTTTTGTTTGTTATCTTACATTTTCCACTGCATTATTGTAATGGTAACAAACATATGCAAAGAAAGCACCCAAATATGTTCAAACAAACACATGTTAGCCTATGCAGTTCAAACAAACCGTTTAACTTAAACACAGTGATAACCTATGTTAATGTCACACATTCATAAACATGTGTTAAAAGTCACCCACTAACACGTGTCTAGTGTTGCACAACATGTGTTATCAGAGGGGTGGGACGCGGGCACACAACAGGCCGCCCATCAAACTTAGCTTTAGGTTCTTTATTTCCCCCACAACTATATTTTGGTGTACCTATAATATGTCAACACAAGGAGTACTACATAAACAACACCACATCATACATTAAAACATACTAAACTATCACACAAGGATACATTTAAAGATACTACATCACTTAGTTTATTAAAAGACACCCGGCAGCTTGGGACACATCAGCCAACGTTTGTTAAGTTACCAAAACACACACATTCAATGACACAACCATACTCCCCTATCATCGGGAAAACTTACCATACACAGATTCAAAGCTAAACTCGGATGGTGAAGTAGTCTCTTTTCCTTCCTACGGGTTATGGCTAGCCCACCTAGCAAGGGTGTTCAGTGAGTTAGGACACAAAGCACACCCACAATACTCATGGTCACCATCTATACCTGGGCACACGAAATCCGTCGGACACCCTTTACAAACGCAATATGGGTTTAGCTTGACCGAGTTCACACTCTCAGGAGAGCTTTCAACCGCCAACATCACCTCATGTGAATCTTTGCTATCGTCGTTTGCTAAAACCGAGGCTTTTTTGGCTTTGCTAGGATCATCTTCGCATTGTTAAGTGGGGTACTCATCAATGGCTTTTCCAACATCACGCATGTTAACATCTTTTGGTGAGTTTTCCTTTTCTTCTTCAACTTTCTGAAGCTTTGTAGGAGGGCTGGTTGAGAGGGATGCCATTTTCGGGAGTGTTTGTTTTGAACTCAGATCTGTGGGACAAGTATATATGGATGTGTGTAAAGTTGTTGTATTAATAGGAGGGAGTGGTTGGGGTGGTAGGTTTGTATCATTAAAAGATATGTGATAATTCTATTAAAATATTAGTTCTTATTCTATTAAAATAAGATTCTTATGTGGTTAAGAGACATATAACTTTATGTCAAATCACTGTGAGAGCTGTTCCAGGGCATGTATTTGAAGTCTAGCTTGATGGATCAGATGGTTATATCTATATAACTCAAGGATGGCCTTATATGAAGGAAACGTTTTCAATAACTAGTGAACATCTAATTATTTTTTGAGATCATTGATGAGGTTTGTTACTCATTTTATTTATTTATCTTTCAATCTTTATGTATTCTTTATGAATGTTTATGTTTAATAAGTTTTATCTTTTATAAATACTGATTTCAGAATGCCACTTGATGCTCTGTTTTTTAGTATTATTGTTTTCTAAAAGATTATGAATTGTGGTCTATTTTTGCGGATTAATGTGGCTGCTTTTGTATTGGTTTTTTTGAAAAAAAAAATAGGTTACCTATGATTTGTCCCTGTTTGTGAAAAACAAAGTTACTCCTCCTCCCGAGATGTGGGAGTATGATGTTAAAAAGGAGTATGATGATGAATTTTATAAGGATGAAGACGTCATTATTGTTTCAGATGATGACAGCAAAGAGGATGATGAAGAAAACCCTATGGATGTTGATGATCAAGATGCGGATGCTGACGAGGATGTAGGTTTTCCAATTGTTTTCATAGTTGACAATGATTTTGTAAGTGCAACTTCTTTAGTTCCATGCTTGTAAGCATATTCATGTATATATTCATTTTTTTATTGATGTGCCATACGTGGTTCTTTTTGTAGCGTATGAAGAAGTATTGGGCCAAAAATAACGGTTTGAACAAGAAGAAGAGCTTAACAATTTCTGACGGTGATGGTGGTAGTTGGGGAGTGTCTGTTGGAGTGGATCAGTCGAATGGAAATAATCGTTACTACATCAAAGGGGTGATGCCTTTTGTTGCTGATAAGGAACTGCATTCTGGTGATCAAATGCATTTCCGTTTTTTTTTTCAAGAAACAAGGTGTATTCAAGCCCTGTAATGTTGTTAGGGGTGATGGTAATTAGGTTGGTAAGTGGTTGTTCTTTTTTGGTTTTAAGACAAGATTTGGTGGGTAACTTTTGAACATGATGAATGGTTAGTAGTCACGTACTTATGCACGTTTACTACTCATGTAGTAATTCGTGGTTTTGGATTTTTATATGTTTATAAACACTATGATTTTGGGTTGTGATTAGTAGTCAACTACTTATGATTTTGAATATGATGAATGGTTAGTAGTCATAAACTAATGTTATTACATAATTTACTAAAAATGTCAGCAATCTTTGAGTGTTTATGTCAAAGTAGAGCAATGTTTGACTTTTTATGTCAAAGTTTTTAAATTGTTATCCAGAAATGTTTTTAAATTATAACCTAAAATGTTCTTCATGTAGTAATTCATGGTTTTGGTTTTTGATATTTTTATAAACAATATGATTTTTTGTTATTATTAGTAGTCAACTACTTATCATTTTGAATATGATTATTCGGCAAGTAGTCAACAAGTTATGTTATTACACAGTTTCCTAATAAGTAGAGCAATGTTTGACTTTTTATGTCAAAGTAGAGCAATTGTGTTTGTAATTTGAAGGATATGCTTTATACCATGAAAAGCTTGATGAAGAAAACCCATCAAGTAAATGTGGCTTCATTCATGCAAGCAAATAGTAAGAGGGATGATGATACTCTTTTCTTTACTTTATGCAACTTTTTACAAGTAGGTCATTTTGTTATATGTTTCTTTTTGGTGATTTATTGATCTGTTAATTTGTGATTTATCATTGGTTAAAAAGATTAATTACTAGGTTTGGAAAATTTTTTTTCATAAATCATTATTAGGAAAGTCAAAGTAACGTTTTTTGTGTAATTACAATCAATGTAATTCTAACTGACACACTATTTTTGGTAGATTTGAGAGTTTAATATTTTCATTTTAATTACTTTATTTTTTAAACATTCAAAATAAAAATTTTTAAAAATCTCTTTTTTTAAATCAAAGACATTTAAACACAAACTAAATGCTTATTTCTTTGATTTATCACATTACTTTTTTTAGCGTATAATTAGCATTTATCATGATTTACACAATATTGGAAGCATCTAATTTTAATAATTACGATTTCCATTTCATTAATAACCTTTTAGCACAAAATTATTAATCATATATAAATACATTTATGAACAAACTTAAATTTGAATGTTTTCATCAGAATTAATACACTTGTTTTACCTTTTATATAATCAATTATGTATACTTATTTTCGATAATAAAGTTTGTTTACCTATTAT
Organism: Ambrosia trifida; assembly: GCA_028751855.1. NCBI lineage: Eukaryota > Viridiplantae > Streptophyta > Magnoliopsida > Asterales > Asteraceae > Ambrosia > Ambrosia trifida. The sequence goes on from CM054123.1 coordinate 64,976,518, forward strand.
TTTCAATTATATCATTATTATGTTTTAAATTTTTAAATTTAACAAATTAATCTTATAAATGACTTTAAATAAAAAAAAATTACTTATTAAATGTACAAAGTACATTATAAATACAGAAGCAAAGCAAGTCGTATAGTATCAGTAAGTTTTCAAAGTGCCTTGTCTTTCACACTTTACTAGGTAAATGTTTAAATATTCATTCGTTATTTACATATGATTTTAATTCCATGTGTATCAGCCAATCTAAATTTTCTTACTTACTATAAACTATACGATTATGGGTCCAAACAACGTAACCTTTTTGAATGACCTCACTTGGTGAATGAGCCAGTACACAATCAAAGTTAAGGTACTTAGACTTTGGAGGCAACCAAATCAAAAGATGCCAGGAGAACCTCTTTGTCTTGATATGGCTCTCATGGATGAACAGGTTATATTTAAACATATTCCTGTTTTCATTTATTTTTTACACAAGTTATTGTTACATCATCTCTGATTTAATTTCATTGGTTACTTTTAATTATTAAACATGACTCCAAAATGCAAGCTATTGTATGGAATAGATTTATGAAGAAACATTACGTGAAAATGAGAATTATTATATCTATAACACACAACTAGCTGAAAACAAATCTGCGAAACATTTTGATAAAAATGACGTACTCTCCTTTACTTTTGAAACAAATATTATGAAGTGTAGCAGGTTCGAGGGAAGTCAATACGGTTACAATTTTTCGTCTTTTGAGTCAATTAAAGCTGGTAACCTATCTCAAGATTCAAGAATTGGTTTGTTTACTGACCCTAAAAATTTTATATTAATCTTAAATTTTCATGATTTTGTATTTATATAAATTCCTTTGTTTTTTGTGCTTTAGATTATATTGGGTATGTTGAAGAATGGAGTCCACCAAAACAAACAAAAACCAAATCTGGTTGAAAAACAAGATGAACCTTATCTTGATTGATCTAGAGTATGTCTTTCATTTTTCCAAATCACAATTTCTTATTTTAAGTTAAATCATAGTTTTGAGTTTTGGATATCTTTTAACCAATATTGTATTTATATGTAGTGGAATCAAAATTACATGTTCTTTGTGGGGTGAGTATAGTGACCAGATGTTCGAATACATCCAGAAGAATGAAGTCGAAGTCCATGTTGTTCTCATTGTACAATTTGCTAGCTTTAACAATTATAAACGTTTGCCATATCTTGCATTTTTTATTAAAATTTATATATTGTTACTTGTATAATTATTTTTACATTTTTTGATATTTTTATCTTTAAAGGCAATGTAACCGTTTCAAATACATTTAATGTCACCCGACTCTTTATCAATGAAGACATTGAGGATATTCGTGAGTTTAAGAAAAGGTAATATACTTTGTGCTTCGGTTTATATATATATTTGTAATAAATATATAAATAATATACTGTTTTTAACTTACAATTATATTGAAAAGTGGATCTCTAAAGAATCATCTTATGTTCAATGATCGCTTAGCTCGTTCGGTAGCAGGAATATTGCGGATGAATTTTTGAATAAAACGCCTTTCAGCACTATTCGTGATCTTCCTTTAATAACAGAGGTACATCTAAATTGACTTCTTATAACCCTATATACATGTTGATATGCCCTGAATAAAGTTATTACCCAGCTATTCAAATGTAAACACTAATTATCAGTTTGTTTCCTAACCTTTCTATTCAATGTTCACATGATTAACGTTTGTTTTACAGGTTAACAAACAAATAATTGTTGTTGGAACAGTGAAGGGTGTGGATGATAAGGACGAGTGGTATTACCTTGGATGCGAAAATTGTAACCATAAAGTCAAGCCAACTTTAAGTTTGCCTGAAGATGAAGAGGGAAAAGATGTTAGTTCATTTAAACAAGTCTTGGTTTGCACCAATAAAGATTGTTCTAAACAAATCGTATCTGTTGATCCAGTGTAAGAAATATTTTGCATATCCATATGTTAACATTGTACGATATTATTTACTTAACAATAATGTTTTTAATTCGAAACTGTAGGTTTAGAATTCCAATAAGGGTGCAGGATTGTACTGGAATAACGTCCCTTACATTGTTTGACCGAGAAGCCAAAAAATTGTTGGGAATGTCCGCAATGAAGCTGCTAGAGATCTCCAAACATGTATGTTTTTTTATTGATGAAAACAAAGTATTTATTATATTTCATATTACTTATATCAGTGTTATTTAGGTTTCTGGTGAAGACAAAAAACCTCCTCCTGAGTTTGATGTTTCTGAAGAGAAAAAATTTTCTTTTAAAATTAAAGTTGGGAAATTCAACATTGATAAGCATCTTGAGAGATATGGAATACGTAAACTTATAAATGATTCATCAATAGTTGCTTCCCTTAAAGAAAGATTCCTTGACATTCAGGTTTTGATTTTCTCAACATTCCTTTAATAACAAATTATTATTATTATTATTGTTATTTTTGATAGTATAAACGATTCACCTTAATGTTTAAAATATTACATGTTTAATGTTTTTTAGATGGAAGATAGTGGGTCTGAAAACAATGATCTAGGTGACTCCTCAACACAAAACCCACTCTCTCTTAAGGTTGTTATTTGACTTCTTATATTATATATGCAATTAAATTTTTAATGTCATTTATTCTCACACCTTAGACATTTTATTTAATATTGTAGGAGTCTGTGGGAGATAACACTACTCCAGAATCAGCTGCCAGAGTTAGTTTTATAAGTGATAATCAGGAAATAAAACATAGCCTAGACAAAGTCTACGAGCTAGACGATGATGCAGCTGCATCCACAACTAAAATCCTTAAGAATGATGAAAAAGGCTACTCCAATAAGTGTTCTAAGACCCCCTTTTTGATTCCTAAGCTAGAAAAATAGTCCGAACGCTCCGTTTGTTTAAGTACTTCTTTATTTTAAGGATTTTTATGTAATGTTTGGTTACAATTTATTTTCATTTATGGTTTGTTTGCTTTTGAGACTACTTTGATCTAAATAAATTGTGTGTTTACATGTCATGTTTCTTATTGTTACTTAGATAAAATTTATACATGCTTTTAGATTTTTTTATGATGTAACAATATTGTTCATAGTTATAAGAAGAACATTCATATTTTTTTACATTAGAATGTAAAAAAAATTTGTTTATGTTATTCATATTTATAAATAAAAATAATGAGACAATATATTTGAGTTTTACAAGTAAGAATAAAACAACAACAAATAGACATGCGTAATACATTCAATAATAGTAATCAAACAATTTCTAAAAAATAAAATTAATTTTTTTATGTTTTTTATATTTTACAAAATGTATACTTGTGCATTTAATATAATAATGATAAGTAATCAAATCAAGTTATTACCTTTAAATTAGCAACTTCCTAATAGTAGTGTTTAATTAAACATATTAAATTCTATTTATATCAAAATTTTGAAATATTCAAGTTCGAATTAAATGAAAATTTCAAAAAATTTAAATTTGAATTACACCAAAATTTTGAAAATTTTAAATTTTAATTACACCAAAAATTCAAATTTTGAGCTTTCCTAAATAGTGGTAAGTAATTAAACATATTAATTATTATTTTTAATTACACATTTAATAAGATTCAAACTCCCTATAAAAACCACAATTCTCTCAACCAAAATCACATACACCTATTGATTTAAAAGTTTGTTGAAACAAACAAATCACCACAATCAAACCCTGAAAAGAATTCTACTTTGTTGTTTTATGATCGCTTGACGCTTCTTTCGTACAACTTGAAGGTATGTCATTGTTTTCTTTCAGTTGTCAAATTTTTCGTACATTTTCTTCTATCTAATGTTTTTACCATTTAGTGTTTTTTTATTGCCATTTTTTTCTTGTCGGTATTCTTTTTTTTCGTTTTCGTTTCAATTGTTGTCGAAGTTCTATACATATAGCACCATTTTTACATGGATTATTAATTATGTACGATTTTGATTTATGATGTTGCTTTTGCTTTTTTACATTCTTCCAAATGTAGAAGTAGAAAAATTCACATATGAAATTAGTTAACTTAGATGTAATCAAACAAAGTTTAAGCCATCATTATGTTGCGTGACATTCTTGTGAAATATTTTGTGATTAAGTTAGATGTAGAACTAGAAAAATTCACATATCATCTTGGCATTTTGAAATCATCTTTATTTAGGTTTTAACAATACAATCACAAAACAACATTCTGTTTATGACAACTAATTATACTCACAATTTTATGTAGCTTTTGCCTCCTTTTAGGTGAAATGGGACGAAAAAGACTATCTAATACTTCAAATGGTAATTCTTTGGTTTTATGTACAATGTGTTTATGTTTCTATTATTTATGTTTTTTCTTCTAACTAATGCATTTTTTATAAGGTTATGAGAAACGAACACCGTTATCTAATATCCCAAACGGTAAAAAAATTGCATATGTTCGACTTCTTTATTTATATGCTCATAGTATTATGCAACTAATTAATTTTTATTAACAGTTGGTTCGAATGACCAAAAAAGTAACAACGCGGCCGAGTGTCGCAAATTTAGAAAATTACAATTGGATGCCAAGAGATGCAAGGTCAATAATCATAATAATAGAATAGAAAATGTACTACCCACTAGAAGATTTAACAGCGACTCCATTAAATGTTCCAACCATTATATTCAAGAAAGATCCACCGTCCAAACTACTTTCAATGTGTCTACACCTGGTACAATTTTCTTATAACATTTATTAGTTTTATATCTTTCTATAATTTTTTAACTTTCAATGGCTATTTATAATTAAATTAAATTTTCTTTGTTTTTCTATTTTTTAACGGTGAAGTGGAACAAAATCCTTGGTCTAATATCTCAAACGGTATTGTTATTTATTTTACTGACATATGTTTATGGTATAATAAATTACTACATTTCATTTTGACTTTAGTATCAAAACTAATATTATTTGATACGTAGTTTCTTCGCTTGAAGTCAAAAGTAACATTGCAGCGGAGTGTCGAAAATTTTGAAAATTGCAACTGAATGTGAGAATTCGATTTAGGATCGTAATCACGAACCGTGATCTCACGAATACCAACCGTAGGGTGCGGAATCCCCTCCGGTTGTGCAAAATGATTCAGAAATAAACCGTAACGATCGTGATGAAAACAGATAACGAATCACCGAGCAATTTCCATAACTTTACTCGTGTATTAAATCAAAATATCAACAATTACAATTCAAACCTAGACCTAATACAGAGAATATCACACACACAAACTAGGGAAAAGCTCCAAATGATAACTCTCTATTTAAAATAACTAACTTTTCCCTTTATATAGCCTTCCACCTTCACCCCTTTCAAGAGGTCGAAGGTGTTCATTCGACCCCTCATGGGTTCGAATGAAGCCTTCTTCTTCAATCAATCTACATTCAACCCAGACAAACTACATTCGACCTCTCGACTGGTCGAATGTATATTTAAGCTAATATCTTGGTCATTTCCTGATAATCTGAAACTTCGACATGCGGTACCGGATCACTAGCTGGGGACATACATGAATAATGCACTTACAATCTCCCCCTTGGACCTAGCTAGTGATGTACCAAATCAGAAAGTTATCAATTCTTCAAATCTTGATCTCATCATCTTGAACGACTTGAAAACTTTCCATCTTCATGCACGTTTGTGTCGAGGTTCTTGTCTATCTTTGCAGTAAGCTTATCTCTGACAGACTCAAGAAATCTTGGCTTTGTAGTAATCTTCGAAATCTCAGACAGACTCAAGAAATAAACCGTAACGATCGTGCATGAAAACAGATAACGAATCACCGAGCAATTTCCATAACTTTACTCGTGTATTAGATCAAAATATCAACAATTACAATTCAAACAGACTCAAAACATAAGCTTTGTAGTAAGCTTCGAAATCTCAGACAGACTCAAGAAATAAACCGTAACGATCGTGATGAAAACAGATAACGAATCATCGAGCAATTTCCATAACTTTACTCGTGTATTAGATCAAAATATCATACCATGGAGAGCAACGAATATCATACCATGGAAAACAGATAACGAAACAAACCGTAACGATCGTGATGAAAACAGATAACGAATCACCGAGTAATTTCCATAACTTTACTCGTGTATTAGATTCAGCAATTTCCATAACTTTACTCGTGTTACGGTTCTTGTCTATCTTTGCAGTAAGCTTCGAAACATATAGCATACCATGGAGAGCAACATTCATGCCTTGACCACCTTCTTTCTGATTGCTTACCCCCTCGGCCTCGTATGTCACATTATCACATTCTTCCATCACCGTTGCCAACTTTTCAGTACATGGATCTGGAAAAAACATAATAAACATATATACATAAGATGTTTAGTCAGCGCTTTTCGCCATGCCAACAATGAATCTATTTAATACCTGGTGTCTCCCACTTAGCATCATGTTCTAACTGCGTCAACCCAACACTAAAACTTGGCATCTCGTAGTTGTCATCATGCGTAGCTTGGTTAGGTGGCATCTGCCCTGATGGCGCGCCCACTAATCCTACATCATCATGCGCAGCTGGGTTAGGCGGTATCTGTCCCGATGGCGCGTACGTCAAGAACCGTGCTGCTTCGCTATCCTCATCTGCAAAGGACAAAACTTATATAGTCAATATTAAAATCGATAGCGGTTCCATCCCAACTTATTTCTTTGATAAAAGGGTTGAGGAAAACTTACTCCTTGTTCCCTCTAGCTGCATACTCGATTCCAGTCGCTTCTCGACATGAATTGAAGCGCATGTCGTGTCCTGTTCTATATCTTGGACGTTTGCACCAACGCTAACATCAGAGGGATAGGTTTTAGGGTCAGCAGCTGCCTTCTCATCTGTCAGATTGCCTATTCAGAAAAAAATAATAGGACACTAACTAGTAAAAATTAAAAAAAAATTAAAAAAAAAACAATGACTAAAACATGCTAGTGACTAACATTGACACAAGTTAGTATAGGGTTGAATAGAAACTTACTCTTTGTTTCCCCTGGATGCATACCTGCTATTACCGGCGCCTCGCCATGTCCCGTAGACAATTTTGCGCCCTTATCAGTGTCATGAACACTATTACCGACATCAAGAGTGGATGGTCGGTTTTCAGGATCAAGTGCAGCCTTGTCCTCTTCCAACACCTTGCCTATTTAAAAAAAAACAACACTACATGTCATGAACTTTTTAACAACACCAAAACTTGTGTAAAACATGTCACTAACATGATGATTAACACATGTTAGCAAGCATCTAAGACATTTTTTTAATAAGCCCAACTAACCTGGAACTGTCTTGCTCGTCTTCTCCACCAATGCAGCATCTATTGCACCATATTTGTTATCACTTCGACCTGGGGATTTCACATCTTGTCTTGCCTCGCCCTAATCATAGATTTGCTCATCCCACCAGATCTCGGCGACTGAATACGTACCTCCACTGGATCCGTGGCCACGTTATTATTATCCGGTTGATTCATAACGGGCACCTCACCTTCAACTTTGTCATGGCGGAAAATGTGAGTAACATGTGTAATTAAATAATAGAAGGGTGCTACATATTATTCGACAACTTACCTTTGTCAACCAACTTGCGCTTCTCGGCATCATGCAGGATCTTTTGATATTGGTTGTCCACAGGACTACCAACGCTGACGTCATCATCGCCCAACATAGTTTTCCTACCAGCCTGCATAGGTGTTGTTAATGGCGACTTCTACGTTTCCGTCTTTAGGTCATCCAATCCACCAGCAACGTCATGCTCTACTACACCACCTGCATCGTTCAGCCCTTTTTTGTGTAAGCCATGCATAGACAAAGTCATCAAAATACATTTTAGATTGCCAAGGTTAATCAAAATCACAGCCGCTTACCATAAGGTCTGATGCAACCTCTTGAACGATAGGAAGGTCTGATGCAACCTGTTGAACGACATCCGTATTTTCCGTCATTTCCGCCAAGTTTCCAGTACGACCGCTATGTTGCGTGATGCCGTATCGCGGGCTTCAATTTCTTTATTCTTCCACTTAGGTACCTCCTCCATCAGGCTCTCATACCTCACCTTGACTGCAACCACCTCTACGCTCTCTGGATGCTCATCATATAACTTGCCAATTGCCGACTCAATATGTTTCTTTGTCTTCACCACAAGATCTACTAACTTGTCAACTGCCAACACTTTTTCCTGTGAAGCAGGGGACTAGGGCGTAAATATTAAATTAAAGCATGATTTCCTATCAATAATATCATAAAATAAGAAAACTATATATGTAGTTTAGTCTTAAAAACCTGAATGTTTGGTCCGTCTGATCCAGCCTCCACTTTTTCACAAGATGACAACCCCTTGAAGCTACCTGTACTGAACCCACCGTTTCTCATTTCTAGCTTTTCCCTATCTCTCAGCCGTTGGAAATTCCAAAATGTAATTGGATATATAGAATCATCAACGTCAATCCCTTCGCATGTGACAAATCCACATACACAAGCTGAAGGTTAACAGATGTTTGTCCAGCCAGTAAAACATGTTATAAACACACAAAACGTAAATTCAGTTTTAAGGTTTTAAGTGACAAATTACCGTGAGTAATGCGAGGGGCCCATCAAATGGTGTCTGCTGGGATTCTCGATTCCACCCAATTTTGCAAGTCCTCAACTTGTCCACTAATATACCACACCAATCCACCTTTGCAAATTCTATATTATCCCTTAGATACTCAATTGTTGAATCCTTCAAACTACCTTTCTTGTGGGATTCAACCATCACAGCATAGAAGTACATTAGAAAATCTAGATGAAAGTCAAAGTTATTTGTTCCTTCAGACTCATTCTGGATCATCTCCACCATTTGTTTTGAGTAACATATTTGTTATCCGGGTACCTCTTTCGCGTCTTTGCTACTCCTACATCATACTTTGGCAACTGTTCAAAAGAATTGAATGGAATCCCTCCACATGGAATGCCAAGTACCTTCTCAACAACTTCTTCATCTATAACAATTCTCCCACATGGGATCGTCATCTCTAGTGTATCAGGGTTGAAATTATCAACCACATAATGCCCCAATTTGGCTAGTATACCGTCCAACTTAAATTTTAACAACTTCCCAAACCCCAATTCCTTCACAACCAATCGTTATTCGTCACTTAACACTTCCACACATTTAGCAAATTGAATAGGCGATAACCTGGTCCGTATCCCATTCCATTCATTCTTTTTTGCCCTTTTTCGTTGTCTACCGGGTTCGACCCCTTGCCTCTCCACCTTTTTAGCCTTTTTTCGCTTAACAGTCGTACCCGCCCGCGTCTTCCTGGTTCCAGTTTTCTTCACAACTGGCGGCGTGGAACTTTCAATTACCCTCGACCCAGACCGTGTTACCCTAACTGACCCCCTTGTAGTCTTTGTGCCAGTTGCCCTTGTCCTACCTGTAACACGTGCACGACTTAGTCAAAATACACACGACACGCCCCTATCTAACACATGTTACCATTTACCTAACTCGTGTTAAGGTATAGAATAAATGACGGGTACCTTTTGTCTCTTTGCCAGGTCTTTTACTGCTGACCACAATAACTGACTTCTTGCCTTCACACAAACATGTGTCATAAAAGTTGCAGGACCACATAATAAAATGTATTCATATGCAAACAAACAAACTAAAGCTTTATCCTTTCTGTATGAACTAGCATCTATGGGCCCAACTGTTGCCTTTGCAATTCTACCTTTATACACATCAAAGATATCAACCAACACAATACATTTTATTAATATCTACACCATACATACATAAAAATGAAAAAGAAATACACCAACAATATATTACCTCTAGTTTGCCTCTTGAATGCACTTAAAGGAGTGTCATAATCATACTCTTCAAATAGCAAAGATAAACAATATCATATTACAACATTTTAAAGTGTCTATTCATTTTATCAATAAGGTTTCATACCTAATGTACGTTTTGTTTATGTAAATTTGGACTGAGATGGGGCTTGATCCTTTAAAACAGCCCTTTCATGTGTAGAGTCACCAGACCCAACAACCACACTCTTATCATAATGGTTTTTCTTCCTGAAAATAATAATCATACATTGTTAGTATGTCATTATTCAGTTGATTTGGATAAAATATAACAACGTAAATTAAATAAAAAAACAAATACCATTTTTTGTACATTTAAAAAAAAACCAAAAATAGCACATAGGGAATGAAGATTTTGATGATTTTTCATGATTCATGACTGTAACTAATAGAATGTAACAATATATAAGAGTATAACAACCCCACTAACAACCCCTAATGACCTATTATAACATTCATCGACGTACCTTTTTGATGATTTTTTGCTTTTCCCTCATCGGCGCCACTAGAGAGGAAAGAGGTTAAAGGATCTCATCTTCATTTGTTGCTTCTGGAATTTTAGTTGTTGATGATCTGTTGTTAATAGAAAGAGGGGAAGACAGTTTGAGAGTTTCAGTGAGAGAGAGTGACGAGTTTGATTATTTGAAATGGTTTTGAAGGAGAGAGGATGATATGATAAGCATGTCAATTATTCAGACAGAGAGCATGGTTAATTACCTTTCTTCCTTAATCCCTTTCTTTATAATATTGTCCCACTTGCTTTTGAATATTATATAGAAATTAATTATGGACCATTGATCAAACTTGATCAATGGTCACTAGAAGGTTTGCAAGGTTTTTCCATAATATGAGGTTTCCATATTATCCTCTCCATATATATATAAAGAGCCAGCAAGAAGCTGGGAATATAAAAAGAAACAGAAGACATAAAAGAATAAGATCAAAGCTCTATTATCAACTAGCTGTTACATCAAAATTCAGCTAATTTTCCCAAGATGAAGTTGGGATTTTTGATCTATGGCACACCTAAACGTACACATCTTCTTTGATGAGCTCCACCACTTGATTGACATGTAAGAATTTTCTTTCAAAGATCTTCGCATTCCTAGGAAACCAGAGTCTCCAAACCTTGGCGCACACTATAGGAAAAAGGAGCTGCTTCCAAGTCTTGGATCCTCTTTTCAACAACTCAGATTTGACAGCAACTTTTCCCAAGACCGCCGTCCATATTAACACATTACATTTAGAAGTGACCCAATGTTCCTACCTAACTGCGCATCCCTCTGGTCATTTTTGGCATTGTCGAGCTCCATCCTGATATCCTTAACCGAGAACTCCACGCCATTCTTATTGTTGACCCACCTCCAACTATCCCTTGCCAATTATGAAAGAATCCTCATGAAGATGCCAAAGAAGCTCGCCAAAATAAACCCATAGGCTTCCCTTTTCAAACCTGTCTTTCCACTTGCCAATCCATTTAATACTAGTCCCAGATTTGACCACAGAGGCTGCTACAGAAGCATCTCTATTAGCAGCCAATCTATACAAATCAGGATAGATAATACACAGCGGCACATCCGACAACCGTTGGTCCTTCCAAAACGTGGTTAGGCTATTATCTCCCACTATTACCTTCAGCTTGTCATGAATGTGGAAACCAATTTTGGGAGATGATTATCCACCCCACTTACATCCTTCCTCACACCGGGCACCGACTTGTTAGAGGTCGTACTATGAATCAAGGATACCACCCTTGCCCAAAGTTGGTTTGGGTCTTTTCTAAATCTCCACCACCATTTATACTACATGGTTGTGTTAAAATCTTCAATACTTCCCAAACCTAGCCCTCCACGAGTCTTAGGCCTAGACAATTTATCCCATTAAATCCATCAAACTCTCTTTTTTAAAGCCGTAAAACCCCAAACAAAATCTCTCCTCATCCCCTCTAGTTTTTTAATGATCCCTTTCGGTCCTGGAAATAGTAGATAGTATGAGGGTAAGCTACCCAAGACAACTATTGCAAGCAAAGCTCTTACCGTTAAAGAGAGATGTCTTGCCTTCCACAAGGACAACTTTTTAGAGACCTTATCCATCACTGGCTTCCAATATTGCACTCTTTTCATATTTGCACCAATCGAGATCCCAAGACAAAAAAATGGAAGGCATCAGCTTTACATTTCAGAATCTTAGCCAAATGAGACACCTCCGAGTCCTCCACTCCGACCCCAAAAAGTTGACATTTTTGGTGGTTTATGTTCAGCCCAAAAACTAAACTAAGCCATCTCAGGAACCTACTAAGACTTTTTACATTAAATTCAGACCACTCTCCAAAAAATAGGACGTCATCGACGTAGCATAAATGAGAAAGAGTTGGCCCATTATTTGGTAAAATAACTCCCTGAAAAAGGCCCAACTCGACAGCCCAATTCATAAACATCGTGAGAACATCCATTGCCATAATAAACAGAAACAAGGATATTAGGTCTCCCTGTCTAAGACCTCTCTTAAACGGGAATTCGATTGTAGGAGAGCCGTTCAACAAAACGGACCCCTTACGTGACATGATGTTATATAAACCGCTAAGGTAACGCATAGTAAAATCGTAAAATATCATGTAACAACCCAGAGTGAACCCCAAAAAATTTTCGCGTTTATTTTAATTGAAACCAATAAATAATATGATTATGTGCGAAACCGAAAACCGAACCATTGAATCTTTAAAGTTTTATTAGAATACGCGTTACATGATAGGATCAATACGCTATACAAACCCAACCCGTACCCCTTTGCTTACTCACCACCTGAGACACATGACACCTTGAGATGGTTCCATGTGCCTCCCCATGTGTTATCAACACACATAAAACCATAAATGGTTTTATAAAAACCATTTGAACCTTTTCATTATACAACCCCGACCCAATTACCCCTTTCCCCTTGTCTGCTCACATAACACACACCCACACATTAATAACACACACACAAGACACACACATACAGACACACACACACACACACTCCCTCTCTCTCTCTCCCCTTCTCATCTCGTATACACACACACACACTTACCTCTCTCATCAAAACCACACGCACACCACTGATCAATATTAGAGAAAGAGAGACACTTAGAGAGAGAAAGAACCAAAGGGAAGAGACCGATGGACCTCCGGCCGACCACGATGGAGCAGCGACGGGGACCCGACGACGCTATCCTAAACAAGCATACTCACTACCACCTCTTCCTACAAAGATCTGGAGAGAGAGAGAGAGAGAGAGAGAGAGAGAGAGAGAGAGAACATCAAATAGAGAACGGATGGAGAGGGGCATTGGAGAGAGAGAGAGAGAGAGAGAAAGTAACTGAGAGAAAGAAGAGGAGGAGCTAGTGGTGGTTCCAGCGGCTGTAGTGCCGCCTCTCTGACCAAATCATCATCAAATCGAGGTAACTTGATAACCCTTATCCTCTTTGATAATAGCATATGGTGCTTGAAGTGATGGGTGACGGTGGTTCATGGTTACAGTGACAATATATGGTGGTCAAAGGTGGCTGTTAATGGTGAGGAGGGACGGTTGGATGACCGGTGGTATTTATACACAGGGGACATAAGCATAGGAGGATAAGGGTCAAGTAATGGAGATGACGATTAGTGATGGTTGTAGTTTTGTAGGTGATGCGGGTTATAATGGAGATTTGGTTATGATTGATCGGGTCCATAAACGAGTCAGAGATGAGAATCAACAAAAATCAAACAAAGCAAGGATAGTCAACCAGACAGTCAACAGAAGTCAACCGGGACAGAACCTGGTCAACTCAAAAACAAGATGAGTGAGAGGTATAACCGGACCTACTAACTTGATAATTGTATTAATTATAAACTATTTATATCTAACTTCGTGTGTGGGACTTGACGAGCTTGTAACGGACCGAGACCAAATCATGAGTTAGACATGACATTAGCGTATACCTTGAACTTGACATTTGGATTTTGACATTTGATAACATGGACAATGGAGATTATTAACATGAACATTGAGGCGTAAGGTTCAAATTTGTAACTGGGACTTAAGACTTGGACATTGTCAAAACCGACATAAGTGTGAGCATATATACATATGTATTGTAACAACTTTGACCCGGACACTTTGGACTAAGCATATGAACTCGGACATTGAAGATTTATATGTATTAGAACGGATCATAGTGTTAGTATTATAACTTGGAACACAATACATAATCATGGAACGTTGGATAACTTGGAGCCTTAGACATTTAGACGTTAATTTGAACATTTGAGACTTAGCCCAAACTCGACGAGTAAGACTCGGACTAAGACATGAGCAATATGTACTAAATATAAGCTTATGCGCCTAGACGCAAACCTTGAAACCTTAGAGTTAGATTAATATTGAAACCGAGATTCGGACTTGACTAGACTAAAACCATGACAAAGTAGATAATATGAGCATATATATATATATATATATATATATATATATATATATATATATATATGTAGGGGAAAGTTAATTTGAGAACACCTATATTTCGTGCGAACCGCGAGAACGCCATCTAAAACCATTCAAATCAAAATTTTCTTTTTACACTTATCTTTATTACTAAAATACAATCTCAAAAACAGAATTTACGTGTAAAAATTTAAACGTATACGGAAATAAATTGTTTTTACACAAGTGTAAATTTACTGTTTGTACATGTGTAAACTGTTTCATTTACACATGTGTAAAAAGTTAATTTGAAAGTGTTTTTGCAAGAAAAGATGAATTATTTGGAAAGAAAATTCATTTATTAATGTTATATTTTCATTATAATGAGGTTTTTATTAAAAAAAATGATTTTGATTGATTTTTTTACTTGTTCTCACGGTTCTCACAATATTTAGCGTTCTCAAGATAACCCTCCCCTATATATATATATATATATATATATATATATATATATATATATATATATATATATATATATATATATATATAGGGTGAGGATCCTGTACAAAGTGTGTTTTTTTGTGAGAAGTGTAAGAAGTGTTTTGGACCCTTGGATCTCTATATGGGTGGTTGAGATTAATTGATGGAAAAAAATATAATAAATGCTATAAATTTAATTAATTGATTAGACCTAGTGGGGTATTATAGTAATTGTACATGTTTTAAAGATCTTCAATCATTTAATATTTCCTATAATCTCTCCATTCTCCCTATTTTCAAGGGGTGTCATTACTCTAAAAAAACCACCAAAGCATCATGATCGATGATCAGATCAAAAACATCATGATCGATGATCAGATCGAAAATCATAATCAACACCATCTTAATCGGAAAAAAAACACAATTGAATCTTCAAAACTTATGTACGTCACTAAAACACCATGTATAGCAAAACCACATTTTTCTTTCAGTAAGGTTTGTATTATAGTATCAATGTGTTTTATCTTCAAAACTTATGTACATCAGTAAAACACCATGTATAGCAAAACCATATTTTCTTTTAGTAAGGTTTGTATTACAATATCAATGTGTTTTATCTTCTAAGCTTTCGTTGGAAGGTTTGTATTACAGTATCAATGTGTTTTATCTTCAAAGCTTACGTCGGGAAGGTTTGTATTGTAGTATCAATGTGTTTTATCTTCAAAACTTATGTACATCAGTAAAACACCATGTATAGCAAAACCACATTTTCTTTCAGTAAAACACCATAGAACGTAGCTTAATTAACAAAATAATCACAATATGTGTTTCAATAAAACACCAATGTGCATAAAAAAAACCATATTTTGCATCAGTAAACCTCCTTATAAAAATAACACAAAAGGTGTGTTATACCTTCAAACATTTTGGTATACCAGTAAAACACCATGTGCACACATCAGTAAAACACAACAATATGAATGTTGTTTTGATCGATGATAATTCAGTAAATGAATGATGAATGTGTTGAATGTTTATAAATACTCCATAAATATCCGTTCAATTTGAAACAAAAATCCCTAAGAATGCTCATAATTAATCACGTAATTAATTAGCAATTATCTCCTAAAAATAACATTAGCAATGCAAATTACATTGATACCCTTCTAGATAATAAAATATGCTGCCATGTGTCGCACTAGTATTGGTTCTCACACTTCTCACAAATAATAGGTTTTATACATGATCCTAAACCTATATATATATATATATATATATATATATATATATATATATATATATAAGGAATTGAATCATAGTAGCGATATGAACTTAGGATTCAAAGCATTGGACGCGCCGTAAAAATATTGGAACTAGACATTGGCACGTAAGGTTCAAACATGGTTATATCTATTATCTAATAAATATGAACGGATAGATCATTGGAACAGATATTATTTTAGAACCAAACATGGAACACTAATGAGTACCATACGCTCGAGCTCGTCCCCACGCGTAACCATTAATCGATAAAAATTAAGACTAGTAATGTTTGCCGACTTAGGATTCGACCAGGAAAACACCAGTACGAGATATCAAACGCTTCGGTTATTATAAACTATTCGTGTGCATTGCATCCAGATGAGTTCCGTGAACCATCCCCTCCTTTTACTATTAAACTTTTTTGGGGTGAATACATGCTTTTAGTGTAGAACCAGTAGAATGTGACAATGATGAACCAGTTGATGTGACAAAGTGTGCTCCCGATTACCAAACCACCACACTCATTAACCCAACGGGAGATTGGGCCACGTAATATGTGGGTAGTACTACTTGGGGAATTCCCCACACACAGTGGACCCGGAAGCCCCGGGAACCCTCCACTGAGGTCTGTGTCATGTATTTTGCCATGGGAATCCATAATGGGAGTAGATGGATTTACTGTTAGGATTGAGGTGTGGCTTGTACATCACTATGTGTTAAACTGTGTAAACTTATTTGAACTTGTTTGTGAAAGATAAACCTGTTTTGTGTTAAACAATATAAACTTGTCTTTGAAGTGATAACAGTTATTTTGGAAACTAGTTAAACGCACGCACGGACTCACCAACATTATTTTGAACCCAAACCTATTTTAAGCATGTGTTCAGGTACCTGTTTGATCTAGAAGGAATGAACAGCTACGACTCGATGTATCCCCGATGGACGAAGGAGAACGCAAGTGAAAACCTTAGATATTACTCGAAGTATTTGTATTGAAGAATGTAAATTGTATAGAGATGTAAACTATATTTATAAAAGACTAGTCATTTACATTGCTTCCACTTTTTGCTTGCATTATATGATATTTAGTAAAAATCTTGAATTTCCTCTAGCCCCCTAGGTTGGGGTGTGAAATACCACGCATGTTCTTTGTATTTTTAGAAGATAGAAATAAATGACACTGATTTCATTTTCCTACTTTTCTCTTCCTTATCCATTTAGACTATAAGGAGTGGTGGGGAAAAGAGGGGGATGAAGCGCCATGTGGCACTTGTGGGCCCCTTGTGGGGGGGAAAATAATTGTGGGGAGTAGAAGGGGGGGGGGGGGGGGGAAGAGGTGGGGGGAAGTGACACGTGGCATTTTGTTTTTTTTTTTTAACTTTGATATATAAAACAATAATAATAATAAATATTTTTAATTAATAAAAACCTAGAAAAATACAAAAACAAAACCTAGAAAATTAAAAAAAATACAAAAAAAACCGAAAAAAATTAAAGACTAACAAATCAGTTGATATTATATTTTTCCATAATATCACGCTTCATTTGAAGCGTCATTCTAACTCGGGCCTTTGAAGATGCTCGGTGTTCATGGCGAGAAATTTCATATCCTCGCGTTTTTCGCGCTGCTCTCTGATAGACAATTTGCGCTCTTTCATAGTCAACTTTTTTTCAAACGCTTCGCGAATATTTTTTTTCTTCTCGAGCATTTTTTCTTGAATCGTATTGAACTGAATCATGGTGGCATTTAAATCTTGCAAGTCAGCGCTGTAGGCGCCGGTTGATCCAGAACCCGAACCCGAGGCAGTAGATTTTTGCGCCCTCTTTTTTGACTTATCTCGACCGGGTGGGCGACTCAATTCCTCTTCAAACTCGTCTTCATCCAAATTAACGGCTTCTACGTTTTCAGGATCAGTTTGACGGTTTCTTGACGAATTTGTTTTCGACCTTTTTGCGGAGTTGCTTGCAGTGGGGACGTACGCCCATTTTGAGTGGTTCTTGGCGATTTCCCAACAATGAAGAAACTTGAATTCGAGACCGGTTTCGTTACGAAACGCTAACAGCGAGCGGGTTAGGCTGTCGGTGTCCGTTTCACCGCTTCTTGTATTGTTTCTTGCGTAATAATAATGCGGTTGAAACGAGTTCATTGCCCTGTTTATCTCTGTCCACTTGGACGAGAGACTATCGTTTGCTCGATAGAACTCTCGTCCCATCAACCCATGGAACGCGGCGTTTATGTCGTTCCAAAAGTCGATTTTATGGCGACTAGTTCCTACAAAAAAAAATATATATATATATTAGCAATACCTTACAAATAAAAATCATGTTAAAAAAATTATTACAAATACCTTCTTGTTTTTCCGACTCGCTTATCCACGCTTTCGTTAAAGCGAGCTCTTCATCGGGTGTCCACTTAACTGGTTGGCGGTTAGCGGCGGCTATTGCTTTCTCCTCCGGTGTCTTCCTCCTGTGACTTCTTCTTGCAGGGGGGTTTTACCCGAAGATGATCCCGCGACATTTTGGGGTTGTGTTTCGGGTACGGTTTGGGTTAAAGGAAGTTGTGAAGGAAGTTGTGAAGGAACGAGAGAATCATTGAATGGGAAATTCGGATAAATTTGCCCACTAATGAAACCCGCATAACCCGCGTAGTCGGGACAAGGTGAAGGAATGGGTGGACGGTTTGGGATCGGGCGAACCGGTGGTGTATTCGGGTTTGGGACAAACGCGTATGGGTTGTTCGGGTCGAAGCCTCGGTTGTATGGGTTCATTGTTGGTTGAGGAAGTGTATAAAATTTGGATGAAAAGTGTATAAAAGTTGGTTGAAAAGTGTATAAAATTTGGTTAAAGTGGGTGTTTTGTAGTGAAATGGGGGTAATTTATAAAATTTTTTTTTTGACCGTTGATAAAATAGCCGTTGGTTATATTTAATTTTTTTTTTTAATTGACCGTTTGAAATATGTTGGCCCAATAGAAAACAGCCACGTGGCCACTCCACTTCCCCCACGCCAGTGGGCTTCCTCCCGCCCCCCCCCCCCCCCCCACCCCCACTCCCGCCCCTCTCCACGCCAAGGTGCGGCGGTGTTACCGCCCTTCCCGCCCCCTCTCCCGCCCCCACTCCGTCTAGTCTTAGGGGGTGTTTGGGATTGATTATTCAAAACAGATTATGCGTTTTGAAAAAGCAGAGGTGGAGCTGCTTATAGATTATTGCGTTTTGATAGCCTAAAAAACTGATTATTTGCGTTTTCAAAGTGCAATCCCAAACACTAAAAACTGATTATTTGTGTTTTCAAAACGCAATAATCTAAAAATCAGATTTAAAACGCAATCCCAAACACCCTCTTAGTCTTCTCTAAACTATTCTTTAGACACCCTCCTCAAGAGAATTTTCCTTTGTTTTGGTTTCCCCCCCTTCAAAAACTCAAAACCAACAAACATATCAATCAATAATATAATAATATTATTATGATTATATCAGTCAACGGTCTATCTAAATACATAAAGTATTCAACCCACGCCTGTTATTTATGACGGCTAGGGTGTTTGTTACACCACGAAAGCGTGTTTTTTTGAACCACTTTGGTCAACAGCCAACACAACTTTAGCAGCAAACATAAATCCGTCTATATATACTAAACCTTCTATTCCATCATCAATCATATGGCGACTCAAGGCATTCATGGCAATCTTATTGAAGTCACTGGTACTTTTGGATTCCTTTTTCCTTCTTTTCACTTTGTATCGGTGAATATTATTTATTTCACCATCATTGATGCCTGATTTCGGTGAAAGCACTTTGAGTTATACAGATCTGGTTCCAGTCTTCCAGATCTAATTTTGGTTACTTATTCATACTTTCAGTTGTAAGCTGTAATAAATTGAAGGATACGGAATGGATATCGAGGCAAGATCCGTACGTTTGTGTAGAATATGGTAGTACTAAATCAAGAACTCGTACCTGTACAGGTGGACTCTCTGATTCTTTTCGTTGATGTGTATGGATTTGTTGATTGATGTTTGAAGATCTGTGGTTTGATTTGAGTTTATATTATTATGAATTGTGTAGATGGAGGTAAGAACCCTACGTTTCAAGAGAAATTTGTGTATACACTGATTGAAGGGTTAAGAGAGTTGATTGTTAATGTTTGGAACAGTAATCACATCAAACATGATAGCTTCATTGGCAGCGGAAAGTAATTATTCGATTCTCTTTTTTGTTATTGTTTTTATTATAGAATTAGGAGAACCATAATTAACTCTTAGTAACTCAATTGGTTATAATAAAGATATAAACATGGGGAATAATAACTAATACATACTCTCCTTGGTTTTTAAAAGCGCGCCTAAATGCAAGGCGCTGCTTGAGGTGAGTGTGTTCGCGCCTTGCTTTAGACTAGGTGAGGCGCGTGCTGTACAGAAGGTGTAGCAGGTGAGGTGCACATTTCGCGTGAAAAAAAAAAACATTGGTGCGCTTTTTGTATACATAGAGCTTAATTGTTTTTAAAATTGTGCGTAAATGATACAAGAAACCTATGAAAAACATTTGAAAATATTATATAAATAAATTGTGTCTTGCATACAAAAAAGCTGTGCTCTTGCGCCTACGCCTAGTGTCTTGCATCGGGACCTTATCGCTTCAGGCTCCTCGTGCATCTAAAAACCGAGATTCTTTCTAATAGTTTATAGTCCATGTTGACTGATAGATATTTCATTGGATGATTATTGTGGTGCCAGGGTCCAGTTGGAAAAGGCACTTTCACAGGGATTTGATGATAGCTTGTGGCCATTGCAAAGCAAAACTGGCAGGTTTGTGTTTTATTGTATGATTCATGGTCTCCACGGTATTCCAAATTATTTTCTTAAATCGTGTGTTATACAGGCCAAGGCCTAAATGAGTGTCACTTGGAAGACCGAATGTAGTTTGGTCTAGGTCCATAGACGAACGACCACTTGATCATACCTTGAATAACCAGCATGAAAGCAATGAAAGCTCTGGCTAGCCAACTTCTTGACATCGGTTATAATATGTAACATTTTATAGTAGTTGTAGACTCGTTAAACGACAAGGAGAGTGGTCATTTGTCACAGATGTTATTCTTAACAATGGTTATGAAGACATTTAAATGTATTGTCTGCACTCCAGGGCAAAAGAATCATGATTTGTGATCGCAACATCCTACCTTTTGCTCACCACTTTTATAAGCATACTGTATATAATGGACATTCAACCCTTAAGGTGTCTAAATTCAATTTTTATAGGAAGTCGTCTTTTTGATGCACAAATTTCTGTATGCAGGCATGCTGGAGAGGTTCGATTGATTATTCATTACACCAAAGCTAGTGTAAGTTACAGTGTTACACTCTTGCATCATTTTTACCCTCTCACAAGATATCTAGTACCAATATGTAGAGGTGGCAAAATGCAGTTGAATTGACCCAGAACACTTTTTTTTTTCTTTTTCACAATCTTTAAATTGTTTTAAAAAATAGGTGGTGTCAGTTATGATTACATAAGATTATATCATCTCAATAATATCGTTTATGTGCAGAAACCAGCAACCAGTCATGGTCCTGCAGCTCAACCGTATGGTGCACCCCAGGCCTCGCCCTATTCGCAGCCACCGCCACATCCATCAGTGTCATATCCACCACCAGCTTCTGCTGCTCCATACCCACAACCTGGAGGTTATCCTCCACCATCTTCCTACCCTTCATACCCGCCTAATTCAAGTGGTTATCCGCCGGCTCCATACGCACCTCAGGCGGCTCCTTATGGTCAGCCTTATCCACCTAATCCAGCTTATCCTCCCCAACCATATGGTTCCCAGTATCCTCCTCCTGGTTAGTCTCTATCAAGGTTTAAAAGTACGGAAACGTGCCTCGAGGCGTTTTCCTTTCGCCTCACGAGGCGTACGCCTCGAGGCGAACCGAGGCGTAAGCGCGAGGCGGAATGAAAATATATATATATAAATGTTATATATCTTCTAGAAAATGAAATACTAACTAATTTCAGCATCAAATTCATTAAAAACATCAAAAACACACGTTAAAAGGGCATGAAATGCATGAAATTGAAATAAAAAGTCTAAAACATCAAAAATAAACTTAAAAAACCCCTGAGGCGCACCTGAGGCGCAGTTTTTATTACTGCCTCAGCCCTGTGAGGCGCATCTACAAAATAGCACCCTGAGGCGCAGCCTCAGACTCGTTTTCCTCCCGATTCGCCTTGAGGCGCGCCTCGAGGCGCACGCCTCAGCCGTTTTTTTAAACCATGGTCTCTATTTACATTCCTTTTGTTATACATTCTCCTTAAGACTGCAATTTCAACTGTAAACTGGCAAAATGTGTAATTAAATCCTTAAAAGTCAGCATAAATGTGAACAAGTTGAATATGTAGAAGGTAGAAAGTTAGAAATGTATTAAAAAAGGATTGGACCACTTAGATCATTTTATTTTAGATAATGAATCAACAGCAGATGTTCTTTGACCCATTCAAAATTACTAATTTTGACTCGTTATCTAACACACCCACATTTGCTGGCTGTACTCTTTTATTTTTGCCATACTGAATATGCGGTTTTCTTTTTCGATCAGGTCATCCATACCCAGGACCATATCCTCCACCGTATTGAGGTAGGACTCATATCCACCCGCCCCCGTATTGTGCCTGCTAGTTATGTTTGAAAGCGTATATTTCGTTTTAGTTTTAAATTTCAGAATTCGGTCGTTAGGATTATGTTTCTCTATGCACAGCAAATGCCCCATGGGTTGAACCAACTATGGATACTTCTGTGTAAGTATTGGTTTGTGTCTTTCTGGTAGTTCTTGTTTGTTCAAAAATGTTTGTTTCAAAACTGTTGTACATTTGAACATATATTGTAATTGTTTTTTTTTTTTTTTTTTTTTCTCAAAACTAAGGTATCTGCTTTCACAAACCCCGGATTTTAGATGGGAATCAAAAGTAATTGTAGGCTCATTGACCCCGGATTCTAAAATCGTCGCTACGAAATTGTGACTAGCGATTTTAGAATCTTGGGCCAACGACCCTGAAGTTGCTTTCGCTTTCCATTCTAAATATGAAGTTTGTAATAACAGATACCTAAACTCCGAGAAAACAAAAATTAAAAAAACTACAATATTTCTTATGGTTTTTCTAGTAAATGTGAAATTTCATGTATTGATTTGAAAATTGGTGTGTATATTCTTTCATTAGTTCATGCTCTCTCTTTTTTTTTTTTCTTGTTTTTTTTTTTTTTTTAAGAAAATTTCATAAAAAAACAACCCAAAGCGGTCCTTAAAGCAAAGACCTCCGGGCACCAAACGAAATTACATCAAATCGAGGGAATAGTTACACCAATTACTCCAAACTACATCTTTCCATCCAGTGGCGAAGCTTGGTTTCGGAATCGGTGGGGGCCGGAATCAATTTTTTTCGATTGGTAGTGGAAAATCGGCGGGGCCGGACATACCGGGACTCAATTTACCTATGAAAATCGCAAATTTCCACTACTGCGCCAAAAAACGGGGGGGGGGGGGGGGGGGGGGGGTTTCCATCTAGATCTATTCCGAAACCAAAAGTACATCGTCGACTTAACAAATTCCACCACTTCAAACGGACGCCGGGACTTTTTATTGAAAATGCGAGCATTACGTTCGTTCCACAAGGCCCACATAGTAGTGTACACAATACCTATAATAACGTATCTATCATCCTTCACATTTGTATGATTCTCCGCAATTTGTAAGAGATCCGAGACATCAAAAAGAATCACAGGACTCAAACGACACCATGTTTCGATTCTACTCCACACTTCATATGAAAAACCGCACCTCGTGAATATATGGCTGGCCGTTTCCTGATCATCATGACATAGAACGCAAGAAGTTTGTTGTAAAATCACGCCACGCTCCATAAGCTCCGAAATTGTAGGAAGTCGATTACGCGCAGCTCACCAAACCATGATTTTGCATTTTAAAGTGACCCAACATTTCCACTTTATCGAAATAGTAGCAGCAATCATCGAGTTAGCAGCAATCGTCGAGTTGTCGCTAAGAGGCTTCTTGACCGATGAAACCGAGAATGTACCATCACTTTCTATCTTCCACTTCCAAACATCTTGGCCACCATTCCAATCCAATTCATGAATATCTCCTAGGAGATTAAACAACTCTGCCACTTCTGAATATGATGATGGATTCGATCTCCATTCCCACGCCAAACTCTTGATGTTGTTCACACAGTGGATTCTGTCCGAGACCTTCACCCATTTATTTTTTTCAAGTCTAAATAAATTCGGATATATTATTCGAAGAGGTTCTTCTCGTAAACAAATGTCTCCCCAAAAATTTATACAAGAACCGTCGCCAAGAAGAGCCGCAAAATATGAATTGAGAGTCGATCCGTTAGGAAGTTTTTGCTCTCCCACTTTCATGATTTGTTTCCAACAACTACTCGCTGAGGCCCTACATGGTAACATAGCCCAAGGTCTGCTAGAACCATGACAACCCAAGATGATTTTCTTCCACAAACTATTACTTTCTTTTTTAGATCTCAACGTCCACTTCAGAAGGAGCGCATCATTAACCTCTTGAATCTTAGCCACTCCTAACCCACCCTTCTTTTTTGGCATAGTTATAATATCCCATGCGACTCAAGGAATATTTTTTTCTGCACTAGAACCCGCCCACAGGAAACGCCTCATAATTTTCTCAATATTATCAATCACATCTTTGGGGGCTTTGTAAAGTGAAAGGTAGTAAACTGGTAAACTTTCAAGAACCGACCTAATAAGCACCAACATACCACCAATCGATAAAGTTTTCGATTTCAAGCCGATTCTTTATAACCTCAATGACCGGGTTCCAATTACTAACACGAGTCATTTTGGCCCCCACTTGAATCCCAAGGTAAACAAAAGGAACCCCACCTCTTTTACATCCCAAAACTTCCATCATGGTGTCCACCTCAGAGTCTTTCAACCCGACTCCAAATAGATTCGATTTATGGAGATTAATTCGAAGACCCGAACAAAGATAGAAAATCCGGAGACTCTAGCAATGCTCTGAATATTATCACGCGACCATTCTTCTAGAATAAGAGCATCATCCGCATATAAAAGATAAGATAAAACTACTTCGTTCTCCAATAGGCTAATACCTTTGAAGACGCCAATCTCTTTAGCTTTCTCCAATAACCACGACAAAGATTCCATCACAATTAAAAACAAGAAAGGCGATAATGGATCACCTTGGCGGAGGCCCTTTTCACAATTAAAATCAAAAGTAGGGGAGCCATTAACAAGGACCGCAGCTCTAGAGGAATCAAGAACCCCTTTAATCCAATCACACCAAATCGACAGGAAACCCATTTGAGCCATAATAGAAAGCAAGAAGTTCCAATTAACATTGTCGTAGGCCTTCTCAAAATCTATTTTTTCCTATTTCTTTTTTTCAACCAATCCATAATTTCGTTCACCATAAGAGGACCGTCAAGAATGTAACGATCAGATAAAAAAGCTGATTGAGACTCTGAAATAACCTGACCCATTATCTTTTTGAGACGATTAGCAAGAATTTTAGAAATAACTTTACTAATCATCCCAATCAGAGTAATAGGCCTATAATCTTTAAGACCCAAAGGAGTTTTAACCTTAGGTATCAAAGTAATAAAAGACGATCCGCACCCTAGATTAATGAACCCTGTACCGTGAAACTCTACCATGATACAAAAGAAATCCTCCTCAAGCACATTCCAGAACCATTTAACAAAACAGAAATTAAAATCATCGGGCCCAGGCGCCTTGTTGGAGCCACATTCGAAAACCTCATCTTTGATCTCCTGTTTTGAAAACATATCAATCAAAGAAAGACGAGCCTGGTCATCAAGTTGTTTTAATCCCGAACACATCAATACTAGCCGACAAGGATAAGTTTCCTTAAAATGGTTCCTAAAAAAATTCAAGATCTCTCTTTTCACCAAAGTAGGCCTCTCAATCCACTCCCTGTTAATCATCAATCCCGGAATAGAATTTCGCGCCTTACGACCGTTAACCACACTATGAAAAAACTCGAATTTTCATCGCCAAGCGAAGCCCATTTAACTCGCGATTTTTGTTTAATATCACGCGCCTTATGCTGCTCGATCTCTTCAATCGCTTTCTTGCACTCAGACCAAACCCACATATCCGATTCCTCCATCTCATTATTTTCCAATTGAACCTCCATTTCATGTTTTTCTCTTCGCAATCTAGCTTATTCCTCCACTTCCAAAATAGAATAAGAATTGAACCATTCTTTTAGGCAAAATCTCAAGCGCTTCATTTTGTTGAGAAGATTAATATCAGCGGTCCCAAAATTCACCCATTCATCCATAACAGATTGAATAACTTCCACGCAACCGGGACGGTCCAACCACGAATAAAAAAAACGAAATGGTTTCGGACCAAAATTAACATCATTAATCACAAAAACCAAAAGCGAATGGTCTGAAAGATCTTTATTAAGCGCTCTAACACACGAATTATGCCACTTATTAAACATATTTTCACAAACGAAAACTCTATCGATTCTACTAAACTTACAAACTCCTCTTCTATTAACCATGTAAGTAAACTTCATCCCTTTCAGATTATATTCCTGAAACCCCGCTTCCTCGATAAATTCATTAAAATCACGAGCACAAACCGGGCCAAAAAATAGAATTCTTCCTTTCCTCCCTATCTCTAACCGCATTAAAATCACCGAAGACAATCCACCAACCTTGATTCGACTAAATAAGTTGAATAATTCTAGCCCAAAGATGTCTTTTATCGACATTGTGTTGAGGAGCATAGACATTTAACAAATTCAGCCTAATAGAGCTACCCGAAACCTCTCCCGCCACATGAAGAAAGTTATCGTCTTTGTTCACCGTATCTTTTACAAACACTTTGGGCTCCCACAAACTTACTAGACCTCCCGAGTTTCCAATAGCATTAACACATTCATATTCAACTCCCGAACCTCCCCAAAAGTTAGAGAGCCAACCCAAATGAACATTACTCGACATCGACTCTTGCTTTCCAATAAAAGAAATCCCGAACTTATTTCTAATATTCTTAACCCATCCAGCTTTCCCACCAACCCCTACACCACGAATATTAATAGATAGACAATTCATATCTTACCCCCTTGTAATCCTTCAATTATAATCGACTCTTGAATCAACGCATGAGAATTTTGCAAATTGACACCCAACTTCTCACCCAAAGTAATCGTCTCTTCTACTTCGCGAACTTGAGCAAGATTTGAATTCTCGGCATGATTTTTGGACAGGGGTATCAGTCTCTCGGCTAATGAGTCTTCACTATGATCTGGTTTAGAGTTTAAGTCCAACTTTCCTGAATCCACGTCCTCCGATTCCACCTCTTGGTCCACCGAAACATTTTCGCCTACCACATTATTCAGGCCCAATAAAGGATCCAGCCCAAATGGGTCTTCATTTTTGGACTTCTTTGAAACTTTTAAACTTTCTTGGCTACTAGTATAAGCCACACTGGGCTGGCCCACCTCGTTTTTTTTAACTTCTTGTGTTTGTTAATGTTGGTATTATTATGGTCAATAAAGTCTTCTGTCACCTCTTCAAAACAAAAATCAATTCCAGGAATAAATTCACATTCATTAACCTCCTCCAAAATTGACTGATCCATAATTGGCAATGATTGATTGGCATCAATCTCATTTACTTCGGCATTCATTTCCAAGTTTGAATGGTCAACATTCATGTTGACTTCGGCGTAACCATCTATTCCAGCAAATGGATCCTCATCCGGTGGTTGATCTTCCATTGACGCAGAATCTTCCGACTCCGACGATTCCACATCTTGATCAGAATTAGGAACGGCGAATTCCTGAATCCACTCACCCAATTCTTCCATCACCCATACCCTGAACTTGCGATCTTTCCAGTTAAGAACAACTTCCTCCGACACACGCTTCCCGTTTCCGACTAGTACACCAATATACTCATAGGAAAGATCAAGATCCGAATATGATCTTTTAGCTTTGTGGACCACTTTGCCAAATAAACCGCCAATAGCATCGATAACTTCATTCGTTAATAGGTGTAAAGGAACGCCTTGCACTTTTAGCCATGCTAACCTTTCAAACCCCAATGCTTGTACTTCCCAAACACTAACCGTAGAGACCTTATCTTCTACAAATAAGAGGGCCTTTCGAACGTCCTCCGCCGTTTCAGGATCTTCAAACGTCAACAGAATTTTAAGGCCTCCCAAATATTGAACCTTTCCACTACCCGAACAAATGTCATGGAGAATCACTTTAATGTTCTTCGACGCTTGATAATCAACCATCCTTTCCACCAGTGCTCTTCCATGCAACGAGTCAAAAGCATTTATCTTGCTATCCACATTAATGGACTTCCTCACCAGTAAATCTTTGAAGGATCTATCACCAGAAAAAAACGTACTTCTCTTAGCCTCCACGTGATCTTCAACCGGCATTCTGGTAAATGAATCATTAACTGGATGATGTGTTTCCCTATCTTGGTTGTTAATCTCTCCGTCTTCAAGCAAGAATCTAGCGATGTTGAACCATAATTTATATTTGCCCATCCGAATGTTACGCAGGCTTGTGAGCAACACGCCCTTGTCTTTAACATCAAGCATTGAGATGAAACCAAACCTGTTACCTCCTTTGTCTCTTTTTCTCGCGATATACAGATCGAAAATCTGCCCGTATGGCCGAACATGAGTCGCTAAATCCGACCCGCTACATCCCTCTCGTAGATTTGTTACGAACAATTTAGTGATTCGACGTTGAACACTCTCCGGAATAGGGTTCCGGCGCCGGCGCTCCGTTGGTATGTTGAATTAGTCAAACTCTTGCATAAAACTCTATGGTGAAATATATAATTTATGTCATTTTAGTATAGGAGCAATGCAATTGGTATAAATATATAATTTATGAGATGAGATTAATTCTTAAGTGAAACTGAAGAATAATATAAGAGCAGTTTGCTTTTAAAAAGATAATGTAGCTAGCATTTTAGATATACGTGTTTCTATAACGCTTTAAAATGACCTATAAAAAAGATTTAATCAAATATAGTCATTTAACGCAAACTGCTCTTTTTTAAAAGTTGTAAAAAGATAATGTTTTGATTTTGGTACAACAAAATGTATTCGTTTAACGCTTTAAAGAGATGCCTTGGGTTCCACTTGTCCCATAAGCCAGACCAATGTTGTTGAAGCTACATTAAACTGGCAGAGTGAAAATGCTGCTGCACAAAACACTGCACTCAAAACCATCATAGCGCAGCAAGATGTTATTACAAAGAACCAAGAAACCTTTGTTAACAAAGTTCGTGGCCTTGAAGATATCATTCATGAAGCCAGGATAAAAATTCTTGAACTCCATAATGACCTCCTTCAAATAGTCCAGAACGCCCCTTCTCACAAAACCCAAGAGGCCTGGTAGAAAAAGAAGCTGAGATGAAGTTTCTCAAAGCTCAGCTCACAGATCTGGAGAGGCAGCACAAACAACAAAGACTTTCAACACTTGAAGACGACCCGTGGAGGTTACCCTCCACACCTTTTGTCAGAACAGCCCTTGACCCATAACCATTACCCATGACACCCTTTTCACAAACCTCCCCTTCAATGAACCTATGGTTAAGAGGGCAATCCAAAACAAAAACGAAACGAGCTTCCCCATCTTGAAGCATTTCTTCAGACAACAACAATCAAAGGCCAGCGACAAGCAAATCCAAAGATAAACAACCCTTTGACGGTAGTATGATGATTGCCTCACATGGACTTTCAGAAAACACACCCGTCCAAAAAACCCCATATCCTCCCTCCTTAAACACATAGGCCAAACAAAAAGAACCCCTACAGCCAAAAACCCCTTACCAACCATAGCCCTTGTTATTAATCTTAGCCCAAAACACCAACCACCCCCAGACTCTAACAGTGAAGGTTCCTACTTACCTTATGACAAAATCCCTCCAACAGATGCCTTTGAACATTTGTTCATGGCTGAGCCAGAGGAAATAGAAAGAAATGAATACTACACTTCAGAAGTCAATGATATGGCCTCTCAAACAGCTACAAGATGAAAACAAGTTTCCCAATTCCACGGACTCGAGGCAACAATTCATTTTGATGACATCCCACCCTCGAAATGGCGTGAAAGAAGTGTTGAGATGCTAACCTGGTGTTCTGCTCCAGTACTATGGGATCGACATGGTCATCAAACGTTTTCTTATAAGGTGTACAGGAAGGCTTCAAGACTGGTACATAAGCCTTGGTGAATACAGGCAAACAAACCTCTTGGCCTATACGTCCCCAGAACAGTTTATTGGCACAATTTACAGTGAATTCATTGGGAACCCTTGGATCATACGGTCCAGGCTCGAGAAGAATTTTTGAAGATGAAATGCTGCTCATTTCACCCGAAGGACCTTGAAAGGCACTATAACAGAATGTCAGAGAGGTTCTACTGTCTTTAGGGGACTGATGATGTCAATCTCAAACAAGTCTTTCTAAATTCTTTCCCAGAATCACTTGCTAATGAAGCATCTAGAGCATTAGAGAACAGAAACATGACAGTTGCACAAGCCACCTTGGGTGGACTTTATCAACTCATAGCACATGCCCTAGCCAAATTCTGTAACCAGAAAAAATTCCTTGTGGAATTTGAAAAAACCGGAAGAAGGCTTGGCCCTGCTTGTAATGATAAGCATTTAAAGATCAAATGTAAGGACGAGTCCGCATGCAGCTGCCCAAGTCGAAGGCCAAAGATTGTTAAGTTCAAGAAATACGGCAAAAAAGGTAGTGACAAGTCCAGAAGAGGCTGGAAATTCCTGAATAAGAAGTCAAGGCGGGGAAGAAACAATAACAATAGGTGCTTTATCTGTATCAGAGAAGGCCATTTCGCCAAAGATTGCAAAGACAAACGGAAAACCCAAGCAATGATGGCTGAAATAAACAAAATTGACAAGTAGATGTTTCCGGTCTTGAATCCCTTTTCTCCATAGATGATGAGCCAGGAGAAACAACCGTCTGCTCGATCTACTACGGCCCTACTGATGATGAATCAAGCGAAGAATCAAGCGACGAGTCAGACTCGGAGTCAGATTCATTAACAATCTACATGATAGCACCTGCCAAACTAGCTTCACCCCCAGAAACTCCAGATGTAGAGAAGTCTCAACAAGATCAACAGTGCACTGAAGACCATGTGCAAGATTCTCTTCACATGAAAGATTCTCTGCCACAAAGAGACAGCCTGGCATGCCAATCAGTTGATATGACGGCATCCGCAAAGGCAAAAGTCTCAGAAACCATATGCCAAAAGCCTGACCATGGTCATCTCAAAACAAGCTTGGTGGACAAAAAAGGAAAAGGCCAAGCCCATCAAATCAACAACATTCTTTTGTCAGGAATCCCTTCCTTCTTGAGGAAGCATCATTACCCTGCAGTAAATCCATTAAGAGCAATTAAGTCTTTAAGATGGAATTCTACTGTTCACAAAGTTGCAGGTCTCCTGTTCCAAGTCGCCTATAAAAACCCATGCAGCGGAAAGTACCCCATAACCCAACACAGCCCACCTACTATGAGCACCTCCAATTCACCCCCTGTCTCCCAAAAATTAAAAGAGAGCAACCTCCTTGAAGAAGTCATTGACACAATAACCGAAAACAACATCACTGATGAATCCCTCCTAAACTACAAAACATTTCTCACCCTCACCCTTTAAACCCATGGTCCAGTCATGCAAGGTGTGAAATTCCACCCATAATACCGCTTTCTAAACATTTTCTGCATAAACACTTTACAACAGTTACCAAACGTGGCACTTGCCTTCTTATGGTATCTTTCTGAAACCTTCGTTATAGCCATGTCCTTCCAATCCAGCAAACTTCTAGCCTACCTACTCGACTATGAGCTAGGGTACCTCCCGGGAGAAAAACAAAATACAGTCAAATTTCTAGAATGGTTCCTCCTAGTTAGCAAGTGGATCCAGCTCATGGAAGAATCTCCCAAGAAACATTGTATGTGGTTGCTCTACAAACCCAGCCTCTAGAAGCAAGATCCCAGTCTCAATACCCTTAGCAACTCCAAATCAACCATTCGTACATGGTATGATACTAACCCAGCAAAGCCATACTACAAGCTTAATTACCCCAATGAATGGTTGAAGACTCGCAAAGAATTGGCAAAAGCAAACCTCCAGAGCATTGAAGACATTCCACCAGCTATTCTAACTGAACTGGATATATGGGCTGAAGAAGATGAACAAGCAAAAGAGTGGGAAGAAGCTTTATTAGGCTACTTCCAGAAACTTCCACAATTCACGCACCCACTTGCGATTAAATTACCACAATGCCCAGGACGAGGATTCTGGTTTGATCCGATACCTGATGATGACCCATTCCATAAAGACCCGCCGGAATTCACAGTGGAGTTTGTTGATATGCAGAAGATGGTCGAGCTTCATAAAAGCCTGAAACCTTTCGCGTATGAACATTCATAATCATACTACTATTGTCTAATATTAAGTGTGCTAGTGTGCTTATGGTGTGCTCAGATAGGCTTTAATCACTCTTAAAGTGATGTAAGCACTTATGTCATGTTTAGGTTATGTTCTAGAATTTTCTTTGTGTAATAATGGTGTGTGATGTCATGGATGATGTAATATGCCTTTCCTTGGTCTATAAAAGGAAGGCTTCCCCTCATTTGTAAATCATGCTTGGAAAGAAATAAAATCCTATTATATACTTCTCTCTCTAGTCTCTTGATTCATTTCAGCACCTCCCTAATAGCATAACCCAACACAACCCACCTACTATGAGGCAAACGGGGGTTCACAACTTTACAAAAATGCACAGTAGCATTGCGCCAACTAGCTTACGGGACAGCAGCCGACTGGTGGGATGAGTATTTACGGATGTCCGAAAGAACGACACGTGACTGCTTGTATAAGTTTTGCAAACGTGTTGTCAAGATCTACATCAAAATATATTTGCGAAAACCAAACTACAATGAAGTCCAGAAATTGTATGAGGTCCACCACGAAAAGCATGTTTTCCAGGGATGCTCGGAAGCATCGATTGCATGCATTGGCTGTAAGCGAATTGCCCTAATGCATGGCGTGGCCAGTTTTATCGAGACGATCACGGCCATCCAACAATAATATTAGAGGCTGCTGCGTCACAAAATTTATGGATTTGACATGCATTTTTTGTTGTTCCCGGATCGAATAATGACATTAATGTCATTAACCAATCATTGGTTTTTGAGGATGTTGTAAAAGGACCCGGTTCGGATACAAGATTTAGAGTTTCGGGGGTTGAGTACAGGCACGGGTATTATCTTGCTGATTTAATATACTCAACCTACTCTACACTCGTTAAAACTGTTAAGAACCCTCCCGATGAAAAAAGAAAGAAATTTGCTATGTATCAAGAAGCGGAGCGAAAGGACATTGAACGAACATTTGGGGTTCTGCAAGCAAGATGGCACATCATCGCAAACCCGGCACGTGCTTTCACACCCAAAAAACTATGTTATTGTATGTATGCTTGTATCTTGATGCATAACATGATCATCGAAGACGAAGGCTGAGCTATTTGTGAGTACGATGAAAACGCGGTTGAGGATAATACTATTCTGGTTGGCCTAGAGCAGCAAGAGTTAAATGAATTCTCGTTACGTAACGAGCATTTTGGATCAGTATGCTCTTTAACAGTTGCTTGCTTATGAACACTTATGTGTTTGTAAGCAAATCAAAGCAGTTTGCACATCAGAATAAGTTATAAAGTTTCACTATCAACAGGAGTTGTTACTCCCCCTGGATGTTTATGAACTAAAGATAGTTAATGAGAATCTAAGTAATTGAATGTATATGCTAATAAATATGCAAATAGATTCTCAGATTATGAAATGGAATTTCAAGTAAAAGCTCTGAAGGATTTCAGTTTCAATTAAAATCGATGTCTAAAACAGAGGGATTAACCCATCTATTTATAGACAAACAAATGCATGAACCTTGTTACAAAAGCAAGACTGCAACAGGCTGCAGTCTTGGAACTTGTACAAAAGATAAAGTAATAATAAACTAAGAAACTACTGAAACATAAGGGCGGTGGAAAGATTCTATTACAAGTGATGATGAGTGACAAACTACTGATGAGTAGTTTGTCTTCAGCAGTTCTTCAGTTGACTTGTCTGGTTTGACTTCAGAACTTCTAATCTTTACTCTTCAGTACTTGTTGAATCCTTCTTCAGTACTTTTGTCTTCTTTCTTCAGTGGTTTCATACTTAGAATATTTTGACAAAAATAGGAATTAGACTAAGGTTAGGAAAAGAGGTTTCTCAATCCTTTTTGTCCTTACAATCTCCCCCTGGATTGATGAAGCCAAAACCTTATCTAATTCTTTAATGTCTTCTTCTGTCCTCAAGTATCTTCCAGATTTCTCTGAACATGGAAGTCTTGTGTTGGTTCAGTTGTTCTTTGGTGAGAGATCCTTGTTCAGGTTCAAGATGTTGAATTGTAAGCAAGTCTTGTGTAGATAGATTCTCCAGTTCTTTCATAGATTTGAAGGCCTTGCTTGAACGATCTCTCCTTGTCACTAATATTGAGTTGGAATCTATAAATGACCATTTTATTATCAGAACTTTAGATTGGTCAAAGTCTAAAGTATAAGGGACCATGCTGGATCCGTGGGATGTTCCTGAGTGAGGGATGTTTTCTACTTCAGTGACCCTCAGGTGGGATTCTCTTTCTTCTTCAGTTTGCACCACATTAGGTATATCAAAGGTAGGTAGATGATGTTCAGTGATTACCTTTGTGTGCAGTTTATCAGTTATAGTCTTCTGTATTTGGTAAGCAAATGTTGAAGGATCCCTGAATTGGGTCAACAGAGGTTTTTCTTCAATCACAAAGTCTCCTTGTACTACTGTATTGCCTTCAAGCAATACCATCTTGAAATCAGTCTTTGTGATATCCTCTTGCTTCTTCTTGGTAGCATGCCTTGATGATAATTGTTTAGAACCAGAAGTTCTAACTACTGAAGTTGACACTTCAGAAGTTTTGTACTTCTCTGGATTTGCAGCCTTATCAGCCTTGAATCTATTGTATGTGTCAAATAATTTGTCTTCTCTCCATTTTGACACTAAGGCTTTTGAACCAAAATCATTGGCTACCAGTTCATCTATTATTTCAGCTCTCTTTGCCCTTCTGTCTTTTTCAGTGGCAATCTTGTCAGCAATAAGTTGAGCTCTTCTTGTTAGCTCATCCATGGAGAGCCCTTTGAGTGAATAAGCTTTAGTTTTGCTGTTCCATATCTCATCTTCCTTAGCTTTCTTCTGTGATGCAAGTAGACTCTTCTCTAGTAATTCTTTTGACATTGAGATTGGAGAAGGGTTTAGTGTAGGCATTTGAGTGGTTGCAGGCCTTGAAATAGGAGTTGGAATGTCTTCAGTTGCCATAGAAGGCTCTTCAGTTGAGATGTTGGAAGTGTTAACTGCTGAAGGGTTGATAGAAGTATCAACTACTGAATGATTGTCTTCAGTACTTTCAGAGTCTTCAGAAGTTTCTTCATTGAGGCCTTGGGAAGTTTCAGCTTCAACTTCAGTTCCAGAAAGGAGCCTATCTTGATCTTCTAATTCTTTTTGGGCTTTCTCTTTCTCTTGTTGTTTTTGTAGAGCCACTCTTGCCTTTATCCTGGCTTCCAGTGACTCTCTTGGTTCCTTAATCTTCTCCCCCTTTTTGGCTTCATCCACTTTTGGAAGCCTGCCAGGTTGAGAAGTTCTACCAGATAACTTTGCAAGCTGTCTTGTATTGTTGTCAATTTTGTTGGACAGCTCACTTAGTTTGTAGTTGATCACCTCAAATTGAGTTTTGGTTTTCAACTCCCAAGAAGTTGTGAAAGATTTGAGGTGATTGGATATGAGGGTGTTCATCATCTGGTATGGGGGACCATCTGGGCTACATAGGTGGTTCAAGTCTATGCTAGATGACCTAGGGAATTGGGTGGGCATTTTCAGTGGAGGGGGTGTTTTTGGGTGATCTTCAGAGTGTACTGAAGATGCCACTTTAGGGGAATCAGGGTTCAAGTGGTCTTTAACTTGATCTGTTGTGACCAGCTCTTTGGGCTTAGAGACATCAGATTCAGGACCTTCACTAGTAGCCATCAATTCATGTTTTGTGGAGTGTGAATCATCATCCAAATCAATGGAATCATCTGAATCCCTGATGACATCCTCAATGAGGACATCACCAGTTGTATCATGAGCTGGGCCCAACCCAGAT
This sequence comes from Ambrosia trifida, assembly GCA_028751855.1. Taxonomy (NCBI): domain Eukaryota; kingdom Viridiplantae; phylum Streptophyta; class Magnoliopsida; order Asterales; family Asteraceae; genus Ambrosia; species Ambrosia trifida. Next base: position 65,012,906 of record CM054123.1, read on the forward strand.
GTCTCATGAACCTCTGTTTCTTGGTTCTTAGGATTTCCTACCTCAGGCATAAAGCCTTCATCAGTAGTTGCCACAAATGAGGTCTTAGCAATGTTACTTCTGTCCTCAGATCCACCACTAGGTGGTAAATGAGTAGTAACAGCCTCAAATGTACCTAAAGTCTCTAAGTTTGGGCTTAGAAACCTTGGTTCATCCTCATCTCTTGGGATAGGGCTAATGACATCCACATCCATGTCAAGTTCTAATGGTATTTCCCCTGTTTGATGTGGTTGTTGGGGAATGACATGTGTTGATGGGATTGTCTCTTTTAGCCCAGAGAGAAGTTTGGCAATTTTAATGATTGTGAGTGATGTTTTTGGTTCAGTAGTTTGGGGTAAGGGATCAGCAGTTTCAAAAGAAGGATCAGTAGTTATGGTCTTTTTAAATTTCTTCCTTTTGAAAAGAATGGTAATGGGTGCTCTTTTGGGTGTTTGAGATGGATGAGACTGAGAGGATGTTTTAGTCACATCTTTTACAAATGCAGACTGCACATCAGCAGTTTCAAGCATCTCAATTTCCTGAACTGCCTTTCTTTTAGGGTTGGTGGGTTTGGGCTTTTGTTGTTTGGTTTTCTTGGCCTTTTTGGGTGAGGGTTTGGAAGATGGTGGTTCCATGGGGACTGTTTGTTGTTCCCCTTGGTCATCTTCTGGCCAGGCAGCCGATTTGTTATGCCTTGAGTATGCTTGTGAGGTTAATGGATTTAAAATAGTTGTTTTTCCCACAAGCACCTCATCTCCAAGTTCTTTAATTATGCATTGCATTATGAACCTTGGATACAACAAAAACTTCTTTTTAGAATTTTGGTGATGCAACACCAACTCATTAAAGAAAAGTGCCGATGCCCTGAATTTTGTTTCATTCACAATGGAATGAAAAATAGGTTGAAAAGTAGAGGGCATTTGATCATAAGATCCAGTTTTTGGACTCAAGCACATGATTATGTAATGAAACAAAAGTTTATATTTTGGTTCAAAAAATTTCTTGAAAATGGTTGCATGTGAGAGAGTACCTTGGTAACCACACTCTGTCATGGTTAAATGGATTGCAGAGTTGGGAAAATGATCTGGTGCATCCGCATCATCCAGACCCGGTCGTATTCCCAAAGTAGCCGGTGTGATTGCAATTACTTTCCCTTGGATTGTTGATTTGAGGGTAATAATCTGGTCATTCACTGTCACCGTCTCGGCGTTTGCCCAGAACTCATTAAGAGTTTCAGTATGAATTGGAGGATCAATGGTGTGGGCAGTGAAGTATTGGGATTTGACGACTAAATCAATGATTTCGTCATATTGGGACCAGACTTCATTTTTCTCAAAATAGCCTCTTTGATTGTGTCCCTGTTTTAGTATGAGAGCCATGTGGTTTGTGGTGTGTTGATCGAACCGTGTTCTTTGTTTGTTTGCAGGGGAGGGTTTGAGAGTGTTTTTGAGAGAGAAGGAGGGAATTTTGCTTTTTCAAATGATAAGTGATGGAAAAGGTGTTTATCAGAAGTTTATAACCGCCCTAGGTCAAACTTCTAAAATGGGAAATGTCTGATTTACCCTTATTGACAAAACTGCCGATGAAGAGCAATTTTCATCAGTATTTCCCATTTTCTGTTCAGTAGTTTATTAACAACTTATGAGAATGTTTATAAACACTTTATTCATAACTTCTGAAGTTTATTTTGTCAGAAGTTAATCATTTTTCAGAAAATATCCCCATACTGATGTTTTTGTACATCGGTAGTTTCCCTCCTTTTGTTTTTCAGAAGTTTTATGACAGACAATGTAAGTGAAAGTAAAAATATGTGTAGGAAAATAAAAGAAAAACTTACAAATTTAGCATCCCAAGCATGGATACTAACTTCTGAAATGTTGATGTGTCAAGGGGTTTAGTGAATATGTCAGCTATTTGATTAGCTGTTGTTACATGTTTAACTACAATCTTGCCTTTTTCATAGCAACCCCTTATGAAATGATACTTGATTTCAATATATTTAGTTTTTTAGAACTGAACAGGATTTTGAATGATGCTAATGGCAGATTTACTGTCTACAAGCAATGGTATCTTGGTCTCTTTGATTCCATAATCAAGAAGTTGATATTGGAGCCATTGTATCTGTTATGTACAACTTGCAGCTGCAATGTATTCAGCTTCATCATTTGAAGTTGCAACAGATGTTTGCTTCCTTGATTGCCAGGACACTAGACAGTTTCCCAAGAATTGACAACCACCAGATGTTGATTTTCTTGACATTTTGCACCGTGAATAGTCACTATCTGAAAAAGCTGTTAACTTGGTATTGCTAGAAGCAGGATACCAAATTCCAAGTGTAGGAGTTCCTTTCAGAAATCTGAAAATTCTTTTGACTGCAATGAGGTGTGATTCCCTAGGAGCTGATTGATATCTAGCACAAACACATGTTGAAAACATAATATCTGGTCTAGAAGCAGTTAGATACAGAAGGGAACCTATCATACATCTATACATGGTTTGATCAACCTGTTTTCCTTGATCATCTGGTTCAACTTGTGTGGTTGGTGTCATGGGAGTGGAACATGATTTACAGTCTTGTAAAGAAAATTTGTTTAATAATTCTTTAACATATTTAGATTGATGTATAAAAGTTTCATTTGTTTGTTGTTTAATCTGCAGTCCTGAGAAGTACTACAGCTCTCCTATTGTACTCATCTCAAATTTTGATTGCATGAGTTTCTTGAATTCATCACATAATTTTGTGTTAGTTGAACCAAATATGATATCATCAACATAAATTTGAACAAGTAAGACATGATTTCCAACATGTTTTATGAAAAGAGTTTTATCAATGGAGCCTCTTGTAAAGTTATTTTTGAGTAAAACGTTTGAAAGTGTTTCATACCAAGCTCTTGGAGCCTGTTTTAGCCCATAAAGAGCCTTGTCAAGTTTGTACACCCACTCAGGATGAGAAGGATCCTCAAACCCAAGTGGCTGACAGACATACACTTCCTCTTTAATTTTTCCATACAAAAATGCACTTTTAACATCCATTTGAAAAACTTTAATTTTGTTGGAAATTGCATAAGCCAAAAATAACCCGATGGCTTCAAGTCTTGCAACTGGAGCAAAGGTTTCATCATATTCAATTCCCTCTTCTTGAGAATAACCTTGTACCACCAGTCTTGCCTTGTTCTTGATAATCATACCAGCTTTATCTTGTTTATTTCTAAAAACCCATATTGTGCCAATTGGTAGCTTGTTTGGTGGTAAGGGACAAATTTCCTAGACCTGTTGCTTCCTGAATTGGAGCAACTCTTCTTGCATAGCTTGAACCCAATTGTTGTCTTTGAGGGCTTCTTGATACTTCTTTGGTTCCAACTGAGAAATGAATGCTGAGAAGAAGCAAAAGATGGAAAGGTGGTTTCTTGTGAGAACCCCCGATGCAATATCACCCATGATTTGATCCAATGGATGATCCTTGTGTTCAATCAGTTGTTGTAAACCACTGACAGGTGTAGGTGGCTCTTGTACTTCTTCAAACAAACCACTGAGGTTTATAATATCTGGTTCAGCTGTTTGAACATCATTAGTAGTTGTAGGAGCTGAAATAGATGTTTGAGTTTGTACATCAGCAGTTGTTGAATCAGAAGTTTGTGAAACTTCTGATGGTTTAAAAGTTGACTTAATGACTGTATTAGGAGTCCATGGTGTAGGATCCTCATCATCAAACCTTTGAGCACCATAATAAATAAGTTTTGATGAAGTGACAGTCTTTTCAGGTCCGAAATGGAAACTGTCAAGGTCAAAGAGTTCAGCAGGATATGCTGGAATGAGAGTGTGTTTTGACTCATTGAACTTGACATTCAGTGTTTCTTCTACTATCTTGGTTCTTGAATTAAAAACCTTGTAGGCTTTTCTAGTGGAAGAATAACCAAGAAAATAACGTGAATAAACTTTTGCAGCAAACTTTGAAATAGAGTCTTTAATGTTTAGAATGAAACATTGACATCCAAAAGCCCTGAAAAAGGAGATAAGGGGCTTAATGCCATGAAGAACTTCATAGGCAGCTTTAGAGTGTCTCTTGTTGACAAGGACTCTATCCTGAAGATAACATGCAGTGTTGACTGCTTTAGCCCATAAATACAATGGTAGGCCTGAATCAGCTAACATGGTTCTTGCTGCTTCAATTAGTGTTCTGTTCTTCCTTTCAACCACACCATTTTGTTCAGGTATTCTGGGAACACTGAATTGTTTAATAATCCCTTTAGACAAGCAGAATTCATCCAGAGTTTTGTTCCTGAACTCTGTCCCATTGTCACTTCTAATGGTTTTGATAGAGAGAGAATATTGTTTCTCTACTTGTAGAATAAATAACTTGATGATTTCAGCTGCCTCTTCCTTGGAAAATAAGAAGAAGACCCATGTGAATCTTGAATAGTCATCAATGATGACTAAGCAGTACTTCTTCTTACCAAGGCTCATGATTTTGACTGGCCTAAATAAGTCCATATGGAGTAGTTGAAGACATGCAGTTGTTTTTGATTCTTCAATAGACTTATAGGACTTATGTTGTTTTCCCTTTAGACAGGATACACAGTGTTCTTGACACTAGTATACTTTCAAGGGTAGACCTCTGACCAATCCCATTTTTGTAACTTTATTTATGGTTTTAAAGTTCACATGGCCAAGTCTCCTGTGCCAGAGATCAGTATCTGAAGTTGATGACTTTGAGAAAAACAGGCAGTGTTGTTCAGTAATTTGTCCTTTTCAATGTCCACTGCATAGACATTGCCACATCTTTCGGCTATCAACAAAGTATGATCTTCAATGATCTTCTCTATCAACTTCTGGCCTTCTGGTGATATGATCTTGCATGTTGTCTTTGTGAAAAAGGAAGAATATCCTTTATCACACATTTGTGATACACTTAGCAAGTTGTACTCAAGGTTTTCAACCAGATTGACCTTGTCAAACTGTATTTTGCCAGAAGAGACATTGCCATGTCCTAGCACATATCCCTAGGCATTGTTCCCAAAGGATACAGATCCTTCTCTTTGACTGATAAAATTGTTTATCAGGTATCTGCATCCTATCATGTGCATTGAGCCTCCACTGTCAACATACCAAATGCTATTTAAGCCTCTGGAAACCCTCTACACAAAGTAGCAAATTAGTTAGATTTAGGAACCTAAGCCACTTTGGCTTTGGGTTTGCTCTTGAGAACAGTAACAGTTTGTTCTTGACCAGGTTGAGGAATCCATGTCTTTTTGGCAATGGATTTTTCATTAAAAGCAATGGTGGTATCCTTTTGAGGACCACCATCAACCTTGGTCATCAGTAGTTGTACCATATTCATGAGATCTTTAATCTTGGCAGTTTGTGAAACTGCTGATGATTTAGGTCTAACTATTGAAAGATAATTTTGAGAAAAAGACTTTTGTTGAGATTTTAACTTTTTCTGAGAAAAGGTGTTGCTTGGTTGTTGTTTGTTGGGAAAGAAAGTTTCTTCAAAATCAATTTTGAGTTGTTTTCCCACAACCAGCTGTGAAATTTTCTTGTTATACTGATTTCCTTTTCTGTATCTACAAAATTCTGTTTTGTGGTTAAACAAACCACAAATTTCACATTCTTTTGCCTTCTCTTTTTCATTCAAAGGCAAATTTCTGACAGTCTGAATTTGATTTAGGTCATCAGTAGTTTTCAGGTTCTCAACTCCTGATGTAGATGAAACTACTGATGGCTTAAAGTCGGATTTGTTTAGTTTTTCTGAAGAACTTTCTTTTTCATTTTTTAGGAAGTCTTCATGAAAAGATGTGCATTCTTTCTCTTCAGAAGTTTGATTTTGAACTATTCTTCTCCCATCATCAGTAGTTTTTGGAGAAAAATCAGTTGGTGTTTCAGGGTGATTGTACCCTATGCCAAACCTAACATTTGATGCACTTTGTTTGTTAAGCAGCAGTTGGTACCCATTACATGACTCAACCCATTTCTCACATTCAACCTTGGTGTCAGTAAGCTCTTTTCTGACATTACCTAGGTCCTCTATCATGATTTTACGTTGTGCTTGGGTTTCAATAGCATTATTTGTCAATTTAGAATTTTCTTTTGATTTTGCAGCAAATTTTCTTTCTAAATCACATTTTATTTGAGTATATTTTCTCTCTGAGTCATTGGCTTTGCCTTGTAAATGCACATTGTTCTCTCTTATGAGAGCAAAAGATTCTTTGCATGAGTTTGAACATAGTTTTGTCAAAGATTCTTTTGATACCTGAGATAAGGCAGATTTAGAGGTGCAGCCCTCAAATGCCATTAAGGCAAAGATCTTTCTGCCATTGTCAGGTTCTCCCCAGTTGATGTCAAACATTTTGTTGTCTGCATCAGGATTGCACTCAGTTGTGTCAAAAGGAAGACTGCTCCAGTCAACATACCCTGAAGTAAAAAGACTTTGTTGTGAGGGTTATTGAGTTTGTGGAGGTTGTTGAGCAACTGGAATGGAAGGGATTGGTTGTTGGCTCTGCATTTGTTGAGCAGGCATCTGTACATATTGTATTTGTGGCACGTATTGGATTTGTGGAGCTTGTGCCTATACAAAATGTGCACTTCCCTGTGTTCCATTATTCCTATTGTAACTAGGGTTAAACTGATTTCCAGACTGTGGTTGGTTATAGCTAGAGCTTCTACACTCTCTAGCAAAGTGTCCCAACTTCTGACACTTGTGACATCTAAGTTTAGATTTGTCAAAACCAACTTTTGTTGAACTGTTCAGTCCTGGAAATTTCCTTCCTGACCTTTTGTAAAATTTGTTAGTTTTTATACTTAACATGGCCAGTTGGTGTAAAATGTCCATTTCTTCCAAGTCATCACTGCTAAAAAATTTTAAGTCATCCATGATAAAACACATGTTATAGCAGTTTGACTAATTTCATCATTGTCATAAGCTGGATATGATCTTTCTGATGAGATCCCAGCAATTATGTCAATGTGGTCAAAAGATCCAAAATTATTTGGACAAGAAGGTGAGTCTTGTCCTAAAAGTGTTGTACTACCTGGTACAGAGTCATCAGCTGTTTTGCCAAAATTTTGCAACTTTTTCCTTTGATCAATTTCTCTTTCAAAAGTTAGCAATCTCCCATGTAATTTTGTAAGAGTGAGGGAGTTAAAATCTGGTGAAGATCTGAGGACTATAGAGTAAGTTTCCCATTTAATAGGTAAAGACCTTAAAAATCTATGAAGCATAGATACATTTTTGTAGGTCTGACCATTTAATTTCAACTAAGAAATTAATGAGGAGAATCTTTCAAACTGTTGTGTCAAAGTTTCCCCATTAATATGAGTAAATGTTTCATATTGCTGAGCCAGGATTTCTCTGGTGTTGGCAATCACCTCTTCAGTTCCTCCAAACTGCTCTTTTAAGCAGTCCCAAAGCTCTTTGGCACTTTCACAATGTAAAAGTCCAGAGTAGATTTCATTTGGGAGTGCCATTGCCAACATAGAGAAAGCCTTGGCATCAAGCTCAAGTTTAAGGAAATCTTCATCTGTGTAGTCTTTTGGGTCTTTAGGTATTTCTACTTTAGTTTCAAGGTTTATATTTACTGGTTTGTGAGGACCATACATCACAGATCTCCAACAACCAGTGTTGATCTGTGACAGAGTATGTGCCAGCCTTTTTTGCCATATGTTATATTCTGAACGAACAAGCATAGCAGGCTTATTGGCAGAACCAATATTATGAGGATCCATTTTTGAGAGTATTGATTTGTCAAGTTTCTCTCAAAGTAATGGATGTTGAAAAAAGTGAACTTTTATCCTTTATTGAATATCAATAAGAGCCTGTGTCTGATTCTTAATTTGTTATATTGATATTTGATCAGATAAACTAGTGCTCTGATACCAATTGTTGGATCAGTATGCTCTTTAACAGTTGCTTGCTTATGAACACTTATGTGTTTATAAGCAAATCAAAGCAGTTTGCACGGCGGAATAAGTTATAAAGTTTCACTATCAACAGGAGTTGTTACTCCCCCTGGATGGTTATGAACTAAAGACAGTTAATGAGAATCTAAGTAATTGAATGTATATGCTAATAAATATGCAAATAGATTCTCAGATTATGAAATGGAATTTCAAGTAAAAGCTCTGAAGGATTTCAGTTTCAATTAAAATTGATGTCTAAAATAGAGAGATTAACCCATCTATTTATAGACAAACAAATGCATGAACCTTGTTACAAAAGCAAGACTGCAACAGGCTGCAGTCTTGGAACTTGTACAAAAGATAAAGTAATAATAAACTAAGAAACTACTGAAACATAAGGGCGGTGGAAAGATTCTATTACAAGTGCTGATGAGTGACAAACTACTGATGAGTAGTTTGTCTTCAGCAGTTCTTCAGTTGACTTGTCTAGTTTGACTTCAGAACTTCTAATCTTTACTCTTTAGTACTTGTTGAATCCTTCTTCATTACTTTTGTCTTCTTTCTTTAGTAGTTTCATACTTAGAATATTTTGACAGAAATAGGAATTAGACTAAGGTTAGCAAAAGAGGTTTCTCAATCCTTTTTGTCCTTACAGAGCACATACATCATCATCTTCAAGCCCACTTGATTGAATACATTTGGAACGATGGACACGACAACTAGTATCTACTTTTAAATGTTTATGTAATTTTTTATCGGTTTGTATTTTTTTTTTATTTCAGGATGGTTTGTAATTCTTTTTTTATAAAATTAATATTTATTTGAACATTATTTTGTTTATTTGTTACTTTTATAAAACTAATTAAAATTAATATTAAAAAAAATAAGTAATAAGTGCATGAGACATGGAGTTTTTAAATAATATAAGAAATATTATTTAATTGAAAATAAAAGAGAAAAAATAGTGATTTTTAGTGAAATTATAACGAACGAGATAGAGATCCCACTTAAGGCCACATATAGTTGTAGAGTTAAAGGGCGTTAAAGGGGGAATTTGAATCCCTTTCGCGCCCCAAACACCGCCCCCCCTCTTAATGAATTGGGCCCTAACCTCTCTAGCGTGAAATATTTCATGCCACAAACTCCAATTCATCCACCAATCAACTGCCGCCACCCACCTGATATTTCCTTTTTTATTTTTTATTTTTTAATTCAATTTTAATATCTTTATGTACACACGCTCACAACACACAACACCACTCAACCCCTTTTTTATTTCAAGCCCATGATGGGACCCACATGCCACTTGTCAAAAAATGACACAGTGAGGGGCTTGAAGTTTTCACACCACTACACATGGTCTAAGAGCATTCGCAAAAACATCTTCATCTCCATCTATATAATTACACTAAAAATCACCCACTTCTCCATTTATGTTTCCATCTTCATTTCATCCCTCTTCGTTTTTCAGGTTTTGCAGATTTGGGAGGACTAGGATGTGGTGAGGAATGGCGAACTAAAGCATGACCTTCGTCTGATCCACTTGTAAGTATGCAGTGGCAGATCTAGAAATAAAATCTAGGGGTAACATTAAAAAAAATTGTCATAGTTTCATATAATGTAAACGAAACAAAGATAAAAATACGATAATAAATAAATACCTAATAGATTTCTCCTATTCGGTTTTTGAACGCTTGAAATCGAGCCATTACATCATGTTCTTTCAACTTATCAAAAGTATCCCTTTCGACCGCACAAATTAGAGCATTGTTCAAATACTCCTCACCCATTCGATTGCGTAGATCCATCTCGATTAGCTTCATTTTAGAAAAGCATCTTTCAACGGTTGCGGTTGCAACCGGTAAAACCAACGCTAGCTTCAATACCCGATAAACCAAAGGAAAAATTTCACGTTTCCCATCACCATGACATGAGCACGGTCACACATACCATTTAATTTTGCAAATTAACTGTCTTCCTTTGATATATGATAAAAAAAAATCGTAAGATCACCCGAAAGACACCCAATTTCGTCTTTACTAAAATCATTTGGATACATCTCAGCAAATGCCACTGTCTTAGATATGTCAAACTTAGAAAACGGATCACTAGGAAACATATTTTCTATCAAATTAGTTGATACCTCATTGAATTGATTTCCAAGTTCTTGAATTTGCAAATCCAAAACTGTATTAAAAACCTCAACTTCAAAATGATGTCGATTAGTAACGACATTCTTTCAGTTTCTTTGATTACCAAAGTATCCGTCATTTCTACCATCTCAATCTTGTTTTTACACAAAAAGATGCCACCTTAGCCAACATTTGATTAAACCCGTTTTGTCTTAGATGATTCAATGCTCGCTTTGTTCCATTTATCAAATGAGCCGCTTCTAATAAGTCTTGACTCTTTTTTTGAAGATGTTTTGATAGAGCATTTATGAGGCCTAAAATCTCATCTAACAAGTGTATTTAAAACACAAATTCAACTTTCTTAAAATATTATAAAATACCTCCAGCATTAGTTCGTTGTTATTACTAACATCATCATCCTTTTGCATATAATTATCCTTATTACCAACATCATCATCATCATTCTCTTGCATACCATCATTTATTACCAACATCATCATCATTCTCTTGCATACCATCATTCACTTGCGTGTCATTGTTATCGGTATTTGGAGTTGTATTTGAACCAATATCATCATTTTCGGGAACTTTTCTTTTGAAGAAGTTGCTAATAAGAGCTTGTTTTTTACTAGAGCTTGGTTTCATATTAACAAGCATACAAAGCCAGAAACATAATAATAACAATAACATATTATAGATTTATAGTTATCAATACTAATTATTTATACTACATTATAAAGGATGAGGCATGGACAAATATGTCCAAATTGTCCAAAGTTAAAATGGTATACCAAGGGTTTCTTTACAATTTCCTAAATTTTACTACTCTTCTTCCCTAAATGCCCACGGGGTAACTTTATTTCATTAAATTATAAAAAATTCACAATCAAATTATCCTTCATTATTTTTGTATATACATTGAATTATTACATCTTCCTATGGGGTACTTTTTTTCATTAAATTATCAAAAATTCACAATCAAGTTATCCTTCTTTATTTTTCTATCTACCTTTGTGATACACCCTTGTTTATACTCCCAACCCACTTGAAAAATGCTTAGTTAATAATTATTGTATATACATGTCTTAGGATTAATTATATGTAAATTAATGAGAAGCACACGGAATTTGTAGGTTACTATACAGAAGTCCGGTTGAGTTCGCATCTTTTTTCACTACAATAAACTTGCTTTTACTCCTGACCTTATGATATAAATATGTTAGTATGAGTTGTTTGTTCTAGCACTTGAAACATGACTCCAAATGATGGAAAACAAAGTAAACAAAATGTTAGCGATGTTGATGCTTTTGATTCTCTCATCATCTATAAGGTCCCTAAATGTTGATGCTTTTGATTTATTGACACTGCTATATTTTGAGGTTACATTTACAAGTAGTATTTTACGGTTTTACCCAAATGTGTTCAAAATGGAATAACTTGTTCAAATTCCTCATAACATATACATATTTTTACCCAAATGTATATTTTTAATACTCCAAAAAGAAATAATATTCATGACAATATTATGTGTTTGTTTACAATCATATAGTCTAACTCATTTAGCAATGCATTTGAAGTACAATTTTGTGATCTTCTTTTTGCATTAGCAATATTGCAAGTGAAGAATGATATGTTATCTATTCGAAAGGAAAAAAGAGACTCAGTTAAAATACATGCAAAATACTTGTGTCTGATGCATATCATGTTCCTACCGCGTATTGTCGACTCCGCCGCAACGCACGGGTTACCCACTAGTTCTTTCAAATTTTCAATTAACACAATAGCACAATTACACAAGTACATAACAAAAAACCTCTTAAAAAAATCAAAATATAATACCAAGAAAACTAATTTAGTAACTAATTAAAAAAAAAACAAAAACTTACAGTTAATTGGATGGCCGGATGGGCTCTGGCCGGTGGTGCACGGCAGTAGGCGGCAGGGGGCACTCGGGCAGGGAGGGTAGCTTGGTCCTTGAAGTTGGAGTTGATAAAGGGTAAAGGACTAAAGGGTTTGGATGTTTGATCTTTTTTTTTCTTTCTCAATCGATAAACAAACCAGGGAAGAGAAGAAGGGAAAGGTTGGGCACTTAGGCTTGGGCTTTTTAGTAGTTAATAATTGGGTTGGGCACTATGGCTATTTAAAAATACAAAAAAAAAAGATTTAGTTATACGGGTTTCGGTTTAGAGAGCGTTTATTAAAATTTTTCTTCGGATATAAGTTTACGTATAATTTATTTAAGGGGTAACAAAAATATTATTTATGGGATAACATAAATATTTTTTAAGGGGTAACAAAAAAATCATTTTAGGGGTAACATTTTATAAAAAAAAAAAAAAAAACGTAAAAAAAAATTTCCATATAGCCTGGAAAATGAGGGGTAATGGATGCACCCCCTGCCCATATGCTACCTCCGCTAATGGGTCTATGGCAGTTTGAAAAATCATGGAGCAAATAGAGAAAACGAAGGACGATGAAGTGGATTTTGGGAAGGAGGAAGCCATGGTGGTTTAATTCGATTGTTTATTCACAACGTGCTTATAAATAAATCATGAAAACATACATCAAATTTACGTCGAAACATAAACAAAATCGATTTTATACATGAAGGGGTAGGGTCCTAATTTCTAGCGCATAGGTGGACCCTACGCCACAAGATCATCATCACAAGACCTCCGTGAAGAACAGACCACTTGAAATGGCCAAGTATGTGAAGATAACAGATCTCCGTGGAACTCCCTCCCCAAAGCTTGGACCTCTGCGGAGCTCAATCCTCACAAGATCACCCGTGGAGTGTAATCCACTCGCGCGAGACCCTGCGCCCAACTCAGCGATGGTATCCCGCGGACAAGTCACAGCCTGACGTGTGTCAGGCCTGGCCCGCCACAACGGCGCGCCAACAGGGAAGGTGTAGCCCCCCTTATCCCCACTTGCTGCAAAGATCCCATTTGTGTCAGGCGTCACCTCAGACAATCTTCTGGAGGGGCAGGCTGGCAGACTAACGCCGCCTGACATAGACAGAGAAAGATCCGCCTCCAGCCAATAGCAACCCGCCACATGTACCAATGGCAGGGCGGTACCTCTTTCTCTCTACTGCATTTATTATGTTCAGTTTGCTTTATGTTTTCCCTAGTCCAAATCTAACTAGTTTGTAACACCCCGCTATTACGTGTCCGAGATTATATTAAACCCATAATTAATTAAGTAGTAATAGAAATATTATTATGTATAGTTAATTATATACATCAACACAATTGTCACCAATTATATAAACCCACACATTATCATAAGATATATATATTTCCAACTTCTTAAAGAAGTTTGGCTGCACATGGGACACCTTCTATTATCATGTGACTTGAGTCTATCTATCCATGCCATCTCTATCTTATCTTATCATACACATGCATGCAATTGCTATGCTTCAATCCTACGCACATCTCCACCTGTCCATCCTCATCATCTTCTCATGATTACATTCATGAACCAGTGATAATATTTATACACATATATTCAAGTATCCATGAATACAATGCACTAAACAAATAGAAAGAATGAAGAATCAGAAAGAGAAATGGTGAGTTAAGAGAGTGAGAAGAGAGAGACGTAAGAGAGAGAGAGAGAGGGACACCAAGGTCCGATCGTCTTCTCCGGCCTGTTATCACCTCCGGTCCCGATCACCTCACCGGTAACCACGAAACCCACCCTCTGGTTCGGTCTCCCTCTCCGGCCAACCACCTTCATCTCCTTCGACCAAGGTTCCGATAGTATTCTCCGTCACCTGTTATGACTAACCCGACTCTTTTCCGGTCGCTATGTACCACCACCTTCAGGTCATCACCTCCTCCGACGTCCTCACCCAGTTCCATCCACCCACTGTCACTTAACTTACATCTCCACCGAATACCCGCCTCCGACCATGGTTATTACAGGATGTATATATCCGACCACCACTTATCTTATTTAGAACCTACCACAGCCTCGTATCATCTCCAACGAACCTTCTATTTAGAGCTATAAAACCAGAACCAAAGCTCGACGAACCTGTGCCCGACACCTCTTCGATCCTCTCCTCTAACCGATAAACCAGCACCATCATCGTTATCGTACAAACACCCCACGTTCGACTTTAACCCACCTCCTTATAAACACTATCGGTTCCTGTAACCAACCAAAGTTCATATCCGTTTACATCTTGAAACCGTTCGGAACATGCATGGAAGCTAGGAGGTTATGTTTATTATTATTATTATTATTATTATTATTATTAATTATTATAAACGTGAAACGTGTGGGACGATAAATATTAACTCGACAATATTAAACCGAATACTGATAATAAACCCACTTATATTTTATATAAGAATATAAAAGTATTAAAGAATAATGATACAGAATTGTCCCCCGGCGTTATCATGTGCACAAGCCTTGCATGCGCTAATATTTATAAAACATAATAGGTACAATATATCTTGGAATATACCGATAGGAAATAGACTATAGAATCAGAAGAATATTATTAAAGGTGAGTACATGACCTTCCCCTTTTTATTTATAAAGCTTTTGGGGCTGATTACATGCTGTCCAGTCGTTATCAAAGTATTTTATATGGTTTATATTATAAAAGTGTTATCGAGTTGTTAATAGAATATCATCCAATCATGATCATGTTATAATTCGGTCGAATAGAAATCACGTAGAATGGATCCCTTCGGTATTACGGGAATATATTTTTCTGAACCAAGCAGAGGTTTGGAACCACAATAAGCATTTGTATGGTGCTCCATCGATAATATATTCCACCTTAGAATGAGCGAACCATATAGAAAGAGTTGTATGTTTGTTAAACTTGAGTTATTATTATTAGTATGTCTAAAATGTCGGCATGTCTCACTAGTATGAAAATACTAACGTACTTTAAGCATGTGGTCAGGTATTTATACAAGATTATTAAGGAGAAAGCTGACAACTAGAAGATCTGGATAAGAAGAGGATGCTATGGCTACATTTTATGTATTTCATTAGTATTGAAATTCAGTTTAATGTAATCATTACAATTAAACCTGTTAACGCTAATCCGCTGTGCCACCTGGGTCGTTACATAGTTGGGCCAAAAGGAAGGCAAGCCCAATACCCGAGTCTAAGCCCATCGTCGTGGTTATGGGTAAATGGTAACCTTCCTGTGTAACCTCTATAAATAGGAGCTCTCACCTCCTTCAATAAAGCTCCACTCTCTCGAGAATACACATACACTTACCGGGCCAAAACCACCATTTTTGTGTCTGCTATCACGGGTCTCTTGAGTCTCTAGGCGGTCGCCTCCTTTCACGGATCTCTTGAGTCTCTAGGGGTTGTATTAATGCAACAGGACCATCTAATAGCTTTCATAAGTAAAGCATTGTCTCCAAAGAACTTATCTTTATCCACTTATAAAAGAGAATTATTGGCTGTTATTCATATTGTTCAAAAATGGTAGCCATATTTGACAAATATGCCCTTTGCCATTAGGCCTGATCAACAAATTCTTAAACATCTAAAAAATAAAATCGCCAATCCCTTTCAGCAAAGGTGGCTTTCTAAACTGATGGGACTCAAGTTTGAAATTATGTACAAAAATGGTTCTGAAAATAATGTTGTTGATGCTCTTTCAAGGGCAACACTAGAGAGCTCCTATGTTTAGCTATGTCTTATATTCATAGTGACCTCTATGAAGAATTGCAGGCTTATTAGGACAAAAAGGATCGAGGAAACCACTTTTGTAAACCTTAGTCTAATTCACTTCTGCAAATATTCCAAGTATAGAACAACTGAAGAAAGAAGACTAAAGTACTGAAGAAGGATTCAACAAGTACTGAAGAAGAAGTATCAGAAGTTCTGAAGTTTAACCAGACAGTTCACTGAAGAACTACTGAAGACAAAATACTCATCAGTAGTTTGTCATTCATCAGCACTTGTACCAGAATCTTTCCACCACCTTATGTTTCAGTAGTTTATTAGTTTAGTATTACTTTATCTTTTTGTGCAAGTTCCAAGAATGCAACTTGTTGCTACTTGTTACAGACTTGCTTTTTGGCAAGGTTCATGTATATGTAAAGTCTATAAATAGATGGGTTCATCCCTCTGTTTTAGACATTGATTTTTATTGAAACAGAAATCCTTCAAAGCTTATTATTGTTATTTCCATTTCATTTATTGAGAATCTGTTTGAGTATTTATTATCATTCACATTCAATACTTAGATTCTCATTAAACTTGTCTTTAGTTTTCAAACATCCAGGGGGAGTAATAACTCCTGTTGATAGTGTAACTTTACTTACTCATTTCGCAGTGCAAATCTGATTGAACTTACTAAACACATAAGTGTTCACTAGCAAGCAATACATCAAGAGCATTACTGATCCAACAATTGGTATCATAGCACTGGTTTATCTGATCACATATCAATCTAACACATTGAGAATCAGACACAGGCTCTTATTGATATTCAATAAAGGATTAAAATTTCACTTTTATCAACATCCATCACTTTAAGAGATATTTAACAAATCAATACTCTTTAAAATGGATCCACATAATACTAGTTCTGCCAATAAACCTGCTATGCTAGTTAGAAATGAATACAGTATCTGGCAAAGGAGAATGGCACATACATTATCACAGACCAACACTGGTTGCTGGAAATCTGTGATAAATGGTCCTCACAAACCAGTAAATATCAATCTTGAAACTAAAGTAGAAATACCCAAAGGACTATACAGATGATGATTTCCTAAAACTTGAGCTTGATGCTAAAGTTTTCTCTATGTTGGCAATAGCACTCCCAAATGAAATCTACTCTGGACTATTACATTGTGATAGTGCCAAAGAGCTTTGGGACTGCCTAAAAGAACAGTTTGGAGGAACTGAAGAGGTGATTGCCAACACCAGAGAAATCCTGGCTCAACAATATGAAACTTTTGCTCATATAAATGAGGAAACTTTAACTCGACAATTTGAAAGATTCTCCTCATTAATATTTGAGCTAAAATTAAATGGTCAGACCTACACAACTGTATCTATGCTTCATAGATTTTTAAGGTCTTTACCTGAAAAATGGGAAACACACTCTATTGTCCTCAGATCCTCACCAGACTTTAGCTTCCGCACTCTTACAAAATTACATGGGAGATTACTAACTTTTGAAAGAGAAATCGATCAAAAGAAAAAGTTGCAAAGTTCTGGTAAAACTGCTGATGACTATCTACCAAGTAGTACAGCACTATTAGGACAAGATTCACCTACTTATTCAAATTGTTTTGGATCTTTTGACCACATTGACATAACTGCTGGGATCTCATCAGAAAGATCATTCCCAGGTTATGACAATGATGAATATAGTCAAACTACTGATAACATGTGTTTTATCATGGATGATTCGAAAAATTTCAGCAATGATGACTTAGAAGAAATGGACATCTTACACCAACTGGCCATGTTAAGTATTAAAACAAACAAATTTTACAAAAGGTCAGGAAGGAAATTTCCAGGACTAAGCAGTTCTACAAAAATTGGTTTTGACAAATCTAAACTTAGATGTCACAAGTGTCAGAAGTTGGGACACTTTGCTAGAGAGTGTAGAAGCTCTAGCTACAACCAATCTCAGTCTGGAAATCTGTATAACCCTAGTTATAATAGGAATAATGGAACACAGGGGAGTGCACACTTTGTACAGGCACAAGCTCCACAAATCCAATATGTGCCACAAGTACAATATGTACAGATGCCTGCTCAACAGATGCAGAGCCAATAATCAATCCCTCCCATTCCAGCTGCACAACAACCTCCACAGACTCAGCAACCCTCACAACAAAGCTTGTTCACCTCAGGGTATGTTGACTGGAGCAGTCTTCCTTTTGACACTACAGAGTGTAATCCTGATGCAGACAACAAAATGTTTGACATCAACTGGGGAGAACCTGACAATGGCAGAAAGAATTTTGCCTTAATGGCATTTGAGGGCTGCACCTCAAAATCTGCCCTGTCTCAGGTATCAAAAGAATCTTTAACAAAACTTTGTTCAACTTCATGTAAAGATTCTTTTGCTCTCATAAGAGAGACTAATGTGCACTTACAAGGCAAAGCAAATGACTCTAAGAGAAAATTCACTTAGATGAAATGTGATTTAGAAAGAAAACTTGCTGCAAAGGCAAAAGAAAATTCTAAATTGACTAACAATGCTATTGAAACCCAAGCACAACTTAAAATCATGATAGATGATCTAGGAAATGTCAAAAAAGAGCTTGCTGACACCTAGGTTACTTGTGAAAAATGGGTAGAATCTTGTAAAGGGAACCAACTGCTGCTAAACAAACAAAGTGCTTCAAATGTTAGGTTTGGCATAGGGTACAACCACACTGAAACACCAACAGATTTTTCCCCCAAAACTACTGAAGATGGGAGAAAAAATGTTTCAGGTGAAACTTCTGAAGAGAAAGAATGCACATCTTTTCATGAAAACTTTCTAAAAACTCACAAAGAAAGTTCTTTAGAAGTACTGATAAAATCTGACTTTAAGCCATCAGTAGTTTCATCTACATCAGGAGTTGAGAACCTGAAAACTACTGATGACCTGAAACAAATCAAAAAAGTCAGAAATTTGCTTTTAAATGAAAAAGAAAAGACAAAAGAATGTGAAATCTGTGGTCTGTTTAACCACAAGACAGAATTTTGCAGATATAGAAAAGGAATTTAGTACAACAAGAAAATTTCACAACAAGTTGTGGGAAAACAAATCAAAAATGATTTCGAAGAAACTTTTTCTTCCAAGAAACAACAACCAGCAAACACCTTTTCTCAAAAAAAGATGAAATCTCAACAAAAATCTTTTTCTCAAAATTCTCTTTCAGTAGTTAGACCTACATCATCTACAGTTTCACAAACTGCTGAGATTAAAGATCTCATGCATATGGTACAACTACTGATGACCAAGGTTGATGGTGGTCCTCAAAAGGATACCACCATTGCTCTTAATGAAAAATCCATTGCCAAAGAGACATGGATTCCTCAACCTGGTCAAGAACAAACTGTTAATGTTCTCAAGAGCAAACCCAAAGCCAAACTGGCTTGGGTTCCTAAATCTAACTAATTTGCTACTTTGTGCAGAGGGTCTCCAGAGGCTTAAATAGCATTTGGTATGTGGACAGTGGAGGCTCAATGCACATGACAGGATGCAGATACCTGATAAACAACTTTATCAGTCAAAGAGAAGGATTTGTATCCTTTGGGAACAAACCTTGAGTACAACTTGCTGAGTGTGTCACAAATGTGTGATAAAGGATATTCTTCCTTTTTTCACAAAGACAGCATGCAAGATCATATCACCAGAAGGCCAGAAGTTGATAGAGAAGATCATTGAAGATCATACTTTGTTGATAGCCAAAATATGTGGCAATGTCTATGCAGTGGACATTGAAAAGGACAAAGTACTGAACAACACTGCCTGTTTCTTCTCAAAGGCATCAACTTCAGAGACTGATCTCTGGCACAGGAGACTTGGCCATGTGAACTTTAAAACCATAAATAAAGTCACAAAAATGGGCTTGGTCAGAGGTCTACCATTGAAAGTATACCAGTGTCAAGAACACTGTGTATCCTGTTTAAAAGGGAAAGCAGCATAAGTCCTCCTATAAGTCTATTGAAGAATAAAAAAACAACTGCATGTCTTCAACTACTCCATATGGACTTATTTGGGCCAGTAAAAATCATGAGCCTTGGTAAGAAGAAGTACTGCTTGGTCATCATTGATGACTATTCAAGATTTACATGGGTATTCTTCTTATTCTCCAAGGATGAGGCAGCTGAAATCATCAAGTTCTTCATTCTACAAGTAGAGAAACAATATTCTCTATCTGTCAAAGCCATTAGAAGTGATAATGGGACAGAATTCAGGAACAAAACTCTGAATGAATTCTGTTTGTCTAAAGGGATTATTAGAGAATTCAGTGTTCCCAGAACTCCTGAACAAAATGGTGTGGTAGAAAGGAAGAATAGGACATTGATTGAAGCAGCAAGAACTATGTTAGCTGATTCAGGCCTACCATTGTATTTCTGGGCTGAAGCAGTTAACACTGCATGTTATGTTCAAAATAGAGTCCTTGTCAACAAGAGACACTCCAAGACTGCCTATGAAGTTCTTCATGGCATAAAGCCCCTTATCTCCTTCTTTAGGGCTTTTGGATGTCAATGTTTCATTCTAAACATTAAAGACTCTATTTCAAAGTTTGCTGCTAAAGTTGATTCAGGTTACTTTCTTGGTTATTCTTCAACTAGAAAAGCCTATAAGGTTTTTAACTCAAGAACCAAGATAGTAGAAGAAACACTGAATTTCAAGTTCAATGAGTTAAAACACACTCTTATTCCAGCACATCCTGCTGAACTCTTTGACCTTGACAGCTTCTACTTTGGACCTGAAAAGACTATTACTTCATCTAAACCTACTTATTATGGTGATCAAAGGTTTAATGATGAGGATCCTGCACCATGGACTCCTAATACAGTCATTAAGTTAACTTTCAAACCTTTAGAAGTTTCACAAACTTCTGATTCAACAACTGCTGATGTACAAACTCAAACATCTGCTTCAGCACCTACAACTACTGAAGATGTTCAAACAGCTGAACCAGACATTATAAACCTCAGTGGTTTATTTGATGAAGTACAAGAGCCACCTACACCTGTCAGTGGTTTACAACAACTGATTGAACACAAGGATCATCCATTGGATCAAATCATGGGTGATATTGCATCAGGTGTTCTCACAAGAAACCAGCTTTCAAACTTTTGCTTCTTATCAGAATTCATTTCTCAGTTGGAACCTAAGAAGTACCAAGAAGCCCTCAAAGACAACAATTGGGTGGAAGCTATGCAAGATGAGTTGCTTCAGTTCAAGAAGCAACAGGTTTGGGAAATATGTCCCTTACCACCAAACAAGCTACCAATTGGCATAAGATGGGTTTTTAGGAACAAACAAGATGACGCTGGTATGATCATTAAGAACAAGGCAAGACTGGTGGTACAAGGTTACTCTCAAGAAGAGGGAATTGATTATGATGAGACCTTTGCTCCAGTTGCAAGGCTTGAGGCCATCAGGTTATTTCTGGCCTATGCCATTTCCAACAAAATAAAAGTTTTTCAAATGGATGTTAAGAGTGCCTTTTTGTATGGAAAGATCAAAGAGGAAGTGTATGTTTGTCAGCCACCTGGGTTTGAGGATCCTTCTCATCCTGAGTAGGTGTACAAGCTGGACAAAGCTCTTTATGGGCTAAAACAGGCTCCAAGAGCCTGGTATGAATCACTTTCCAACTTTTTGCTCAAAAATAACTTTACAAGAGGCTCCATTGATAAAACTCTTTTCATTAAAAATGTTGGAAATCATGTCTTACTTGTTCAAATTTATGTTGATGATATCATATTTGGTTCAACAAACACAAAATTGTGTGATGAATTTAAGAAACTCATGCAATCAAAATTTGAGATGAGTACAATGGGAGAACTGCAGTACTTTTTAGGACTGCAGATTAAACAACAAACTAATGGAACTTTAATACATCAATCAAAATATGTTAAAGAATTATTGAACAAATTCTCTTTACAAGACTGTAAATCATGTTCCACTCCTATGACCCCTACCATACAAGTTGAACCAGATGATCAAGGAAAACAGGTTGATCAAACCATGTATAGATGTATGATAGGTTCCCTTTTATATCTAACTGCTTCTATACCAGATATTATGTTTTCAACATGTGTCTGCGCTAGATATCAATCAGCTCCTAGGGAATCACACCTCATTGCAGTCAAAAGAATCTTCAGATATCTGAAAGGAACTCCTACACTTGGAATTTGGTATCCTGCTTCTAGCAATACCAAGTTATCAGCTTTTTGAGATAGTGACTATGCAGGGTGCAAAATGTCAAGAAAATCAACATCTGGTGGTTGTCAATTCTTGGGAAACTGTCTAGTGTCCTGGCAATCAAAGAAGCAAACATCTGTTGCAACTTCAACTGCTCAAGCTGAATAAATTGCAGCTGCAAGTTGTACATCACAGATACAATGGCTCCAATATCAATTTCTTGATTATGGAATCAAAGAGACCAAGACACCATTGCTTGTAGACAGCAAATCTGCCATTAGCATCATTCAAAATCCTGTTCAGTTCTCAAAAACTAAGCATATTGAAATCATGTATCATTTCATCAGGGATTGCTTTGAAAAAGGCAAGATTGAAGTGAAGCATGTGACAACAGATAATCAGATAGCTGACATATTCACTAAACCCCTTGACACATCAACATTTCAGAAGTTAGTATCCATGCTTGGGATGCTAAATTTGTAAGTGTTTCTTTTACTTCTCTGCACATATTTTATTTCTCACATACATCTGTTTTTAGACCAAAACTTCTGAAAAACAAAAAGAGAGAAACTACTGATGAACAAAAACATCAGTATGGGAATATTTTCTGAAAAATGAGTAACTTCTGATAAAATAATCTTCAGATGTTATGAATAAAGTGTTTATAAATATTCTCATCAGTTGTTAACAAACTACTGAAGAGAAAATGGGAACTACTGATGATAATTGTTCTTCATCAGCAGTTTTGTCATTAAAGGATAAATCAGACATTTCCCACTTCAGAAGTTTGACATAGGACGGTTACAAAATTCTGATAAACACCTTTTCCAACACTTATCCTTTCAAAAAGCAAAAATTCCCTCCTTCTCTCTTAAAAACGCTCTCAAACCCTTAACCTGCAAAAACACTGTTCGATCCACAAACACACAAACCACATGGCTCTAGTACTGAAACAGGGACACAATCAAATAGGCTACTTTGAGAAACATGAAGCCTGGTCCCAATACAACGAAATCATTGATTTAGTCGTTAAATCCCAATACTTTACTGCCCTCACCATTGATCCTCCAATCCACACTGAAACTCTAAATGAGTTCTGGGCGAATGCGGAGACGGTGACAGTGAATGATCAAGTGATCTCCCTCAATTCAACCATCCAAGGGAGAAGAATGGCAATCACACCAGCAACTTTGGGGATTAGACTGGGTTTAGATGATGTGAATGCCCCAGATCAATTTCAAAAGTCTGAAATTCATATGACCATGACAGAGTGTGGTTACCAAGGTACTCTCTCACATGCTACCATTTTTAAGAAATATTTTGAACCTAAGTACAAACTTTTGTTTCATTACATAATAATGTGTTTGAGTCTAAAAACTGGATCTTATGATCAGATGCCCTCTACTTTTCAACCTATTTTTCATTCCATTGTGAATGAAACAAAATTCAGGGCATCAACACTTTTCTTTAATAAGTTGGTGTTACATCATCTCAATTCTAAAAAGAAGTTTTTGTTGTATCCAAGATTTATTATGCAATGCATAATAAAGGAACTTGGAGAAGAGGTGCTTGTGGGTAAAACAACTATTTTAAACCCATTAACCTCACAAGCATACTCTAGGCATAATAAACTGGCTGCCTGGCCAGAAGATGACCAAGGGGAACACACAACAGTCCCCAAGGAACCCTCATCTTCCAAACCTTCACCCAAAAAGGCCAAGAAACCCAAACAGCAAAAACAAAAACCCACCAGCCTTAAAAGAAAGGCAATTCAGGAAGTTGAGATGCCTGAACCTGCTAATGTGCAACCTGCACTTGATAAAGATGTGACTGAAATATCATCTCAGTCTCATCCATCTCAAACCCCCACTAGAGCACCAATCACAATCTTATTCAAAAGAAAGAAATTTAAGAAAACAATCCCCATTAACTCTTCTTTTGAAACTGTTGAACCATTAGCCCAAACTACTGAACCAGCACCACAAATTTCTGAACCTGAAGCCCTTGAAATTGCCAAACTTCTCTCTGGGCTAAAAGAGACCATCCCATCAGAACATGTCAGTCCCCAACAACCACATCAAACAGGGGACATACCTTCAGAACTTGACATGGATGTGGATATCCATAGCCCTAACCCAAGAGATGAGGATGAACCAGGGTTTCTAAGCCCAAACGTAGAGACTTTAGGTACATTTGAGGCTGCTACTACTCATATACCACCCAGTGGTGGATCTGAGGAAAGAAGTAGCATTGATAATACCTCACTTGTGGCAACTACTGATGAAGGCTTAATGCCTGAGGTAGGAAATCCTCTAAACCAAGAACAAGAGGTACATGAGACAACTGGGTTGGGCCCAGCTCATGATATAACTGATACTGTCCTCATTAAGGAAGTAAGAAGGGATTCAGATAATTCCATTAATTTGGATGATGATTCACACTCCACCAAACTTGAATTGACGGCTGCTAGTGAAGGTCCTGCACCTGGTGTCTCTAAGCTCAAAGAGCTGGTCACACCAGATCATGTTAAAGTCCACTTGATCCCTGATTCCCCTAAAGTGGCATCTTCTGTACAACATGAAGATCACCCAAAAACACACCCCTCACTAAAAATGCCTACACAATTCCCTGGGTCATCCAGCATAGACTTGAACCAACTATGCAGCCCAGATGGTCCCCTATACTAGTTGATGAACACCCTCATTGCCAATCACCTCAAATCTTTCACAACTGCTTTGGAGTTGTCTACTAAAACTCAATTTGAGGTGATCAACAAGAAACTTGGTGAGCTGTCCAACAAGATAGACAAGAACTCAAGACAGCTTGCTGAACTCACTGGTAGAACTTCTAAACCTAGCAGGCTTCCAGAAGTGGATGAAGCCAAAAAGGGGGAGAAGATTAAGGAACCTAAGGAGTCACTAGAAGCCAGGATAAAGGCAAGAGTGGCTCTACAACAACAAGAATTGATAGAAAAAGCCAAGAAACAAAATGAAGATCAACAAAGGCTTATTTCTACAACTGATATTGAAGTTGAACCTTCCCAAGGCCATAATGAAGAAACTTCTGAAGAAACCTCTAAAGACTCAGAAAGTACTGAAGACAATCCTTCAGTAGTTGATACTTCTATCAACACTTCAGCAGTTAACACTTCCATCTTACAAACAACTGAAGAGCCTTCCAAACCAACTGAACAACAACAACCAACTCCTATTCCAAGGTCTACAACAACAACAATGACTGTACTAAACCCTTCTCCAATTTCAGAGTTAAAAGAATTACTTGAGAAGAGTTTACTTGCAGCCAAAAGAAAGGCTATGGAGGATGAGGGCTGGAACAGTTTGGAATCAAGGGAAGACATGAGCTACAATGAAAAACATCAAGCTTATGAAGCAGAGCTGAGTAGGCAAGCCAAGATTATATTGAAAAGGTTGCTGAAGAAGACAAAAGACAACAACTGGTGTCTTTCATCACTAAGAACAGCAAAACTAAAGACTATTCACTCAAAGGGCTCTCAATGGATGAGCTAACCAGAAGGGCTCAAATTGTTGCTGACAAACTTGCAACAGACAAAGATAGAAAAGCCAAGAGAGCAAAGATGATTGAAGAACTGGTAGCAAATGACTATGGTTCAAAAGCCTCTGTGTCAAGATGGAGAGAAGACAAACTACTGGAAACATACAAGAAATACAAGGATGCCAAGGCTGTTAATCCAGAGAAGTTCAAAACTTCTAAAGTATCAACAACTTCAGTAGTTAGAACTTCTGGTGTTAAAAGACCAGCTACCAAGAAGAAACCAGAGGACAATACAAAGACTGACTTCAAGATGGTGTTGCTAGAAGACAACACAGTTGTACATGAAGACTTTGATATTGAAGAGAAGCGTCTGATAACTCAATTTAGGGATCCTTCAACATTTGCTTACCAAATTCAGAAGACTATCACTAACAGACTGCACACAAAGGTAGTTACTGAACATCATTTACCAACTTTCAAATTACCTGATGTAGTGCAAAAAGAAGACAGAAGTGAATCCCACCTGAGAGTCACAGAAATAGAAAATATCCAACACTCAAGAACATCCCAGGGATCCAGCATGGTTCCCTATACTTCAGATTTTGACAAATCTAAAGTGCTGATCATTAGATGGTCTTTACTGATGACAACTCAGTATTGGTGACAAGAAGAGATCTTACAAGCAAGGCCTACAAGTCCATGAATGAACTGAAGAATCTATCAACTCAGGACTTGCTTACAATTCAACATTTAGAACCTCAAAGGGGATCTCTCACTGATGAACAGCTAAATCAACTGAAGAATTCCATGTTCAAGGAGATATAGAAGATTGTGAATGACAGAAGAAAATAATAAGGAATTAGAAAAGGTTTTGGCTTCATCAATCCAGGGGGAGATTGTTAGGACAAAAAGGATTGAGGAAACCACTTTTGTAAGCCTTAGTCTAATTCACTTCTGCAAATATTCCAAGTATAAAACTACTGAAGAAAGAAGACTAAAGTACTGAAAAAGGATACAACAAGTACTAAAGAAGAAGTATCAGAAGTTCTGAAGTCTAACCAGACAGTTCACTGAAGAACTACTGAAGACAAAATACTCATCAGTAGTTTGTCATTCATCAGCACTTGTACCGGAATCTTTTCACCGCCTTATGTTTCAGTAGTTTATTAGTTTAGTATTACTTTATATTTTTGTGCAAGTTCCAAGAATGCAACTTGTTGCTACTTGTTACAGACTTGCTTTTTGGCAAGGTTCATGTATATGTAAAGTCTATAAATAGATGGGTTCATCCCTCTGTTTTAGACATTGATTTTTATTGAAACAGAAATCCTTCAAAGCTTATTATTGTTATTTCCATTTCATTTATTGAGAATCTGTTTGAGTATTTATTATCATTCACACTCAATACTTAGATTCTCGTTAAACTTGTCTTTAGTTTTCAAACATCCAGGGGGAGGAATAACTCCTGTTGATAGTGTAACTTTACTTACTCATTCCGCTGTGCAAATCTGATTGAACTTACTAAACACATAAGTGTTCACTAGCAAGCAATACATCAAGAGCATTGCTGATCCAACAAGGCTTCTTGTCAGGAAGATGACCAGTTACAGCCCTTTATCCTGGAAATTCAGCAAACACCTATGTCCCATCCTCATTACACTTGGCGAGAGAATGAATTAAGAAGGAAAGGCAAATTGGTAGTGGGAAATGTTCCAGCCCTAAGACTCAATTTACTGAAATGGTTCCATGATTCTCCTTAGGGTGGTCATTCAGGAGTACATGCAACAATTAAGAGGTTGAGTAGATTGTTCTATTGGCACAAGATGAGAAAGGAAGTTGTATCCTATGTCTAACAGTGTGCTGCCTATCAACAATGTAAATATGATAAAGTTGCCTATCCAGGTCTATTGCAGCGTTTACCAATTCCTCAAGGAGTTTGGGAAGACATTACAATGGATTTTATTGAAGGATTGCCTAAATCAATAGGAAAGATGTTATTTGGGTGTTTGTAGACAGGTTAAGCAAAGGAGGTCATTTTGTAGCCTTAACACATCCATTTTCTCCAGTGGATGTGGCTCAACTTTACCATGATCATGTTTATAGGATGCATGGCAATCCAAAGACCATAGTTTCTGACAGAGATAAGGTGTTTGTCAGCACCTTTTGGAAGGAATTGATGGTGTTGCAAGGTGTTGATCAACATTTGTCCAGTTCATACCATCCTCAAACTAATGGGCAAACTGAAGTACTGAACAGATGCTTGGAAGGATATCTCAGGAACATGTGTTTTCAGAAGCCTACAGAGTGGACCAAATGGTTAGCTTTAGTTGAATATTGGTACAACATCAGTTACCATTCAGTTGTAAAGTCCACGCCTTTTGAAATCATATATGGCAAACCTCCCTCTATTCACATTCCTTATTTGCTTGGGGAAAGTAATGTGGAGGCTATTAACAGAAGTTTAACTACACGAGAAGAGGTGATCAAACTGTTAAAACATAATTTGCAAGTGGCTCAGAATAGGATGAAGCAGCTGGCACTACAACAAAAATGGCTTGTAAAATAGGGTCCTAAAACTATTTAATAGGACAAATGAACTTTTGGGGTCCTTTTATAATATACGCTACTAAACAAGTGTCCTAAAAAGCTATTTAATAGGATGGATGATTCTTTGGGGTCCTATTATCATATAACTTAATAAGACACTTAAAATGTAGATCATAATAAAGTAATTTATAAGACATTTAGTTGTTTATGTCCCATTATGTGGTAATGTAATAAGACACTTGATCATTGGGGGTCCCATTATAACATATGTTAATACGACACTTTGTAGTCTAGTCATAAATGTTCGATGTTATAGGACCCTTTCTAGTCGAAGTCATATTAGAACATAACTTAATAGGACACTTGACACATGGGTCTGATACCTTTAACCATTATAGGACGCTTAATCATTATGGTGTTATTATAATACACCGTAATAGAACACATGATATTTGAGTCATAAAACATCAGTTTTATAGAATGCTTATTCGTTAGAGTTTTATTGTAACATAGTTTAACAGGACACTTGACACTTAGGTTTTATAACTTTAACCTTTATAGTGGTGGCGGTATTGGACTGTGGTAGTAGACGGTGGGTGGTAGTGGTAGGCGTTTGGTGGTGGGTGGTTGTGGTGGGTGAAGGTGGTGGTGGATGATAGTAGCGGTAGGCGGTGAGTGGTGGTGGACGGTAGTGGTAGGCGGTGAGTGGTGGTGGACGGTGGTGGTAGGTGGTGGACTATGTATGTTTCTTCTTTATTTGGATCGACTTTTTTTTGTTCATTAATTGTTACATCCGATTTATACTTTCGATTTTGTTTTATTCATACGAGTTTTGAGTTCTTATTCGTGACTTAATGTAATTTTATCTATACTCTATTATAATGCATATAGAATGAACAAGATGGTAATTTTACAAAATTTTCAACATGTACAAACTTATAAAGCATATGGTACATGTATATAAAGCACCATTTCTAGGAAGTTGTCCCAAAAACCAAAGCATCAAAACTTATCCAGCTCAAATCCCTCTCTCTATCCGCTTTACATTCCGTTTAAATTTTGAATTCACAAAAATGCTCACCATATGAATTCCCCCACTTTCCCTCCCATGTTTCATTTTCTTTGGTGTGCTTTGGGAAATAGAGACAGAGATATATAAAGAAATAGATCGACGACCTCCCATAAGATGAAAATGCTAAAGAAGAGATGACAATGACACATGCCGCCTGCATCATTCTCGGGTATTTAGGTCGCCCATAATTTTAAGGTATGCATAAACATCTTTTTCACTACATTGGCTTATTCGATCACATACTACGAAATTTGGTTATAACTTATTATCTATTTCAAGCAACATGGTACTTGTGGGTTTGGTCCGGGGGGTTCATAAATTGAGATCCAGTGTTAGCAGCATATATAAGGGATTAAGGTTTTCTGCCGGCGGTAGTTAATTCTTGCTTCTTTTTATATTGAAAGGTTTGAATCTTTATGTTTGATGTGAGTTTTAGTCGCTATGTGCTTATGCACGCCAGTGTTCGTGTTAATTACTGCAATGTTTGGGACTGAAATTTTGGGTCTTGGGGTTTGGAGTTGATACTTATTTGAGTTCTAATTCTGAATATTGTCGGTCTATGTTGGATAGAATTTCTCAATGAATAATAAAACCTTGTTCTGTTGGATTGATACAATCTGATTTGATTTCAATGAACCAGGTAAATGGCCATTGTAGATACACGAAAGTGCGACTAGTGCTATTGAATTGGGAATTCTAAAATGTATTGCTGATTACGTACGGTCGAATGTGGAAATCAGATGGTCGAAGGTAGATGTGTTTGGTCGAAGGAGGTTCTGGGAGGTTGAATTAAGATCTGTTTGTATATATGTCCAGATTCGCCCATTATGAATGGTCAAACCTGCATATTCGACCAAGTCAATTGGGCGAATGTGCAGGTCTATATAAGGCTGAATCATTTTTTGAATGTTAACTTTTGGTCATTTTGTTTCCCTCTCAGAGTGTGTTTCTCCCTAGGTTTTTTGTCAAGTCTGGAACTGATTTATATCATTGTAAACAAGCTTTTAAAGTGATTAATGACTATGTTAATGAATGAAATGAATGTGTTTATGATGATTTGTGTGTTTTGCTAGTTTTATTATCATTTCGTGATCAATTCAGGGATTCCGCACTTGAATTGAACTTGTTTGATCATATTCTTTGTTTGAATAGCCGATCCTATACGCATACAGCCATTTGTGTTTAAGCTCTTAATTTTTTTACCTAAACTCAATTAAAACCGAAAATTTGGATCATAAAAGAACATTTTTTTAATAAATTAAGATCGATACTTATATTTAAGTCAATATGAAAAAAGAATCCATAAATGCTGATATACAAAGATATTTTTAATTCCTTATCATACTAAATCTTCAATTTGTCTATTAACAGTTGCATTTTTTGGATGTTTTGCTTAGATTTTACTTTATTGAATTGTGCTTTTGTTAAAGAGGTGACCTCGTGGTTTTTATCCATTGAGTGATTCGTATTTTTTGTGCAACTTAGACGATAAGGTTCGTTCTTGTTGTAGTGATGCATTTTTGTGTTTGTTTTGTGTTTGATGCCGATGTGGTTGTTCCAGTGGTCCACGTTACCAACCGGTGATGGGTTTCTTTTCATTTGGTTTGCATTTTGGGTTGTTATGGTCAGCTATGGCCGAGGATTGGGTAACGTGGAATGTTGGTCAACACAAACGAATTTCGTCAAACATGGGTCAACATAGCCAAGGACGGTCAAACGTAGTTGGTGGTACAGAGACTGGACCGGAATGGTGTGAGGGAAACATTCAAGTACTAATAAAATTAGATGAAATGTTGATGAGACCATATGAGTTATTTTCCACAATTCAAGATTGTATTGGTGCATCCATCGCATGGCCTTGTCCTTTAATCTCGATATGTATTTGTTAAACTTGTGATATGAATAATTTTAATAATCTGGAACTTAATGCTTATACATGGATGGTTTATTTGTAGGTAGTATGGATGGTTTATTTGTTAAACTTGTGATATGAATAATTTTAATAATCTGGAACTTAATGCTTATACATCGATGGTATATTTGTAGGTAGTTCGTGAGGATTGAAGACACATGATGACTCAGGATTCTATGCTGGTTGTTTCTTTTATTGCTTTTAATTTCTTTGTTATGAATATGCTTATTTGAAATATAATAAAGTTTTATTTGTTTCATTAGTTAATGTTATATACACAATAACTATTAGGATTTTATATGTTGATGGCCTTTTTATTGTATAATAAAAACCATTATTTGAAAGTCCATAACCATATCATAATTTGTGTGTGTGGATGTTTAAAAAAGCGTTGCATCATATTACTAGTTAAGACTTTGAAATTTTGTCCTATTCAACTTATTAAAACATTGTAAAAGTGTCCTAATATGCATTTCTTATGACGCTACATGAGTTGTTCATAGACATTTTATGCGACCATAAAATTGGGTTCATAATCTTAATTGGGATATTAGGACCCTTTTCTTGGTACTAAAGTACATATAATGTTACATCATAAGAGTCCTATAAATTAATTTTTAAGGACGCTTGTATGTGTCTTAAAAGATTAAAGGTAGGTAAGCACATGTTAGAACATTGTAAAAGTGTCCTAATATGTTTTTATTAGGAGTTTTTTGGATTGTTCATAGACATATAATGCGACCATAAAAATGGTTTCATAATCTTATGTGATATATTAGGACGCTTTTTAAGTTTCAGGACTTATTACGACCCCTTTACATGAAACGCTTTTACCGTTGGTCCTATTAAATAATAGGTCCTATTAAATATCATTTTAGGACACTTTCGTGCGTACTAAAAACCCATTTTTGTTGTAGTGTGGCTGACCAACACATGAGTGAGAGAACCTTTGGTATAGGAGAATGGGTCTACTTGAAGTTATGGCCATATAGATAGTCCATAATTCAACAGAGGTCAAATATCAAGCTTTTAGCTAAGTACTTTGGACGTTATCAGATCATTGACAAGGTTGGTGAAGTTGCATATACCTTGGACTTTCTTGATGGTGTGTCTATTCACCCTACAGTCCATGTGCCATTATTAAAAAAATATCATGGGTCAGTGCCTGTTTCTGCTACAACAGTCCCCGGTGAAGCTAGTCTACTTAAATTTCCTATCAAAGTGCTTGAAACTAGAGTGAAGAAAAGAGGAAATAAGATGCAGGTTCAATGGTTAGATCAATGGAGTTCAACCAGTCCAAAGGATACTTCATGGGAACATGCTGCTGTGATTAGTGATTCTTATCCTTCATTTGATCCTTGGAATCAAGGATCCTCTTAAGTGTGGGGGGGGGGGGGTATTGATGTGTAATTGATAATAAACGTTTTGGCGGGAAAGTTAGTAAAATCGGTTAGTGGTTAGAATTGAGCCTATGTGGCTATCTAAACAGTTGTAAAAGATTAGTTGATAGTTAATCAATACAATAACCACATTTCCCTCCTAATCTTCTTCTCTAACTACCTTTCATTCTCTTGTTCAGTCCATAACCTAGCTAACTCCATAGCCTCTTCTCCATTGAAGCTATCAAGTGTTAGGTGTGTGTTTGACCACTGTTTAAGTCTCAAACACAGATCACATCAATTACCAGACTCGAACTCATGACGTCACACTAGATAAACAAGGGAATTTGTTGAAAATATGATTGAAAATTAAGGATCAGTTACACATCATTTTCTTATATGGATAGTTGACCCTTGCTACACAAGATCATGCTAATTGACAGCCCATTCCTTCAAGGACATTAATTGTAATTAATTGTATTTTCCTTATTTGGTTTATTGTCTTGTCTATATTAGCCCTGTACGTTAGTTGCTAAAAAGGAATAAGAAATATACAAAAACATTTCAGCCTTATTTCTTTCTATTCTGATTATCATAACCAATATGGTATCAGAGTAGTGTTTGTAAACATTTGTGCTCATCATCTACCAGAAATAATGGTTGAAGCAAACGACAACGACCTAGCCATTCAAATAGCCAACCTCCTAAAAAATGGAGTTCAAACTCAAACCCATAACCCAAAACCGAATCCATCCGACAGTCAAAAAATCAGACTGAATCTCACAAGCCAAAACTACCCTCTATGGGCACGGATGATACGAGTCGCCATATGGGGGAAATCCAAAGCACATCGAAGCCGCCGGTCAGACCAGAAATCTAATATGTCATCATCCCGGATTGATAAGAGTAAGTTGAAATGTAATCACTGTGGCATGACCAAACACACGAAAGAACAATGTTTTAAACTTGTGGGTTACCCGGATTGGTGGGCCGATGGACACAAGAAAGGCAAAGCTGCCGCCACCGTGGGCAACCAAGCAGCGGCGGCAGCAACAATGAACATCCTAAGGTCACCGGAAAACATGAGGTGATCGACAAAGGTGGGGAGGATGCTGCCGCGTGGCATCGATTAAAGAAGAAGATGTAGGGGCTCATGGTTCGAATGAAGAAGAAAACACAAAGGATACGACACGTATAAGGTTTGAGAATTACATCTCAAACCCTCCACTTTCTCAAAACTTTCACTTTAAACCTAAAGGTTCTAATATGACAATATTCAACCCTAAATTTTTTAGTCCAAAAATTCTTGACTTGTTGAATGAGTCCCAAGTTTCAGAAATCACAGAAAATACCCCTCATGTTTCAGAAAGGGAGTCAAAAAACATTTTTAATATTGGAAAAGTTCATATGGCAACAAAAAATGAAAAAAGTGAAGACTTATGGAAATTTGATCGTGGTGCTACTGATACAATGACTTATGAAAACTCTGACATGTGCTCAATGTCAGAACCACAAAAGTCCATAATCCACACTGCAAACGGGGAAGTCCTTCAAGTTAAAGGAGGAGGGACTATTCAAATTTTGAAAACATGAAATTGTCGAATTGCCTTTATGTTCCATCCTTATCTCACAAATTGCTATCAATAAGTCATGTTACAAAAGAGCTAAACTGTGTTGTGTTAATGCATCCTACCTTTTGTATCTTACAGGACATCAGGACGAGAAAGATCATTGGGCGTGGTACTAAACGACAAGGGCTATACTATGTGGATGAAGTGACTCGACAAGGCACTGTAATGCTAGCTCATGGGTCTGCAGATAGGGAAGCTTGGTTATGGCACCGGAGATTGGGACACTCATCTAGTGGTTATTTACATCGGTTATTTCCAGATTTATTTCCAATAAATAAAGTTTTGAATTGTGAGACATGTTTTTTTGGCTAAAAGCCATAGACACACTTTCAAATTGAATGATACTAAGGTTGACTCTCCTTTCTTATTAATTTATTCGGATGTGTGGGGACCAGCGAAGGTTGTGGGAGGGCAAAATTTCCGTTATTTTGTAACATTTATTGATGATTGCACCCGCATGACGTGGATTTATCTCTTAAAAAATAAATCCGAAGTTTTTTCAAAATTCACAGTTTTTTTGTGCCATGGTTAAAACCCAATTTGTCACACCCTCAAATTACCACTTGCGGAGTTTTACCGCGAGACGCATGACAAACCAGGATCCAAGTCAACGGTCACAATAAACAACTCTATATGAGAATACATAACATTCAAAAGACATAATTTTCATAAAGTCAAACCAGTAGCGGAAGCGTTAGACAAGTTACAAACCATAGACCCAAATGTACCAAGTGTTTATTACAAAACATGATCTAAACCTAGACGCCAATACAGACCCGTGCGCCTAGTTCCATTTTGTTGCTACCTTAGCGACCTGAGAAAAACATGCCAAAAGACGTCAACATATAATGCTGGTGAGTTCACAGGTTTGTTCAATATGTTACCAAGTGTTACCGAAACGTTACCATGTCCATACTATATCAATGTTACCAAGTACGCTAGCTAGGCGTATGTTTTATTACTTCTACGATTGGAAAACCATTACTAGACACGTTTAGCAATGTTCAGCAATGTTCAGCCCGAATGTTCAGCATGTTACCAATGTTACCAGTTCGAGACAATATGCACCCGCCCGGCCCTCCAAGCCGACGAGTGCGGTAGGTCACGCCCAATAGATCTATCCACATTTCCCCCGTTGTGCATCCCCGCACATTCATGGTTTTCCCCGGGACTTTAAAAGATCGTATAGTAATGCAAAGTTAAAACCATAGTATGACATATGTTACCAAAATAGTTTAGCGCATGTTTTCTCCCCCAAAAGTTAAAGCAGTAAAAGTGGGGCCGTGAACTCACCTTAGATAGCGTTCTTCAATTACAAGTAAAATGCTAAGCCCTTGATAATCCCTCTACCGGAGATCTATCAAAATGTTCACATAAGTGTTCCGACTAATAACCATAAGGTTATCTAGTCCCCGATTGTCCAGATCGTAACCAAGTATGTTTTAAAACGTGTTTAAATGTTTAACCGACACACTAGACCGACCCGACATCCCGTTGGTGACCCATTACCCTAACTAATCAAGTACACATAGATTAAACACAAGGTTCAAGCATAAAACACTTAGTTTGTATCGAAAATCTCATTTCTGCATCAGAACGGTCGAACCAGTCAGATTAAGTCTCCTTCGCCCGTTTTATGTTTCGTTCGATCGTTTGATGTCTCCTTCGACCGTTTCACCACGTTCGCCCAAGCATAACCCAGGTTCGACCCTGGATTCTCTCCTTCGCACCTTAGATCGGTCGAAGGAATCCAGGTTCGCCCCTGTTGTGCAAATTTTCCTAAAAACGCTTCAAACACATTCAAAACGACTCGAAACATCATCAAACACAGCAGTCAAGCATGAATAACTTATCCCTACAAAACCCCATCGATTTCTCCCGATAATACGTCCATTTCAGCCCTTTCCCAAAATGGTAAGAATTATGAAAGTGTCACAATCATGCATGGATTCTTTACCCAATTTGGAAACTTTTGAAATCAATCCATATTCAACTTAAAATGCTCAGTTTATCGAGTGTTCGATTTCTCCTTATTAGTTCTATTGATCATAAATATCATTTATCAAGTCTAGATTCGTTAAAACCCCCAAAATACGCATAACATCACCATCTATCCAATCCTAACCCTAAACAACAATAACCTAGCATCAATAACAATCCTATATCATGTTTCTATCATAGATACAGCAGCAAATCATTGAACAACACATAACACCACATAATACACAATTCACATATGTTTATCATCATGAAGACCTATGTTTAAATGATAAGGTTTTGATTTAGAAAGATGTTTAAAAGGTTTTTAATCATGAAAACACCCTTAGAACAGATCCGGACAATTAGGGTTAGATGAAAACGAATTAAAATGCTTTAAAAAGGTTTAGGATCAAGAACACACCTTGGATTCTTGTTTAGATGTTGTAGATAGGTTAGATTATGAAAAAGAAGAGCAAAAACTCCTTCCTTAGTGATTAAAATCGTTTGAGAGTGTTTTGAGACGGTTAGGGTTTGTGAAATGATGAAAAATGACAAAGTTTGGTATTTATACTAATCCTCCTTCGCCCCCTGTAAGTGGTCGAAGGTAGCCTCCTTCGACCCTTCCACAGGGTCGAATGAGCCCTGTCCTGGTCGAAGGGAATTCTTTCAATTCCACATCCCAGGTTCGCCCACTTACAAAGGGTCGAACCAACACAAAATTTCTCCTTCGACCACTTGAAGTGGTCGAACCAGAACTCATGTTTACCTAATTTTCCAGTTCGTCGTGTTTAACGCATTCTAACACATCTTAACACGTGAGCATGCAACCTTAGTCTATGTTTAACATATTTAAGCATGGATAATCATTTACACGTCATTTAAACACATCTATGTATATAATCCACCACACGACCCATAATCTACACATATACCTAATTAGTTCATGTAATGTCACCAACAACGGAACCCGGTACTAGTGTATTCCCAAAACGACTCCCAATGATCCTCCAGATCATTGAACCCTGGACAATCCTAACTTGACCCGACTCGACTAACCCAGTTAAGTCCGTTTATAAACGTTTCTCGCTAAGGTAGACTTAGATGTTACTAAAATGTTTAAGCCAAATATGCCGGGTGTCACATCATCCCCACGTTGAAATAATTTTCGTCCCGAAAATTGCACAAAGCCCCAAAATGAAAGAAACGAAAAGAACAGAACGAAAAGAAAATTACCGGATGTCACATCATCCCCACGTTGAAAGGAATCTCGACCCGAGATTCATTCCGCTTCAGCAGTAACATGCCTCGATTCAAACGCGCGTTTCGGAAAAAGATGAGCCACTCCTGTGCCGTTCGGGATGGTGGGTACACACCTCATCAGGGACGATGAGACTCTAACAGGGGGTGAATGTGACACCCCAGGAAAATCCCACATCGGCCATGGCCAGGAGAGATCCTTGGTTCATAAGTAATGTTTTGCCTCTTAAATCACCAACGCGTTTTGGGGCTTAATGCTAGTGGATGAGAGGAGAACTCCACAGTTAAGCGTGCTCAGGTGGGAGAAATTTCAGGATGGGTGACCTCCTGGGAAGTCTCCACCGGGGCAACCAAAAACAAATCCGTGAGCTCTGGATAGGCAAAGCGGACAATATTGGTGGTGAGAGGGGCGAGGTGTTACACAAATCAAGAGAGATATCCAAATCCTTAGATCTGATAATGGAGGTGAATTTGTTAACAATTCCATGAAACAATTTTATCAAGAAAATGGAATAATTCATCAAACATCATGCGCCCATACCCTCGAACAAAACGGGGTATCTGAAATAAAAAACCGTTTTCTTTTAGAAATAACGTGTGCACTCATGATTGAATCCCAAGTTCCGAAATCTTTTTGGCCTGAAGCTCTTGTCGCAGCAAACTATCTTATGAACCATCTTGCTACAAAAGCTCTTGATTTAAAAACCCCACTTCAAGCCCTCTCTTAATTTCACAAACTCCAATCAAACCTTGTCCTTAAATCTCAAGTCTTTGGATGCTCTGTTTTTGTTCATCTACCAAAAACAGACCGTTCCAAACTTGACGCCTGCGCTGAGAAGTGTGTGTTTGTCGGTTATGGAGTCAATCAACACGGTTATCGGTGTTACAATCCCCACACACGACATATGCATACCACAATGAACTGTGACTTCCTAGAAACCGAATACTTCTACACTACCCAACACAATGGTCAGGGGGAAAAAACAACTGATGACACATTGAGTTGGATACAATGGATGCCCTCCTCAGAACAAGTTAATCGCGAAGCACAAACCGTGTCACAATCCACTAGCCCTGAAGAAAGTACCACTAACAATGATCCTCCCAACCTGGCATCAGAGGTATGTAATTCTCAAACTCAAGAATATGTTGATTCTTCAAACTATAAAAATCATGAGCATATTGAAACTCCTAACATTGAAACTCCTGACGAAACTAATTGTGAGACAGAACAAGAATCATCACGGGTGGAACAAGAAAGATATGTTCTACCCCCAAGATCAAACAGAAGAGTTCCTCCAAAAAGATACTCTCTTGAGAATGAAGCTCGAAATTCTCGATATCCTATGGCAAACGTGGCAGCTGGAAATTTATCTCCAGAAGCCAAAGCTTTTACCACATCTCTATGTTCTTAAGAAATTCCAACTACAGTTGAACAAGCTCTTGAGTCCAAGAAATGGAGAGAGGCAATGGAAGCGGAAATGGATGCACTAAATAAAAATGCCACATGGGAGAAATGCACCCTTCCTCCTGGAAGAAAACCAGTAGGATGTCGGTGGGTTTTCACTATAAAGTACAAGCCGGATGGGACGATTGAAAGATACAAAGCTCTGCTGGTAGCAAAGGGGTATACTCAAACATTTGGCATTGACTATTCCGAGACATTTTCTCCTGTGGCTAAAATCGACACAATCAGGGTCCTATTTTCTATAGCTGCAAACAAAGATTGGCCTCTTCTCTAATTTGACGTAAAAAAATGCCTTTTTACATGGGGAACTCAAAGAGGAAGTCTATATGGAAATCCCACCCGGACATACAAAAGATCCTAATTCTAGAGTAGTGTGTCGATTGAATAAATCCTTATATGGATTAAAACAATCTCCTCGTGCCTGGTTTGGCAGATTTACATTGGCCATGAAAAAATATGGCTTCAAACGGAGTAACTCAGATCATACTTTGTTCCTTAAACGAAGGAATGGACATGTAACATGCCTAATTATTTATGTTGATGATATGATAATCACATGTAATGATGAAGAAGAAATGACAAGGTTGAAGATAAACCTATTCAAAGAATTTGAAATGAAGGATCTAGGGAGACTTAAATACTTCCTTGGAATCGAGGTCATGAGATCAAGGCAAGGGATCTTCATCTACCAAAAAAAGTATGTTCTTGACTTGCTAGCAGAAACATGTATGATTGATTGCAAACCTGTGGATACCCCTATGATGCTGAATCAGAAGCTCTATGTGTAGGAAAATGCTAAGTTAGCTGATAAGGGAGAATATCAGCGAATTGTGGGGAAGCTGATCTATCTCTCGCATACCCGGCCCGATATTGCCTATGTAGTGGGAGTTATGAGCCAGTTCATGCATCAACCTCAAGTTGCCCATATGGAAGCCGTATGGAGACTTATTAGATATCTCAAAGGGACACCTGGCCATGGAGTTCTCTACAAAGCAAATGGACACCTTGAAACTCATGTGTACACCGATGCAGACTGGGCAGGAGATAAAGGAACCCGGAGATCCACATCTGGCTACTTTACCCTCGTTGGTGGAAATCTTGTCACATGGAGAAGCAAGAAACAGAAAGTGGTGGCTCTCTCAAGTGCCGAGGCAAAGTTTCGAGGTATGGCAAGAGGTCTAGCAGAGATGCTATAGGTACGGAAACTCTTGACAAAAATTGGGTATCTCCCAATCCAAGCTAGTAAAATTTTGTGTGATAACAAAGCCGCTATTCAAATTTCAGAGAATCCAGTCCAACATGATCGCACAAAGCATATTGAAGTAGATCAACATTTCATCAAAGAAAAACTCGAGACAGGGATAATTGAACTTCTGTTTGTCCGTTCAGAAGATCAACTTGCAGATATTCTAACAAATGTTGTTACTGGAAATATTTTCAATCACTGTCTTGACAAGTTGAGTATTGAAAATCCCACTACTCAATTTGAGGGGGAATGTTGACAATATGATTGAAAATTAAGGATCAGCTACACATCATTTCCCTATATGGATAGTTGACCCTTGCTACACAAGATCATGCTAATTGACAGCCCATTCCTTCAAGCACATTAATTGTAATTAATTGTATTTTCCTTATTTGGTCTATTGTCTTGTTTATATTAGCCCTGTACGTTAGTTGCTCAAAAGGAATAAGAAATACACAAAAACATTTCAGCCTTATTTCTTTCTATTCTGATTATCATAACCAATAGAATTAACCACTACACGAGTCTTCATCTTGGTAAAATAGGGTCCATCTTATTAATTCTATGAGGTCTTTAAAAATTTAACATACTGGTTCTACTAGATTGTTTTAAAACCATTGACGTATGGTGACCCAAACCCACTCTATGTGGGTCCGCCCCTAAATGTGGTGTCATGTGGTGCTACCATGAGCAACTAAGGTTAGTACTCCTCCGTCCCATTTTAAATGTCCATTTTTGCACTTTTTGTTGTCCTAAATTAAATATCAATTTCTAAGCAATTTCCAGTTTTGTCCATAAAAGACAAAAAACAATCAAAGATTTGAAATAATAACTTGAGGATATATATTATTGTCATTTTACAACATACAATCAAAGATTTCTTAATCTGTGTGTTTGTGGGCCTATGACATCTAGAATGGGACGAAGGGAGTATTTTACATAAAAATTAGTGTTCAATGCCAAAATCCAAACTGATATAAATTTCTTCAAAAAATGAAAACGTTTCCGGTTTCCTCCGTGTCTTGTAGGTTCTTGTAGATATATGTCA
Organism: Ambrosia trifida; assembly: GCA_028751855.1. NCBI lineage: Eukaryota > Viridiplantae > Streptophyta > Magnoliopsida > Asterales > Asteraceae > Ambrosia > Ambrosia trifida. Next base: position 65,053,895 of record CM054123.1, read on the forward strand.
TCCCACAAGTTGTAGTATATTCGAGCATGTAACTTTTGATAATACAAAATATATACACAATAAGTTGAAACGAATTTAACATAATCTCGCTACATAAGTAACTTGTCATATGATTAGTTTATTCTAGTATTAAAATAAATAATCTTCCTAAACATTTTCTTTTATTCTGGTGGTATTTGTTTATTGAAATTTACTATAAAAATATATAACAAAAACAAGTAGCTAATATTAGTTTACTATGATAACCAGTTAACCAAAGTAAAACTTGTATGGTACAAGCTAAGAATGTTATTCTTGTTTTGTTCGTTCATTAGTACTAGTACCTGTGAAGAGGTATAAGCAATTATACCGCGGCTTGGCCACCTGTGATTCGGTCATATCTAAGTCCAGCAAGTTACAAATAACTTGAGTACTTGGGAAGACATGAAGAGGTATAAGCAATTATAACGCGGCCTGCCCCCTAGGCACGAGCCTAGGACATTAGGCCGTAGCCGATATTCCGACCGAAGAAAAGTACAAGCCTCTCCCGGAAGTCAAAAGACTCCGAATGATAGTACAAAGGGGATCCGAAGTATAGTACAACTTGGCTGACTAGTATAAATACCCCCTCCAAAGTACAATTAACACACGAATGCATACACTCCGAATCTCACTTTCTCTCTCTACTTTCTCTCGCTAAACAAATACTTATCCTCACGCCGGAGGGTGGTTACAGAGAGGCCCTCCCTCCTCCTCTGTAACGAGCCTAACGGTCTTTTACCTTGTGCAGGTTTAAGCTTAGGTTCGGAGCATTCCAGATCCATCACAGTCACACCTGTTTTAACTGTAATTGCAGGTTCGTCCACTTTTTGGATCTTCAATTGGCGCCATCCGTTTGTACAACCGTTTTCTGTATCCTTAAAAGGTAAAGATTTCGACGGTTTTTCCCATGGCGGCTTCATCTGAAGGTTTTGTTATCGAAGATGTCACAAATGCGGAGCATGGCGACGGGGCAACCACTGTTGCGGCCTCTGTTGTCATGACTCCGTCCGCAGGGCTCACCAACACGGACGGACGTTTTATGCCTATACAGAGTTCGGTGGACAACACCTTCCGAACAAGTCAAGATACCGCACCAGAGTTTGATGCAGACTTTCTACTCAAGAATCGTGATTTCTTGTTACAGCTTAAAGCACAGCAAGAAAAGGAAGCAAAACTCAAAAGTGTGCAGGTAAACCTATTCTCCACCGACGGACTTCAAGCATCCTCCGGACATGGTCCGGGCCCTGTTGCACAAGTCACCTACTCCACCGTGGTTACCACTCCCGATCTAGGGACCCCGCAAGGGAGCTGCTTTCCATCGGGACACCACGGAGTCATACAGCCTGTCACCACCGTAGCAAAGCAAAGACCAGCCGTCACCACAGCAGAAGATGACCTTACCACTCCTTATCGCCCAGCCTATATGGCTGCATACTCCAAGTTCGCACCCCGTATCGCCAGTGCTCTTCTACCAGCAAAACTCAAAATGCCCACAACGATAAAAAGATATGATGGAACGACGGATCCGGATGATCACATTCATGATTTTGGAGGAGCCGCAGAAATCGAACTATGGCCCATGCCCGCATGGTGTCACATGTTCGCCCAAACCCTTACGGGGGCGGCCAGGGTGTGGTTCGACGGTTTGGCACCAGGCGAGATCGCAAATTGGACGGAACTCCGCCGTGCTTTTCTACAAAATTTTCCTCAACAACGGAGGTGTTCAAAAGACATCACCGAAATCCACAACATCCGTAGAAAAGACGGGGAGTCACTGGAAAGGTTTATTGACAGGTTCAACAAAGAGAGCATGCAAATTAGTGGAGCTCTCGATCAACTGCGGATCTCCGGCTTTTGCCACGGAGTCCGAAACAACCAGCTTGTAGAAAAGTTACATGAAGATCTTCCGAAGACCATGGAAGTATTGATGGAGCGAGCACGAGCCTTTGCTCGAGGAAAGAGTGCTTGTAGCCAAACATACGACAATGAATACCGCTCCTCGTCAAGAAGTAGTTCATGGAAGAAGGGATCAGGAGCTCCAAGCTCGGATCGAAGTAACTCCTGGGGTAAAAACAGGTCCCAACCTTACTCAAGAAATGACAAAAGTTCTGTCGGCCGAAACTCCTCCTCAAACCGGGGGTCAACTTACTCCGATCTACTAAAATCTCCCAGCGAGATACTTAGCATGGAGAATGTGGATTTCCCCAAGCCCCCGAGACAGAAACCCACATCCGACAAGAACACAAAAAAATACTGTGATTACCACCGAGCTAGAGGACATGATACTGATGATTGCTGGTCGCTGAAGCAAGAAATTGAGAAAGCCCTTAAGGCAGGTAAGTTGTCGCACTTGGTAAAGGAGATCAAAGAAGGCAAAGCCAGCACCACAAATATTCCAAATCCAAATGATCAAGCGGGGATACACATGATCCGAACCGTCAAGCAGCAAGGGATGAAGCGAAGTTGCGATCATGTCGCGGCATGGATGGCCCGGCCCATCACTTTCCCCTCCATTTCACCCGAAGATTACAAAGATGGCCCGATAATTGTGTCAGGGATCGTGGCTGGGCATAAAACTCACCGGATCTACGTGGACGGAGGAAGCGCCACTGAAATCATGTACCTCCAATGTTTCCAGTTGCTAGCCGAAGCATCCCAGCAAAAGTTGATTCCAGTTTCCATGCCATTAATCAGTTTTTCAGGAGAAATCGTATAGCCCATAGGACAACTGTCCTTACCGGTGACATTCAGCTCGGGGAATTGCCAACGAACGGTAATTCTAACTTTTCTGGTAGTGGGCTCCAAGTCAGTGCACAATATCATCCTGGGAAGACCAAGGATGAAAGCCTTTAGAATGGTAACATCTACCATCCACGGTGCACTTAAGTTCCCAACCGAAGAAGGTATTGCCACACTGGAATCCGAAGCCGGGCTCTCCATTTCGGAGATTCGTCAATCATTAGATACAGGCAATGACGAAGATCACCCACGAAGCTTTGGCACTGCTGTGACCGAGAAATGGTCGATACACCCACGCTTCCCAGAACAAAAAATCTCCATTGGCACGCAGCTCCCAAACGCAGCTTGAGAGGCACTTTGGAAGTTGCTCTTAAACTCCTTAGACGTCTTCGCCTGGGAAAATTCAGACATGACCGGGGTCCCAAGATCGTTAGCAGAGCATAAGTTGAACACTTATCCCGGCATAAAACCGGTAGCTCAGAAGAAGAGAAGTATGGCCCCTGACCGTGTTAAAGCTATAGCAGAAGACGTCAAAAATTTGTTGAGCGCCGGCATAATCCGGGAGGTACGATACCAAACGTGGGTAGCCAATCCCGTACTGGTCAAGAAACACAATGGGGCTTGGAGGATGTGTGTAGATTTTAAAGATCTCAATAACGCTTGTCCGAAGGATTGTTATCCTTTACCAGAGATTGACGTAAAAGTTGACGCCGTGGCCGGATTCCGATTGAAATGCTTCCTTGATGCCTATAAAGGGTATCATCAAATTCAAATGGCCGAAGCCGATGAAGACAAAACGGCGTTTGTCACAAATAACGGCCTGTATTGTTACAAAAAAATGTCGTTCGGTCTAAAAAATGCTGGTGCCACATACCAAAGACTGATGGACGCAGCCTTCAAGAACCAAATTGGAAGGAACTTGGAAGTCTATGTGGATGACGTAGTCATTAAAAGTGGCACGGAGGAAACCATGATAAAGGACATCGCCGAGACTTTTGCTAAGCTTCGAGAAATCAACATGAAACTAAATTCCAAGAAATGTTCTTTCGGCCTGGAAGAGGGAAAGTTCCTGGGGGTACTAATGGCCCGGGATGGGATAAAAGCCAATCCAGAAAAAGTGGAGGCAGTACTAAAAATGCAGCCCCCTCAAAATCTTAAAGAAATGCAGTCTTTGAATGGGCGGCTAGTGGCCCTGCACCGATTCCTCTCTAAAGCCGCAGAAAAAACTCTGCCATTCATGAACGTTCTAAAGAAGAGTCTGGGGAAGGAACAGTTCCAATGGACAACTGAAGCTGGCGTCGCCTTCGATGAGCTAAAGAAATGCTTGATTAATCTACCCACCTTAACAGCTCCAGAACCTGGTGAGACACTTACGGTCTATCTTTCAGCCTCGGAGGGAGCTATCAGCTCCGTCCTCATTGTCACCAGGGCCGCTGTACAACACCCGGTATACTATATCAGTCGGGCCCTCCGAGAATATGAGGTTCGATATCCGATCCTTGAAAAGTTAGCTCTTGCTCTGGTTCACACGTCCAGAAGGCTCCGTAGATATTTCCAAGCATTCAACATTGAGGTACAATCTGAACAGCCGATCCTCTGGGTACTTCGAAAGCCAGAGGCTTCTGGGCGAATGGCTAATTGGGCCATTGAGCTCGGTGCTTTTGATATCACGTACAAAACTAGAGGACCGGTAAAGGGGCAAGCTGTGGCTGATTTCTTGGTAAAGATTCCCCAATCCGCAGAGACCGAGCCCCAACATGCTCCGACAAGTACTTGGCCCCTTTACACCGATGGGGCTTCGGGTTCGGAAGGATCGGGCGCCGGAATGGTCTTACAAGAAGCTGAGGGAAAAGAATTGCTTTATGCTATCCGACTAGATTTCAAAAGCTCCAACAATGAGGCCGAATATGAAGCACTCATAGCAGGACTTCGACTGGCTATAAAGGTCGGAGCCAGGAAGGTACTCACACACACGTCCAACACTATAAAAACTCCCTGCTATATGCGAAGTTCGGCCAAATCTTTAACATGCTGTAAACATTGCAGGTTATCTCCCATGTCGATTCTTTATTGGTAGCCAATCAAATATCTGGGGAATATGAGGCTAAAGAAGCCAACATGATTCTATACCTAGCTGAGGTACGGGTACTACCTAAAACCAACAGATTAAAGATATTAGTACCAAAGAAAACGACTAATCCTTGCTTCAAATGCAGGCTAAAAAATTGATGAAGCAATTTGAAGCCTGTCAAGTAATTCATATACCGGGAAGCAAGAACAAGAAGGCCGATGCTCTGAGCAAGCTGGCCGCATCCACTGATGACATCACCCAGCAAGAAGTACACATGGAAGCCCTACAAGGCCCGTCTATCCAAGCAACCGCGGTACTTTCAGTCAACACAGCGTCTGATACTTGGATGACTCCAATTGTTCAATACCTTGTACACGATGTCGTGCCAGAGGACAAGGCAAGGGCCCGGAAGTTAAAAGTAAAAGCCCTCCAATACCAAGTCATTGACAGTCCCAAAATGGTGGTAGCCAAGATAATGAACGCGGGATATTTTTGGCCGGGCATGCACAACAGTGCCGTCACCGAACTTCAAAAATGTGAAGAATGTCAACGACATGCACCCGTCAGCCTCCGAGCCAAAAATAACCTCATCCCCGTGACTGCGGCGTGGCCATTCCAACAATGGGGAATTGATATCATTGGGCCATTTCCCAAGTCCACTGGGGGCATGAAGTTCTTGTTGGTGGCTGTGGATTACTTCACGAAATGGGTCGAAGCCCGACCACTGTCAAAAATATCCAGGAAAGAGGTAAAGAAGTTCGTATGGGAACAGATAGTATGTCGTTTTGGCCTTCCACAGACTATCATCAGTGATAATGGGACGCAGTTCGCAAACAACCCCTTCAAGAAATGGTGCCAAGACCTGCACATCCAACAGTCGTTTGCCTCGGTGGCACACCCGCAGGAAAACTGACAGGTCGAGAGAATAAACAGAAGCTTGGTGGAAGGGATAAAGAAACGATTGGGGCGAAAGAGGAGCGGCTGGGTAGATGAGCTCCCCAACGTTTTGTGGGCTCATCGAACCCATACAAAAACAAGTACCGGGGAAACACCCTTCAGTTTAACCTACGGGACCGAGGCCGTAATCCCCGTAGAAATTGGCTCCCCATCCCTACGTGTCCAAAACATCAGCAATAATGACCAAGAGCTACGGATGAATTTGGATTTGCTTGATGAAAGGCGAGAAGCCGCGGCCATCAAGGAAGCGCGGTATAAACAAGAGTTGGAAAAATTTTACAACTCAAGGGTGAAGGAGGTCTGGTTCAAGCCAGGAGAGTATGTGTTTCGTTGTAACGAGGCCAGCGGGGTCAAAAAAGGAAAGATGGCCGCCTCTTGGGAAGGGCCATACATAATCAAGACCGCAGGGGGGAAAGGCGCCTACACCCTCCAAACCCTAGAAGGGAAAGACGTACCCCGCACCAGGAACGGTGTTCACCTTAAAAAATGCTATATGTAAGCACGACCAGCTAGTTTTTCCTAAGTTTCTTTCTTGATTGTAATGTGAGATGTGTCATTCCTCACCATTTCTATTTCCTTGTTCTTATTCGGGATGTGACATTCCCCGATAAAACATTAATAAAAAAGCTGGTCCATACTTTGAAAAACTTCTAAGGTGCTAATATAAGCCGCAGCTCAATAACGAGCTCGACATAACAAAAGCCACGTGGTGTGAAAAACATCAAACAGGAGTAGCAAAAAGAAAAGGATCAAAGTGGATAAGTTTTGGTCCGGGTCTCAACTAACCTAAACAAGCACCTAGCTAAATCTTAAACACAAACATAAAACAAAGACTCATATAAGGGGACAACTTAGAACACCAGCACGCGGCATGGATAACAGCCGCGTCCTGGTCAAGGAACCCCACAAACCATGGTTATTTAACACATACACAAAGTCCGCGGATAAAATTAGGGCGTAGCAAGATACGTGGACGCACAATAGATCGAGCTGCGGTCCAATGAATCGGTCACTTTAAGGCCAAGGATATCACCTAAAAATAAACATGTCGTAAATCAAAAGACATAACCCGAACCCATGATAAGGTGCGGAATCAACCTGCATTAAAAGTAATTCGAACCCAACAAGAAGGTTCGAATCAGGTGGAACTTGTTTAAAATATTACAAACACTCCGGGCCTCATGAAGGCCCGGATCAAATGATAATTGTTCAAATAAAATTAAACAGAGGATTCGAGCTTCAGCTCGTCAAAAGCTTCGGACAGGGACTCGGGCGGGCCAGTGACTTGATCAACCAATTTGGCAACCTTGGGGAAAACGAGGGAATCATAGGCATGAGCAGCGGAAGTGAGCTCCTCCTGGGCGTTATGCTTTATCAACGACATCTTCTCCAGGGGAATACCCTTTGCCGCGGCCGCATAACCTGCCTTCACACCTACGTTGAAGCCCATGGCATTCATCGCATTGTTCACATCGCTAACGGCCTTTTTCATGGCCGAGCCCTTGTGAACATGGTCAGCAATAAACTGCGCTCCGGTGGTCAGGAAGAAGGTCTTCAACCGAAACAGCTCATCAATGTTCTCAACCAGCTCTCTCTTTTCTTCCTTCCATGCCTCCTCGTCCCCTGCCATTTTCTTCTCAGCTGCAGCCAACACCTGCCTTGCCAGCTTCTCTCCCTCCACAGCCTCGTCCCGTTCTACAAAATAACGGCCAAATCGAAGTTAAGTTAAACATCAAAAAGAGTTTAAACATCAAAAAACGTACCAGCAATTAAAGCATCGGTACCTTTCCTCAGGTTGGCCATTGTAACATCCATCTGTTTAAGAAGGTCGTTTGTCTTCTTAGAGTCGGCGGCAGCAGCAGCTTCGGACTCCTGAAGTTGTTTCTTCAAAAGATCAACTTCCCGAAGGGCTTTGTCCCTGGACTCCGCAGCCGAAGCTACGGCAAACTGTGTAGAAGAAGCCTGATTCTGAGCATCCCTCAGATTCTTCTTCAACTCAGCCATGGCCGGCCCATGGTTGCAGGAAGCCCCCTTCCTCCGCAGCCGCTCCCTGTCTACCTCGGCATCCGTCCAACGACGGTATGCCTCGGTCACCAAAAAGTTGGACTGGGCTTGGCTAACCAATAGCGCCTCACAAAGGGCAGGAGAATCCAAGTTGTGGTAATACTCCCGATCAGCAGGGGTATCTAGGTTAAACAACATCATACGAGAAGATAGCCCGTCAACCACCCGATCTCCGTTCTTCAAGTCCCACTCCGGGACAAACTTTTCATCGGCAATAAAACTGCCACCACCACCGCCAGAACCCTCCCCTGCCACCGCTGCAAAATCATAAAGGGAAAAAGCTTCAGTCTCGAACCACGATGGGGGGAAAGTATCATCCTTATCCCCCACATTGGTTTGAGAAAGAAGGGGAGATTGCCTAAACTCACCAGCTGAAACATCGTCAGGCCGCACCACCTTCTCCTTCGCCGGGCTAAGTATCCCGGTAGACCCATTCACACCCTCCTCATCACTAAGCCCCCCGCCCTGAGGATTATCCACCATTAGTATTGGAGCCGAGTCTCTGGGGGATTTACCCCCAAATAAATGATATTCAAGGTTATGGAGAATGTTAGAATATACCTCGGTAGTATCCTCTACAAACCGCAGTTTCTTTTTTGGTTTGGAACTGGCGGCGGTGCTCTTCAAAGCCTTCCTCTTGCCCGAGCCTCAGGAAACCGAGGTATCAGTAAGGGCTCGTCCCTCCTTATCACCAGAAACCTCCCTGGAGGCACGAGAAGGGTCGGAGGATTGATGACCCGTACTAACAGAAGGGTCCGGTTGCTGAACACTTTCAATGGGTGGATCGGGAGGAATTTCAGAAGACAAGGGCAGGCCCTCAGCAGGCAGAGCTACCCCAACAGTTTCGGTCACGACCCCCGTGGTCTGACCATCCCCACCGGTGCCACTAGCACCAACACCCGTGCCCTCCACCGGCCGAATTGCCTGGTGTGTCTTCTCCATCTGCTCCACCAAGGGTTTTGTATGACCCAAGTCCTCGCTGGTGTACTCCAAGGCCGCGTCATCGAAAGTGGTCAACTTTAGACAATCAAGCAGCGACATCTCTGTATAAACAAAAACAAAGGAGAGTTAGAAAAAATAACAAAAACGCGAAAACCTAAACAAATAAGCTGCGGCTCTCCACTCACCCTCTCCGCTATAACGCACTAACGGCCACCTATCATCCAGACTCCAATTCATGCTCACCCCTCCGAGACAAAGAACATGCTCCGGATATTTCTGGATATTACTCTTGTTCTCCACCAGATCCAAGTACAAAGTACGGTTGTATCTAAACTTCTTGGGTAAATCCCATTCAGATGCCTCAAAACTTTCACGCTTCACCATGTCCGGAGGTAAGCATCGGTCGTCCAAGAAGAAGAACTGGTTCTTCCAATTCTTCAGGCTTGTTGTCTGATAATCATGACAACTCTCTAACGACCGTCGCTTCTCAAAAGTATACCAACTACCGGCCTTACTAAGCTTATAAAAGCATCGGAATACGCTTAGATCCGCCCCTTTCTCCAAAGCACGGCAAGAAAGCTCGAAGTGATTTATTCGGCTGAGACCGAAAGGATTCACTTGGGAGATGTGCACACCGTGAAACTTCAACACCCTCATCAAAAATTTGGTAAAGGGGACACGGTAGTTGGCAAAGTCACAAACTCGGGTGTAAAAGCCGAACTTGCCAACAGGAAAGGGGTGTATCACCTCCCGCGGCCCTGGTAATACCGGATTCAACTCACGTGGAATCGCGTAAGTATCAATGAACCGGGCAAGCTTATCCGCGGACAAGTTCGAAAAAGTCACCTTCATATCGTCCTTCACCATCTCCAAGACCCAAGAAAAAACAATAAAACAGGAAAAATGAAGGAAGGAGGAAGACAACGCACCTTAAGCAGGTTAATGAGGCTCGAACGGATGATAAGAACGCCGAAGGGGTAAGAAGGATAAGAAAGCAAGTTGAGAGAAAACAGTGAAAAGTAAAGAAGGAAAAAAGAAAAGAAGGCTTATATAGGGAGAGAGGGCGACGGTTGAAATGGCTAGGGTGGGGGACAGCTGGTCTAGATGAGCGGCCCAGATCGCCCCGAAAATTTAACCGCCATCACGTCAGCCATACGATCGCTTGGCCATAACCACACCCACGTGTCATGAGAATACGACAAAACTCCTGGACAGCTGGCCCCGACACGTGTCAGCCATCCTCATAAACTCCCTACAAATGCCGTAACAAGACCAAGAGACCGCGAGACGATTAAGTCCAGCAAGTTACAAATAACTTGAGGACTTGGGAAGACATGAAGAGGTATAAGCAATTATACCGCGGCTTGGCCACCTGTGATTCGGTCATACCTAAGTCCAGCAAGTTACAAATAACTTGAGGACTTGGGAAGACATGAAGAGGTATAAGCAATTATACCGCGGCTTGGCCACCTGTGATTCGGTCATACCTAAGTCCAGCAAGTTACAAATAACTTGAGGACTTGGGAAGACATGAAGAGGTATAAGCAATTATACCGCGGCCTGCCCCCTAGGCACGAGCCTAGGACATTAGGCCGTAGCCGATATTCCGACCGAAGAAAAGTACAAGCCTCTCCCGGAAGTCAAAAGACTCCGAACGATAGTACAAAAGGGATCCGAAGTATAGTACAACTTGGCTGACTAGTATAAATACCCCCTCCAAAGTACAATTGACACACGAATGCATACACTCCGAATCTCACTTTCTCTCTCTACTTTCTCTCACTAAACAAATACTTATCCTCACGCCGGAGGGTGGTTACAGAGAGGCCCTCCCTCCTACTCTGTAACGAGCCTAACGGTCTTTTATCTTGTGCAGGTTTAAGCTTAGGTTCGGAGCATTCCAGATCCATCACAGTCACACCTGTTTTAACTGTAATTGTAGGTTCGTCCACTTTTTGGATCTTCAACATGATTTCATATTAAAGAGTTGTATGGATGTAATGTCCAAATCCAACCCAATATGGACCAAATAAACCCTTCTGGACTAGGATGAAAATGGGTTTAAATGTGATCCAGCCCAACTCGTGCGAATCTTTTTTGGGTCACTTTTGACGGGACTAACATAATTGGAATTTACTCCCAGCTTTGAATTTGTTATATAACTAGGTTTATACCCGCCGCGCGTTGCCGCATCGGGGGCGAACCGGCTACTGCGTCATATATAGCCGTCACGCGTAATGTACCATGCCCGTCATCTCATCGAGCTGGACGGGAACGCCACCATCGGTCTCACTCTCCGCTTCTTGAGTGGGTTGAGAAGTAAGGCCAAACCCAAATCATCGCCCTTGTCACCATCCACATGCTGTAACCCGCGACTCCGTAAATAGTATATAAAAACAAACAATATAATATAACTGAAAATGTGAATGAAATACAGCTGGATGAGATGACATATTAAAGTATGATTTCAAACAAACAAAGTGACAAACCCACCTCATTCTTATGTTCATTATCTTTTTAAAAAGGTTGCATTTGCTAATAAAAAGGTTGCATTACATCTAATGCAACTTCCTCTAACACAGCCTTTAATAAAATGTTGCATTAGGCCTAATGCAACTTTTTCAATGCCTAATGCAACATTTTACCGGGGTTGCATTAGCTTCATTTTCTTGTAGTGCCGAAAATTAAACATGCAGACTTGGATCAGGTTACCGGCATGTCGCCAGAATCGTAGAAAATCCGAACCTTAATGGAGAATAGTAAATCAGCTACCTAACGACGGCTAGAAATTAATAGAGTTGAAAAAAAAAATTATTTTAAAAATAGATTACGTTATTATTATTATTTTCAATATTGTTAGTTAATAATATTAAAAAAACAATTACTTCTTATAAAAATAATATTAAAAATCAACAATAAGGTAACCCACAGAAAGAAGTCTATCCGTGCTTTTTCACTTTTTTCACCAAAACCATTTAACACTTCCAACACCCCCAAAGCATCACTCTCTCTGTCTCTCTCTACACATTTCCATTATCATTCCCATTTTCTTTTCCATTTCATAAACAGAACATAAACCTCTAATCCCTCCCTCTTACTCCCCCAAAAAAACCCAAGTACCCAACAACATAACATCATCAATCTTCCACATCTCACACCCATCATCATCATCATGCTGGTAAAATCTCTTTTCTTCAGTCACATTCTCTTACTTACTCTGATCCAATGCCTAGACATCATCAAGAGTATTTCAATTAATTCACAAAAGTTTTTACTCTTTAAATCCACACTTAAAAACCCAAACCTCTTACCAAATTGGTCACCCAACAACAACCCATGCAACTTCACAGGCGTCATATGCATAAATAATAAAGAAAGCTGGATTGACACCCAGGTACGAAGCACTTCTTACCACCGCTGCCGGAAGTCTACGACGCAAACAACGTTGTTGTCTCTGGCTAAACTTTGAACCAGCCTCAGGGGACGGTGATGTTGATGGTAAGCTCTAGAGAAGTGGTTTGAGGGAAGCAGGGAAAACAGAAGGCGGAAACAAAGTTTGCGAGGCGGCCGCGGAGAGTTTGTGATATCCCCGGCGGTATTCTCCGACCACCGCCTCTCGAGATAAGACAACTTCCAAACAACCTGTCACGGGTGACCACATACACCGGCAACCACGCCCGGTGTTAGTAACCTCCCACCTGACTTCTGAATCGGTCGGTCTCTGTTCCGGTACAAACATCACGACCACTAACTCCAACCGTCCGCACCTACCAGCTTCTGAACCGTCTGTAGCTGCTACGATGGGTGGTGACAGAGGGCAATACTGATAAATGAGGTATGCAGTGAAAGCTAGCTTACCGGACCGTCAACGGAGCGTGGCCGGAGCTGGATGGAGCCGTAGTTGTCGACGCCTGAGAAGGCGTTCCACCTGAGTTGTCTCGCCGTTTGACCCAACACCGGCGGCAGTTTCGTTGGTGTGAAGAAGACCGACGTAGGTTTCAGAGAAAGAGAAAGGATATATATGGAGGGGCTGGTGCATAAAGGACTTGTACGCTGCTTCAGTGACTTGTATTGAGCGAAACAGTATTCTCTCCTCACAACGAAAGTTACCATTTGTATATATATATATATATATATATATATAATGAGAAGCGGCTGTTCAACATACTGCCACTAACTTCCTTATTTCAAAAGACTACACAGGCATGAACTTCGATCATCCCCTCTCTCTCTCTAAACCCACCTACCCCCACCACCGCTCCTCCCTCTCTCTCTCTAAAAAAAACCATAGCCACCACCGTCACACCCCCCGTCTCTCTCTCTCTCTCTCTCTAAAAACACACTCTTTGTTCATGGTTTTCAGGTAAGGGATAGCTTTGTTTGTTGCAGCAATAGTCCAGCAACAACTTTATGACTCGAGATCATCGGTTTTTGAAAATCGGGAGAGTTTCAACAGTCCCTTGCCGACTCTGTTTTTGGAAAAAAAAATGTTTTAAGATTTGCAATTAACCTATTGAAACGATATTCAACTCACACCCATCTCCATCTTCTTCCATTGCATGGAAGTTTAGTAATTGGGTTTCTAAAGGTAACCCTCTTCGCACCCTTCAAATAATCAAATTTCCACTCATCTTCCTCTTGTTTGCGGCAACCAAGCATTCATCCTCGTCGATCGTCTTGATCTTGTCCTTTCTTGGCATTAGTTTGGAGGAATTCAATTAAACTGTTGGGTGACCAAGAAATAAATTAACAAATGTGCAAACGGGTGAGAAGATGACCGGATATGTTTGGCAGCGGTGGGGGTTACATAGTGTGAAACGGTGGCAACCGACGGTAAACAGTGGCCGGAGGAGACACGGTGGTGTATAACCGTAAAGTATTTGTCTATTAAAACTAATAGACAACGTTACGTTGATGTTGGTCATTATTATTGTCGCCGTCAATTAACGGTTGCACGTAACCCTATAACTCTTCCGTTAAGTTAGTATTTGTTTATATATATAATTATATTATTTTAGTGGTCATAGTACATACGTCGAAAAAAATATTATATAACGTGTATATAAAACATGAAAAAGTTTAACACACAAATGATCGTTAATGTGCGAAACGTATGAAGAAGTGTATAGGGTGTGTGATTTATGATTTGGACGTGCATCATTTTTTATTTTGGTCATGCGTCATTTTGATTGCGTAGAGGTTATGGTGTTATGCATGTGGTGTTGACTGTCGATACAATGGTTTTGTGAATGGTTTTCAAGTGTGTGGTGAACAATGGCGACTTAAGGTGGTTAACCGGTCATAGAGAGAAGAGTTGCAGATTGTGGTTGATGTTTGATGGTTGTCGATTTTAAGGTTGGTGATGATGTTGCATGTGAAATGGTGGCGAGAAAGAGGAAGTAGGCAGGTTTGCAGGTGTTGATTGCAAATCCCCCAAAGAAGTTGCGTAACTTGGTTTTTGTGTTTGCGCAACTTGATTTGGTCCTTTGTACGCTTCTTATGATAAGAACAATTTGTAGGTTAACTCACCCTTATAAAATATTACTTTACAACCCTAGATAATAAAAGTTTGGTTCAACTAAATAGAGTAAATACAATAACAAATAGAGTAAGTTTACCATAAAAATAATAAGGGAAAGAAGAGAATTACTATGTGAACTCAAATTTCACCTAAAGAATACAAGTAGATAAACAAGTACACCATCTCATCAAACTTGAAACCTAAAAATAATATTGAACTTTGGATCGAGAATCATTTACTTCTAGTGGCATGTGCTAAACAAATCATGGAGGTGTAATCGATTTGTTTTTAAATGGATTTTACATTAGTTCTAAAGTGGTGTGCTAGCCTATAAAACCCATTGATTTCCCCACTAGCAAATGCCTCATTCCCTCCCTCCATTCAATCTTTGAATACCATGACATCCATGTCTCTCTTCTTCCTCCTCATCCTCCTCATATCCACCACCACTGCCACCATCACACTCCCATCCGATATCGCCGCCCTCAAAGCTTTTAAGGCGGCCATCGATCCCACCTCCATTTCTCCCAACTCTTGCTTGGCCACTTGGAACTTCACCTCTGATCCCTGCTTCCCTCCCCCCAAACCACCCCATCTCCCTAGACACTTTGCCTGCGGCCTAGACTGCTCGGGCAACCGAGTCATCCATATTGACTTTCCGGAAGTCGCTGGGTACGCAGGAACTCTCTCCCCCCTCATTTCCCAACTCACAAGCCTAACCGGCCTGTATCTAGCTAATAACAAACTCTCCGGCCCAATCCCCACCTCTATCTTCTCCCTACCAAACCTCCAGCTCCTCAATCTCTATAATAACTCATTCTCCGGCACTCTCCCACCCGTCATTCCCGCCTTGAAAACTCTCCAATACCTAGACCTTTCTCTCAATTTGCTATCCGGGCTATTGCCCGACACATCGACCTCACTCTCTCTAAACTATCTTATTCTAAGTTACAATAAATTCATAGGACCAATCCCTAAACTCTCACGATCCTTGTATACCCTTGGACTTAGTTCCAATAACATTTCTGGGGGCCTGCAAAAAACGATATTTAACGACTTGAAGGAGCTGAATACTGTAGACCTAAGTAATAACTCGCTCACTGGACCAATCCCTGGCTGGTTCCTCGAACAACCATCGCTATGGCAAGTTAATCTATCACATAACGGATTCACAGCTATTGAGATCTTAAAACCTACCACCCTCTTCTCTCTCGACGCAGGATACAATAAAATCGTTGGGAACTTATCGGGGTTCAAGGCGCAACCGCAGTTGAGGTGGCTGTCACTACGACACAACAAGCTAAAAGGACCGATCCCGAAGGAGCTCAACCCGAAGACGCGATTTGAGAGTAAGAGCTTGTTTTTGGACGGAAATTATTTGAATGGAAAGCCATCGAAGGATTTTTTCTCCGAGAATTCGACGGTGACGGGTAGCTTTTGGGACAACTGCTTAGAGTGGTGTCCGAAACCTTCGAAGCTGTGCTCGAAATCACAGAAACCACCGTCGGTATGTCGTAAAGCATATGGAGGGAAGTGAAAGTGTGAAACCAAAGTGGTACAACATTTGTATCGCACTAAAGCGTTTTATCAGTTTCTGTTTTATTATATTAACTTTCCAGTCATGGAGTTTACTAATAATTAATTAATAAATTACAACATTTGTATCGCAATAAAGCATTTTATTCTTAGAATAAAAATCAGTATAATTCATGTGGTTTTTTCCGTTCAAATTGTTGTTTTAAATTCCAATTTTTAGAGAGCATTCATATCCCTTTCACCAGATTTCATCTATCAAATTACACTAAAAATCACTACTTCAGCCCTAAATTCTCTCTCTCCTAATTAAAATAATAATACTTTTTCATACTTTTATCATTACGTTTTCTCTCTTCTCACTCAACTGCTTACAAAAATATTAAAATATATATAGGGACGAACAGTAGCTTTTCATATTTAGGGTGAACCAGTGCTTCCACCAAATATTTTCTCTCACCTCCACTCACAACCACTTACACTCACCACATATAATTTGGTGGACACACTAACATACATTTGGTGGATGGGATGTGAGTGCTCTGATGGATCAGAAATATAACAAACATAATTTGCAATGTCAAGTCGTCGTCATCATCATACTCAGTTAATCCCACCTATAGCAAAGCCAAGGTAGGATCTGAGGAGGGTAAGATGTAGACAGCCTTACCTCTACCCCTAAGAATAGAGAGGATGCTTCCTGTGAGACCCCCGGCTCGATGTGATTTGGTATCAAGCCTTGGACATAAGGCACAAAACACTTATCAATCGGGACAAACCCGATCGGTGCATGTATCCCTTTGTCATTTGGCTATCAACGTCATCACATGATGCATGATTAACCGTCCGTCGTTTTTAACGTTATTTTCACGAAAATTAGTAAAATAACATGTACCCTTTGTCTTTTGGCTATCAACGCCACCACATTAAAATTAGTAAAATAACGTTAAAATGTTCACGAAAATTAACCGTCCACCACATGATGCATAATTTGCAATGCCAAGTCTCTCACTTTTATTGAATGAAATTGAAAATTTCTAATGATCAAAACCACTGATTAAAGGAACTATATAATGGAAAAAAAACTAACGTTAACATGCTGAAAAATAGAACTAACACTTATTCAAACGTAAACTAGACTAAATCAAAGAGAGTAAAAAATGGAACGGTAGACGACTTGACTTGGCCCCATGCAGACTTCAATGAGCTCATGCTCCATGCATGTGTATATATAGCTGGATCATTTTTAATACCCTCTCTTGATCGATGCTCCTGTAAACCAATGACATGTCTAAAATAGACAATTTTTTCTTTGGATAAAGCCTTAGTGACCACATCAGCAATTTGATCATTAGTACTACAATACTTTAAATTGACTTATTCCTGGGACACCATATCTCTGATAAAGTGATGTTTCAACTCAATGTGCTTCGTTTTCACATTTAACACAGGATTTTTAGATAGGTCTATAGCTGACTTATTATCAGAATAAATGGTTATTGCCTCCAATTGTGGAACATAAAGATCAGCAAACAATTTCCTTAACCAAATAGCTTGACAAGTGGCTCCAGTAGCAACAATATACTCTGCCTCAGTGCTTGATAGAGCCACATTTGTCTGTTTCTTTAATGACCATGAGATTGCAGCATCTCCCAACATAAAAACATTACCTGAGACACTCTTTCTGTCATCAACACTTGCTGCCCAATCACTGTCAGTGTACCCAATCAACTGATCATTACTTGCATTCTTGTACCATAACCCTAAATGCATTGTTCCTATAATGTATCTTAGAACTCTCCTTGCAACTCCTGAGTGAATTCTTGAAGGAGCCTGCATGAACCTGGAGAGAACACCAACAGAATATGACAAGCCTGGCCTGGTATGGGTCAGATATATCAGTCCTCAAACCAAACTTCTATAATCAGAAGCATTGACCTTCAATTCACCATCATCTAACACAAACTTTTCCTGCACATTCATAGAAACTGCTCTAGTCTTGCAATTGTTCATGTTGAATTTGATGAGAGGATGATGAGCATATCTTTCTTGATTGACAAAAATACCCTTAGCAGATTGTTTAACTTCCAAACCAAGGAAGTATTACAGCAACCCCATATTAGTCAATTCAAAAACTACCTTCATTCCATCCTTAAATTCTTGAATAAGCTCTTTACAAGAACTAGTGCAGATGATATCATCCACATATAGACAAACATAGATAATATCACCTTTCCCAGTTCTTTTGACATACAATGTGGGCTCATTCATACTTCTTATGAACATATGATCTTGAAAGTACCCATCTATCTTTGAGTACCAAGCCCTTGGGGCTTGCTTCAACCAATATAAGTCAAGATTATTGACCCCATGATAATTGCCCATGACTCATGCCCATGATTCTTGCCTTTGTATTTACTTTGTAGCTTTTCATTTAACTTGTATTCCTTATATATTTTAATGTAAATCATTGTACACAACACACAATTTCAATACAAAAACCACTTTGTTTATATGGTATCAAGAGCCTAAAAGCTCCACTGAGCCATCTTCGATTCCAACCTACTCGACAGACACATTCTGTCCGCCATCTGCTTCTTTTTTTCTTCTTTTGATTCACCATGGCCAAACAAATCACCCAAATTACCGCCACCACAACCCGAAACCAAGGGCCACCTCGAACTACCAATACCAACACTCGCCCGACTCGCAACAATAACACCTATTGCTACTATTGTAACATTCCCGGACATGACACTAAAGATTTTCGCAAACTTAGTCCCTTCCTCCGAGAACACAATGTCTCATCTCAAAATACCAACACCCCGGTGGTTAACTACACTACCCCTCACCCAACGGCTACAACTCCATCTTGGATGTGGGACACCGGTGCATCCAACAACATCGCGAACAACAACCAACAATTTCCCGTTATTTCCGAATATGGAGGACCCGATAAGATCGTGTTAGGTGATGGTAAACTCTCCCTATAACTCATATTGCTCAAACAACTATTCCAACAAAATCTCGTCCACTTCTTTTAAATAACATTTTAATTGCTCCTAATCTTCGAAATAATCTTATTTCCGTTGCCAAAGTTTGTCGTACTAATCGTGTTTCCGTTGAATTTTTTTCCTATCATTTTTTTGTCAAGGATCTACGCACGGGGGCGCGCCTCATGCGGGGAGTGAACATCAATGATGTCTACTATGGACCAATCTCATTGTCTCCTCAAGTCAACAACACCCAAACAAACTCTCTTCTCATGTGGCACCACATACTTGGACATCCATCGCTTCAAGTGTTCAAGTCTTTAATTTCTAAATTGGGACTTCGTTTTAATAAGGTGACCTATGAGTCTTTTCATTGTACTTCATGTTCCCTAAATAAAAGTCGCAAACTACCTTTTGGCAAAAACTCTTTTGTTGCCAATCAACCTCTACAACTTCTCTACTCTGACGTATGGGGTCCCGTAAAAACGTCAATCAATGGCTTTAAATACTATGTCATTTTTGTTGACTATTTCTCCAAATACATTTGGTTAAACACAATCAAACAAAAATCCGATGTCAAAATTCTTTTTCCACAATTTAAATCTCTTGTTGAAAACTTTTTAAAAACCAACATTTAATCAATTGTTTGCCTACACCCATCCTTAACAACAAATCTCCCTATGATATGTTGTTCAAAACCGCCCCTACTTATTCCAAACTCAAACCGTTTGGTTGTCTTTTCTACCCATGGTTACGACCCTATGCTACTTCCAAACTCCACTCTCATTCAACGGCGTGCATATTTCTTGGGTACTCATCCTCCAAATCGGCATTCAAATGCTATGACCCTACTAGTCACAAACTATACCACTTTCGTCGCGTTGAATTTATCCCACATATTTTTCCATCTCAAATCACCAATCCCCAACCCAAACACATGTCATTTGACTTCTTCCTATCCACAAACCAATCGACCCAATCAACCACCTTTTCTAACCAACCCACTCCAGACCCAAACATCTTGCATCATCCAACCCCTACTCCACAACCCACATCACCCGAAGCCCAAACCCCTATCCCTCCACAAATCCATAACCCACCTCCTCTACCTCCTGCACACAAAACAGGCCCAAACAGCCCAACCTCCCACACAACAGGCCCTACACCCCAGCCTATCGAGACACCCTCACCAACCGGCCCACCAATTCCACCCGATAGCACCACCCTTACCCCAACCGATTCCCACTCCACCGACCCCACCTCAAAGTATTACAACCCAACTTTGTCAACTCTACCACCATTCACCCTCTACCCGTTTCTCTTGAACCATCCACTTATACTCAAGCCTTGAAAGATCCGGATTGGCGCCATGCCATGGACCTTGAGTATAATGCCCTCCTTCATAACAACACTTGGGAACTTGTCCCTCACACAACCCAAACTCCCATTGGTTGCAAATGGGTATTCCAAATCAAACGCAAACCCGACAGCACGATTGACAAGTACAAAGCCCATCTAGTTTCCAAAGGGTTTCACCAACAATATGGAGAAGACTATCATGAAACATTAGTCCCATTACTAAACCCGTTACCATTCGCACTGTTCTCTCTATTGCTCTTTCAAAAGGATGGTCTTTACGTCAACTAGACGTTAATAATGCGTTTCTTCATGGGACTCTTCACGAAGATGTCTTTACGGTGCAACCTCCCGGGTTCACCAATACGGATATCCCACGTCACATTTGCAAACCCAAAAATTCCCTCTATGGGCTTACACAAGCACCGCGTGCTTGGTACATCGAACTAACGAACTTTCTCACTTGTTTTGGCTTTAAAAAATGCATTTCTGACTCCTCTCTCTTTGTATACAATCTCAACAACATCACTTGCTACCTCCTTGTGTACGTTGACGACATTGTCCTCACCAGCATTCACAATCCATTTATGGATTCCTTTGTTCATGCCCTAATGTAACACCCTAAGCCAATTTATAGAAAACGTGCAGCGGAAAAACCAACCGAAAAATTTCATTTCTTTAAAAACAACCTTGAATGTTTAGAAACCAAATCTACGAAGTATTTTAGGTATTACATCTTTTAAATATTTCCTATTACATTAAACGTGACCCATCTATATCACGTTATGTAGCCGTGTCCATGTACAATCCGCCTCCTCGCTCAACCTCCATCCTTTCCTTACTCCATTAAGTAGTAAAAACAACCTGCGATCACCAAATAACCGTTTCGTTAATTCATTCAGTGACTTAATGCACATTACTCATAATGCGGAAATAGTATCCATTGATACTCCATGATCTCGTTCCAATGCCTTTTTGCAAGTTCGGGTGTGGTACCCCGAACCGAACCTGCAAGTCTCATGCATTCATATTTTCATACCTGTACCTTCATTACCATTCTCATAACAAAGGTTAATAACCCCACAATTTCAAGCAAGCATACAATTTCCTTAATACCCCCAATTCATACAAGCATACAATTCCCTCATATAACCCCACAATTCATACAAGCATACAATTCCCTCATATAACTCACTTTGACCCGTCATGTTACTCTTTCTTTGCTATTCTGTAAAACAATATGACGTTTCCAATCCTATACTCAATCTACACATAATTACCAAGGCATTACATACATGAAACTCTCACTCAAACCCGATTATGAGTACCCATATATACATCACATTTTCCTTCTACCTGAGCATGACAATCTACTTACCGTATTTGATACCATCAAACAACGTATCAATTAAACTACATGCACGTGTATCATCATGTACTAGAATCATATTTGTAAATCCGACATTCCTATTACTTGCTACTCCCTTACATAGCATACGCAAGGTCCAACAATGTTATTTGATGCGTTAAAACCAATTACGAGTCGCGCACATAAGCGAAACATCAACGTACGATAGAATAAAAAAAGAAAAAAATAAAGTTCCAGGTCCCACCGTAAGTTACGGTGGCCACCGTAAGTTACGGTGGACCCCCAAAATCCCACGCCAGTTTCCTACTGGCCTACGGTGGAAAATGGGTGCAGGGGCCATCGTAAGTTATGGTGGCCACAGTAACTTACGGTGGACCCTGAAATCCACCATTTTGTTTCTCCTTTCTATCCTTTCTCGCACCATCCCACGCCGGTCCATCCGAAGCCGCGTTTTACTCATTATAAGCTCCAAACATGCCTTTGCATCATTACTAATGTTCCATCGTTTCATGATTCCCATCCTACTTACACACACATATATATGTTGACATTCATTATCCTAAATGGAATAAGAATCACTTACCTCAAGTCCTCTAAGTTCATGCTTATTTATTTGCCTCATCTTGACCCGTTAGCTTCCCATGCTTGAGTCCATCACTCCTATCCTTTCATATCATCATGTTCACATCATTGTTAGCATACATGTTCATTCATAAACCAATCATATCCAACTCATATATCACATTGAGTTGCATAGGTCAATTTTTCAACATACATAAGACATAGATTTACAATCACATTGTTCACACTTTAAGCAATCCCACTTATCATTGTGTATGTCATATAAACCATAGAACATGTATCACATGATATCCTCAATCTCACAATCATGTTAGGAAGCATAACCATGTTATTTTAACATTGTTGACTTTCCAGAAAGTCAACTTTCAACTATACCAACATCCTACTTAGAAACATATGTCCATATTGATGTACTAGATCATATAAGATTCACCATAAACATCATATTCACATCTCATTAAGATACAAGATCATTCATCACACCAATTAATCAACACATGGTGTGCATCATAATATTTAAGCATAGTGTACACACTACTAATGCATACTTCTTACCAAATCCTACAATCAACTAAATCCCCACATGATTACTCTCTAAGACGCAATCCTCATGTTAACCTACTATCGATTGCACCAATTATCACATTACTTTCATACTTGTCGTGTCTTGCATACAATTTCACAAGTTAGACTAATCTAGACATTTCATCAAACACTTGGTGTGTATACAACATTTAAAACACAATGTACAAGCATTTCATGTGTGACATCCGTCACTTTTTCATTATATATATAATATATATATATATATATATATATATATTTATAATGATAAAAATAATAATAATAATAATCATATTTTTTTTAGACTAAACTAAACATATAAAACCACACATCTTAACCCATTAACAAACCCAACCATAACCCAAACATTTTCCCTTGTCTGAAGCCCAAGAAAGTCGGCCCATCAAGAAGGCAGCCCATCAGGCCGGCCCAATAGTCCCCCTCCCTCTGATCTGATAAAAAAAAAAGAAAAGAAAAACGTGGCTCCATCTGAGGCTCGAACCCGGGCCATCCTCATACACACACACGCACACAACCACCCGAGCCACATCCATCTGTTGGTATAAAGCCAACTCAAATTATTTAAAACCTTGCTTTCCCTGTCCCTTCTCCTTCTTTGAAGGCAGACGCCAAACAGCAGCAGCAAGCAAGCTTCCATTTTTTTTCTTTGACCTATTAATTGGCACAATTAACGCGAGACGCGATTATTGGCCCTCATCAAGTCAAACACACAACCAATTCACATCAATCCTTACCAAATTGGAGTCCTTGACACGTCAAAACTTATTAACTCGGTCAAACATTTCCAATTCGGACACCCGACCCTTAACATTATAAATTGATCATTCCATAGCGTTCACAACTCGCCATTATCCTTCTCTCAATCCCCAATTCTTCAGTTTAATTCTCTGTTCATTGATTTTGATCGCATGTTGACTTTTATCTTTGACCTGAACCATCATTGATCATCGAAGCTTGTAAGTGATAATTGATTACGTGTTTTTGTTCCTGCTCACTAGACGATCAATAACCCCAACCTTCATGAGGTTATTGTTTGCTAATTAAACGAATTGGAAAACTAGGGCTCGAATGATAATTGGGGAAGATGAAGTCAAAACAGTTAGTGTATTTATAATTTTCGTTTCAGAATTAAAATGTTCTCAGGGTGTAGCTCAGTGGTGAGCCACACTTGTGATAAATCAATGAACCGGCCAGGGGCCAGGTTCGAGTCCCACAAGCACCATTTTTTTTACTTATACATATATATCCATTTATATATTTAAAATTCATTTTAAAATACCAAAACCCTTTTATAAATTCTACAAAGATTATATTATGTTGATCTGATGAGAAAGTTCATTACCCAATTTTTAGTTTTTCAAAAATAATTTATTTAATATATATTATTAATAATACAAGATTATTCATTTATATTTATTAAAATCTATAAAAATATCAAAACGATCTTCTTAATTTCCACAAAAATTATCCTGAGTTTTTATAACATTAATCTTTTCAGAAATGATTTTTATTTCAGAAAAATCATTTATTTAATATTTTTAATCAATTTTTGTTAGTTTTAATCATAAATAATTCATAATAAATTCATTTTACAATATTTTTGCACCAAAATTTTACATAAATTATTTCTATCCATTTAGAACAGAAATACAATTTTTAATCTAAAATTTCTTTAATTTTAATATTTTTAAATATTAAAGTTATATTTTGACAAATTGAAATAAATAGATTAAATATACTATTTTCAAGAAAATAATTTTATAAAAATTATTTTCACATTTAAAACTTTATATTGTGACCATATTTGATTTAAAGTTTACTCAAAGACTTTTGTCTATTTAATTACCAAATTTCTCTTATTTATTAAACGTTTAATTTATTAACCAAATAAATACTTATCCCCAATTCGAAGCCCTAGAAATACATGTATCCTAGAGTTATTTCCCTTACACATTGTCAAATTCTTTAGGTTGATACTTTGAGATAGTTCCAACACATATTTCGTTGTCCAAGTCCAATTTCAAGTTATTACGTGAACTGTGAGTATTCCTACCCCCTTTTTGCTTTTACACATTTTTGGGGTGTTACGTGTACACTATTACAATTTCAAATACAAGTTTACATTTTTACAATACAATTCTAGTACTATGTGCATTGCTTACAATGTGCTTTATGCTTAGACAATACATGTGGATTACATTTGTACTTAGTGAAATCATTAACATGGTACAAGCCGACCTTAACATTGGATAGCGCTATTTGGATTGACAACCCGCCTAGATTGATTCTCCCCCTTTTTCATCAGAGAATCCGTGGCCAGTGTTAAGTTATCATCCATTTATTGGTTGAGTACACTACAGTTCATACAGTACATTATACAGTCACAGGGTTGAGTTCGCTCATTTGTTTGATACATGGTTTACATATTTGCACTGTAGCTTGCACTTGAATTGTATAACTTTTTGACCTACTATATATATCAAATCTAGGAATGCTCACCAACATTTCATATGTTGACCAAACCTATTTTTGTACATGTTTCAGGTGTAGTTTGATCTAGTGCTTTAGCAAGAGACATTTAGTGCTTTATTTCAATTCAGTTATTTCAATATTTACAATTCATTTAGACAATGTAATTTCCATTTCCATGTAAGACAATTTTGGATTATTCAATAATATTTACATTTTAGTACCATGAGCTTTTGAACAATCGTCACTACGTGGCACCTCGATGATTCCGCCATCGGTTGGGGTGTTACAGATTGGTATCAGAGCCATGGTTATAGGGAACTAGGTTATTAGATAAAAAGGCCTAGACTATAACCGAACTACAACTTGCATGCATAATATTTCCTGAATTACCCTACTCCTCATTTCTCCCTACTTTCATCCTTCTATCTTTCCCTTCTTCTCCCTCTCTATTCTTCTTATCTTCCATCATGGTGCATAGAGATGGAGTCCTACAGAGAGTGGAAAGTTTACATCATCATGGAACGGGACAGTACCTTTTATGAAGACACTCTTAGATACAATATCTACTCTTATTGTTACTCCTTCGAAGTTGTTGAACCTTAATGAGTGTGATAAGGACACGTGCAATCTGGAAGGGTGGACGCCTGTACACTGGGTTTTCTGGCATAGGCAAGCATAGCGCATAAATCCATTTACGGACCTGTTATGCTTACCTGGGGATTCCTGGAGTGAGTGTCCACTTATAGGCTAAAGCATGTCTTCTTTGATCACCATTGGGTTCAATTCCTTTGAAAAGTCAACGTCCTTGTTGAGCTTACAGCTAGACAAGGGCACTCCAAGCATTTGTACAAGTTTTTCCAATACTACCCTCTCGTTTCATATACAATACTTTGCATATCATGAGTGCTTACAAGATCATATCTTCATAATTATCTATACGATTATACACTTACATTTTCTAATCTCATGATTATTAATTAACTACCTCATAGATGTCTGCTCGCCGCATGCTCCGTGATGCCAGCCAACGCCCTGTTCGTGCTTCTGGACGACGTTCTGATCGTCGCCTCGCATCTTTAGTCGCCGAGCAAATTGCTGCAGTGATCCCAAACCTTGTCAGTGAGATAACCCAGAATAGTAACAGTGCCAACACAGGAAGTACGACTCAATTTCGGTGCACTTTCAAACACTTTAACTCCTGCAACCCCACAAAATTCACTGGTGAGGAGGGTGCTACTGGTCTCCTCCAATGGTTTGAAAGCATGGAGAGTACTTTTGTGAACAGTGAATGTCCTGATGAACTCCGCGTTCGCTATGCTACCAGTGTCCTTCAAAAGGGAGCGTTAACCTGGTGGAATGGCGAAAAACGCAATCGAGGAGCTGATGTTGCTTTATCTTTATCTTGGGCTGAAGTTAAGGAACTCATGATCGCCAAATTCTGCCCTAGGAACGAAGTCAGGAAACTAGAGGAAGAGTTCCATGGACTGAAACAAGACAGTGGTGAGAATCTTGCATATAATACCCGATATCACGAACTTAGCATACTGGTTCCACACATGGTCACCCCAGTCTCTCGAGCAATCGAAAAATATATCGAGGGATTACCTGACCTGATTCAAGACGTTGTCACTGGAGGCAAAGCCACTACGGTAGAAGAAGCCATCCAACTTGCAGCTATATTAACAGACAAACACGTACGGAAAGGAAACTTGGTTAGGAAGGGCACCAAGACACCTACTGAGAAAACCACCAATACTGTTGAACAATCTAAGACTGTTTTTGTAAAGGCCGCCACTACTGCTTCGAACTCTAAGAAACGAATGGGCGATAACCTGAACCATACTGTTGTGGATCCTGTGACTCAGCCTCCTATCAAGAAAGCCTACACGGGAATCCATCCTCAATGCAACACCTGCAAATATCATCACCCTGCAAATCTTCCATGCCGTCAATGCACTAGATGTGGCAGGTTTGGACACCTTGTTACCACTTGTCGAGTAATGGTTGGGACACAGAGTAATCATCAAACAGCTGCCCAGGGACCACTACAGATTACTAACGGTCGGGCATGTTATCATTGTAGAGACCCTAACCACATGCTACCTCAATGTCCCAAATTGAACAATATAAACCTGGTGGCACATGGACAAGCTTTCAATAACAATATCAACGAAGCAGACGATCAGGATGACGTTAATCCCACTGGTTAAGCCATGGATGAAATCTTCCCAAGACTCGAGAAATCCAATACCCGTGTTTTCATTTTCTTGATTCTATTATCATTTTATACCCAACTTTGTCGCACTCATTAGCATACAACATCTAGAAATTTCCTTGCGTATTATTGTGTATTAACACCGATTGGAAATTTATTATATTGATTACGTTCATTTTAATCATACAAGACTCTACCTTATTTGAAACGTTTGGACTTGATACTTGATCTTACAGATGCTTTCTAAGAAAACATCATTGATTATTACATGAAACTAGATTTTTCCCTTCATTTGACTACGCATTGAACATCTAATTATTCATGATACTCGTAAACATTTAATTATTCATGATAACACTTACACTTAATGGTTGTAGTACTTACAAACTTGCTTGCATAAACATGTTATCAAATTGCAATCTATGTGAATAATAATTGCTGCACCTAATAGAGGTCATCATGCCTTTTTTTCAACAGTCGGGAGAGGCCCTACAACCTGCTCCACGACTGGTGGAGGCTATTAAACATACTCAACGATTGGTAGAGGTCGCTATGCCTTTTCAAAACAGTCGGGAGAGGCCCTACAACCTACTCCACGGCTGGTGGAGGCTATCGAACCTGCTCAACAATCGGTGGGGTCATAGAAGGACACAAAACCCTAATGTAAGGTAAATTGATGATTCCGGTCCGGAACGTAATCATGAATTTACAGGTGCGTTAGGGTAGTGTGAAATTCTATTAGAGTTGTTGGTAGGCGTCCAGTACGTTTTCAAGGTATCAAAGGTGTGGTGGGTTAGCTGCGGTACACCCTGTATACAAACACTAATGATGCATTGAAGGTGAGACTGGAAGTCGGACCAGGAACAAACTCTGGTTACTTGGTAGTTCATTTAGTCTTTCTGTAGTCAATCAACTCATGCATTTATTTTAGGAGTCCTAAAACTTGAAGTAGTGATTTACTAGATTCTTACTCTCTTTACCCTTTCGAGACGAACCTAATCCAATCCTTAACTCACACCTATCAAACCTCTTACCCAAATCAATCGAATTTTCCAAACCACAGTTATCTTAATTTTTACCCAAGCATCCATAACCCTATGTTTCCAATAACTTCGGGACGAAGTTTCTAAAAGTAGGGGATGCTGTGACATCCGTCACTTTTTCATTATATATATATAATATATATATATATATATTTATAATGATAAAAATAATAATAATAATAATCATATTTTTTTTAGACTAAACTAAACATATAAAACCACACATCTTAACCCATTAACAAACCCAACCATAACCCAAACATTTTCCCTTGTCTGAAGCCCAAGAAAGTCGGCCCATCAAGAAGGCAGCCCATCAGGCCGGCCCAATAGTCCCCCTCCCTCTGATCTGATAAAAAAAAAAGAAAAGAAAAACGTGGCTCCATCTGAGGCTCGAACCCGGGCCATCCTCATACACACACACGCACACAACCACCCGAGCCACATCCATCTGTTGGTATAAAGCCAACTCAAATTATTTAAAACCTTGCTTTCCCTGTCCCTTCTCCTTCTTTGAAGGCAGACGCCGAACAGCAGCAGCAAGCAAGCTTCCATTTTTTTTCTTTGACCTATTAATTGGCACAATTAACGCGAGACGCGATTATTGGCCCTCATCAAGTCAAACACACAACCAATTCACATCAATCCTTACCAAATTGGAGTCCTTGACACGTCAAAACTTATTAACTCGGTCAAACATTTCCAATTCGGACACCCGACCCTTAACATTATAAATTGATCATTCCATAGCGTTCACAACTCGCCATTATCCTTCTCTCAATCCCCAATTCTTCAGTTTAATTCTCTGTTCATTGATTTTGATCGCATGTTGACTTTTATCTTTGACCTGAACCATCATTGATCATCGAAGCTTGTAAGTGATAATTGATTACGTGTTTTTGTTCCTGCTCACTAGACGATCAATAACCCCAACCTTCATGAGGTTATTGTTTGCTAATTAAACGAATTGGAAAACTAGGGCTCGAATGATAATTGGGGAAGATGAAGTCAAAACAGTTAGTGTATTTATAATTTTCGTTTCAGAATTAAAATGTTCTCAGGGTGTAGCTCAGTGGTGAGCCACACTTGTGATAAATCAATGAACCGGCCAGGGGCCAGGTTCGAGTCCCACAAGCACCATTTTTTTTACTTATACATATATATCCATTTATATATTTAAAATTCATTTTAAAATACCAAAACCCTTTTATAAATTCTACAAAGATTATATTATGTTGATCTGATGAGAAAGTTCATTACCCAATTTTTAGTTTTTCAAAAATAATTTATTTAATATATATTATTAATAATACAAGTTTATTCATTTATATTTATTAAAATCTATAAAAATATCAAAACGATCTTCTTAATTTCCACAAAAATTATCCTGAGTTTTTATAACATTAATCTTTTCAGAAATGATTTTTATTTCAGAAAAATCATTTATTTAATATTTTTAATCAATTTTTGTTAGTTTTAATCATAATTAATTCATAATAAATTCATTTTACAATATTTTTGCACCAAAATTTTACATAAATTATTTCTATCCATTTAGAACAGAAATACAATTTTTAATCTAAAATTTCTTTAATTTTAATATTTTTAAATATTAAAGTTATATTTTGACAAATTGAAATAAATAGATTAAATATACTATTTTCAAGAAAATAATTTTATAAAAATTATTTTCACATTTAAAACTTTATATTGTGACCATATTTGATTTAAAGTTTACTCAAAGACTTTTGTCTATTTAATTACCAAATTTCTCTTATTTATTAAACGTTTAATTTATTAACCAAATAAATACTTATCCCCAATTCGAAGCCCTAGAAATACATGTATCCTAGAGTTATTTCCCTTACACATTGTCAAATTCTTTAGGTTGATACTTTGAGATAGTTCCAACACATATTTCGTTGTCCAAGTCCAATTTCAAGTTATTACGTGAACTGTGAGTATTCCTACCCCCTTTTTGCTTTTACACATTTTTGGGGTGTTACGTGTACACTATTACAATTTCAAATACAAGTTTACATTTTTACAATACAATTCTAGTACTATGTGCATTGCTTACAACGTGCTTTATGCTTAGACAATACATGTGGATTACATTTGTACTTAGTGAAATCATTAACATGGTACAAGCCGACCTTAACATTGGATAGCGCTATTTGGATTGACAACCCGCCTAGATTGATTCTCCCCCTTTTTCATCAGAGAATCCGTGGCCAGTGTTAAGTTATCATCCATTTATTGGTTGAGTACACTACAGTTCATACAGTACATTATACAGTCACAGGGTTGATTTCGCTCATTTGTTTGATACATGGTTTACATATTTGCACTGTAGCTTGCACTTGAATTGTATAACTTTTTGACCTACTATATATATCAAATCTAGGAATGCTCACCAACATTTCATATGTTGACCAAACCTATTTTTGTACATGTTTCAGGTGCAGTTTGATCTAGTGCTTTAGCAAGAGACATTTAGTGCTTTATTTCAATTCAGTTATTTCAATATTTACAATTCATTTAGACAATGTAATTTCCATTTCCATGTAAGACAATTTTGGATTATTCAATAATATTTACATTTTAGTACCATGAGCTTTTGAACAATCGTCACTACGTGGCACCTCGATGATTCCGCCATCGGTTGGGGTGTTACATCATGCATACTTTCATAGCTCATAACATAAATCATCATATTTCTTCCCTACATTACACACCATTCATTCAATAGTTATCAACATAGCAAATCATCACTTTCTTTTCAATGCACTCAACAATTAACTAAGAATGGTCTTGGATTACACCAAGATCAAGATCCACTTTCATCATAAGTGTAAAACAATATAACTAGTACAAGAATCAAGCATAGCCTTATGTAGTATCATGAATTATGGTTCCTCTAATGTCTATCAACATCTAGACACCTCCATTCTTCCTTAATTCATGTTTTTATACATACCCTAGTTTTCATCAACTCCAAAATTAACCTTAGCATCAAAATCTACCAAATAGAAGGTACCTTTGGGTTTGATTGACCTTAAATCATCCATTTTTGGCTCATGCAACAATTTCTCCTTGATTTCTCACTAGATTGAGCTTGGTAGTTGGGTTGGGGTTGAAACCCCTTTTTCTTCTTCCCTGATGATCGACCAAAACACACACCAAGTGTGTGTTTTTGGTGTTTTCATCCTATTTAACACTTTTTAATATGGACTTTGGGTATTTGCCAATTTCCACCCTCCAACTTATAACCTCTTGACTCAATATCATTTTTCTTAATCCTGCCCATCAACGTCTTTAAATGAAGTGGGTTTTCGGGGCGTTACACCTAAGCAACCAATTCTCTATCAAAGACTTAAGCCCTCTCCATCATTTTCTAGGAATCAAAGTCATTCCTACGCCTCATGATCTATTTATTTCCCAACTTCTCCACATTCAAGATATTCTTACCACCTTTAAAATGGATGGTGCAAAAGAGGTTCTCACTCCTTTAAGCACTTCCGACTCTCTTTCTTCCTTTGACTCCACCCCTAGTCGATCCCACTCCCTACCACCAACTTGTAGGCACTTTGCAGTATCTTGCCTTCACATGTCCCGACATCTCCTTTGCCGTCAATAAATTATCTCAATTCATGCACTCACCTAAACAATCACACTGGCAAGCTCTCAAACGGATACTCCGCTATTTGAAAGGAATGGTCGATCATGGGTTGTTCTTGAAACGCAATACTAACCTAAACTTGCAGGCTTTTTCGGACTCAGACTGGGGTGGTATTAATGATGGGGGACGGTCAACTATAGCATATCTCATATATCTTGGGTCCAATATCATCTCTTGGAAATCTGCTAGACAAAAAACTGTCTCGAGATTATCTACCGAAGCTAAGTACAAAGCACTCGCTAATGCTGCGGCTGAACTCTCATGGGTTAAAAATTTACTTGATGAGCTCGGGCTCCCAATTAAGAGCACCCCATCGCTTTACTGTGACAACACCGGAGCTACTTATGTATGCGCAAATCCTGTTTACCATTCCCGCATGAAACATATCGCTCTGGACTATCACTTTGGGCGGGAACAAGTCAATTCCGAGCAACTCAAAGTTCTTCATGTCAGCTCCAAGGATCAACTCGCGGATGTGCTCACCAAACCGCTTGCACGTGCACCCTTCCTATATTTTCGGTCCAAGATTGGAGTCTCCAATGGATCCTCCATCTTGCGGGGGCGTATTAACAACATAAATCAAGCCATCAATAATTAAAGATTACTCTTTTCTCATTTACCTAGTCAAGTCAAGATTATTGACTAAGTCAAGTCAAGTCAAGATTATTGACCCCATGATAGTTGCCCATGACTCATGCCCATGATTCATGCCTTTGTATTTACTTTGTAGCTTTTCATTCAACTTGTATTCCCTATATATTGTAATGTAAATCATTGTACACAACACAC
Source organism: Ambrosia trifida (assembly GCA_028751855.1). NCBI lineage: Eukaryota > Viridiplantae > Streptophyta > Magnoliopsida > Asterales > Asteraceae > Ambrosia > Ambrosia trifida. The sequence goes on from CM054123.1 coordinate 65,086,826, forward strand.
AATTTCAATACAAAAACCACTTCGTTTATACTAATTGCATATAAACAAAGTTTAAAAAAACGGAAACGACCCTTGAGACGTTTTCCCTTCACCTCGCGTGGCAAACCGAGGCGTAAGCCCGAGTCGGAATCAAAAAATAAATATAATAGCTATATATTTTATCCATTTTAAACCTGGCTTGTACGTGTGGTACGGTTTTGCGTTTATGATTTACAAGAAAAAGTGACCTTTGGTTCTTGACCTTAATCATCATCTTGATGCGTCTCTAATTAACACAAACTTATTTTTTTCTTAAGAGATTGTTTAACAATTTGATTTTATTATATTCATATTTTTTCTATTCAACTGGGTTCTTCATGCACACCATGTGTTTGGTTTTTTTGTTTAAGTGAATATCAAAGCACATACTTAAAAGAACTAAGTGTTATAATATCAACTTTGTAATCAATTTTTGTCTCCTTTTTTCTATTTTCTCTAAAGACATTTCATGTGTTACTATTGTATGATGGCTATGCTTGTGAAGCGTCGTATATGTTTCATGAGTTTTGACCACCTTCAACTATTTAATTTGGTATTACAAATAAAAAAAACTTAAGAATCACTCGCACAAGTCTGACCCTTGGCTAAGTAGATGATTAGCATGGTATAGTGTTTAGGGTGAGTCTTGGTTATTGTTAAGCGGGTTATAGGTATAGACCGAAAGATGGGAGAGTTGATTGGGTTGATAGTTAGTTTCAACCTCTACACATATATGTTTTGGCATTTACTTGAGAATGATGTGTGTTCCGCCAAATTCCACACACATGTATGTTTACGGCGTAACTGTATAAACTCAAATTTTCTTAATTTAATGTTTATTTATTTTTTTAACTAACTTTTTTCATTGAATTTTTTATAGGTTGAATGTTATAAAGAGGGAGGTTGTTGAGAAGTTGCTACTAACCTCAAACCAGTTGGGAAAAGGAGTCATTTCTCTGCGTTTTTTATGTGAGTTTTTGCTAAGACAATAGTTGACACGAATACGGAATTCCACCCTGTTTTCTACATGATTTTCATTGTGTTGAGCCCAAGCTCATTTCGTTTTGGCAGTTTGGTGTTAGATTTACTACTCATGTACTGCTAAGAATTATAGAAACTAATGTTGTGTTTTATTGATCTCATTTGCAGTAACTGTTACAAATAATCAATAATCTATGAGGACCAACTATTACATAATTTAAGGATGGTTTAACATTTAAATACTGTAATGTTATCTTAATAATTGGTAATTACCATTAACGTATAATACTATCTTTAACATAGCAAAATAAAAAATAAAAATTAGGTGTCCATGGAGTTGAAATAGGAAGTCAACTTCCATTATGATCACAAGAAAACCAGAAGACAATTTGCCTGTCTTAGTTATATATTTGTGTCCAAAATACGAACTTACGATGTGCAGCCATAATACGATAACTAATAATATATACATTATATCTCGAGAGGGTTGATAAATTGATAGAAAACAACTACCGTTTTGCAAGTTTTTGTCGCCGCTGCATCGCGCGGGTTTTCAACTTTTACGTTTAAATCATTAATAATGTGTAACTTTTCCTTTTTTTGACATAGAGAACAAAAACATTAAAGGCTCTGTTACGGACATATGTTAAGACATAGGAACAGCAAGCATAGAATTTCCCTGTTGCTTGACAAAAGGCAACAGTTAGCGGCTAATACCCCCTATCCCCTAAGGCCTAAGGGCATTCGCATCCCCTCTATCAAATCCATCCATCAAATTATACTAAAAATCATTACTTCACCCCTAAATATTCCCTCTCCTAATTAAAATAATAATATTTTTTTATATTTTTATCATTATATTTTCTCTCTCATCACTCACAACTATATACAAAAATATTAAAATATATATAGGGGTGAACAGTAGCTTTTCATATTTAGGGTGAAACAGTGCTTCCACCAAATATTTTCTCTCTCTTCCACTCACAACCACTTACACTCACCCCCATATAATTTGGTGGACACACTCACATACATTTGGTGGATGGGATGTGAGTGCTCCAAGCTAGATACGATGTATCCCGAGCTTTATCGTGAAATGATTGAAATCTCCAATTGATAAAGCATTACTTAGGATATTTTCAACTTGATCTTTAGCTCCAGAAAATTGCATTTCTAGATCTCCTATCTTTACTAAGCGTCGAATGATATGAAATTAATACCTTGTTTTTCTTATGAAAGCCTGGATATCCTTCGACTAGCTGATTTTTTATACATTCAAAGTTGTAATGCGAAGTTATTGATGTGGTTTGTAGTATACCTTGCAACTAGTTTATATTAAAATACATGAGAATCACGTTTCAATAGATTACTCAACGGTATTTGAATAGTATTTTTCCAACATGTACTCTGATAGATGATAGATTCCTCGTTTAGAATCACTTTAAATAATCAATAAATTATTATTATCGTACGCTACTTTTAATAACAAATCTAAAAGCCAAGATTACTCATCTAGTTATTCAAATAACTATCAACCGCGCTTTACCACGGAAATCTTATCAGTATGGTTCTATTTTATATGGTACCGACACATGCTAGAGAAACTAAAAAATAAATAAAAAAAATAAAATAAAATCGTAATATGATCAAAATGATATCTACACTTATAGGTTCAAGTCTACATAGCGCGGAGCTTGACATGTATCGCTTTGGTTTTGTTAAGATACAGGCACTCGCTATAGTAAGTGATATAGAAAACACAAAAAACAAGTGGTGATATTTTTACTTCTATATCTACTATAAGATCTAATAAAGACTCAATCTCAAATTTTGTCCTTTACATTTATATCAAATTTCAAAGACTGCTCTTTACGTTTAAAATTGATAAGTTATATACTTTATGTTTAAAACTCATACACGTTTTATCTTTTAACCCTAACTCAGTTTATTTTTACTATTGAGTTATGTCATGTACAAGTCATATGAGGGCAATTTAGTATTTTTACCTATATTAAAAAATATAAAAAGAAATACATAAGTGTTTCCCTATCTCTCCCCTCTCCCCACCCCCCCCCCCCCCTCCGCCCCTCTCCCCCCTCTCTTTCTTTTTCTCCCTCTCTCTCTCTCTCTCTATATATATATATATATATATATATATATATATATATATATATATATATATATATGTGCGAAAAAAATAAAAAAAATTAGGTTGCAATGGGTCAGGTTCGGATTCATATGTATGTCATAATTTTCAGGCTCGGGTTCGTATAAAATATTTGGGTTCGAGTCGGGTTGGACCTGCAAGCACGACCCGTTAAGCATCTCTATTCGTATATACCATTATTCTCTATATAACTCAGCTCTTCTTCCATAGCATTTAACCATTCCTTCTTCTTGGATTTTTCATAGTCGAGTGTTGGATCTGAAATACTTAATGCAAAATGAAGATTTAAGAAATCACAATGTGGGTCATTCACAACCTATGTAGTGGCGGCATATAGATCCTTCACAGTTCTGACCTTGGCAGGACCAGAAGAACTGCCAAAGCTGGAACCTTGTTCTAGTGCCCTTGCCTACACATTATCTGTTGGTTTCTGGCCCTAAACTCATACACACAACACACACTCTGGTAAAATATGTATGTGAATTTATGGCAATCTCTTATTTTATTATATTGAAAGTGGATAAAAAAACTACTACTTTACTATCTATTATAATAATTGAAAGCAAAAAATCTCACATGACACTCAAAGAAGGCATCCTCCCCATTGAGTGTGTCATGTGGCATGTTATGTGTCATTAAATGATTTTTAAAAAAAATTGGATTTTTCTCTCTCATGTTTCCTTCTTTAAATTTTTAAACGTTAATATCTTTTATATACGGGATTTTTTAAAGAAAACAAATTACACCAAATTAACGAGCGTTTTATTATCTTTCCAACGAGTACCATAGTGCAATATAAAAAACGGAGAAAAAAAACGACTATTTTTAGTGAGGTTTTGTTCATACAGGAGAAAAACACAAAGTCATATATAGGCAAGTCACTAATTATGTTCAAATTAGTAAATATGAATTCTATTTTCAACATGTGTTAGCATTAGAGTTGTACATTGTTTTAGGTTATGTATTAATATTAAAGTTATATATTGTTTTAGGTTAGGTGCTACCCGAAGCTTTCCTGCATGTAACTGTAAAGCGTATCATTCTATTTCATATGTAAAATTGATATGTCATATTAGATTTCTCAACTGCAGAACATTCTCAGGGTATAATATAGTTTATAATAAAGAAACAAACACTTGCACATAAAAGGTTACAACTGTCCTCTTTTGCAGCTAACTAATGTACACTTTGCAAATTACTCGGTCAAAGATCTACCCACTTCATTAACCAACACTTAGACAATGTACCCATATTTCCATGATCCAATTTCTGACCCGCTAATTTTTAACCTATAACCCGACTAATCAAGATTACCAACATTAACTACAGGGCTTTAACACACTGTTCCAGAGTTTCATTAAAGGATGGAAAAGAAAGGATTGTAAAGCAAATGAGAAAAAAATGTGTTCCGGAGTTTTTTGTAGGAGGGCAGGGGAGAGAATAAAGAGAAGGAAGATATTTTCTCTTCCATCCTTTAATAAAACTCTGAAACAGAGTGTAAGATTCAACATTGGAACCTTGTTCTGCTACACTTACCTTAACAACATGATGTGCCAATATAACGTTTATATCTTTTTTTGTTACATAATTATAATCCATTGCCTCCATATATTACCGTTCCGAGTGGACGTTCAATATAAATTGTGTTCAAAGAATCAAAACTATGTAATTACAAATTCAACATTAACTAGTTGTACTAGTATTTGTGCTACCAGCATCCTTCTGGGCATATAGGTTTTTTTTTATCGATAGCTATAGTTACCGTAACCAACTTAAACAAGACTGGCCGAGTTTCTACAACGTACAAGACTGGTCAAGTTTGTACAACGTAGTAGTACGAGGGCGGAATCCCAATAATTTTAAACAAACTAGGCCAATACAACTTAAAAATTTATATTAAATAAAATCCATGAGAAAAACGTTTTATAAAAAATAGGCTTTCAAATATAAATTATATAGGAGTGTTTGAACACTATTTCCATCATGTGCTTTGATGGATTCCTCGTGTAAAATATCATAAATTAATAATTAATGATTAAGTAAGTATCATTATAAGCTTAATTTAATAAGTAACCTAAAAGCCTCGATTTATTTATGCATTAGTTTTTTTTTTTTTTTTTTTTTTTTTAAACGGCAAATTTCTATTCTTATGAGACTTGAACCCATGATCAGTGGCGCAGGTTTGTTGGGGCGGGGAGGGGCGACCGACCCCCCCGAATTTTCGCTCATAAGTGCCGATTAAATAGTATCTGTATAGAAATTTTTAGGTATATACGTTTTCGACCCCCTGTTATTATTTTTTTTTTTTTTGAAAAAAATAGGTATATACGGTTTCGACCCCCCGTTTTTTTGAAAAAAAAATAGGTATACGGTTTCGACCCCCGTTGGCCCATTTTAAGAGGTAAAACCCAAGTGTTTGATTTAGCCAATTTATTTTTCTTGATGATTTTTCTTTAGAAAAACCCAACTTCAAAGCCCACTTGAAAAACCTAAACCCAAAAAAACTTTTAACAAAAAAAACCCTCTGTCCCTTCTCAGCTCCTCTGTTGTCTGTTCATCTATGTCGAAAAAAAACCCCTCGTCCCTTCTCAGCGGTCAGCACTCTGTTGTAATTTGTAATTTTTCTTCATTGAAAAATCAATCAAAGTTCATTGTGTATGTGTCTCCATCTGACCATCCAGGTACTGTATTTTATTTTCATAATTCATATTGAATATAAATTATGTAATATTTGCAAATGTTTTGTTGAGTCATGACTGTGTTGTGTTGTCTGTTGAATGTTGATGTTGTCACGTTGATACAAATGGCGATTTGGCGATGGTTTTTTTCCTTTAATCTGTTGAATGTTTTTTTCCTTAATTTAATGTTTATGTTATTATTAGATTATACGATGGGGAAGAATAAAAGCATAACATCTTTTTTTAAAAGAGTGAATGAGGAACAAGTAGAGGGAACAAATAATGAAAATATAAGTAAATAGTATCGTGATTTACATAGAAAGAGAAATTACTGAAAACTTTGATTCGGAGTCCATAATTGAAGAATTTAAAAATCTTAAAAGTTGTCAGGCTGAACTGTAATTCTTCGTCCAAGTACCCACGCTTTGTCTCATTTTTAATATTTTAGTGTGTTTGTTCAATTTTTTGTTAAACGATGCTTAGAACTTTGATATTATTGTATTTAATGTTTGACTCGACCCGAATCGAATCGCTGACCCGAACATATAATAGAAAAAAAATTTAGGTCTCGTTTCGTGACTGGTTATTTCGGACCCCCCGGACCAATTTTTCAAGCTTCGCCACAGCCCATGATCTCTACCTTAAGTGTTCTAGAAGCTTTGCTTTTACTATTGGGCCACCATCCCAATGGCTATTTATGCATTAGTTATTCACATATTAATTTTCAAGTAAATGGATATTTTGCACCAACTGGCCATGTTAAGTTTAACAACAAATAAATTTTACAAAAGGTCAGGAAGGAATTTTCCAGGACTGAACAGTTCAACAAAAGTTGGTTTTGACAAATCAAAACTGAGATGTCACAAGTGTCAGAAGTTGGGACACTTTGCTAGAGAGTGTAGAAGCTCTAGCTATAACCAACCCCAGTCTGGAAACCAAACTAACCCCAATTAGAATAGGAATATAGGAACACAAGGAAGTGCACATTTTGTACAGGCACAAGCTCCACAAATCCAATATGTGCCTCAAATACAATATGTACAGATGCCTGTTCAACAACAGAGCCAACAACAGATGCCTTCCAGTCCTGCTGCTCAACCTCCACAAACTCAACAACCCTCCCAACAAAGTTTATTTACTTCAGGGTTTGTTAATTGGAGCAGTCTTCCATATGACACAACAGAATGCAATCCTGATGCAGACAATAAATTGTTTGACATCAATTGGGGAGAACCTGATAATGGTAGAAAGAATTTTGCCTTGATGGCTTTTGAGGGATGCTCCTCTAATTATGCTTTATCTCAGGTATCACAAGAATCTCTTTTGAAGCTTTGATCAAAATCATGCAAATCTTTTGCTTTAATAAGAGAAACAAATGTGCACCTACAAGGCAAAGCCAATGACTCAGAGAGAAAATTAACTCAAATGAAATGTGATTTAGAAAGAAAACTTGCTTTAAAGACAGAAAAAAAATTCTAAATTAACAAATAATGCTATTGAAACCCAAGCACAAATAAAAAGCATCATAGAAAACCTAGGAAATGTCAGAAAAGAGCTTGTTGACACCTAGGTTGACGGTGAAAAATGGGTCGAGTCATGTTGAGGTTACCAAATGCTGCTTAACAAACAAACTGCATCAAATGTTAAGATTAGCATTGGGTACAACCACACAGAATCACCAACTGATTTTACTCCAAAAACTGTTGATGATGGGAGTAAAATAGTTAAAACTTCTAATATGAAAGTCTGCACATCTTTTCATCAGAACTTTCTTAAGAATGAAAAAGAAAGTCCTGCAAAAGTAAATTCAACTGACATTAAGCCATTAGTAGTTTAATCCACAGCAGGAGTTGAGACTATGAAAACTACTGCTGACCTAATTCAAAATCCTGATATTGTCAGTACTTTGTCTTCCAAAACTCCTGAAATTTTGAAAGGAAAGGCAAAATCATGTGAAATATGTGGTCTGTTTAACCACATAACAGAATTTTGCAGATACAGAAAAGGAAATCAGTACAATAAGAAGATCTTACAACTAGTTGTGGGAAAACAAATCAAAAAAGATTTTGAAAATACTTTCTATCCCAACAAACAACAACCATGTAACATCTTTTCTCAGAAAAAACAAGAAGTTGATATTGGAGCCATTGTATCTGTGATGTACAACTTGCAGCTGCAATGTATTCAGCTTCAGCAGTTGAAGTTGCAACAGATGTTTGCTTCTTTGATTGCCAGGACACTAGACAGTTTCCCAAGAATTGACAACCACCAGATGTTGATTTTCTTGACATTTTGCACCATGCATAGTCACTATCTGAAAAAGCTGATAACTTGGTATTGCTTGAATCAGGATACCAAATTCCAAGTGTAGGAGTTCCTTTCAGATATGTGAAGATTCTTTTGACTGCAATGAGGTGTGATTCCCTAGGAGCTAATTGATATCTAGCACAGACACATGCTGAAAACATAATATCTGGTCTAGAAGCAGTTAGATACAAAAGGGAACCTATCATACATCTATACATGGTTTGATCAACTTGTTTTCCTTGATCCTCTGGTTCAACTTGTGTGGTAGGTGTCATGGGAGTGGAACATGATTTACAGTCTTGTAAAGAAAATTTGTTCAATAATTCATTAACATATTTTGATTGATGTATAAAAGTTCCATTAGTTTGTTGTTTAATCTGCAGTCCTAAAAAGTACTGCAGTTCTCCCATTATACTCATCTCAAATTTTGATTGCATGAGTTTCTAAAATTCATCACACAATTTTGTGTTTGTTGAACCAAATATGATATCATCAACATAAATTTGAACAAGTAAGACATGATTTCCAACGTTTTTAATGAAAAGAGTTTTATCAATGGAGCCTCTTGTGAAGTTATTTTTGAGTAAAAAGTTGGAAAGTGTTTCATACCAGGCTCTTGGAGCCTGTTTGAGCCCATAAAGAGCTTTGTCAAGTTTGTACACCCACTTAGGATGAGAAGGATCCTCAAACCCAGGTGGCTGACAAACATACACTTCCTCTTTGATTTTTCCATACAAAAATGCACTTTTAACGTCCATTTGAAAAACTTTAATTTTGTTGGAAATGGCATAGGCTAGAAATAATCTGATGGCTTCAAGCCTTGCAACTGGAGCAAAGGTCTCATCATAATCAATTCCCTCTTCTTGAGAGTAACCTTGTACTACCAGTCTTGCCTTTTTCTTTATAATCATACCAGCTTCATCTAGTTTGTTCCTAAAAACCCATCTTGTGCCAATTGGTAGCTTGTTTGGTGGTAAGGGACAGATTTGCTAAACCTGTTGCTTCTTGAACTGAAGCAACTCATCTTGCATAGCTTCCACCCAAAGTTGGAAAGCTGGTTTCTTGTGAGAACACCTGATGCAATATCACCCATGATTTGTTCAAGTGGATGATCTTTGTGATCAATCAATTGTTGTAAACCACTGACAAGTGTAGGTCGCTCTTGTACTTCATCAAACAAACCACTGAGGTTAATATTATCTGGTTCAGCTGTTTGAACATCTTCAGTAGTTGTAGGAGCTGAAGCAGATGTTTGAGTTTGTACATCAGCAGTTGGTGAATCAGAAGTTTGTGAAACTTCTGATGGTTTGAAAGTTGACTTAATGACTGTATTAGGAGTCCATAGTGCTGGATCCTCATCATCAAACCTTTGATCACCATGATAAGTAGGTTTAGATGAAGTAACAGTCTTTTCAGGTCCAAAGTGGAAGCTGTCAAGGTCAAAGAGTTTAGCAGGATGTGCTGGAATAAGAGTGTGTTTTGACTCATTGAACTTGACATTCAGTGTTTCTTCTACTATCTTGGTTCTTGAGTTAAAAACCTTGTAGGCTTTTCTAGTGGAAGAGTAACCAAGAAAATAACCTGAATCAACTTTAGTAGCAAACTTTGAAATAGAGTCTTTAATGTTTAGAATGAAACATTGACATCCAAAAGCCCTGAAAAAGGAGATAAGAGGCTTTATGCCATGAAGAACTTCATAGGCAGTCTTGGAGTGTCTCTTGTTGACAAGGACTCTATTTTGAACATAACATGCAGTGTTAACTGCTTCAGCCCAGAAATACAATGGTAGGCCTGAATCAGCTAACATGGTTCTTGCTGCTTCAATCAGTGTTCTGTTCTTCCTTTCTACCACACCATTTTGTTCAGGAGTTCTGGGAACACTGAATTGTCTAATAATCCCTTTAGACAAACAGAATTCATCCAGAGTTTTGTTCCTGAACTCTGTCCCATTATCACTTCTAATGGCTTTGACAGATAGAGAATATTGTTTCTCTACTTGTAGAATGAAGAACTTGATGATTTCAGCTGCCTCATCCTTGGAGAATAAGAAGAATACCCATGTGAATCTTGAATAGTCATCAATGATGACCAAGCAATACTTCTTCTTACCAAGGCTCATGATTTTTACAGGCCCAAATAATTCCATATGGAGTAGTTGAAAACATGCAGTTGTTTTTTATTCTTCAATAGACTTATAGGAGGACTTATGCTGGTTTCCCTTCAAACAGGATACACAGTGTTCTTGACACTGGTATACTTTCAAAGGTAGACCTCTGACCAAGCACATTTTTGTGACTTTATTTATGGTTTTAAAGTTCACATGGCCAAGTCTCCTGTGCCAGAGATCAGTCTCTGAAGTTGATGCCTTTGAGAAGAAACAGGCAGTGTTGTTCAGTACTTTGTCCTTTTCAATGTCCACTGCATAGACATTGCCACATCTTTTGGCTATCAACAAAGTATGATCTTCAATGATCTTCTCTATCAACTTCTGGCCTTCTAGTGATATGATCTTGCATGTTGTCTTTGTGAAAAAGGAATAATATCCTTTATCACACATTTGAGACACACTTAGCAAGTTGTACTCAAGGTTTTCAACCAGATTGACCTTGTGAAACTGTATTTTGCCAGAGGAGACATTGCCATGTCCTAGCACATATCCCTTGGCATTGTTCCCAAAGGATACAGATCCTTCTCTTTGGCTGATAAAATTGTTTATCAGGTATCTGCATCCTGTCATGTGCATTGAGCCTCCATTGTCCACATACCAAATGCTATTTAAGCCTCTGGAGACTCTCTGCACAAAGTAGCAAATTAGTTAGATTTAGGAACCCAAGCCAGTTTGGCTTTGGGTTTGCTCTTGAGAACATTAACAGTTTGTTCTTGACCAGGTTGAGGAATCCATGTCTTTTTGGCAATGGATTTTTCATTAAGAGCAATGGTGGTATCCTTTTGAGGACCACAATCAACACTGGTCATCAATAGTTGTACCATGTTCATGAGATCTTTTATCTCAGCAGTTTGTGAAACTGCTGATGATATAGGTCTAACTACTGAAAGAGAATTTTGAGAAAAAGACTTTTGTTGAGATTTTATCTTTTTTTGAGAAAAGGTGTTTACTGGTTGGTGTTTCCTGGGAGAAAAAGTTTCTTTAAAATCATTTTTGATTTGTTTTCCCACAACCAGTTGTGAAATTTTCTTGTTATACTGAATCCCTTTTCTATATCTACAAAATTCTGTCTTGTGGTCGAATAGACCACAGATTTCCCATTCTTTTGCCTTTTCTTTTTCATTTAAAGGCAAGTTTCTGACTGTCTTGATTGGTTTTAGGTCATCAGTAGTTTTCAGGTTCTCAACTCCTGATGTAGATGAAACTACTGATGGCTTAAAGTCAGATTTTAGCAGTACTTCTGAAGAACTTTCTTTGTGAGTTTTTAGAAAGTTTTTATGGAAAGATGTGCATTCTTTCTCTTCAGAAGTTTCACCTGAAACAATTTTTCTCCCATCTTCAGTAGTTTTGGGGGAAAAATCTGTTGGTGTTTCAGTGTGATTGTACCCTATGCGAAACCTAACATTTGAAGCACTTTGTTTGTTTAGCAGCAGTTGGTACCCCTTACAAGATTCTACCCATTTTTCACAAGTGACCTTCGTGTCAGCAAGCTCTTTTCTGACATTTCCTAGGTCTTCTATCATTATTTTAAGTTGTGCTTGGGTTTCAATAGCATTGTTAGTTAATTTAGAATTTTCTTTTGCTTTTGCAGCAAGTTTTCTTTCCAAATCACATTTCATCTGAGTGAATTTTCTCTCAGAGTCATTTGCTTTGCCTTGTAAGTGCACATTGGTCTCTCTTATGAGAGCAAAAGATTCTTTACATGAAGTTGAACAAAGTTTTGTTAAAGATTCTTTTGATACCTGAGACAGGGCAGATTTTGAGGTGTAGCCCTCAAATGTCATTAAGGCAAAATTCTTTCTGCCATTGTCAGATTCTCCCCAGTTGATGTCAAACATTTTGTTGTCTGCATCAGGATTACACTCTGTGGTGTCAAAAGAAAGACTACTCCAGTCAACATACCCTGAGGTGAACAAGCTTTTTTGTGAGGGTTGCTGAGTCTGTGGAGGTTGTTGAGCAGCTGGAATGGGAGGGATTGATTGTTGGCTCTGCATCTGTTGAGCAGGCATCTGTACATATTGTACTTGTGGCACATATTGGATTTGTGGAGCTTGTGCCTGTACAAAATGTGCACTCCCCTGTGTTCCATTATTTGTAACACCCCAACCGATGGCGGAATCATCGAGGTGTCACGTAGTGACGATTGTTCAAAAGCTCATGGTACTAAAATGTAAATATTTGATAATTGAATATCGTTTTACAACATGTGAAAATAAATACACAACAAAAAATTGAGATAATTGATTTGTTTAGTCTAAGTCCAAAGTCCTATGTGAAGCGTCGAGCAGCTTATCCTGAAACATGCACGAAAATAAATTTGGTCAACATATGATGTTGGTGAGTATTACCTAGCTTTGTACATATAGTATAAGTTTTGAAAAGTGGTACAATTCATGTGTCTAGCATCACCAAGGCATTATGTAAACACGCAAGTAACCAAACAAGACAAATGTAAAGTTCATAAGATGAAATTGATAATGAGCACCCTAACACGTGTCAAGTCTAAAAGAGCACCATAACATAAGTTATATCTAAATGAGCACCGTAACATAAGTTACGTCTATATGTAAAGAGCACCATAACATAAGTTATGTCTAGATGTATGATTTTGCACGTAAGCTACATTCATGTTCAAACATAAGGCACAAGATAAACAAGACACGTATATGAATTGTAAATGAAGAAAATGTATATGTAACTGAATATGAAGGTTTTGTATACTTGTGCATGAATCACCCCAAAAGTTGTAAAAGCGAAAAAGGGGATAAGTAATACTCACCTTAGCAAGGTGTTAAGTCTTGTGGGATTGAATAAGTGTAATCCAACGTTGCCAAGTATCACCATATGTATAAAGTAATAAATAAGTCTTAAGTCTATCTAGTCTATAAGTATTTTCTAGGGTTTCGAATTGGGGATAAGTATTCGTTTGATTAATAAATTAAACGTTTAATAAATAAGAGATATTTGATAAATAAATAAACAAAAGTCTTTTTGTAAATTTAAATCAAAGATGGTCACAATATAAAGTTTTAAGTGTGAAAATAATTTTTATAAAATTATTTTCTTATAAATAGAATATTAAATCTATTTATTTCAAATTGTCAAAATATAACTTTAATATTTAAAAATATTAAAATTAAAGAATTTATAAATTAAAAAAATGTATTTCTGTTCTAAATGGATAGAAATAATTTATTTAAAATTTTGGTGCAAAAATATTGAAAAATGAATTTATTATGATTTATTTATGATTAAAACTAACAAAAATTGATTAAAAATATTAAATAAATGATATTTCAGAATTAAAAATCATTTCAGAAAATTCTAATGTTATATAAATCTAGAATAATTTTTGTGGAAATTTATATAATTGTTTTGATATTTTTATAGAATTTTATAAATAAAATAGAATAAACTTGAATTATTTATTATATATATTAAATAAATAATTTTTGGAAAACTAAAAGTTGTATGTTCAATTTTTCTACAAGGATAATATAAAATAATTTTTGTAGAATTTATAAAATAGTTTTAGTATTTTAAAACGAATTTTAAAAAAAAATAAGAGAATATATATATAAGTTTAAATGAAAAAAATGTTTTGTTGATGCCAAGAATCGAACCCGGGTCTGGGACCGGTTCGGGTTTTAATCACAAGCCTAGCCACCAACTGGGCTAGACCCTGAGAACGTTTAAACTCGGTTTGAATTAATTATATAATTATGTTGAACTTGATTTATAAACATTTTAAAAGAGATGAATAAAAACGTTTGATGTGGGATTCGAACCCTGGCCGTAGGCCGGTCTCAGCTCGCGTCTACCAACTGATCTATTGATCAGTTGGTATTTGATTTCGTTTGTCATAATATAAGTATAGATACGATTCTGGTTCATCTTCCCCAATATAAAGCCATCGAGCCCTAGTTTTCTAATCCAACAAATTAGCAACCAATAACCCCAGTTACCATAGGGTTATTGGTCGGAAAATGCCGATGAACAGAACCCTATAAAGAATTAATACCTTTGAATCAGAAACGAGAACCAACGTTTGGTCAATGGCAAAGTCAAACGTGCGACGTCTATGCAGATTAAGAAGGGTTTTTAGGAAAATTGAGAGTGAGGGTAAGTAATTCGGCACAAGGAGATGGTTCGGAGATCTCAATTTATACTAACATCGCGTAAATGGAAGGTTTGAATGTTTGACCAGAGCTTGGTCAAACTGTGCGAATTGGCTTCATTACGAGCTGTAATCATGCGAATTAAGGACTGGATATGGATGGTTTGATTGCGTCGTTCATTACTGCACATTCCAATTTGATTATGCTTTCCAATTTTAGCTCAATTAGATGGTCAAAGGTGGTGTTTGACCGATTGTTGATGTGGGTGATGGCTGGTCGCGTAACAGCAGATGAAGGAAAGAAGGAGTATGGGCCGGATTTTGGGGCTTTAATCTGGGCTTCGAGAATTTAAAAAAAAAAAAAAAAGAAAGGTGGACTCATGTTTTTAAAGGAATTGATTTGGGCTTAGGTGGGGATAGTGGGTTTGGTTTGGGTTATGTTAATGGTGAAGGATGTATGGTTTTAGAGATTTAGTGTTTGATTATTATTATTATTATTATTATTATTATTATTATTATTATTATTATTATTATTACTATTATTATTATTATTATTATTACAGATAAGGATAAAATGCGACGTACAAGATAGGAGGTACGAAATAAAATATATATATATATATATAATAATTATAAAAGTGACGGATGTCACATTATTCCTATTATAACTAGGGTTATACAGATTTCCAGACTGAGATTGGTTGTAGCTAGAGCTTCTACACTCTCTAGCAAAGTGTCCCAACTTCTGACACTTGTGACTTCTAAGTTTAGATTTGTCAAAACCAATTTTTGTAGAACTGTTAAGTCCTGGAAATTTCCTTCCTGACCCTTTGTAACATTTGTTTGTTTTGATACTTAACATGGCCAGTTGGTGTAAGATGTCCATTTCTTCTATGTCATCATTGATGAAATTTTTTAAATCATCAATGATGAAACACATGTTATCAACATTTTGACTGTTTTCTTCATTATCATAACCTGGGAATATTCTTTCAGATGAGATCCCAGCAGTTATGTCAATTTGGTCAAAAGATCCAAAACTATTTGAACAAGTAGGTGAATCTTGTCTCAATAGTGTTGTACTACCTGGTAGATAGTCATCAGCAGTTTTACCAGAGCTTTGTAATTTCTTCTTTTGATCGATTTCTCTTTCAAAAGTTAATAATCTCCCATGTAATTTTGTAAGAATGAGGGAACTAAAGTCTGGTGAAAATCTTAAGACTATAGAATATGTTTCCCATTTTTCAGGTAAAGACCTTAAAAGTCTATGAAGCATAGATACAGTTGTATAGGTCTGACCATTTAATTTTAGCTCAGATATTAATGAGGAGAATTTTTCAAATTGTTGAGTTAAAGTTTCCCCATTTATGTGAGCAAAAGTTTCATATTGTTGAGCCGGATTTCTCTGGTGTTGGCAATCACCTCTTTAGTTCCTCCAAACTGTTCTTTGAGGCAATCCCAAAGCTCTTTGGCACTATCACAATGTAATAGGCCAGAGTAGATTTCATTTGGGAGTGTCATTGCCAACATAGAGAAAGCTTTAGCATCAAGCTCAAGTTTTAGGAAATCATCATCTGTATAGTCTTTTAGGTCTTTTGGTATTTCTTCTTTAGTTTCAAGATTGATATTTACTGGTTTGTGAGGACCATATATCACAGATTTCCAGCAACCAGTGTTGGTCTGTGATAATGTATGTGGCATTCTCCTTTGCCATATATTATATTCATTTCTTACTACATAGCAGGTTTATTGGCAGAACCAGTATTATGAGGATCCATTTTAAGGAGTATTGATTTGTCAAATATCTATTAAAGTGATGGATGTTGATAAAAGTGAACTTTTAATCCTTTATTGAATATCAATAAGAGCCTGTGTCTGATTCTCAATGTGTTAGATTGATATGTGATCAGATAAACCAGTGTTCTGATACCAATTGTTGGATCAGTAACGCTCTTGATGTATTGCTTGCTAGTGAACACTTATGTGTTTAGCAAGTTTAATCAGATTTGCACAGCGGAATGATAAGTAAGGTTACACTATCAACAAGAGTTATTACTCCCCCTGGATGTTTGAAAACTAAAGACAAGTATTTAATGAGAATCTAAGTATAGAATGAGAATGAATACTTAAAACAGATTCTAACAACTCAGTACTTGTGACAAGAAGATATCAAACAAGCAGGGCATATAGGTCGATGAATGAACTAAAGAAACTATCAACCAAAGACCTGCTTACAATCCAACACTTAGAACCACAGAAAGGGTCTCTTACTGATGATCAACTGAACCAGCTCAAGAATTCCATGTTCAAAGGAATATGGAAAATTGTGAAGGACAGAAAAGAACAATAAGGAATTAGTAAGGTTTTGGCTTCATCAATCCAGGGGGAGATTGTTAGGACAAAAAGGATTGGTGAAACCACTTTTGCAAACCTTAGTCTAATTCACTTCTGTCAAAATACTCTAAGTATAGAACTGCTGAAGAAGAAGGATCAAACTGCTGAAGAAGAGATTCAGAAGTGCTGAAGAAGAAAAGTCATCAGAAGTTCTGAAGTTCAAACCAGACACTTCTACTGAAGAACTACTGAAGACAAACTACTCATCAGTAGTTTGTCATTCATCAGTACTACATGAAGATCTTTTCCACCGCCTTTGTATATCAGTAGTTTATTACTTTAGTATTTCTTTTTGCTTTATGTACAAGTTCCAAGACTGCAACTTGTTGCAACTTGTTTCTGAACTTGCTTTTGGCAAGGTTCATGTATTTGTAAAGTCTATAAATAGAAGGGTTCATCCCTGACGTGTGCGTAACTATACATATTTTACAATGGATTTTAACACACGTTTTGCTTTAATATTTATAAAAATGGTTTAGACCTTAATATTAAAACACACACAATAGGGCAAGTGTACCCTGTCATATATGTAGTAACGTACAGATAAGAACCAGATATCGATCCATGGACGCGCGCGGAGCAATTGTACTAAAACTCTGTCCCCGATTTACCAGTAGGAAAAGATAAGTTTGAGTTTTGTTTAAGACTAAATTAATTCTAAAACATGTAAATAACTTAACTACGACTCCAAATAGAAAATATAACTATATAAGCTGTAATACGCCAATCCTAGCATGTCATCTATATAAGAAATAAAGGCGTGATCAACATTCCCATTTTCCGACAGTTAGTGTCCCTTTCGGGCATCCTAACATGACAACTATATGGAAAGCTAACGCGAATACACACGTTAGCCACCTCAAGTCGTTTATTAGCGCGCAGCTGATATGATCTCATGAGAATCTTTAAAGAAGGGTTAGTATCACCTTTCGGGAGTCCTCAACCGCACTAGCAAAGGAAAGCAATACCGAATACACAATACGACCACCGAGACTAGCATAAAGTAGAGCATTTCACAACCTATTCCATTTTACTAACTTTGAACACAAATCTACTAAGATCGCTATTTCTACCAAAATAACTAGCAAAGATCATTAACCGCGTCAAAGATTAGTAACAACACCATTAAGCTTTTTAAACTCTTTTACGTGCCGGTAAACATTAACCGTGTCAAAGATTAATAACAACACCATTAAGCTTTTTAAACTCTTTTACGTGCCTGTAAACATTTATAATCATTATCCGAGTGACTTTAACCAAACCAATACCCGGTTACAGTTTCATGGTGTAAACTTTATTAACAAGTTAACTAGTTTACTACCGGATGATTAAACGGACGGTTTTCTCAACAAGTAGTCCGCCTAACACATTCGATAATCATCAAAGTCATCCGAACACAACTACAAATCTATCAACAACGAAACAAGGTTGCATTATGATCATCAAGATTCAAACATGAAAAACGCCAAATTTATACAAAACTTGATTTCACGCAAATGATTGTTTTAACTACTAACTACTACTAATGTTCTTGCCCGTAGGCGTACGATTAACTAAAATAACATCAATGTAGCAAACAAAATCAGATTTGGATCTAAGAAAGCTTAAAGGATCAAACCATAAGATTGCTAAAGAGATGGATTGGATGATGAAGGATGGAACGGATGGATTCCCGAGCTTGTTCCACGCCTATGCAGCACTTCGTTAGCCCTGAAAATCGCCAGAAATCGCCCCCCAAAGATCCAATATTTGATCAGTGGGCTGAATGGGGGTTTTATAGAAGAACAGGGCCTTCGAGCGGCCGCTCGAAGCCTGTGAGCGGCCGCTCACTTTACAGCCAAGTGGACCAGTTGCTCGATTGCTGACGTAGGCCTTCTAGAATGTTTCTGGAAATATCAGGATGAGCGAGCGGCCGCTCGGAGAGAGTGAGCGGCCGCTCAATGAGAACAGCACGACAGCGCGATCTTTAAAATTGCATATAAAATCGTAGAAAAATCGTTAGGAGGTGTTCTTTATATGCCTGGAAAGCTCTCGGAGCGTAGAACAATTCCTATTTGAAAGTCGAAGTCGGATTTTGGGTTTTAGAAGGGGTAAAAATGATCCGAACAACTGCTGCGCAAAAGTTCTCCTGATAAAGGGCCGAAATCCTTGTTTTTCTTCGGGTTTGCTTCCGGGACATCGTTTAAGACCTGTAATCATAAAGATACCAAATAAGTACCAATTCCTGTGTATAAGGTCAAAAACGTCTGAAAACGGGAGTTAAACGGGGACTTTTATATGTGTAAATTAACGTATATCAAACCTCCCCACACTTGAACTTTGCTTGTCCTCAAGCAAACACTTAAACAGAAAATAAACGAAAAACTCGCCAAGTGGCAACAAAGGCAAAATATAGCCTGTACAGATGATAATAGACAAGCCAACAAAGATATATAAACAGGTGATAAGATAATTAAAAAGCAACGACTCACTTCCGATCTACAAGCACGCTAACCCGTACACGACTCACAATGTTCACACACACTCGGTTTTATTTATGATACATACGTGTAATGTGTATGTGTAAATCGCTCCATTGCCAAGACAATGAATCGTGCAATATCATAAGCTTGTCAAAAAATCTAGTCTTCACCAACTAACGTGTGAAAAAGCACAAATCAAGAGGTCTTTTACGGGTTGTAATGTTAGGCAAAGGTAAGGGTGCGGAATGGATATTTAAAGTGACAAATCGGCTAAAACCCGGCGGTTATGTCTAAATAATATCAACTAATACAACTGTACAAAACAAACGCGAATATAGGCGATTTTTATTTTCAATCGAGCTAACTTATAATTCTTAACTTTAAAGCTCTAAAAACTGCTCGCATACTGCTAATGCACCCTATTTTAGGGTGTTCTATTTTTCTGGATTTTTTTTTTTTATTTTTTTTTATTTTTTTTTATTATTTTTTTTTACATATATATATATATCTATGATATATATAATGAACTGAAACTGATTATATAATCAACAAATGGGTTCTAAAAATATAAACCCGAACACGAACTATTTACAACACATAAACTAGTAGAACAATAACCTAAACCGAGTTTTAACACAAAAGGTTTAAAAGAAAAAGGTTATTTGGTTTAGTGGAGAAATGGTGTGGTAAATAAGAAAAAACACGGGATTAGGTTCAACATGGTTAACTAGTGGATAATATATTGGTGCGGGAAACAGATAGAACGAAAAGAAAAGGCTAAATCAAAAGGGTATCCTAAATGCCTCAATCATGTTCGTACAATCTCACACGTATCTGGTCTAAACAAGTATACTAGTGACAAGTTCTAAACTGCACAAAACATCCGGCTCACTCGCAAGCATGTCAAAGAAATGTAATCTATTCTAAGGCTCAAACGCTCACGTAACCGGAAGGAAATGGGTGCAAGTGTACGAATATAACACGCTCGTATCTCATCTGTTTGTCGCGCCTCGAGTTGTCTTTATCAAAATTTAGTTAGGCTTGATGTTTATATGAGAATATATACATATATGTACTTTTAAAGGATTTTTTTTTTTTACACACACATATATATATATATATATATATACAAGAGGACAAACACGATTATAATCCCTCCCCACACTTGAACTTCACATTGTCCCCAATGTGACAATAGAAAGCGTTTATTAATTAGCTATCTATAGTGGGAAAAAGGAGAATAATACTCCCCTGGTATCGAAGAAACTCCCGGGTAAATGGACGGCATGAGCCCCGATAACGGTGCTCGCCAGTTCCCTGCAACATGAACATTCTTGACAAAACAAACTCATCAAATACACCCATTCATAGTCACGCTTATTCAAACAAACCAAAAATTACTGAAACTTAAAATGCGGAAAAGTAAATAGTTCAAGTACCAAAAACAAAATAAATCCATGGGTGCTTGCACCCATATACAGTACCAACAGGAACATCATAAACAAAATAGTACCATCTTACCAGCAATTCTTCAATCCTCATCATCATGGCGAGTCCCTGATGATCCCGCTGCATCACCACCTCGCCTCCGCTTGTCCCCCGGATGTCCCCTCTGTGGGGGATTCCCAAAATGGTTTGGGAAACAAGCATGAAATTCAGAGACAAGGTAGTCTAGGGTCGCCCCTTGATGCTGTAGGGACTCGCCATGCTGGTATAAAGTGTCGCGCGTTTCTGTTCTGAACGCGCCAAACTCATCATAGAAGTCCTGAGGATGCTGGTAGTAATACTGGTGCTGGTGAGGCAGTAGAGGCTCCTGCGGGTGTGGCTGCTGCTGCTGCTCATGTGGCAGCTGTACTGGTGACTGCTGCTGCTGTGGTGGCTGCTGCTGCTGTGGTGGCTGCTGCTGTTGTGGTGGTGGAAGTGGGTCCCAGATCACATTATTGTGCCCTTTTAACCGGCACCTCCCATCTTCATACTCATGGAGGATCCCCATGTGTCTGAGTGTATCTAGGTCGACATAGGATCCTCCTCTAACCCGAGTAAGGGTGTTCGTTGCTGCCTTAAGGACACCCATTGATCTAGCAAGCGCCGTCACATATTCTCCACCATAGATCATACTGCCCGGTTTCCCCCCTGCTGCTGTAGTAAGAAAATAAGCTAGTAATGCAGCTAAGTTAACCGGTTGGTCACTTACCAGGGCGTACAAGAATAATAAATCTGGAGTGGGGCAGTTGGTGGAACTTTCTTTCTTTGCAGCCACCGTTCCACAGAGAACCTTTTGGAATACACGAAGCAATGGGTCAATAATCTTAGTCGCTTTTGACCCTTGGGGGTTGTATTCTTGAAGCCCCGTCAGTTGAGCCCAAAAATTGTTTCGCAATTGGTTGTCGTCGGGGAAGCTATACATAGCTTCATTGAAGCTATCATCGTAGATCTCTTCCTCGGTATAAATCCCTAAGTGGTGACCCAGCTCCGCGACTGAAATGTCGCGCCAGATGCCACCAAGGCGAAACTGCAACCCATGTATCCCATTTGCTTGAAAATTCCGTTCTAAATGCTTTCTTGGCCTTCGATAGGTCAAGGTGGAGAAGAATTCAAGAGTTATCTCCATGAAGACCGGTTCGTTTATTGAAAGCAGGTTCTCTAGTGGCTGGTCCATCCATTCCCTTAGCCGCTCCTCTTGATTTACCTCAGCTAGAGTATCCCAACAAAGCCTACGCGGAGTGGCAATCATATCCCTTCGCGCATTTAGCTCTTCAAACTTCTCTAGACACCCGCGTTCTTTCGGGTTCGACGGGTCAAATCTCAAAAAGCGGTGCACCATCTGCATCAAAATGCTTAAATATGTCAGTTTTAATCAAAGGAATAGGACCCGGACCCAAAACACGACAAACAAAAAAAATAAAAATTCATCACAGAAGCATTGAGCGGCCGCTCAATGGCATGGAGCGGCCGCTCACAGGACTCTGCGCGCCAAAATTTGTTTTGCAGCCCCGTTTTTCGATCCTGTGCACTGGCGTTTTCCCGGTTTTCAGTGTTTTAGCCAAATGCACTCAAAAAGCGGCCATTCAAGCACTTGATTTTTGAAAAATTATTAACTTTGGCGCTTGAATGGCCGAACTTGCGCAATTATGAAGTTTTAAAGCGAATTTGGGATTTTAACACCTACGCGCCCTTCACTTTGCAAATCACCTTAACTTTAAGTCATTTAGCGCAAGGTGTTTAAAGCCCAAATATTTATGGCATAATCATCGAATTTGGGGCGCGTTTGTTTAGTTATGAAGAACGCCCCAAAACTCATGAATATCCCACTCTAAACTACAATCTAATAACTAGAATCCTTAAAATTTGGGGATTTGTTAAACATTATGAAGAATCCCCAAAAATTAAGAAAACAATACAATTACATGACCTAAACATGATGAATTTTGGGGAAGGGTTGAACAATTTATGAAAGGTCCCCAAAATTCAACAACAATCCTAACTACATTAAGATATATACAAGCATACAACCCAAAAATCAAATTAAACTACAAACATTATACTAAATATAAGGCTAAGAAAATTGACCCAAATCTTAAAAAATTTTCGGAATGTATTTAATCATGTTGAAGAAAACCTCAAAAACTCAAAGATTTCGACAACACTATACTCTAAACTATACTAACCAAGCATACAATCCATCAATGAACATTTAGGGTTTATTAAACATTATGAAAGGACCCTAAAATCATGAAAACATTGCAGAAAGTTAAACTAATCTACACTAGAATAAGAGAAAATGCAAGAAAAGTAGTGATTCATACCTTTTTCTTGAAGATTTGAAATGGGATTGAATGGTTTGATGTTGTTGTTCTTGAGAGCAAAACAATTGAAAGAAATGGGTCAAAATACACTGAGCGGCCGCTTGTAGTGTTTTAGGGTTGGTATTTTTGAGTTTTAAGTGTGAAATACCAAGTTTACCCCTGAAAAAGTTGTGCAGTGCCCGTTGAGCGGTCGCTCGCTCTCATTGAGCGGCCGCTCGCTAAATTTTTTTTTTTTTTTTTTTTTTTGAACAGAACTGGGTGTTTTGGAGCGGGCCGCTCGGAGCCTCCGAGCGGCCGCTCAATGTGTCTGCACGTGCAATTTTTCTGCAGTTTTTCACCAAACGACGCCTGTACTTGTCCGTTTTGACCCAAACAACCAACATACCTGTTTTAAGACGCTTCTTAGTACTTTACCTCTGTTGTGAAGCGACTTTCCACATCTTCATAAGGCGCGAATCGAACCTGCAAAGACTAAAAACAAACTACAAAGAACAAGTTAAAATTAAAAATAAGTTAACTACAAAACTATTCTAAGTTATGAACCTATATACAATTTGGCGCGCCCATACACGCCGTGCTATATTTATTAACGAGTCGCTAGCTAGACTCACTTCCCCACACTTTATGAGGCGTGTGGGGCGTAGAGATCGATTTCATCTACGGTTTGGTCAACCGGTCCTTCAACATAGACTTTTAGGCGATGACCGTTGACTTTGAAAGTCAAACCCACAGAATCTGCGATTGCGACAGCACCGTATGGATATATTTCCTTAACAGTGTACGGTCCTGTCCAGCGGGATTTCAACTTTCCAGGAAAGAGGCGCAGGCGAGAATTATAAAGCAAAACTAAATCGCCTACCTGAAAATCTTTCTGGCTTTTCAGGCGACTGTCGTGCAGTCTCTTTGTGCGCTCTTTATATAATATCGAGCTCTCATAGGCCTGCTGCCTAAGCTCCTCCAGCTCATGAATCTGTAAGAAACGGGTCTCACCGCCGGTCTTGAGATCCAAATTCGCCGTTTTAAGAGCCCAGAATGCCCTATGTTCCAACTCGACAGGGAGATGACACGCTTTGCCATAGACCAGCCGAAAGGGAGTCGTCCCAATAGGCGTCTTGTAGGCAGTTCGAAAGGCCCACAACGCGTCATCAAGCTTGTCAGCCCAATCCTTGCGGTTTTGATTAACCGACCGCTCAAGGATTCGCTTCAATCCACGGTTCGTGACCTCCACCTGTCCACTTGTCTGTGGATGATACGGGGTGGATAACCTGTGCTGGACGCCATAACGTGCTAACGCGCGATCAAGCTGCGCATTGCAGAAATGCGTGCCACGGTCACTAATTAGTGCCTTCGGGGCACCAAACCGCGAGAACAAGCCTCTAACAAACCTCACTACTACTCGGGCATCATTTGTGGGTAAGGCTTGCGCCTCCACCCACTTTGACACATAGTCAACCGCCACGAGTATGTATTTATTACCCCGTGAGGAGGGGAATGGTCCCATGAAGTCTATGCCCCAAATGTCAAAGACCTCACAGACTTGGATGGGATTTTGCGGCATTTGGTCGCGTGCCGATATGTTCGTCGCCCTCTGGCACGAATCACATGCACCGACCAGTATCTGAGCGTCACGGAAGAGTGTGGGCCAATAAAACCCGGAGTCTAACACTTTTTTGGCAGTGTAATTAGCTCCGTGGTGACCTCCGGTAGGCCCCTCGTGACAGTCGCGCAAGATCTGCGCCGCCTCAACCCCGAACACGCAACGGCGAATCAGCTGATCCGCCCCGACCCGGAACAAAAATGGGTCATCCCAGAAGTAATGCTTTAGGTCCGCGAAGAACTTCCTCTTTTGCTGGTGCGACAATCCTTTGATGAGGATCCCGCACGCGAGGTAGTTCGCAAAATCCGCAAACCATGGTGATACATCTTCCATCGACTCGACGCTCATCAAGAACTCGTGGGGAAAGTTGTCATTAATGGTATCCCACGCGCAGTTCTCGGCATCATCATGCTCGAGCCTGGACAGATGATCAGCAGCGACATTCAGGGCACCCTTCTTGTCCTGAATCTCTATATCGAACTCTTGCAGCAGCAAGATCCACCTAATCAGGCGCGGTTTCGCGTCCTGTTTGCTGAATAGGTATCGGATCGCTGCATGGTCCGTATAGACAATGGTCTTCGAAAGCACCAAATATGATCTAAACTTGTCGAATGCAAATACTACAGCAAGAAGCTCTTTTTCAGTCGTGGTGTAATGCTCCTGAGCATCATGTAGAGTCTTACTCGCGTAGTAGATCGGGTGGAAGTGCTTGTCCTTCCGCTGTCCCAAGACCGCCCCTATCGCGAAGTCACTCGCGTCGCACATAATCTCGAATGGCAGCTCCCAGTCGGGTGCTACCAATATAGGGGCCTCAACAAGCAAACGCTTAAGAAGGCCAAATGCCTTCACACACTCTGCACCAAACACAAACGGTGCATCCTTCTCCAACAATCGGGTCATCGGACGGGCGATTTTTGAAAAATCTTTGATGAATCGCCTGTAAAATCCCGCATGACCCAAAAAGCTGCGGATCGCTCTGACAGAGGAGGGTGGAGGGAGCCTAGAAATGATATCTACTTTGGCAGGATCAACCTCCAACCCACTTTGGGAGACCTTGTGCCCGAGGACTATTCCTTCCTTCACCATGAAGTGGCATTTCTCCCAATTCAGCACAAGACTGGTCTCCTCACACCTCTGAAGCATCCGCTCCAGGTTCCCCAGACAATGATCGAACGAACTCCCAAAAACAGAAAAATCATCCATGAACACCTCCATGGAGTCCTCGATCATGTCATGGAAAATGGCAACCATGCAACGCTGGAAGGTCGCCGGCGCATTGCACAGCCCAAATGGCATACGCCTGTAGGCGAATGTGCCAAAAGGGCATGTGAAGGTCGTCTTATCCTGGTCCACAGGATCGATAGGGATCTGAAAGTATCCAGAGAAACCATCAAGGAAACAGTAATACAACTTCCCCGACAGTCGTTCCAACATCTGATCGATGAATGGAAGCGGGAAGTGATCCTTGCGGGTGGCGTCATTGAGCTTGCGATAGTCAATGCAAACTCTCCACCCCGTGACGGTCCTCGTAGGAATCAGTTCATTCCTATCATTTGTGACCACCGTCATGCCACCCTTCTTGGGCACGACGTGCACAGGACTAACCCAAACAGAATCCGAGATGGGATATATCAATCCAGCATCAAGCAGTTTAATCACCTCGGATTTAACAACATCTTGCATGTTCGGGTTCAGACGCCTCTGGTGCTGCGCACAAGGCTTGTAGACATCCTCCATCAAGATTTTATGAGTACAGAAAGAGGGATTAATCCCCTTGATGTCTACGATCTTCCAGGCAATTGCCCGTTTATGAAGTTTTAAAACCCTCAACAACTCGCTCTTTTCTTCCACAGTCAATAAAGACGATATGATCACCGGTAGACGTCCCTCCTCATCCAGAAATGCATACTCGAGATGCGGCGGGAGCTCCTTCAGCTCAAAAGACGGTGGATCCTCAACAGACGGCTTCGCCTTCTCCTCTTCCTCTCGCTCAATTTCCACAAAACGCTCCGGACTTTGGGAACCATCATCACCGATCTGATAGACCGGCTGCTCATCTACATGGCCCTCCTGCATAATGCCATCTAGGCTCCCACACAACAGATGTGTGTCCGAAACATCTCTCTCCCAAGCACCTCTGATACGAGAGCTGACACACTGGTCTACTATGTCAAGATAGTATAGTGTATCGTCTTGGCTCTCAGGATGGCGCATCGACCTCTGAATGTCAAAAGTCACGTGCTCATCATTGACTCGGAGTGTGATCTGGCCCGCAGCCACGTCAACAATCGTCCTTGCCGTGTTAAGGAAAGGACGTCCGAGAATCAAAGGGACTTTAGAGTCCTCATCCATATCTAGGATGACAAAGTCCACAGGGAAAACGAATTTGTCAATCTTGACAAGCATATTTTCTACAAACCCCCGTGGATACTTGATCGAGCGATCAGCGAGGCGAATACTCATCCTGGTGGGTGAAGGTTCACCCAGATCCAACTTCTCGAAAACCTTATAAGGCATAAGGTTTATGCTGGCCCCCAAGTCCGCGAGTGCATTACTGACAGTCATATCACCTATCAGACAAGGGATGGTAAAGCTACCAGGATCACCCATTTTCATGGGCAGTCTATTCTGCAGAATTGCAGAGCAGTTCTCGTTCAACAGAACGCAGGACAGGTCCTCAAGTTTTTGTTTATTTGTGAGGATGTCCTTCAAGAATTTGGCATACTTAGGCATCTGTGCTAAGGCCTCAACAAACGGGATGTTTATATGTAGCTGCTTGAACAGCTCGAGAAATTTCCCGTATTGCGCCTCGTCTTTCTGCTTCCTAAGTCTACCAGGATATGGAACAGGAGGAGTGTAGTCTGTGACTGGCTTCGGTAGCTGTGCTGTACTTGCTGGGACTCGCCTAGCGTGCACCTCGTCCGAAGACTCAGTCTGGACCGTCTCAGTGATCGGTGGTGAGCCCGATGTGTCTGGTCCCGTGGTTTTACCACTCCTCGTCATAATGGCATTCACATGCCCTCTTGGGTTCGGCTCAGTGTTGCCTGGAAGACCACCCTGCTGTCTCTCAGACATCATTTTCGCCATCTGGCCAACCTGGTTCTCTATGGCCTGCATCGACGCCTTTTGGCCCCTCATCTCTCCCTCATAATTCGTGAAGCGCTCCTCATGCTGCTGGTAGCGCTGCTCAGCGATCTGATTGGAATTAGAGGTGTTGTAAGGAGCTGAGACATCATCTCCTCCAGCTTAGACATACCATGAGGGGCGTGCTGCTGGGAGCTGCTCCCGGCGCCCTGGTTCTGGTATTGGTTCGGTCTCTGCTGGGACGATTGACCACGACCCTGGTATGGCTGTTGGTTGGACTGGTAGGACTGTTGGTTGGACTGGTAGGACTGTTGGTTGGACTGGTAAGGCTGTTGGGACTGGTAGGACTGTTGTGGTGCGGCGGCTCTCTACTGGAATCCGAGAGGGTTCTGATTGGAAGTACCAGATCTCCACCCGAAGTTCGGGTGATTTCTCCAACCCGGATTATAAGTGTTGCTGTAGGGGTTATTCTGGGGTCTCGTTTGATTACCCATGTAGTCCACTTCCTCGTGGCCTGTATACATCACCCCCTGAGCACACGAGCCAGGCTCGTGAGATACCCCGCACTCCACACACAAACAATCGGACTGTGCTACGTGTTGCTGAGAGTTATCGAATCTCGTAGCCAGAGCCGCTATCTGTGCCGAAATCGCCGTATAGTTATCCACGGCATGCACACCAGCCTTGGCAGATGAAGACCTAGATCTATCATTCTGCCGGGATTTAGATTTTAGGGACGCCTTCTCAATAATGCTCCACGCTTCCCTAGGAGACTTTGTTCCGATGTCTCCCCCTGCGTATACATCAAGGCGTTCCTGAGACGCATACCCGAGTCCCTGATAAAAAGTTTGCACCAAATGCCTTTTCGAAAGCTCATGGTGCGGGCAACTCAAGAGTAGGTCTTTAAACCTTTCCCAGGCTGTGTATAATGATTCATCGTCATCCTGACGAAATGTCATGATGCGATTCCTCAGTTTTTGTGTCTTTTCAGGAGGAAAATACTGCTGCATGAATTGTTGTGACAACTCTGCCCAAGTCGTGATCGACCCTGCGGGTTGTGACAGAAGCCAAGTCCGGGCTTTGTCCCGCAGTGAGAATGGGAAGAGTCGGAGACGGATAGCATCATCGGAGATGCCCGTCATCTTAAAGGTGGCTAAAACCTCTAAGAATGCAGCAATATGTCGGCCTGGATCCTCGTGCTCCAGTCCACCGAATTGCACCGAGTTTTGTATCATATTCACGATACTAGATTTGATCTCGAAATGGTCCGCCAAAATAGCCGGACGGACAATACTCGGCGCGAGTCCATCTCCTCCTGGACGACCACTATCATTCAGCGGAATGTCGTCATCCGCCATGATAATGTCGCTGTGGGCGTCCGACCCGTTGTCGTCGGCCAGATCGTGCCTCGCCTCCTCAATTGGGACCTCAACAATAGGAGCAGCAATAAGAATATCAGAAACAAGACGCAATTTATGAAGTCTAATCCGCTCGCTTCTCCTCAGGCGCCTTAGCTCCTCGTCAGAAAGATCACCAGAAGACCCTGGGTTTGTGGACATCAACCTGCATGTAAGAATGATACAGTTGCAACAGGCGAATATATGACAGACCCAAAAAGGCGATAAACGACAGAAAAATAAATAAATGAAATAAAGAATCAATAAATTCATGCGAAAATAACTGAGCGCAAATATATACAAGCTAATCAAATGTAAACAAATAGAATCAACAAAATGAACAGAATTAAGCAGACTAAGCCCAAAGCTATACAAAGAATGAAATTAATAATAAGTCCAAATACGAACAAATAAATCTAATTAATCAAATAACGAACAAATCAAATTCATAGACAAACCAATTAATCCAATATTCAATAAATTAAATCTATCAACATCCTAATGAACGAAAAATCAAATCAAACAATCCTATAAGCAGATAAATGAACGAATCTATATGCAACCTATAAACCAATCTAAAATTAATCCAATATATCAACAGACAGATAAATCTAATAAAAATTCAAATAATCATATATGCAAATAAATCAATGAAATAACGAATCAAAGAAGTATAAACAAGTATTCACAAGCATGTACACTGGTAAAAAGTTGACTCGGTTCGTTCCTAAAGCTCGTCGCGTCCCCGGCAACGGCGCCAAAAACTTGACGTGTGCGTAACTATACATATTTTACAATGGATTTTAACACACGTTTTGCTTTAATATTTATAAAAATGGTTTAGACCTTAATATTAAAACACACACAATAGGGCAAGTGTACCCTGTCATATATGTAGTAACGTACAGATAAGAACCAGATATCGATCCATGGACGCGCGCGGAGCAATTGTACTAAAACTCTGTCCCCGATTTACCAGTAGGAAAAGATAAGTTTGAGTTTTGTTTAAGACTAAATTAATTCTAAAACATGTAAATAACTTAACTACGACTCCAAATAGAAAATATAACTATATAAGCTGTAATACGCCAATCCTAGCATGTCATCTATATAAGAAATAAAGGCGTGATCAACATTCCCATTTTCCGACAGTTAGTGTCCCTTTCGGGCATCCTAACATGACAACTATATGGAAAGCTAACGCGAATACACACGTTAGCCACCTCAAGTCGTTTATTAGCGCGCAGCTGATATGATCTCATGAGAATCTTTAAAGAAGGGTTAGTATCACCTTTCGGGAGTCCTCAACCGCACTAGCAAAGGAAAGCAATACCGAATACACAATACGACCACCGAGACTAGCATAAAGTAGAGCATTTCACAACCTATTCCATTTTACTAACTTTGAACACAAATCTACTAAGATCGCTATTTCTACCAAAATAACTAGCAAAGATCATTAACCGCGTCAAAGATTAGTAACAACACCATTAAGCTTTTTAAACTCTTTTACGTGCCTGTAAACATTTATAATCATTATCCGAGTGACTTTAACCAAACCAATACCCGGTTACAGTTTCATGGTGTAAACTTTATTAACAAGTTAACTAGTTTACTACCGGATGATTAAACGGACGGTTTTCTCAACAAGTAGTCCGCCTAACACATTCGATAATCATCAAAGTCATCCGAACACAACTACAAATCTATCAACAACGAAACAAGGTTGCATTATGATCATCAAGATTCAAACATGAAAAACGCCAAATTTATACAAAACTTGATTTCACGCAAATGATTGTTTTAACTACTAACTACTACTAATGTTCTTGCCCGTAGGCGTACGATTAACTAAAATAACATCAATGTAGCAAACAAAATCAGATTTGGATCTAAGAAAGCTTAAAGGATCAAACCATAAGATTGCTAAAGAGATGGATTGGATGATGAAGGATGGAACGGATGGATTCCCGAGCTTGTTCCACGCCTATGCAGCACTTCGTTAGCCCTGAAAATCGCCAGAAATCGCCCCCAAAGATCCAATATTTGATCAGTGGGCTGAATGGGGGTTTTATAGAAGAACAGGGCCTTCGAGCGGCCGCTCGAAGCCTGTGAGCGGCCGCTCACTTTACAGCCAAGTGGACCAGTTGCTCGATTGCTGACGTAGGCCTTCTAGAATGTTTCTGGAAATATCAGGATGAGCGAGCGGCCGCTCGGAGAGAGTGAGCGGCCGCTCAATGAGAACAGCACGACAGCGCGATCTTTAAAATTGCATATAAAATCGTAGAAAAATCGTTAGGAGGTGTTCTTTATATGCCTGGAAAGCTCTCGGAGCGTAGAACAATTCCTATTTGAAAGTCGAAGTCGGATTTTGGGTTTTAGAAGGGGTAAAAATGATCCGAACAACTGCTGCGCAAAAGTTCTCCTGATAAAGGGCCGAAATCCTTGTTTTTCTTCGGGTTTGCTTCCGGGACATCGTTTAAGACCTGTAATCATAAAGATACCAAATAAGTACCAATTCCTGTGTATAAGGTCAAAAACGTCTGAAAACGGGAGTTAAACGGGGACTTTTATATGTGTAAATTAACGTATATCAATCCCTCTGTTTTAGACATTGATTTTAATACAAGAAATCCTTCAACACTTATTATTGTTATTTCCATTTCATGTTTATTGAGAATCTGTCAAAGTGTTTCATTCTCATTCAATACTTACATTCTCAATAAACACTTATCATTTATTAGTTCTTGAATCCAGGGGAGTAATAACTCCTGTTGATAAGTGTAGCTTTAAACTTATAAACATTCCGCTGTGCTATCACTGATCAAGAACTTGCTAAACACTTAAGTGTCAACTAGCAAGTTCAACTAAAGAGCAATATACTGATCCAACAAGTACAACTTGCTGAGTGTCTCTTAAATGTGTGATAGGGGATATTCTTCCTTTTTCACCAAAACAGCATGCAAGATCATATCACCAGAAGGCCAGAAGTTGATAGAGAAGATCATACCTTGTTAATTGCTAAATGATGTGGCAATGTCTATGTAGTGGACAATGAAAAGGACAAGGTATTGAACAATACTGCCTGTTTATCTCAAAGTCATTAAAACCATAAATAAAGTCACTAAAATGAGCTTGGTCTGAGGTCTATCCTTGAAGGAATATCAGTGTAAAGAACACTGCGTTTCCTGTCTTAAGGGTAAGCAGCATAAGTCCTCATATAAGTCTATTGAAGAATAAAAAACAACTACATGTCTTCAACTACTCTGTATAGACTTATTTGGGCCAATTAAAATCATGAGCATTAGTAAGAAGAAGTATTGCTTGGTCATCATTGATGACTATTCAAGATTTACATGGGTCTTCTTCTTATTTTCCAAGGATGAGGCAGCTGATATTATTAAATTCTTCATTCTACAAGTATAGAAACAATATTCTCTCTCTGTCAAAGTCATTAGAAGTGACAATGCGACAGAGTTCAGGAAAAAAACTCTGGATGAATTCTGCCTGTCTAAAGGGATAGTTAGACAGTTCAGCATTCCCAGAACTCCTGAACAAAATGGTGTAGTTGAAAGGAATAATAGAACATTAATTGAAGCAGCAAGAACAATGTTAGCTGATTCAGGCCTACCACTTTATTTTTGGGCTGAAGCAGTCAACATAGCTTGTTATGTTCAAAATAGAGTCCTTGTCTCCAAAAGACATTCCAATACTGCTTATGAAATTCTTCATAGCATCAAGCCTTTAATCTCCTTCTTCAGGGCTTTTGGATGTCAATGCTTTATTCTGAATATCAAAGACTCTATTTCAAAGTTTGCTGCAAAAGTTGATTCAGGTTACTTTCTTGGTTACTCTTCCACATGAAAAGCCTAAAAGGTTTTCAATTCCAGAACCACGATAGTTGAAGAAACACTGAATGTCAAGTTCAATGAGTCAAAACACACTCTTATTCCAGCACATCCAGCCGAACTCTTTGATCTTGACAATTTTAATTTCGAACCTAAGAAGACTGTTATTACTTCATCTAAACCCATTTATTATGGTGATTAAGGGTTTGATGATGGTCCTCCATTATGGACTCCCAATACAGTCAAATCAATTCCTAAACCAACAGAAGTTTCACAAACTTCTGATTCAAACACCACAGTCTTTTGATTCGGTTCCCAAAACTGTTGAAGCTGTACAAATAGCTGAATTAGACATCATTAATCTCAGTAGCTTGTTTGAAGAAGCACCAGAGTCCACTCCTATGGGCTTACAATTGATAGAACACAGAGATCATCCATTGGAACAAATCATGGGTGACATTGGTGTAGGGGTAGTTACAAGAAACCAACTCTACAACTTTTGCTTCTTCTCTGCATTTATTTCACAGTTGGAACCAAAGAAATGCCAGGAAGCCGTTAAAGATAACAATTGGGTTGAAGCTATGCAAGATGAGTTGCTGCAATTCAAAAAGCAGCAGCTCTGGGAAATTTATCCCTTACCTCCTAACAAGCTACCAATTGGCACAAGATGGGTATTCATAAACAAACAAGATGAGTCTGGTTTAATCATCAAGAACAAGGCAAGACTGGTGGTTCAAGGTTTCTCATAAGAAGAAGGAATTGATTATGATGAAACTTTTTCTCCAGTTGCAAGTCTTGAAGCTATCAGGTTATTTTTGGCTTATCCAATTTCCAACAAAATTAAAGTTTTCCAAATGGATGTAAAGAGTGCATTTTTATATGAAAAAAATAAAATAAAAGAGGAAGTGTATGTTTGTCAGCCACCTGGGTTTGAGGATCTTGCTCATCCTAATTGGGTGTACAAACTTGACAAGGCTCTATATGGTCTAAAACAAGCTCCCAGAGCTTGGTATGATACACTTTCAACATTTTCATTCAAAAATCACTTCACAAGAGGTTCCATTGATAAAACTCTTTTTATAAAGCATGTTGGAAATCACATCCTGCTTGTTCAAATTTTTGTTGATGATATCATTTTTGGTTCAACCAACACAAAAATGTGTGAAGAATTCAAGAAACTCATGCAATCCAAATTTGAGATGAGTACCATAGGAGAACTACAGTACTTTTTAGGACTGCAGATCAAACAACAAGCAAATGGAGCTTTTATACATCAATCTAAATATGTTAAAGAATTATTGAATAAATTTTCTTTGCAAGACTGTAAATCATGTTCCACTCCCATGAGTCCAACCACACAAGTTGAACCAGATGATCAAGGAAAACAGGTTGATCAAACTACCTATAGATGTATGATAGGTTACCTTCTTTACTTAACTACTTCTAGAAAAGATATTATGTTTTCAACATGTGTTTGTGCTAGATATCAATCAGCTCCTAGGGAATCAAACCTTACGGCAGTCAAAAGAATTTCCAGATATCTAAAAGGAACTCCTAATCTAGGAATTTGGTATCATGCTATCAACAGTACCAGATTCATTGCCTTTTTCAGATTGTAACTATGCAGGGTGTAAAATGTCAAGAAAATCAACATCTGGTGGATGTCAATTCATTGGAAACTGTCTGGTGTCATGGCAATCAAAGATGCAAACATCTGAGGCAACATCAACTGCTAAAGCAGAGTATATTGTAGCTGCAAGTTGTACTTCACAGATACAATGGCTTCAAAATCAATTGCTTGATTATGGAATCAAATAAACCAAGACACCATTGCTCCTAGACAGTACCTCAGCCATTAGCATAATTCAAAACCCTGTTCAGTTTTCAAAGACTAAACACATTGAAATCAGGTATCATTTCATTAGGGATTGCTATGAAAAAGGCAAGATTGAGGTCAAGTATGTGTCAACAGCAAATCAAATTGCTGACATTTTCACAAAACCTCTTGATACAACAACCTTTCAGAAGTTAGTATCCATGCTTGGGATGCTAAATTTGGAGTAATTTTTGTAAGTGTTTTCATTGTCTGCACATACTTCAATTTCACTTATTTTTGTTACTCATATCACAAAACTTCTGATGATCATAATGAGAGAAAGTGCTGATGTACAAAAATATATGTATGGGAAAATTTCTGAAAAGTGAAACTCTTGATGACGATAAAATCATCAAAAGTTAATTTTGCGTATTGTTGAAACATATCTCATCAGTTGTTCAAAACTGCTGAAGAACAAAATAGGAAACCGCTGATGAACAATTGTTCATCAGTAGTTTTAGACAAAAAGGGCAAATCAGTCTTTTCCTATTTTCATAAGCTTAACCTAGGATGGTTATTAAACTTCCAATAATCCCTCTTTTCATTATTATCGTTTCAAAAACAAGACTTCACACTCTGAAACCTGCAACTGTTCTATCAAACAAAAATGGCTCTAGTTCTTAAACATGGACATAATCAAAGAGGCTACTTCTAAAAGGATGAAGCCTGTTCCCAATACGATGAAATCATTGATTTGTTCGTAAAATCTCAATATTACACGGCGTTCACTATTGACCCACTGATGTCGTACGGGTGTTTTAAGAAAACTTAACTTTTTTTCAAAAAGGGCAAAGTCGCGGGGGAGATGCCAAAAGCTTTGATGAAAAGATGAGCAAGTTAGAAAACATAAATACACTTACAAGTTTTAAATTTATAATTTAAAACGATAGTTGCTCAACGTTCTATATCCAGCACAATAGGCAAGCACACCTATCGTGCATAGTGTAGAAATGTGCAAGTACCGAAAATCAAATCCGTGGACACGATTTTTACTACTCAGCATCCTAAAATTACTTGAAAGACTTTTTAAAATGCGAGAAGAAAAGGAAAATGAGAGATGTAAACTTTTAAGAGAAATCAATAACAACACAATGGTGTTGCTTCGGGATCAGATGGAACCTAGTATGAAAAATAGTTATCTTTATTTTATAGTGGTGTGTTTTAGTGCGCATTTGTGCTTAACTTAGAATTGCAACTGCATTTTCTAGAGGTGACTGTTTTCACAAAACTGTACAAACAATTGTGTTCTTAATGTTATTATGAGGGTCTCCCGAACTAGTAAGCTCACCTCTCAACACTGAAAAGAAGGTGACTCGAGACTATGTCGACTCAACCCCGAATTACCCGCCTCCCAATGTTGCGATATAGACATCAAACTACTCTAGACTTTTATTAATAACTTGTCGGTGGCCGGAGCATAGGGGTGTACAAAAAGCTCACAACTCGAAGCTCGCTCGAAAAAAGCTCGAAAATAGCTCGGCTCGAAAAAAATGAGCCAGCTCGGCTCGGCTCGATTGTAAACGAGCTCGAGCTCAAGCTAGGCCTGTCTCGGCTCGTGAGCTCTCGAGCTGGCTCGAATTATTTTATTTATATGTATTATTTTTATTTTTAAAAGTTTAAATTAAAAAATATGTGATAGGAGGTTGAAATGTTAACATTTTAAGTTTATTTAATTAATAAAATATGAAAATTTATAGAAAAAAACACAAATTATACATATAATACATGTATATGTGTAATTTTATTTTATTTTTTTGTTTTTTATTTTATAAATATTTGTAAAAAAAATAACGAGCTGGCTCGAGCTCGGGTTTTCAGCTCGACCAGAAAAACGAGCCGAGCTAGCTCGTTTGAGTTCGAGCTCGAGCTCGAGCTTAGCTTGGCTCGGCTTGACTTGGCTCGTGTACAGCCCTACCGGAGCATGACCGAGCAAGTTACCACTTAATATCATAGAGGAGTCGTAACTAACCGACACACGTGCATCCCCTACTTGGTTTAATTAACTTGTCAAAAAGTGAGTGGTCTATCATTACTTGTGCGACAGTATAATGATGAAATAAAATAAAGACTATTTTATTTCAACACGAGTTCATCAATCCTTAACATGTATCAAAGCTTCACATAGACCATGAAACTAAGGTACAAGATTAAGTATTGACTTATCATTAGGACCGAGTATATAGACCGTACCGAACCTAAATGAGATCTTGATAATAGAGGATTAAGTCCCAATGTGTGTGTATTTCTACCCACAAATGGACCAATCACTACTCATGGGATTAGGTTAGCTCACAAGTGCATGGGTTTTTACACACCATGGGTATACTCATGAGTCCTCTCATTTCCTATCAAGACACTCACAAGACCAAAAAGTAAGTGATTTGTTAATTAGACCATTAAACAAAGTTTAGAATAGTAAGAATTATTAAGAACACAAAACATCACTTTAAATAAAAGATAAACTATATTAATTCATAGCAAGTTTCCATCCTCACCCTAACAACACCAACAGAAATCTAGCCTAGCATGGTTGATACAACAAGCTCACAAGGTTGGGTTTGTATACAAGACATGGTGGAAGGTTGTATGGAGATTTTTAAGGGTTTTGGATGATTTTGAGGTGTTTCTCTCTCACTCAACGTGTTTGTGGAGTGATCCCAGGCTCCAAGGGACAGCTCTAAACCTCAAAGGGGGCAGAAACTTCGTGGAGAAGTGTTGGTTTGCGAGTGGGAAGGGATGCCTCAAAATGTGGGGTGGAGGCCTCTATTTATAGGCATTAATTTCAGCCTTAGCACGCCCTCGACAACGTTCTGGCACGCCTATGCTAAACAACAGGTACTGTTGCAGAGTCCTTGCATCACTACAAAAAATTGCCATGCGGTGGCATTCAAAAAATGTCACAAAAGGCCAAAAAAGTGTCACTAAAAGCTCACGTAAGAATGGGCGGCACACAAAAAAAAAGTTTCACTAGAAGAACTAATGCTAAAGTCTTTTAGTGACACTTTTCCAATCTGCCGCACAAAGTTTTTAGGGCTTTAGTGACACTTTTTTTTTCCACAATATAGAGAAGACTTTTGTGACACATATTTTGTGCCTCTAAAAATTGATTCTAGTTACATATCTAAATTAGTTTTAGTGGCAATTTTCTTAGCCACAATATAAAAAACCTTTTTATGTCACAAATATTTTGTCGGTAATAATTGTTTCTATATATATATATACATTATATACAATTTAAATATAAAACAAAAGTTCAATAAAAACTGTAAATGTAGAAATCATAGTACTATAACTTTAATAATAAATTCAATCCGAAACATATTTCAAACGTTAACAAAACAATATGTAATAGGTAACATATCCTAAATTTCAAATAGTTACACAAAAAGTCAAAACATTCTTTTTTGGAGAGAATTCCACTATCATTGAACTTGGCTTCAAAGCTTCTCATGAAATATACCCTGCCATCATCAACCATATAAATAAGCATTAGTATTGCACCCCATGTGATTTGGTCGCCTCTAAACCACATACATATTCTCGCATGTCAAAGTACGCTTCGTGACGCGTTGTTAATTCCATTCTGTACAGAAGCTGCATAAATCATTATTCAGAAATCGGCTTGTTTTAATTTGCACAAAAGTGAACATTTTTAATTCGCGTATACTTTGTGCGCAAATCAGGTAGGCTAGACATACAGTACACCAAGGTAACTAATTCCACTTTATAATGCATACAGCAGACAATGAAAGCATACATTGTTGCCTATGGTAAATAAATTTAAGACACTAAGGTACATGACTAAGCTGAATTTGGAATCTACTACACCAGATGAAGGTAATAAACAGTCACATACCTCTATAAACGCACAACAACGAACTCCATGATAAGAGAAAACACTTGTGAAGATATAAATAAAAATCAATTAAATCTAAAGCTGCCTTTTTTTTCTTTTTTACAAGATTATATCAACGACATACAAACTACACGTATCATGTATACACAAATTAAAATTAAACAAAGTGAGACGCATCTTTTAATCAATGTTGATACTTCAGTTTAAAACAAACTGTTTGACAAACATTAATAATCAAAATATGAAATCAGGTGAACAAAAATGTGGT
Organism: Ambrosia trifida; assembly: GCA_028751855.1. Lineage (NCBI taxonomy): Eukaryota > Viridiplantae > Streptophyta > Magnoliopsida > Asterales > Asteraceae > Ambrosia > Ambrosia trifida. The sequence goes on from CM054123.1 coordinate 65,125,849, forward strand.
TGCGCAAACAATAAAACTGTGTCCGTACCTCATCTAATTCTTTGTCAAATGGTGTAGCATGAGAGTTTACTATACAGTCCAAAATATCAAAATAGTCTACTCTATAGTAACAAGTAGTGCAATATGTAAAATAAATAAAAATTCTCACAATACTCCACTTTTTAGCATCGTCAAGTTTTATAGAGACCAAAGTTGAATGGAAATATCAAAGTCTACACTAAATGGCACTATTGTACATATATTACTATTGAAAATAAGAAGATTTTTTACACCTTTTTATGTGATGCATGCATAGATAGTCTTCAAGCAACCAGACATACAATGTAGTACCACTTTTTGGCTGTTAGAATGTCTATTATGGTGGCGTTGCGAGTAAACAACCAAGAAAACTTGTTGTTCCTGTAGTGTTTCCCATAAAATACACAAAACGAAAATAAAAAGGTGTGATAAAGGGCAACCCATCAGCTAAGTGCATAAACAATAGAAACCGTAGAACTCTAAATCACGGAAATAAACCAAACTCAAAAGAAAGAAATAAAGAAATTAAAAATAGAAGGCATGAATAAAACGCGCAATCATAATCACAAAAATAATGGAAGATTCAACAATTAACACATTTCTCAGTTATATTGCCACGATTTCCACAATGACTACCTTATAATATCATGTTGTAGTGTGAATCAAATGTAAACCAAAAGAGACATAGAGATCGATAACTTACAGTATTCTAGGAGCCACATGGATCAAGAAGACTTACTGTGGTGTTTTTTAACAGAAATCCGTTGGATATATACAGATCTAAACAAAATATTGGCCGTGGCGTTTAAAACACTGAAACCCGAACGCCACTTGAAAACCTTTCACCTTCTCGCCGGAGCAAATCGAAAGCAAAAGAGAAGGAAGACGGGAAACACCAAAACAAATCTGGCAGGAAATCACTAGACAAGAGTCGTCCCAACCAAGAGGTAGGCCTCAACTCAAGTGTCCTCAGAAACTAAAATATTTAAGCAACATATTGAATTCACAAATTCAAACAACAATGTCATAATAAAACAAAACTTACAGCGTCATGGAGCTCCGTTCCAGTTTTGGTCTGCTGTCTACTGCGCGGGTCTGCTGTTGCTGCTGATCTGCTGTCCAGTTTTGGCGCTTCTGTCTACTGCGCGGGTCTGCTGCTGATCTGCTCCACAATTCTGTTGCTGGGCTGCTGGTATAAACCATTGACGTTTATACCCCTGCATCCAAAAATACACAATCCCACCTGTATAACCCTATATACCAGTAAGGATAAATATTTAAATGTTTTTTTTTTCATTCTTTCTCCCATTAACCTTTCTCACCGTAAGTAAAAAACAAAATACATGGAACTATAAAAAACAGAAGGAAACACTATTAATGAAAGACACTGAACAATATGCATGTTAGGCACATCAAATGTGTAATCATTCAAATAAGGACCAGCTTGATCATTAACAAATTCAATGTTAAATACATCTCTTACTTTCACGTAAATAATTTTACAGATTATAGAGCATTATGTACAGCATATGACAGAAGCAATTTCCCAATGCCCAAAAACATATTTTATTGTAGAGTTTAAAGAACATTAATTCAGGTATAAAGTTGTGAGACATACTATATATTAAAAGATTGGTTTGTTTCTACTGGCAAATCAAACCATATATCACCGGCTTTCATACTTTATACATACCCTTCAAATATACCTACATTTTATAGATAATCTCCATTTATGGGCGCAATTTTAATTGAAGTAAAATTAGTCTGCGTCCTAATCTTGGGCTTTCATTGTTTTTGGGTAGTTGGCTAACTGGAAACCGACCGCGTTCATCTTTGGCAATAATAAAAGTTTCACCTTCATATTACCTGAGACATATTTTCACTAGATTGTGAGTAGAGAATACATATATTCTTTAATAGTCATTTGAAAATAAAACAATAGACCATTCAACATTTTATAAAAACTTTAAAGAGGACAAACTGGGACTTTGGTATCAACAACAGTAGTAGCTCATTCTAGATTACACCAAAGTAAACATATATTCTGAAGGATGTCCAGATTTTTTATTCCTAGTGATGCTAATATATTTACAAATGTAATATGAGCATGACACAGGATCTCGTCTTTGACCCGATGTCGTCGACCGCTTTTTTACTCGATATAAACTAAGAAATGATTTCTACATCATTAAAAATACTATTACACCTCTAAACATGTAATAAAAAATCTTAAATGAAATTTGTTATAGATTAAGGCTGTTTCATTTTTTGGTCAATTGTATATCTGTATTGTCACTAAGCAAGAACAAATAGCAATGAAACATAATAATAGTATATTTGTATTGTAATTGTCATGTGGAGTTGATATCAATGTGAGAAGACTTTAGCTTTAGAGTTCTATCAACGTCTCTTGCTTCAAGAATAAAGCATCATGTCTCGTCCAAAATAACAGGACACTTGAAATAAAAATTCATAACTAAAAACACTAACCCTTGTTTAATTCTGTAGAATTTCTTACAGGTAATCCGTCCAAGATTTTTGAATAATTCTGTTAAATTCTTAATACACAAAGGGAATAACAGCAAAATTTTAGAATAAAAGACAGTACTAAATATATTTAATTTTACATTTATAACATTATACTTTTTATTTATTACTTGCAATAGAATACAATACTTAATTTTAAAATCATTCACGTTGTGTAAGAATCTCTCAAATATTTGCATAACATTTGTCTTGAGATGAGATGGTTCCACGGTAAACAAAACGAAATCAATGAAACTCACCCTCAAAGTACATGAAAAGATTGTCCTTTCGATGTCACGGTTTGCGTTGAGGAACAATAACAACATTGGTTGAATTTGAGTTTACCTAAGCGAGCCAGACAGACGACTTCCCTACGAACAATATACTCACATTTCAAGACCTGGAATAAAAGGGGAAATGGTAAAGACACTATCACATTTTAAACCATGTACACGCCTTGACATGTAATTGTTATTTTCCTTTTTTCAATACAACATGTTACTATAGATTTTGATTGCCATGAACACAAATGAAATAAATAAACGTAAAAGAAGAGGCATGTATGCAGGCAAATAAAGTTGAATCAAAGACATACCTGTGTGTGGAATTTGGTGAAATCACATGATGCAGAGAAATAGAAGAAAGAATATGGCTATAAATGTGCTCTCGTTTAAATTCACCTATGAGATAATCCTATAGTTTCTAAAGACAGGATCATCCATCATTTCCCTTAAAAAAATCACAGTGCATGCACGATACGACAACACAACAGCCAAAGAACAAGAGTCATGGCTATCTCAAAACATAGATGTCAACATAACCCAAAAAACTACCATATCCGAAGAACAGAGCTGTAATAAACACATAGCGACAACAAACATCAATGGAAATCAGCAGGTCGTGTTATGATAGATGAGCCGTTTGCGACGTGATTGAAGTGTTAATCATGTCGCCCGCATAACCAACACACAAAGACGACCAAAATGACATTCACAAACAATAACAATGGTTAATTAATATTTCACGTCCTTGTTTTGATCCATAAAAAGAGATTTCCCTTTTGTGTTTATAGAAATAGACATTTGAATTAAAAATTATCTTTCTTTGGGGCATTTCATCAAACATATGGCGTGTTTCACAAAAAAAACCATATAACACTTTGGTTTGATACCCTTACCAACCCATTTCATGAAACACATGTAGTTCTATCATTTTTTTTTTTTACAATTATTAACATCTAAAGTGAGTATCATTATTTATATTTATGACTTTACTCATCAAACACTTATAACAAAACCGTATATTTTAACTTTATGGTGAAATCAGTTACATACCCTAAAAAATGTATTCCTACATTCCAAGAGAACACTACAAACCAAAAATACACCTAATAAAAGAAATAGTAACAAACTTGAAAAAAATTAAGCGCAAAGTACAATCACAAAATAATATCAGGTTGTATTGTAAATCAAATGTAAACCAAAAGAGACATGGAGATCGATAACTTACAGTATTCTAGCAGCCATAGGGATCAAGAAGACTTACTGTGGTGTCTTTAAACAAAAAGGAGAGGTATCAACATGTCAAAAACTAAAGATCTAATATATCACAACCACACAATAACAACAACATAAAGAACAAGAAGAGATAGCGACAAAACGGTGACAAAACTCTATTATTAACCAACCTCAAAAGTACCCAAACCAAACCCAGATTCTCAGCAAATCACTGAGAATCAAAGATGAATACAATACAACAATCTTCTACTGATTATCTAGACCAGTAGACGATTGTGAAGAAGATAATCAAACGTACAAGACTTACAGACAAAGAATAAGACGAATACAACTGAGAGAGACGTACAGAGAAACCCTAGACAAAGAAAGAAAAACAATAAGACGAATAATAATAATACAGCTGATGATCAGCTATTTATACTCCAAGAGCTCGATCCGTGTGATGTTAATATGAGCCATTGATCAATCTCCACGAAATGATCTTAACCGTTGAGAGAAAGCACACATAAGCAAGCCGGGCTTCTCAAAGCCAATAATAGCCCACGTACAAGCCCAATAACTCTCCAGCCCATATGATGTAAAACCTGTTATAACAATAGTCCAGAAATATGGCCCAAATAATATAGCACTTGAATTAGATTATGTAACATTATTTTTAACACCCCCCCATAATTCAAGTGCTAAACATATCAAACATCCCTAACTTCTTGCACAACACATTGTGTTGCTCAACACCAACTCCTTTGGTAAACAAATATGCAATTTGTACATCAGTACTAACTTTGATAGTTATTGGACCCTATTATTATTAGGGTTAATTAGGATAAGCCCACGGACTTAGTTAGGTTTTAGGGTTTCTTGTGAGCTCTATATATTGTAACCTAACTATTCAATAATATAAATTCAGTATTCTATTATCTTACATGGTATCAGAGCCAGCCAAGGCTCTCTACCATCTCCACCACGCCATACACAAATGATCAAACCCTAGCCGTCACCACTTTGAGAAAAACCCTAGACAGGGCGGCGTGCCGCCATTGCCGCCGTCGCCCTGTCCGGCCATTGTTTGTTTCTTGTTCTTTTCTTATATTTAGTTCTAAATAAAGCCTCCGTTTCGGTTATAGATCCCAACCATTATTCCTATATTCGCCCACTATTTATCTCCTTTGATCCATCCTACCTCTCCACACCACAAAAAAAAAAAAAAAAAAAAAAAAAAAAATCCCTTTGTCACCGCCTATGTTTGTCTTTTCTTCCCACCACCAACATCCCTTTTTTTTTTCAAAAAAATCAAACACCGATTCATTCACTCACCACAAACATCCTTTGTTTCTTTTTATTTTATTTTATTTATTTTTTTTCCTTTCTCTTATTTGAGTTCCATCCCTCTGATCTTTAGTTGCTTTCTTTTGCTTCATCTTTATTCCATTATATTTCTTTTCTTATCATTATTCTCTAGCCGGATCATGGTCCGCTACAACCAATCTCAGCAGATTAAATGACGGTTTAGTCGGACATCTTTCTTTAATCTAAGCATCTCACTTCTTCTCAAAACCGCCGCCTGACGGTCACCAGACTTTCACCATCTCTTTCATCTCTTTGACAGCCCGTCTCACGACAAGAGTCGTAGGGTGTCTATTTGTTCTTCCTTTTATCCCTTTCTTCTTTTCTTTCCCACAACCTCTATTTTATCCTTTCTTTTATCTTTTGTATTGTCATGGCAAACAAAGATGACATTGCGACTTTATTGGGATCTAGTGGATCTTGTTTGTCATTATGGGAAATAAGAATCGAAACCAAACATAGGGAATTTGTGGACCGAAGTGAAGTCATTATTGAAGAGTACGGGTATGTTTTTTTTTTTTTTTGGGTAAAGAAGATTGCAGGAATACGGGACTGACCTGAAGGTTGTGGATTTATGACAAAATTTTGGACTTACAAGTCAAGTCAAGAACCGAGATCAAGACTAGTTTTTTTATTTATTTTCTTTTTTGTTTTTATTTATGTTTTTTTTTCTTCAGTCTAAGCGTCCGATTTTCTACCGCTTTGACTGCGGGGGGGTATTGGACCCTATTATTATTAGGGTTAATTAGGATAAGCCCACGGGCTTAGTTAGGTTTTAGGGTTTCTTGTGAGCTCTATATATTGTAACCTAACTATTCAATAATATAAATTCAGTATTCTATTATCTTACAATAGTTTTGATAACATTGCTTGCAATTTTTTCTCTCAAAAAATGCAAATCAATCTCGAAATGCTTAGTTTTATCATGAAACACAGGATTAGCAGCTATAGAAATAGCTGCTTTACTATCACTACAAAGTTTAACAGGTAAACTACAAGAAACCTTTAGCTCATTTAACAAATTTATAAGCCACATTATTTCACACGTAGTAGAGCACATTGCTCTATATTCGGCTTCAGCCGTTGACCTGGAAACAGTATTTTGTTTTTTACTTTTCTAGGATATAAGACTGTTTCCAAGATAAATATAGAATCCAGTCACAGATTTTCTATTGACTGACATTTAGCCCAATCTGCATCTGCATATCCTAGTAAGTCAAAACTTTCTCCCTTTCTGAACAAAATTCCTTTACCAGGAGACAGTTTAGGTATCTCAACAGTCTCAATGCTACATGAAGATGACCCTTACTAGGTTTATGCATGAATTGACTAAGGTATTGAACAACATAATCGATATCTGGCCTTGTCAAAGAAAGATATATCAGTTTACCAATTAGCTTTTGGTAACCAGTTATATCCTCCAACAGGCCTTCAGATTTGCTATTCTTATTTGAGACAATGTAATTTGGTTCTATAGGTGTATGTACAGGCTTACACCCTAGATAACCAAAATCATGTAACAATTCAAGACAATACTTCCTTTGGGGTAAACATATCCCACTTTCTGAATAAAGAACCTCAATACCCAAGAAGTATTTGAGTTTTCCTAAATCTTTTATTTGGAAACTTTTACTTAATACATTTTTAACATTATTGATTTCACTATCACAGTTACTAGTTATTACTATGTCATCAACATAAACTAGTAAAACAATGAACACATTCTATTCATCTTTAACAAATAGTGAATAGTCACATATACTTTGTTTAAAGCCCATTTGAATGAACACATTTGTCAATTTATCATTCCATTTCCTAGGTGCTTGTTTCAATCCATACAAGGATTTAACAAGCTTACAGACCTTAGTTTCATTTTCAGAATAAAAACCCTCAGGCAAAGACATATAAACATCCTCAGACAAAGACCCATATAGAAATGCATTATTCACATCAAGCTGAAATAAGGACCAATTGTTTTGAACTGCTAAGCTGATTACAATCCTTACTGTAACCATCTTAACTACTGGTGAAAATGTTTCACCAAAGTCCAGACCCTCTCTTTGATTGTAGCCTTTAGCTACAAGTCTGGTCTTATATCTCTTTACCTCACCATTGGCCCTATATTTCACTTTATACACCCATTTGCATCCTATAGCCTTTCTACCCTTAGGTAGATCACACAAAACCCAAGTATTATTCCTATGAAGAGCCTTAATTTCATTATTCATAGCTTCAATCCATTTAGGATCTTTTGAAGCTTCTGAATAACTACTTTGCTCTATAGACTTATTGAGACTAGAAACAAAACAAAAATTTTCACAAGACAGTTTAGAATAGTTTACAACATTTTCAACACCATACTTGACTTTGCCCTCAATAACAAAGTCATCAAATTTTTTTGGTAAAGCAGACTCCCTACTAGACCTCCTAAGACTGATCCTATCTCCCTCAGGAGTATTGTTCTCATCATCAGATCCTTCATTTCTGGGAAGGTCTGTCCCTCTAACACCTGGGCTACTAGGCTGCTGATCAGAGACTGCTGAACTCTGATCTACCCCCTTGCAGCCCTGGGAGAGTCATCAAACTCTTTCCCAGATAAGGTGTCTTGAGTAACATTGATTCCCCCTTCATCATCGGGAGGACTACTACACTTAGAAGTTTATGTGCTTGTGTGATCAAAAAAGTTTAAGTGATCTAAGTCTTTAAAAAACTGTTTGTCTTTTTTAAACTTAAAAGGATAGATTTCCTCAAAGAATTTAACATCCCTTGAGTATTCTATCTGATTTGTATTTAAATTCCACAGTTTGTAACCTTTTTTAAACACAGAGTACCCATGTAACACACTTTTATCAGACCTACTTGAAAACTTATCATCTTCATCTAAAATAGTTTTAAAACACAAGCAACCAAAACTCCTTAAATGACTCATACTTGGGGGGAACCCATAAACCTTTTTATAGGGACTCTTACCATTTAACATAGATGAGGGAAGTCTGTTAATCAAATACATAGCAGTTAGAATACTCAGACCAGAAATTAAGTGGCACTTGACTTTGGAACAACAAAGCTCTAGCCATGTTAAGAAGATGTCTATGTTTCCTTTCCACAACACCATTTTGTTGTGGAGTATGGATGCAAGTTGTTTGATGTATAGTACCCTTTTTATTACAATAAGTATTAAACTGTTGGTTTATAACCTCAGTTCCATTATCACTTCTGAAAGTTTTTACATGTTTTTTAAACTGTGTTTTCATAAGTTTATAAAAAATAACAAGGTTATCAAAAACTTCACCCTTATTTTTAAGTAAGTAACACCAAACAGTTCTTGAAAAATCATCCACAATTGTTAGAAAATACCTATACCCCTCTTTACTAGTGATCCTATAAGGACCCATACATCTAAGTGAACCAACTCTCCTACCTCTTTAGTTTTATGATCACTAAGAGGAAAGGGATTCCTAATTTGTTTAGCCTTGTGACATATATCACAGGGCTGAGAAGAAATCTTTCCTAGACTTAAAGACTCTCTTAACACAGCTAGGACTTGGTCAGAACGATGTCCAAGTCTACTATGCCACAAATTAGATTCAACAACACTACTAAAACAAACATTAGAAGTACTCACAATGTCTCCTAAAAAATACAGACCATCATGAGCTCTACCAGTCACCAGGACCCTCTTGGACCTGGAATTGACAGACACCAAGTTAACACAATATTCAGGTACATAAAAAACATCATGTAACATTACATCTTTTGTAATCCTAATGTCACCAATCTTTTCTACCCTAGCATTGGTTCCATTTGGATGTTTGACAAACATGTTATACTGAGTGACATCAAAAGCATTAATCAAGTGTTTATCAGAACTAACCATATGCTGGTTAGCTCCTGAATCCATAATCCAATTGAGTAATAATGCAGTTTTAGTTTCATCAGAACAGTTAGACAAATTTTTAATGACATTGCAAACTCTAGATAAGACAGACATATTTGAGAAACCATTTATATTAACACACTCACCTCCACTATTGGAGCTTTGTGCATCACTTCCACCTTTCTCATTTATAAGACTCATTAATTTTGAAATCTGTTCTAAAGTAAAAGGAACACAAGAACTAGACACAGCATTAGAAACAGGTGCTTTCCCATTAGAAGCATTACTTCTAATAGGCTGAGCATTAACTTTCTTTTTAAAACCTGGTGGATAGCCTACTAGTTTATAGCATCTATCCATAGTATGTCCAATCATATTGCAGTGAGTGCATTTTAGATTGGGATTTGGTCCTCTATTAGTGTTGTTAAAGAGTCTCCTGTTGTTATCGTTGTTAACAGTGTTATTACCTTTCACCAGAAAGGAAACATTTGACCCTTTAACACTACTATTAGATTTTCTATGTGATTCTTCTCTAGACACAATAGAGAATGCATGTTTAACAGAAGGCAAGGGATCTTGCATCAAAAGATTAGTTCTAACTGGCTGATATATTTCATCAAGACCCATTAAGAATTGCATAAGTTTTATTAACCCATTAAAACTGTTATAATCTTTTAAGGCTTCACATGTACAAGGTGGTAATTGAACAATAGAATCAAACTCTTTCCACATTGTGTTCAACTTATGGTAGTACTCAGAGACAGAGCTACCATTTTGACTAATAGAACATATCTTTTGATGCAAGTTAAACACAATAGAACCATCAACCTTATCATAGGTTTCTTTTAAATCTAACCACACATCCCTAGCATTCTTTGAAAACACTTGACCTAAGTATAACTCCTCACTTATAGAATTAAGTAACCAAGACAAGACAACTGAGTTACACCTATCCCATTGCTTACCCAAGACATCATCATTTACAGACTTAACAGTACTCCCATCAATAAAACCAAACTTGTTTTTAGTTTCAAGTGCTAACTTCATTGATTTAGCCCAGACATTATAATTTTCAGTTCCCCTAAGTTTAATACTAGTGATGGTCAATGTACTAGTGTCACTAGGATGAATGTATAAAGGGTCACCTATGTCCAGTTTACTGATGAGGGTTCCTGCTGGAGGATCACCTCCTCCTCCAGCAGCAACACTTGGGTCAACAACATCACCCATATTAAACAATCAGCACAAACAAGTGAACAACAATTAGTCAACAACAGCTGACTCAATACACAACAAACAATCAACAAAAGACAATCCTCAATACAGACTCAACAAACAGATCCTAGAAGAACGAAGCTGTGTCAGTGTAAGGATAGTGGGTTCATCACTCAAGGGTGCCCACCCAATTCTTAACACAGGAGTCCTTTTATTATCTATTATATATAGTATTTATATGTAATCACAAAGACAGAAATACACAGACACCAACAAACAAACACAATCAGTAAGACAAACAAACAAAGACACCAATTAGTCGGCACAGTTACCAGTCCACCCTAATCCGGTCAAGTTGCCTCTAGACACAAAACTACAAGAACTACAAAGATAAGGAAAGATCTCACCAGAGAGGGGGACCCAAGTTAGGGTTCTCCTAAACTCACAACCTGTACCTTCACTTAGGGTACAGAGTTGTGAGAGCAATTGTAGCAATAAACTCCAATACTCCACTCCAATCAGCAAGCACAGATCCACTGATCAAGAGATTCAGCCAACAATCGTTGACACAAACACCAGATCTACAATAATACCAAATAGAGATAATAGACCAGATCTAAACAGATCAGATCTACTATAAGATAGATACAAGGTCAAGATCTATTAATGAAGATCAAAACCCTAATAATCTATCAGACACAAAAAACAAGATCTAGACAAACCAGATGATAATGAGAAGACAAGACAGACAGCGGAAGACGAACAACACCAGAATCAAGAGCCTATTGGCTCTGATACCATGTCAAAAACTAAAGATCTAATATATCACAACCACACAATAACAACAACATAAAGAACAAGAAGAGATAGCGACAAAACGGTGACAAAACTCTATTATTAACCAACCTCAAAAGTACCCAAACCAAACCCAGATTCTCAGCAAATCACTGAGAATCAAAGATGAATACAATACAACAATCTTCTACTGATTATCTAGACCAGTAGACGATTGTGAAGAAGATAATCAAACGTACAAGACTTACAGACAAAGAATAAGACGAATACAACTGAGAGAGACGTACAGAGAAACCCTAGACAAAGAAAGAAAAACAATAAGACGAATAATAATAATACAGCTGATGATCAGCTATTTATACTCCAAGAGCTCGATCCGTGTGATGTTAATATGAGCCATTGATCAATCTCCACGAAATGATCTTAACCGTTGAGAGAAAGCACACATAAGCAAGCCGGGCTTCTCAAAGCCAATAATAGCCCACGTACAAGCCCAATAACTCTCCAGCCCATATGATGTAAAACCTGTTATAACAATAGTCCAGAAATATGGCCCAAATAATATAGCACTTGAATTAGATTATGTAACATTATTTTTAACACCCCCCCCCCATAATTCAAGTGCTAAACATATCAAACATCCCTAACTTCTTGCACAACACATTGTGTTGCTCAACACCAACTCCTTTGGTAAACAAATATGCAATTTGTACATCAGTACTAACTTTGATAGTTATTGGACCCTATTATTATTAGGGTTAATTAGGATAAGCCCACGGACTTAGTTAGGTTTTAGGGTTTCTTGTGAGCTCTATATATTGTAACCTAACTATTCAATAATATAAATTCAGTATTCTATTATCTTACATGGTATCAGAGCCAGCCAAGGCTCTCTACCATCTCCACCACGCCATACACAAATGATCAAACCCTAGCCGTCACCACTTTGAGAAAAACCCTAGACAGGGCGGCGTGCCGCCATTGCCGCCGTCGCCCTGTCCGGCCATTGTTTGTTTCTTGTTCTTTTCTTATATTTAGTTCTAAATAAAGCCTCCGTTTCGGTTATAGATCCCAACCATTATTCCTATATTCGCCCACTATTTATCTCCTTTGATCCATCCTACCTCTCCACACCACAAAAAAAAAAAAAAAAAAAAAAATCCCTTTGTCACCGCCTATGTTTGTCTTTTCTTCCACCACCAACATCCCTTTTTTTTTTCAAAAAAATCAAACACCGATTCATTCACTCACCACAAACATCCTTTGTTTCTTTTTATTTTATTTTATTTATTTTTTTTCCTTTCTCTTATTTGAGTTCCATCCCTCTGATCTTTAGTTGCTTTCTTTTGCTTCATCTTTATTCCATTATATTTCTTTTCTTATCATTATTCTCTAGCCGGATCATGGTCCGCTACAACCAATCTCAGCAGATTAAATGACGGTTTAGTCGGACATCTTTCTTTAATCTAAGCATCTCACTTCTTCTCAAAACCGCCGCCTGACGGTCACCAGACTTTCACCATCTCTTTCATCTCTTTGACAGCCCGTCTCACGACAAGAGTCGTAGGGTGTCTATTTGTTCTTCCTTTTATCCCTTTCTTCTTTTCTTTCCCACAACCTCTATTTTATCCTTTCTTTTATCTTTTGTATTGTCATGGCTAACAAAGATGACATTGCGACTTTATTGGGATCTAGTGGATCTTGTTTGTCATTATGGGAAATAAGAATCGAAACCAAACATAGGGAATTTGTGGACCGAAGTGAAGTCATTATTGAAGAGTACGGGTATGTTTTTTTTTTTTTTGGTAAAGAAGATTGCAGGAATACGGGACTGACCTGAAGGTTGTGGATTTATGACAAAATTTTGGACTTACAAGTCAAGTCAAGAACCGAGATCAAGACTAGTTTTTTTATTTATTTTCTTTTTTGTTTTTATTTATGTTTTTTTTTCTTCAGTCTAAGCGTCCGATTTTCTACCGCTTTGACTGCGGGGGGGTATTGGACCCTATTATTATTAGGGTTAATTAGGATAAGCCCACGGGCTTAGTTAGGTTTTAGGGTTTCTTGTGAGCTCTATATATTGTAACCTAACTATTCAATAATATAAATTCAGTATTCTATTATCTTACAATAGTTTTGATAACATTGCTTGCAATTTTTTCTCTCAAAAAATGCAAATCAATCTCGAAATGCTTAGTTTTATCATGAAACACAGGATTAGCAGCTATAGAAATAGCTGCTTTACTATCACTACAAAGTTTAACAGGTAAACTACAAGAAACCTTTAGCTCATTTAACAAATTTATAAGCCACATTATTTCACACGTAGTAGAGCACATTGCTCTATATTCGGCTTCAGCCGTTGACCTGGAAACAGTATTTTGTTTTTTACTTTTCTAGGATATAAGACTGTTTCCAAGATAAATATAGAATCCAGTCACAGATTTTCTAGTGACTGACATTTAGCCCAATCTGCATCTGCATATCCTAGTAAGTCAAAACTTTCTCCCTTTCTGAACAAAATTCCTTTACCAGGAGACAGTTTAGGTATCTCAACAGTCTCAATGCTACATGAAGATGACCCTTACTAGGTTTATGCATGAATTGACTAAGGTATTGAACAACATAATCGATATCTGGCCTTGTCAAAGAAAGATATATCAGTTTACCAATTAGCTTTTGGTAACCAGTTATATCCTCCAACAGGCCTTCAGATTTGCTATTCTTATTTGAGACAATGTAATTTGGTTCTATAGGTGTATGTACAGGCTTACACCCTAGATAACCAAAATCATGTAACAATTCAAGACAATACTTCCTTTGGGGTAAACATATCCCACTTTCTGAATAAAGAACCTCAATACCCAAGAAGTATTTGAGTTTTCCTAAATCTTTTATTTGGAAACTTTTACTTAATACATTTTTAACATTATTGATTTCACTATCACAGTTACTAGTTATTACTATGTCATCAACATAAACTAGTAAAACAATGAACACATTCTATTCATCTTTAACAAATAGTGAATAGTCACATATACTTTGTTTAAAGCCCATTTGAATGAACACATTTGTCAATTTATCATTCCATTTCCTAGGTGCTTGTTTCAATCCATACAAGGATTTAACAAGCTTACAGACCTTAGTTTCATTTTCAGAATAAAAACCCTCGGGCAAAGACATATAAACATCCTCAGACAAAGACCCATATAGAAATGCATTATTCACATCAAGCTGAAATAAGGACCAATTGTTTTGAACTGCTAAGCTGATTACAATCCTTACTGTAACCATCTTAACTACTGGTGAAAATGTTTCACCAAAGTCCAGACCCTCTCTTTGATTGTAGCCTTTAGCTACAAGTCTGGTCTTATATCTCTTTACCTCACCATTGGCCCTATATTTCACTTTATACACCCATTTGCATCCTATAGCCTTTCTACCCTTAGGTAGATCACACAAAACCCAAGTATTATTCCTATGAAGAGCCTTAATTTCATTATTCATAGCTTCAATCCATTTAGGATCTTTTGAAGCTTCTGAATAACTACTTTGCTCTATAGACTTATTGAGACTAGAAACAAAACAAAAATTTTCACAAGACAGTTTAGAATAGTTTACAACATTTTCAACACCATACTTGACTTTGCCCTCAATAACAAAGTCATCAAATTTTTTTGGTAAAGCAGACTCCCTACTAGACCTCCTAAGACTGATCCTATCTCCCTCAGGAGTATTGTTCTCATCATCAGATCCTTCATTTCTGGGAAGGTCTGTCCCTCTAACACCTGGGCTACTAGGCTGCTGATCAGAGACTGCTGAACTCTGATCTACCCCCTTGCAGCCCTGGGAGAGTCATCAAACTCTTTCCCAGATAAGGTGTCTTGAGTAACATTGATTCCCCCTTCATCATCGGGAGGACTACTACACTTAGAAGTTTATGTGCTTGTGTGATCAAAAAAGTTTAAGTGATCTAAGTCTTTAAAAAACTGTTTGTCTTTTTTAAACTTAAAAGGATAGATTTCCTCAAAGAATTTAACATCCCTTGAGTATTCTATCTGATTTGTATTTAAATTCCACAGTTTGTAACCTTTTTTAAACACAGAGTACCCAAGTAACACACTTTTATCAGACCTACTTGAAAACTTATCATCTTCATCTAAAATAGTTTTAAAACACAAGCAACCAAAACTCCTTAAATGACTCATACTTGGGGGGAACCCATAAACCTTTTTATAGGGACTCTTACCATTTAACATAGATGAGGGAAGTCTGTTAATCAAATACATAGCAGTTAGAATACTCAGACCAGAAATTAAGTGGCACTTGACTTTGGAACAACAAAGCTCTAGCCATGTTAAGAAGATGTCTATGTTTCCTTTCCACAACACCATTTTGTTGTGGAGTATGGATGCAAGTTGTTTGATGTATAGTACCCTTCTTATTACAATAAGTATTAAACTGTTGGTTTATAACCTCAGTTCCATTATCACTTCTGAAAGTTTTTACATGTTTTTTAAACTGTGTTTTCATAAGTTTATAAAAAATAACAAGGTTATCAAAAACTTCACCCTTATTTTTAAGTAAGTAACACCAAACAGTTCTTGAAAAATCATCCACAATTGTTAGAAAATACCTATACCCCTCTTTACTAGTGATCCTATGAGATGGTTCCACGGTAAACAAAACGAAATCAATGAAACTCACCTTCAAAGTACATGAAAAGATTGTCCTTTCGATGTCACGGTTTGCGTTGAGGAACAATAACAACATTGGTTGAATTTGAGTTTACCTAAGCGAGCCAGACAGACGACTTCACTACGAACAATATACTCACATTTCAAGACCTGGAATAAAAGGGGAAATGGTAAAGACACTATCACATTTTAAACCCTGTACACACCTTGACATGTAATTGTTTTTTTCCTTTTTTCAATACAACATGTTACTATAGATTTTTATTGCCATGAACACAAATGAAATAAATAAACGTAAAAGAAGAGGCATGTATGCAGGCAAATAAAGTTGAATCAAAGACATACCTGTGTGTGGAATTTGGTGAAACCACATGATGCAGAGAAATAGAAGAAAGAATATGGCTATAAATGTGCTCTCGTTTAAATTCACCTATGAGATAATCCTATAGTTTCTAAAGACAGGATCATCCATCATTTCCCTTAAAAAAATCACAGTGCATGCACGATTCGACAACACAACAGCCAAAGAACAAGAGTCATGGCTATCTCAAAACATAGATGTCAACATAGCCCAAAAAACTACCATATCCGAAGAACAGAGCTGTAATAAACACATAGCGACAACAAACATCAATGGAAATCAGCAGGTCGTGTTATGATAGATGAGCCGTTTGCGACGTGATTGAAGTGTTAATCATGTCGCCCGCATAACCAACACACAAAGACGACCAAAATGGCATTCACAAACAATAACAATGGTTAATTAATATTTCACGTCCTTGTTTTGATCCATAAAAAGAGATTTCCCTTTTGTGTTTATAGAAATAGACATTTGAATTAAAAATTATCTTTCTTTGGGGCATTTCATCAAACATATGGCGTGTTTCACAAAAAAAACCATATAACACTTTGGTTTGATACCCTTACCAACCCATTTCATGAAACACATGTAGTTCTATCATTTTTTTTTTTACAATTATTAACATCTAAAGTGAGTATCATTTTTTATATTTATGACTTTACTCATCAAACACTTATAACAAAACCGTATATTTTAACTTTATGGCGAAATCAGTTACATACCCTAAAAAATGTATTCCTACATTCCAAGAGAACACTACAAACCAAAAATACACCTAATAAAAGAAATAGTAACAAACTTAAAAAAAATTAAGCGCAAAGTACAATCACAAAATAATATCAGGTTGTATTGTAAATCAAATGTAAACCAAAAGAGACATGGAGATCGATAACTTACAGTATTCTAGCAGCCATAGGGATCAAGAAGACTTACTGTGGTGTCTTTAAACAAAAAGGAGAGGTATCAACATGTCAAAAACTAAAGATCTAATATATCACAACCACACAATAACAACAACATAAAGAACAAGAAGAGATAGCGACAAAACGGTGACAAAACTCTATTATTAACCAACCTCAAAAGTACCCAAACCAAACCCAGATTCTCAGCAAATCACTGAGAATCAAAGATGAATACAATACAACAATCTTCTACTGATTATCTAGACCAGTAGACGATTGTGAAGAAGATAATCAAACGTACAAGACTTACAGACAAAAGAATAAGACGAATACAACTGAGAGAGACGTACAGAGAAACCCTAGACAAAGAAAGAAAAACAATAAGACGAATAATAATAATACAGCTGATGATCAGCTATTTATACTCCAAGAGCTCGATCCGTGTGATGTTAATATGAGCCATTGATCAATCTCCACGAAATGATCTTAACCGTTGAGAGAAAGCACACATAAGCAAGCCGGGCTTCTCAAAGCCAATAATAGCCCACGTACAAGCCCAATAACTCTCCAGCCCATATGATGTAAAACCTGTTATAACAATAGTCCAGAAATATGGCCCAAATAATATAGCACTTGAATTATATTATGTAACATTATTTTTAACACAACACGTTGAGTCCATATTCATCAACCCAGCATTAATTTTCATTTGAGATAATAAAGAAAATCCGTCATCCAACATCAATTCTCATTTGAGATAATTAAAAAATCCGTTGGATATATAAAGATCTAAACCAGATATTGGTCGTGGCCTTTAAAACACCAAAACCCAAACGCCACCTGAAAACCTTTCACCTTCTCGTCGGAATAGATCGAAAGCAAGAGATAAAAAGACCGGAAACACTAAAACCCAAAGGCCGCCTAAAAACCTCTTACTTTCTCGCCGGAACAGATCGAAAGCAAGAGAGAAAGAAGACGGGAGAGGATACAAGTGTAAGAGAGAGAGAGAGAGAGAGAGAGAGAGAGAGATAGGCTTTAAAACCCTATCTCAACTCAAGTTCTATTGATTGGAAAAATAATGAGGGAAGTGTAATTAAGAAGGGAAGTGAATAACTGATGGAATTCCAAGACGGAAACTATTAGCGGGATAATGAAATTTTGAGAGGGAAAGTAATGGGAGGGTCGATCAAAGCGATAAGAGGGATGGACCAGTTCTTTTTAGGTTAAAATTTTCAATTTCTGGTTTTAACTCAATAAATAAAATTTTAATATAAAGAAATTAACCTTAACGTAGTTTTTTTGTTTGAATGGCAAAGAACGATATGTCACCGTGACATTGGATGTTGTGGACAAGGTCGACCACTCGACTGTCGCAGCCCTTAGCTCTCTTAGATGCGCAGAAACCCGACCTTCACACGCCCGAAGGCACGACGGTGGATTAATCGGTAAAACCTCGCCTCTCATCCGAGTCAAACCGGCGCCATCCGAATTCGCTCTTCACTAATGGAGAGAGTGGAAATTGACAATCACTCCACTACTCATTGGCATCATTAACTTAGTTAAAAATTGATATTAGTGGCACACGATTAAATGTCACTAAAGCGTGTATCAATCAATTATGGCATACATAAAGTGTCACTAAAAATCAAATTTAGTGGCATAACAATTAAATGCTACTGAAAGTATGTGTTAAGCAAATATGGCATACAAAAAGTGTCACTAAAACCCTAATTAGCGTCACAAACGCAAAATGCCACTAAAAACATGTGCCACTAAACGGCAATTTTTTTGTAGTGCATGCAGAATTGTCTGTACTTAAGGTTGGCACACCCGTGCCAAGAGAAGTGGCACACCCGTGCTTACTGTTAATTGTAACTGTCTTGTCAATCTTGCAAGACAGGGTGCGCCTTCTAGTGCCACGCGTTAGTGGAAGTCACACCCGCAAAAATACTAAGGCGGCTCTGAAGCGACGCAAGTATGCGAAGTGCAAAGCGCCACATTACGCCAAAACGCCCACGCTACGCACGGGCGCGTGTGTTAAAGGTCCCTTCGCGTCTTCCATAGTGTGTGATTCCATGGAACACTTGGGATGGGAAGTTCCTCCTTATAAACAAGTTAAACATTCATCTCCCTTCCAATGTGGGACAAGTTCTCCTTTCCACTTTCCATTTCACATTCCCAACTTAGGTGTTTCACTACTCTACTTTTGAGCATCGATATCTCATTCATTTTAGCTCCGTTTTGGACGCGGTTTGGTTCGTTATGGAGCTCTCACAACATAGAACATAAACGCACAAAGAAATATATAAATAAACCTTAGTTTCAAATACATATTTTTATCCAAAATTTAGGAAAAAACATTTTCCAAAAATTTTGAAAATAACATTTTCACCTATTTTTCCAACATAGGTTTCATAGAAGAAGAATAGTGAACCTAGAAATGAGAGTAAGGCCATGAGTAGATAAGACACTCACATATGTGTGTATCTATTTATTTATCGTTCTCAACTGGATTTCCAATGGTATAATGGATTTGGTACCAACTAGAACATGAAAAAACTAAGAGATGTTAAAAATATAACAAGGTTTTATAGTTCAATATTTTAGTCATGTTATATTATTATACTTATACACTTTTATTGTTGGTTTTTATGTTGTTCTTATTTGAGGTGGATTGGATTGGAGCTGAGCTTGTAGATGGCCATGGCCTGGAAGTTATGCAAGTCCAGAAGTTGATAGTGTCCATTGATAGAACCCAAGCCCAGTCGAGATATTGATAGAGCCTTTCAGTCGTTGGCCCAATTACTCAGAAAGATGTTCAGAATTAATAGCCCAAGTCCAAAAGGGTGGAAGGCCCAGCTTCTCAATCTGCTCGAGTTGATATGTGTGGATTGCCACGTTGGCAATCCCCACACCAAGAATAGAGGGCCCGGATTAAAAGAATGTGTGTTTTCTCATTAAAGATCAACGGCTGCTCTAGGCTCGGGTGTGTTTCTTTACCGAGCCTATCTCTTGCCTATATAAGGGATGCCTCGAGAAGGGTTACCTGTTTTGATCCCTTTGAGTCTTTCAGTTGTTATTGTTCCTCTGATTGTTCGAGCTCTTTTTCTCTTTTCTCTTAGATCATAAATCATCTGTCAATGATTTCTTTGATTAGTCTTTGAGTGTGTATTGATCATATGTTAATGATCATTTGAGAGTTTTGTATAGATCATATCTTAATGATCTATTTCAGTGATTAGGGTTTTATTTAGTGTGTCAAACTTTTGTTATTGATTTCTTTGTAAACTGTCTTATCAGTATTTTCAGTTTTATAGTTTGATTACCATATTTTGACATGGTATCAGAGCTATAAGGCTCTGGTCTGTTCGTCTTCCGTTCACTTTAGGGTTTCTGTTGTCTTGTGATCTTGAGGGTTCCAAAGGATTGTTGTTGATAGATTGTTGGATTTCTGGTTGAAAGAAGACGGTTTATTCTTGAATCCTAGATCTGAAGTTCATCATCAGATCTAGGGTTTGGTACTTCTCTGGGAGTTGTTTGATTCTGGATCAACTGATTTCTTGTTTTCTTGCTCTCTAACTCGTAACCCTAAGTGAAGGTTACGAGTTACGAGTTTATTGGCGAAACCCTAACTTGGGTCCTCTTGGTGAGACTGTTCCTTGACTCTTGTTTTCTAATTTGTTGTGTCTAGGAGCACTGTCTGGGTTAGGGGGACCGGAATTGGCTCAACTACTTGGTTGTCTACTTGTCCTGACTTGATTTACATTGTATATTCAATCATTTGTGAGTTCTTGTTGGTGTGCATAGGTAGATATAGACTCCCTCATTAAGACATGTCCAGGCACCCTTGAGTGATGAACCTGGAATCTTGACATTGACGGGGCTTCGTCTGTTGCACACTTGAGTTCTTTCATTTGATCGCTTATACTTGTCTAGGACTATATAGTATATTACTTGTTGTTACTATGTCTGATCATGATAATGACAATAGCAGTAGTTCTAGTGAAGGTAGAGAGAGATTTGGAGGGGTTACTCTTATCAGTAAACTTGATTCAAGTGATCCTCTCTATCCTCATGCTAGTGACTCTGTTAATCTCACTATCATCAGTGTGAAACTTAAGGGTACTGAGAATTATACTGTGTGGTCCAATGCTATGATTCTTTCTTTACAAGTTAAGAATAAACTAGGTTTTATTAATGGTGAGTGTACTAAACCTACTGATGACCCTGTGTTAGGAAGACAATGGGATCGATGTAATTCTATTGTTCTTACTTGGATTTTAAATTCTGTTGCTGAAGATTTATATATGGGTCAAGTCTATTCCAAACTTGCATTTGATATTTGGAAAGATTTAAAGGATACATATAATAAAATTGATGGGTCTGTCATATTTGATACTTATCAGAAAATTAATCATTTTAATCAGAGTGGTATGATAGTTGCTGAGTATTATCATAAGTTGCATGTTATGTGGCAATACCTTGATCAAATATTGCATATACCTGCTTGTACTTGTGATGCTTCTAAATAGTTGATATACGTTAAAATACACATATAAAAGTCCCCGTTTAACTCCCATTTTCATATGTTTTTGGCCTTATACATGATGAATTGGTACTTATTTGGTATCTTTAGGATTACAGGTCTTAAACGATGTCCCGGAAGCAAACCCGAAGAAAAACAAGGATTTCGGCCCTTTATCAGGAGAACTTTTGCGCAGCAGTTGTTCGGATCATTTTTACCCCTTCTAAAACCCAAAATCCGACTTCGACTTTCAAATAAGAATTGTTCTACGCTCCGAGAGCTTTCCAGGCATATAAAGAACACCTCCTAACGATTTTTCTACGATTTTATATGCAATTTTAAAGATCATGCTGTCGTGCTGTTCTCTGTGAGCGGCCGCTCACTCTCTCCGAGCGGCCGCTCGCCATCCTGAACACCTCTAGAAGCTTCTGGAAGCCCTACGTCAGCTTTGCCCACTTGTCTGTAAAGTGAGCAGCCGCTCCAAGCCTCCGAGCGGCCGCTCACAGGGCCTGTTCAGCTATAAAACTCCCATTCAGCCTCTGTTCGAAGTATTGGGTTTTGGGGAGGCGATGTTAGGCGATTTCTGGACCAAAGGAGCTGCTGGAAGGCCGTTTAACAAGCTCGGGAATCCATCCGATCCATCCTTCATCATCCAATCCATCTCTTTAGCAATCTTATGGTTTGATCCTTTAAGCTTTCTTAGATCCAAATCTGATTTTGTTTGCTATTTTGATGTTATTTTAGTTAATCGCACGCCTACGGGCAAGAACATTAGTATTAGTTAGTAGTTAAAACAATCGTTTGCGTGAAATCAAGTTTTGTATAAATTTGGCGTTTTTCATGTTTGAATCTTGATGATCATAATGCAACCTTGTTTCATTGTTGATAGATTTGTAGTTGTGTGCGGATGACTTTGATGATTATCGAATGTGTTAGGCGGATTACTTGTTGAGAAAACCGTCTGTTTAATCGTCCGGTAGTAAACTAGTTAACTTGTTAATAACGTTTACACCATGAAACTGTAACCGGGTATTGGTTTGGTTAAAGTCACTCGGATAATGATTATAGATGTTTACCGGCACGTAAAAGAGTTTAAAAAGCTTAATGGTGTTGTTACTAATCTTTGACGCGGTTAATGATCTTTGCAGCAGCCCTAAATCCGATCCATAAAGATTGCTTAGGGGACATGGGTTCTTTCAGTTTTAAATACAATGAATCTTGGTTTTCAAGATAATGTGTTTGTCAATGTTGTGGCTTCGATACAATACTGGGATCTGGCTGATAAAGCAAGTGATGCTTTCTATATAAGCTGGTCGATTTGAGTTATGTTTAATCTTTAGTGCGTCAACTATATAAGCGGGTCGATTTGAGTTATGTTTAATCTTGAGTTATGCTTTCTATATAAGCGGGTCGATTTGAGTTATGCTTTCTATATAAGCGGGTCGATTTGAGGTATGTTTTTCTAATCCTTAAAGACAAGCGTATTTATATTATGTGCTAAACCTTATCCGACCCGAACGGGCAAACCGACCCGAACCCGTTAACCGACCCAAAATTTTTATATTTGGTCATATGAAATTGAAACATCTAAAAAAAGGAACCCAGTGAAAAAAATTCCTGAATCCGCCACTGAACACCGCCACCGCGCCACAACACACCCCTCTGATGTCGCTGGCCTCAAAGCTATAAAAGCGGCCATTGATCCCACCACCATTCCTGATGACTCTTGTTTGGCCTCATGGAACTTCACCTCTGATCCATGCTTCCCACATGACACTACACACTTTATCTGCGGCATCTCATGCGGATCCATCGACAACCGAATCTGGTTGCTCTCACGTGATGCCAAGGTTACGCTGGAACTATCTCTCCGCTCATCTCCAAATTAACCGGACTATCTAGAATCGAACTCTCTAATAACAGACTCTCTGGTCCAATCCCTAACCCCATTTTCTCTCTCTCAAACCTCCACACGCTAGATCTCCATAACAACTCATTCTCCGGCACCATCCCACCCTCCATTTCCATCTCGAAAACTCTCCAAGTCCTGGACCTTTCATTCAACTCACTATCTGGCTCATTGCCAAACAAATTGATCATGAGTTCACTCTTTAAGTTATTATTAACATAAATCAATAGTCAACAGTCAACGGTCAACAGTCAATAGTCATAGTCAAAGAGCTATCTTTATGCCTTTATAATTATTTAGTCATAGTCAATATTCTTATTCAATAGTCTAGTCAATAGTCTTCCTGCAATCAAGTCATTGTATTAATGTTGTAGCCACTATATAACCTTCTGTGAATAATGAGAAAAATACATTCGATCCAATTCACTCTATTACCTATTACTCTATATGGTATCAAGAGCCTAAAGCTCCCTTGAGCCAACCGATCCATCACAGCTTTCGACAGCCTCCTGTCCGCAACCCACACAACCCTTTCATTTTTCTGATTTGCAGCCTCAATGGCTCCATTTTTTGTTCATCAATCAAACCAAAACTACAATCGGAACCCTTGTTCCTCAGCCTCAAACCCATCATTACAAAAGCGACCCTCCTCGTGGTCAATCAAATCCGCAACCCAAACTCAAAACAATCCGACCCACAACAGCCAAACTAACGTTTTTTGTTATTTTTGCAGCATACCCGGTCATGTAACGAAAGATTGTCGCAAACTTTGTCGCTTCCTACGCGACCATCAAGTCTCTACTCATGATTCCTACTCATACCCGGTTGTGAACAATATATCTTCTCACACTACGGTTCCAAACACTCCATGGATGTGGGATACAGGCGCTTCCAATCACACTAACAACAACAACAACCAAATGCATGTTCTTTCCGAATATGGTGGCCCGGATGAGATTGTTTTAGGTGACGGTAAAACCCTTCCTATCACACACATTGGTCAAACAACCCTTCACACCAACTCACGACCGCTTTTCATAAACGATGTCTTAATCGTTCCATCTCTTCGTAATAATCTTATTTCTGTTGCAAAACCTAGTCGTACTAATCAAGTTTCTGTTGAATTTTTTCCATATCATTTCGTGGTTAAGGATCTATGCACGGGGGCGCATCTCATGCGGGGCGTGAACGTCAATGACGTTTACTACGGACCAACCACACTCTCTCCTCAAATCAATGAAACAACAACAAGATCTCTACTTGCGTGGCACCATATCCTTGGACATCCTTCGTTTCAAGTCTTCAAGTCCTTAATTTATAAATTAGCACTTAATGGTAATAAAGTGTCACCCGAGTCTTTTCATTGCAAATCTTGTTCGTTAAATAAAAGCCATAAAATTTCTTTTGGTAAAAACTCATTTGTTGCAAAGAAACCATTGCAACTCATTTACTCAGATGTATGGGGTCCAGTCCAAACATCCAATGACGGCTTCAAGTACTATGTCATATTTGTCGATTATTTTTCTAAATACATTTGGTTATATCTGATAAAAAGAAAATCCGACGTCTCCGTCCTTTTTCCACAATTCAAATCACTAGTGGAAAAATTCTTTCAAACACCTCTTATCTCTCTATTTACCGACAATGGTGGTGAATACATTGGTCTTAAACCATTTCTCACAACTCATGGAATTTCTCACTACACCACACCTCCTCATACACCCGAACAAAACGGGGTGGCCGAACGTCGTCATCGACACGTTGTTGAAACGGGCCTTGCCCTCCTCCACTATGCTCAACTCCCATCACAATTTTGGTCACATGCCTTTCAAGCCGCAACTTATCTCATCAACCGTCTACCCACCACCATCTTGAACAACAAATCACCTTATGACATGTTATTCAATGTTGCTCCCACCTACTCCAAATTAAAACCGTTTGGATGTCTTTGCTATCCTTGGCTCCGCCCATACAACACCTCCAAGTTACAATCTCGCTCCGCATCATGTATCTTTCTTGGATACTCCTCTTCCAGATCAGCATACAAATGCTTTGATTCAGCCACCAACAAACTATATCACTCTCGCCATGTTGAATTCATACCACACATCTTCCCATCCTACACCAATAACTCCACATCTCCCACTGTCACCTATGAATCATTTCTTCACAACATACCAAATCCTACAAAGCCTTCACACCCTACACAACCTCCCATCGATCCCACACACCAACCCATACCTCCTACACACCCCTCTCCTCACCCTACACAACCTTCTGCTGCACCTACACAACAGTTGCCTGATACTACACAACACTCATCTGATCATACACAACCTTCTACTACACCAACACAGCATTCCCCTAACCCTACACAACTCTTGTCCTCTACACAGTCCTCCACTGTCCATACACAGTCCTCATCTCCACAATCCTCCCCTCCTACACAACCTAATTCACCTACACAGTCTTCCAATGACTCTACCACCTCCTCATCTCAAACTCCTTCAACTAACCCCTCTCTTACCACCTCTACTCGCCCACAACGGGCTCGCAATCCTAACCCAAAATATTACAATTCCAACTTCATCAACTCCACCACACTTCACCCAATTCCTACATCCATTGAGCCCTCTACTCACATCCAAGCGATGAAAGATCCACAATGGCGACAAGCAATGGATCTTGAATACAACGCACTTCTTCAAAACCATACGTGGGAGCTTGTCCCTCATACTACCCAAAATCCAATCGGATGCAAATGGGTATTCCGAACCAAGCGAAAACCCGATGGAACTATTGATAAATTTAAAGCGCGCCTAGTCGCAAAAGGGTTTCATCAACAGTACGGTAAGGACTATTTTGATACCTTTAGTCCGGTAACGAAACCTGTCACCATTCGTACTATTCTTTCCATCGCACTCTCTCGAGGGTGGTCATTACGCCAACTAGAAATCAATAATGCATTTCTTCATGGCACCTTACATGAGGATGTGTACATGATTCAACCACCCGGATTTGCAAATTCGGCGTTTCCTAATCACATTTGCAAACTCAAGAAATCTCTCTACGGCCTTAAACAAGCCCCGCGGGCTTGGTACAATGAATTAACCGCCTTCCTCATTAGCTTCGGTTTTAAAAAATGTCTCTTTGATGCATCTCTTTTTGTCTACAACACAAATGGTAACACTTGCTACCTACTCGTCTACGTTGACGACATTGTCCTCACTAGAAACAATAATCCATTCATGGACATCTTTGTTCAAGCCCTAAGCAAAAAAATTTCGATCAAAGACTTAGGCCCTCTACATCACTTCCTAGGAATCGAAGTCATTCCAACTCCTCATGGTCTATTCCTCTCCCAACACAGGCACATTCAGGACATCTTAACCACATTCAAAATGGATAGTGCCAAAGAGGTCCTTACCCCTCTAAGCGTCTCTGAACCGCTTATCCCTTCGAATGCCTCTCCACCCGTTGACCCAACTCCTTATCGCAAACTTGTTGGCACACTTCAATACCTTGCCTTCACCCGCCCTGATATCTCTTTCGCTGTCAACAAACTCTCCCAGTTTATGCACCACCCAAAACAGTCACATTGGCAAGCTCTCAAACGGGTTCTCCGCTATTTGAAAGGAACATTGCACCATGGGTTATTGTTAAATAAACAGCTCTCACTTGATTTAAATGCTTTCTCAGATTCTGATTGGGGAGGCATACATGAGGGAGGAAGATCTACTACAGGTTATATATTATATCTTGGATCCAACATCATCTCCTGGCGTTCATCAAGACAAAAAACGGTCTCACGCTCATCCACTGAAACAGAACACAAAGCACTAGCAAACGCCGCAGCTGAAATCTCATGGGTTAAAAATCTTCTCCAAGAACTCGGTCATCGCACGACACATACAACATCTCTTTTCTGTGACAACACCGGCGCCACCTACCTTTGTGCCAACCCGGTGTACCATTCTCGCATGAAACATGTTGCCCTCGACTACCACTTTGTTCGTGAACAAGTCAATGCCGGTCACTTAAAGGTCTTTCACATTAGCTCAAAGGATCAACTGGCTGATATCCTCACCAAACCACTTCCAAGATCACCGTTTCTTTCCTTTCGCTCCAAGATTGGCGTATCCAATGGATCCTCCATCTTGCGGGGGCGTATTAACATAAATCAATAGTCAACAGTCAATAGTCATAGTCAAAGAGCTATCTTTATGCCTTTATAATTATTTAGTCATAGTCAATATTCTTAGTCAATAGTCTAGTCAATAGTCTTCCTGCAATCAAGTCATTGTATTAATGTTGTAGCCACTATATAACCTTCTGTGAATAATGAGAAAAATACATTCGATCCAATTCACTCTATTACCTATTACTCTATAGTTATTTAGTCTTGATTTGAGGTTCAATAAACTCACGGGACCAATCCCCAAACTACCCCAATACATGATGGACCTCAAACTTAGTTCCAATTATCTTTCTGGACACCTAACAGAAACGTCATTTAACGAGTCGGTTTGCCTGGAAATAATAGACCTCAGTGCTAATTCGCTTACTGGACAAATCCCCGGCTGGTTCTTCCTCCAACCGAAACTCTCGCTAGCTGACCTCTCCAACAACGGATTCACAGGCATCGAGGTCTTCAAACCCGTCAAAAGCGACCTCACCTACGTCTACGCCGATTACAATTAACATCACTGCGTACTTATCCCAGAACTTTCTGCCTACCCTGGGTTGTATTAGCTATCACTACGACATAACAAGCTAAAAGGACCGATCCCCGACGAGTTTAGCCGGACTACAAAGTTGAAGAGGTTGTCTCTCAGTCTCTGGACGGAAATTACTTGAACGGAAATCCGTCGAAGGACTTTTTCTCTGGACAATCGTCGGTTCTTTACGGAAGCTTTGGGAACAATTGTCTCAAGTGGTGTCCAAAATCTTCAAAGCTCTGCTCGACATCACAGAAATCATCGTCGGCCTGCCGCAAAGCGTATGGTGGGAGAGTGAAGGTGTAAAACCATGCAAGGTGATAGTGTTAATTTACCGTTACTGTTATTATAATAAACTTAACAATTGTATCACACTTGACTAATATATAGTGAACAAGTTCCACATATGATACATGTGGGGTTTTACGTGGAAATTGTTGTTTTAGTGTTAAAGTTTTAAAAATTACGTACGTGTTGGACCAAAACTTTACTTGAACGTGATATCTTTAAGGGAAAATCACGGTAATAGCCTTTACTTTTTTGTTTTTACGAAACTAGTCATCTCCTGTCTCTTGAAAAAGACGGTTCACGAGTTTCAAGATGTCTCCGTGAGACTTCGGTGTGAACCAATAAGTGATCAACACATGTTCAAAAATACTCTCCTCCTCTCTCTCTCTCATAATTACCTTACCTGTCCCCTCCTTCTCTCTCCATTTCTCTCTCCTCTCTCCAAACACACATTGCTTGAATACCATGGATAATAATAAGTTGCAGAAAGAGAAAAACTTCAACAATTGAAAAAAAGACTGGGCCACCGTTTCCTTACCACCATTCAAGACCTAACGCATTCAAGACCTTAAATGCCCCTTGTTTTCTCTTTTCTTCTCTCTCCTCTCTCTCTCTCTCTCTCTCTCTCTAACAAGAACCCCCAAACACAGATGTCATATATAGCATATTGTAGAAATTGTTAGTGCTCTGGTCCTCAACCAAATGATTACATGAACGCCAGTTCAATATATATTGTTTTTTATGAACACCGACCGTTTTCCTATAATCTTACCGGAGACGTCACCGGAAAACCACCGGAGACGTCTCCATCTCGGGCGTCTCTGTAATGTCTCCACTTTCTGTCTCCATCGGTTTTGATTGTCGGTCACCGGAGATTGTAGGGATGACCGGAGTGACCTATATCCTCTTTCTACGTAATCTATCTCTCTCTCACCTTTGATCTTTTGGCTAATCATCTGCACGTTTCAAATTTCTTTCGCATATACTTTCAGATGGCTGAGGTGGGGGTGGTGGTGGATGGTTGCTGCTGCTGCTGTTGGTGGTGGGTGGTTGCTGTGGAGGTGATGGTGGTGGTGGTTGCTGCGGAGCTGGAGGCAGCTTTCTTCTTCGTCTTCTTCAGATAGAGAGAGAGAGAGAGAGAGAGAGAGTAGAAAACTCAAGTGGTTCAGAGAGAGAGAGAGAGTAGAGAGGGAGAAGAGACAGAGGCAGGTGCAGCTTTTATTATATTTTTTATAATATTTTGAACACGTGTCGCTCCTTCATTGGTTCTCCACTGAAGTTTCACGGAGACGTCTTGGGACCTGTGAGCCGACTCTCCAAAGTCGGTTGAGGTGGCTATTTTGGTAAAATACCTTGGTCAAAGGCTATTTCTGTGATTTTCCCTATCTTTAAATTCTGGAGTGGACATTGGAATTGGAACGCACAAAATACCAAGTAAAATACCCAATTTAACTAATTAATTTTATAATTAAATGTCAATGTGGCATGGGGCTACTCCTTTCTTAGACTATATGGTGTGGATTCGGGGAGGTGGGTGGGGGTGATGATTTGGCCTCGGCACCGAAATGGAACACCCCCCCCCCCCCGACTAATTTTCTGGGAACACAAGGCCTAGTCACCGATGTCATCGAGTGATTTCATTGGTCCAAATTTTTTATTTTATTTTTAAATCAAACTTTTAATATTAAAAAAGGAAGGGAGAAGAAGGGGAACACCATTTCCTTAGTTTGGGGGAGGAGAATGGGAAATGACGTGGCGCTGATGTGACATTTGGGGGAGTTGCTCTCCACACCATATAGTCTTATGTATGTCTTTTAGATGAGAGTTCCAATGTTTAAATCTAGAAAATGTTGTATTCAATGTAAAATATAACGGGTAACATTAGCGGTTTAAAAAAAACTAATATATACAGCAAATGATGAAATGTATAACCAAAAAACATTGAAAACTAGTCGTAAGATCTTTGGCAGTTCAGTTCACATTATATGAAGTATATATACTATTCAACATCTGATGACGTGGGTAGCCTAAAGCAAAATAGATTAGCAATATCACAACACTATGCTTAAAGGGTTGTCATCCTTTTCCTCGGTCAACATAAGCAGCTGTCGAATAAAGACACCCATCGCTCGGACCGCAGGTCCAAAGCTATCATTGGCTTAAAGTGGCATGTCCTCTAGTTGCAACACATTTCAAGATAATATCCCTTCTAAAATAAGAAGATCATTTCTCTATAAATTAGAGGTCCATTCCACAGATCTGGACACACTGATTATTCTCTCTTACACTTCACCTTCTATTATTTTTGATCTTCACACGTGAGGAGAATCTCTCTATCATACTAACACACCACTCGAGTTTAGAACAACATTTCTGGTCTTAAGTCTTACTCAAACCAGAATTCTAATACTCAAAACAATATTATCTTGAACCTCCTACGTTGCAAAACGTAGGAGGACACCACGACATGCGTTAGGCAGATCGGAACCCTTCAACCTTTTAACCCTTCCTTAGATCCAGAACTAGTGTTAGACCCTTATTTTTTGTAGCAACAAGTTGGTGCCCACTGTGGGGCTGCGCCATTGTCTCCATTCAAAAATCAATTGTGTAGCTCCAACTCCTCGGTATGTCTTACCCTGAGTCTCCGGAGGAAGTGAACCAGACCTCTCCGAACACAGATCAAACATCTCCCAACAGATCTGTGTCGTTCTCCACTCCGGGAAGTACCCCTACTGGTGCTCTGTCACAAGAGTTTACACTCATTAAAACTCCTACTCCTACTCATTCGGGGGTGTCAACTCTTTTTGCTAATGCCTCATAGACACCCGAACGTGTAGATCTCACACCCGAAGGTGTTGCAAGCCATTTCTTGCAACTTAGATCTCTACTGAATCAGCATGTTACCTGGGAAAGAGAGAAGGGGTCAGGATCTGGCTTGACTACAATGAGGAAGAACCGTCTCTTTCTCCCATTCCATCTCGTCCCCCTCACATCACTTCCTCGGGCCCTTAGTCTACTTATCACAACCAGGGAGCATGACGAAGCATGGTCTCTCCCGCACTTATCTAGCAACAAGGCCAAATCCTACTGCTTTTCCTTTGTTTACTCCCCAAGCCGTCACCACCGGTGCACCCCTTGAGCATGAACTAACCTTGGAACAACTCCTGCAGTCACCAGTGACAAGCATTCCACCCCTGGCTGCAACCTCGTGAGAGCAAGCCATGGCTTCTTTATCTATGGCACGTTGTGCTTATATGAGTATGCCCATAGGAACAAGTAGCAACGTTGCACCAGAAAGCCTCCAAGGCTTCAGCATTATGCCACACATGATAGCTCAAATGATGGCTCACTTCCCCTTCCAAAAAGTAAAAGAAATGAGAATTCGACTCAATATTGTGAATTCCATGAGGAAAAGGGACAACGTACCAATGATTGCTTCCAGCTAAAAAAGAGAATCGAGGAAGCTGTTAAGTCGAGAGAGCTAGCCCATCTGGTCAAAGGAGTAAAGGACAACATTGCTGAAGGTAAAAAGAAAAAGGTCAACGTGGTCCTAGTTGAACAGGAAACTCTAAACTAGTGTCAAAGATTAGAGGCTTGGGAGCATCAAAGTATTTGCACGAAGACATTTTGGCCCTGTCAATGATTTCTTTCGCATACTGTGACTGAGATAGAAACAAACCATGTTGATGGTGTGTCACTTTAATGCCCAAAAAATGATGTAACTGTCCCAAATAGGTCATGATAAACTCCCGTGAGAGTGACCGGATGATGTCCTGTATGAAAGCATCCGTGGATGCGGTGAGAATAATATCATCCACGTATTAGAGTAAATATGCCACATGAAGGCCTTTGTTGTAGATGAACAAAGACGTATCACAAGTACTGCTGCGAAAACCCTGTGATAAAATATAAGTAGCGAATCAAGTGTACCACGTTCGAGGGGCTTGCTTCAAACCATACAAAGATTTATTCAATAGACAAACAAAATTAGGACACCATTTGTCCACAAAGCCCGGTGGCTGAAGCATGAAAACTGTCTCCTGTAGGTGTCCATGTAGAAACACATTCTTGACATCCAACTGATGGATAGGCCAAGAACGCGAGATGGCCAAAGATAAAACAGTGCGTATGGTGGCCAGTTTAACTACCGGACTAAATGTATCCTCACAATCAATCCCTACCGTCTGAGATTTACCATTAACTACCAGACATGCCTTATAGGGTTCCAAGGACCTGTCCGACTTAAATTTGTGGCGAAAAAGCCACATACAACGAATTTTGGGACTGTCAGTCGGGCGAGGGACCAACTCCCAAGTCTTGTTCTCCTGTAATGCAATAAACTCAGCCTGCATGGTGTGTGTCCAATTAGGGTCTGAGAAGGCTTTGGCATAGGTGGTGGGTATGGGAGAGATGGGTGAGGTGTGAAGATTGAGAGGTGTGCGGGGTTTTAGGGAGCCTGTTTTGGAGCGAGTGGACATTGGGTGAGTGTTGGTTTGGGCTTAGGTCGGTTGGGCTGTACTGGTATGTGTAGGATGTTGTATGGGAGGAAAGCCGGGTGGAGCCGAGGGAGCGGTGGAGCTGGGTGTTGGGCCGACAGTTGGGCCAGCAGTGGGCTGGGCCTATGGTGGTGGTCGTGGCCTACGGGAGTAAGTGATAGGTTGGATTCGGTTGGGCTGGGAAGTGGCTGGATTACGGGGACGTGGTGGATTTGGTGGAGTTTGGGCATGTGGAGGAGTAGAGATGTTGTGGGCCGGGTGTGACATGGGAGAAAAGGTAAAGGGCGGAGGGGGTGAGTCATCTAGGAACTCGTAAGAGGTGGGCGAGGTGGGGATGGTGTATGGGAAGGTGGACTTATCAAATGTAATGTGACGGGATATGTGAACTTTGCCCGTAGTGGGATCGAAGCATCGGTAACCACGGAAGTCTGGTGGATAACCAAGAAAGATGCAACGAATGGACCTAGTGTGAAGTTTATGTGGTTGGGTAGCAGAGGTGTTTGGGTAACATGCACGCACGAACACTCGTAAGTGATCATATGTGGGGTGGCGAAGATAAAGGGCAAAAGTAGGGGTGAACAAGTTTAACCGGTTTGTGGGTAGGATGTTGTGAAGGTAGGAGGCGGTGTGAAGAGCTTCCACCCACAAGGAGGGTGGAAGGTTGGCATGGATGAGGAGGGCACGTATGATGTCATTTAGGAGACATATCATACGTTCCGCACAGCCGTTTTGGGAGGAGGTTTGAGGATAAGAGAAACGGAATAGTAATCCATTTTGGTAGGCAAAGGTTTTGAAGGCGTTGAAAGGTTTTGATGAGACGGTTAAAATGTGTTTGGATAAGGCGGTGAAATTTAACAAATGTTGCGAATGTTTAAGATTTATATTTTAATGGGTAAACCAAAACAAAATGGGAAAAGTTATCAATGAGCACCATGTAATATTTATAACCAGTTTTACTAGTGACCGGTGAGGTCCACAAATCACAGTGAATAATATCGAAAGGTGCAAAGGTGTAAGTATTAGAAGCATAAAAAGGCAAACGTTTGCTGTTTGACAGTTGACAAGAATTGCAAAAAGTAGACTGATAGTCTTTATTACATGGAAAAAAGAAAAGTACGATTTAATAAATCTAAAACTTGAGCTCCTGGATAGCCTAGATGGTCGTCCCAGGGTGCGGAAGTAGTGGTGAGGAAGCAGACTTGAGTTTGGAGTTCAGGTGCAGTGAATGGATATAAGTCCCCAGTGCTATTGTGGCTAGAAAGAATTCTTCCAGTGCGGAGGTCCTTCAAAGAAAAACCAAACGAATCAAATTCTATCAAAACCCAATTATCACGTGAAAAACGTCCAACAGTGGTGGTTCAAGGATGGCTCGTCGGGTTTTTGGTGGTGTCCGATGGTGATGGGTCTCGGCTGGAAATGGGTTCTGGTTGGGTGTGATTACGAGGATGGTGATGGTTTTTGTCGTTAGCGGTGGTCCGATGGTGTCAAGGATTCCGGATATGACGCATTCAGGTGTTCGGCTCGTGATTTTGGTCACAGGTCCTTGGGTTCGACTAAACCACGGGTCAGATCGCGTCTGGACCACTTATGGTTGTGGTTCGGTGACGGTTCGGTGCCGGGTTGGTCCGGGTCAAGTCAGATCTTGTGCGGTTTGAGCCCGATCTGTTTTGGTTCGGGTCAGATCTGGCTCGGTTCGCGTGTTGTTTTCGAGTTCTAGTCGTGGGTCAAGCATGGTAGTCACGGGTTAGATCCGGTCAAATATGGTGAACCCGTGGTTAGATGGGTTAGATTCGGTTTGGTCAACACGTGGTCAACTCTGGTCAACGGTCAGATCTGGTCTCGTCAACGCGTGGGTCGGGTCACACGCGCGTAATTTTCGGTATAAACACCTCGTATTTATTATTGTGGTATTATTTATAAAGATATAATTATAAATATAAAAATATGACCAAGAAGTTTTAACTCGCGAGAACGAACCGATAAAAATATTAACGAAAAGTATCCTTAGATAATATTCGTATATTGGTCGTGACTTGCGTTGTTGTTGGACTATACGTTTATATTTATATGAATAGTATAATTTATATAATTAACGAAACGTATAAAGCCTTGTGGATTAGAAATGCGGATAAATATAATGTCGTCTTGTGTTTGCAGTTGATTTTGGGGAAAATTGTAGACGACTTGTATCGTCTGGTTCGTGCAAAAACAGAGCAAACTCTGACGAAATTTTTATAAAATCCGAAGCGCGACAAGTTTGATATTGTTGTGCGTTCTTATAAATAACTTTCCAAGTGTTTGACAAATGTAGTTTTATACAAAATCGTGACGTTTTTAACAAAGATTATTTGTAAAAATAATAGTCTATTCCGGGCAATATTTCAAACAAATATACAGTCTTTTGTTACCAAGCGTCAAGTATGACGAGGTTTTTTTAAAAGTTACTCGGTAACTAATTAAAATATGTTTGTTGTTCGGATTAAAAGATGCATAAACGTTAGGTTTTATTTGGAAAACCTTTTTATAAAAAGCAAAGTCTTGAGATTTGTAAGATACTCGGATTCGGGAAAAGATGTAACAATTGTTTTTAATCTATTTTAATAGCTACAATTATGTTTCCTCAAAGTATATATTTTCCAAAAATAAATGTACAAGACAAATACATTTATCCGATTACGAGACGAGCTATGACTAGGGATGATTTATACGTTTCATAGTAATAGTCCAACATTGTTTACACACGAATAGTAACAGGTGCGCGACTTGGGTACTATGTCATATGTGAACATAAGAATTATGCTAAGTCACGATCGGTTCGTCGAGTTAAACACTTAAAGACTCAGGTTCGTACACACGAGTCTAGATAGTTGAATAAACCATCTTATAACCGGAAAATAAGCTAGGCTTATATATGATAGATTTTTAAGGTGTCCTTTGTTGGTAATTAGGGCACGAAGAAGTCAGTCAAAGCTTCGGGCTTTGTTTTCTAGCTAAGCAAGGAAATAAAGGTGAGTTTCATGGCCCCTTTTTACTATTTTTGTTTGGGGGAAAGATATGTTTTGTCAAATTTTTTACATGACAAAATGTTTTCAAAATTGAAAACGTGATAAGTGGCATGATGAGTACTTGGGTTTTGTTGTTTATACACCACTCGGGGTGAGTGCTCGCTACTGTAACCATTTACTCGTGTGTTATGTGTGTGTTGAAATCGAGAACCGAAGGAATATTTGGATAGCGCTATTGTTGTCTGACAAGGCCCACCCCTATTCGATGGCGTCGATTATGCAACTGTGTATGCCTGGGGTGCACTTATTCTGAATTAAGTTGTTAAGAAAGGGAGGTTGGGTTGGGGTATGTTTTGGGTTTTTGTTTGGTTAAAAAAAAAGGAAACTTATAATATTTCACTAGTAAAAGAAATATTATTATTATTATTATTATTATTATATATAGGGGTATTGGATTTTAATAATCCAAAGTTTCCACCATTGGCCGATAATAATCCCTACTTCAAAAATTCCCAATAATAATCCCAACTTTCGAACATTTGGCATGTAGTAAACCTATTTTAACTGAGGACTAACTGGGTTAGTTTGTGCTGACGTGGCTGCTGACTGGGCACGATGACGTGTACAAGATGCTGATGTGGCAGTTGATTTAGTTTTTTTTTTTTTTTTTTTTTTTTTGACTAACTAGGTTCATCTCCTTCATCATCTTCATATATCCACCACCACCACCATCTTCATCATCTCCTTCATCATCTTCATATATCCACCACCACCACCATCTTCATCATCACCTTCATCAGCTTCATCCCTCCATCGCCACCACCTGCAACACCACCGCCACAACCATCTCCAC
This sequence comes from Ambrosia trifida, assembly GCA_028751855.1. Classification (NCBI taxonomy): domain Eukaryota; kingdom Viridiplantae; phylum Streptophyta; class Magnoliopsida; order Asterales; family Asteraceae; genus Ambrosia; species Ambrosia trifida. The sequence goes on from CM054123.1 coordinate 65,162,895, forward strand.
CGCCACAACCATCGCCACAGCCATCTCCACCGCCACAACCATTGCCACAACCATCTCCACCTGCAACACCATCGCCACAACCATCTCCACTGCCACCACCTGCAACACCACCGCCACAGCGTCTCAAAACCCTTCGTCCCTGACTGTTCATCATCTTCTTCAGAAAACCACCGCCCCTGAAAACCACCCAACGAACCCCATCCCTGAAAAACCACCAGGTTGTAACCACCTGCAACCATCACCGTTCGCCTCCACGACCCCACTGTCTTCCCGCCGTCCCCCTGCCACCATCACCAACTAAACCCCCATCGAAAACCCAAAAAGTTAACCCAGGTATACATATCCTTACCTCGTCTCTGGTTCAGGGGAAACCATCACCATCACTGTCGTGTAAGTATACCATCACCGACTGTTCTTCAGATCTGTTCGTTTTGGACCATCATCACCTACTGTTCATTCACCAGCATCAGATCTGTTATTATTATTATTATTGTGGTGGAGGAGAAGGGAGATGGTGAGGAGAGGGTGGATGATGGAGGGAGGATGATGATGATGATGATGATGGTGGAGGGATTTGTTATTATTATTATTATTATTATTATTATTATTATTATTATTATTATTATTATTATTATTATTATTATTATTATTATTATTATTATTATTATTATTAGGGTTTTGATTTTGATTTGAAAAATATGAAATAATTATATAAAATGCCACATCAGCTTAAGTTGTACACGTCAACATGCTCAGTCAGCAGCCACGTCAGCACTAACTAACCCAGTTAGTGCTCAGTTAAAAAAGGTTTACCAGATGCCAAATGTTCGAAAGTTGGGATTATTATTGGGAATTTTTGAAGTAGGGATTATTATCGGCCAATGGTGGAAACTTGGGATTATTAAAATCCAATACCCCTTATATATATACATTTATATATATAAGTTGTGAGTTAGGAAAATAAAGACTTAGGCACATTTGTATTAATGTTAAAGATGTAATAAAATAAAGATAGGGGCTTTTATGTATTAAAATTTTGGGGAAAATTTTGCGATGTTACACTATAAAAGGAGGAGTCCTTTCTCCTTTTATTGGCATCCGATATTCACCAAAACTTCCATTCGAAAAGACTACGAGCTCCTCGTGCTTTTCCAACCCCCTGTTTTATATACTAACGTTTAGAGGCTCGGCTCTTCTAATCTGTAGTCTCTCAACATCCCTTGTCTTTATCCTTAGACCCACACTTTTTATAATCACATATTTTTATAAATACCCCGTAGAATCACCACAAGATCAACCCTAACCCGGTGATCTAGGATTCGTGTTTCTTTAACATGCATGTTTCTTCTCTATGTAACCAGCACTCCATAACAAAAAAAGCTCACATTAAAACAATGTATGGTTAGTGCCAATACGTTTATTGATGAAAAGGCCAACATATAAAACAACTAACCCCATAATCAAACGCAATGTTAATGATGGATTTCGCCAACATCATCGGTGGACATTGTTCATAAGGTAGTTTTATTTTATGGATTTTTAAGCAAATTTATTATATCAAATTTTAATCTAAAGAAGAATATTCATCAACCTAGAATGTTTTGATACGCGAAGCAAATTTTATTTAAAGTTTGTATAAGTATTTGAATAAAGTCTAAAGGTAGGGCATTTAAGCGTGTATTTTCAAATTTAAAATAGGGAGAGCATTTAAGCGTGTATAAAAATGTGTTACTAACATTGAAATTATTATTGATGCATTCATTGAATAAAAACAAACAAAATTTACTTGATCATAATACAATCAATCCAAGTTATTCCAAACTCAATCTTAAAAACCCGGTTCCAAATTTTTAAAAAAGAAACTTAGCGCCCAAGTTTTGCACAATCCATATCTTAAATGCAATCAATGTCATTAACAACCGTTCCTAATATGTTGGCACAATCTTTGGAATGATTATCCTTAATTTCCAAATTCAAAATCCGGATCCAACCAGACCATATTCCATAACCCGGTCAAAACTTAAACGGATTCAACCATCCTCCATCCAACCAACACTGATCAATCTTACGAAGAACCAACTTATAAAAAAATTTCAAGAACATGATAAGAACACCATGAACATCTTAAGAACACCTACTCGCAAACAATCCATTACTCAGCCAAACTTTAAGATTAATATTATGATTACTAACCATGAGTTAACCAGAATACCTAAACCCAAGATGAATCATTCGGCCAAAAAAAACCCAACTCAACCCACAATCCGATTTTAGACAATTATCAACTAACCCCTCAAACTTGAAAAACCAATCGGCCATGAATATATCCACAACACGTAACCAATCCCAACATAATAAAAAACGTAAAGAACACAACACCCTCGACAACCAAGAATATGCAAACAAAAAGAAATTTAAATCCTAGATTTCACATATCTAATACCATGTACCCCAACAAACAAAAAATATTATTAGAAACACAATAAAAACCAGATCTGATTCAAGGGTTTGGTAAAACAATTGATAAAACAAAAAACGCCTATGAATCTAGATTCCATATTATCAAGGATATATAGTATTAAAGAATAATTAAACATATATATATATATACACACTCGTAAGAAACCCGCGCGATGCTGCGGATTGATAATTTACAACGCGATACTCGTTAGTGGGAATAATCTAGCGTTTTGAGATGGATTTGGTCGATATTAGTGATGTTTGTTACAGTCCAATAATATAAACCTGTAACTTGTTTACTTTTTTTATTATCTTTACAAAGGAAAACTAAAGTACATTTAACCATATGATGCCCCAAGCCATTATGGCATCAATCGCAATGTGTAAGAAGTGTATAAAGATGTGTGTCATTTATGGATGGAGGGTATTCATCTATATTTATTTAACTGTATTACGTGGATTATTCTTGTTAATTATTTAGCTTTAAGTCTAGGGGTGAGCACAATTGGTCCGGACCCAAAAAAACCAAGGACCGACCCGAAAACACATCAAAACCGACCCGACCCTATTTTGTGGGTTATGTTATCGGTCCAGGGAATTTCCCTCCAACCGGTTCTCGGGTCGGGTCGGTCCAGAACATCATTAAAACCGAATAAAAACCGATGGACCGATCTGAAACATGATAGTTACTTTCATAATATAGTTACTTTCATAAACCTGATGCATAGATTTGAACATTCAATGCTGTCAGAAAATTCTAGTCACTTTAACAGGCCATAAGTCGATTTATGGCCGTAACTCACAATCGATTCATTAAAATCACGTGATATTTCATATGGAAACACTTGAAGATATGAAAATTAGGATTATTGCATGATTGGTACTTAATAATGTGTTTAAAACCGTCAAAAAGGCCATGTTTGTAGAATTTCACTACCTGGCAGCACTGTACAGAAAAATTCGTGTAAAATCATAGAAATTGCATTAGGGGATGATTTATACTATTCTGAAAAGCTAAGACATAGAACTATAGGTGGTAAAAATTTTAAATTTTCTATAATTGTTTGATAGGTCAAATTCGGCTTAGCAAACAGCGAACAGAAGCTGGACAATCTTTAGAATTTTCTGACCCGTTATGTGTTTTTCCATGAAATCAGTGCTTAGAACCCACAATTATGATGTTTTATGCTTAAATCAACATAACCAAGCCTATTGTTTTTGGTTTTCTAGATTTTTTAGCTTTGGTTATATTGAGTCTTCAAGTTTATATTTTGTTATCTTAAGCTACAAGTTGGTTATATCGGGTCGGGTCGGGTCTTGTTCCTAAGACCGACAGAACCGAATTTTCTTGGACCAAGGACCGAACCTATTTATAGGGTTGTATTTCGGTTCTGATTTTTCCATCCAGCCGGTTCTCGGGTCGGGTCGGGTCTTGTCGGGTCGGTTCTGGACCAATGCTCACCCCTATTTAAGTCTACAAGGTGTAGACCCACGAATGGAGGGTATCCATATTTAAACATCTATAAATCTTAGTTATGGTTAAGGTTAATGTTGCTCTACAACCAAAAGTTAACCTAACCAATAACTTCTTTTTCATGTGTTTGCTCATAACGAAATTAACAGAAGCAAAGTTAAACGAATGCCATTAGTATGAAAAAAATACCCATTCTTCTACTATACAGTTGCTTGTTTCTATTGATATACAATTTTTCTTGGTAAGAAATCAATTCAATACTCAATTTTAATTTCCTTGAGTAAACATACAAGGCAAGTTAGAAGATCAGTTTTAAAAGCTTAAGCACTTATAAAGTATCAAGGAAAATAAAGATGTATGTTACGTAAAGCCAAGATTTTGTACAAGCCTGTAGGTGCAGGTATTGGTTTATTCAATAACCATGAAACTGCCTATTAATGCACAGTTCATTCCAATTAAAATATTTGGATCAATCATTGCACGTTTATTGTTGTTCATTGTCAGTTTTACTTGTATGGTTTATTGATCACACACCGAAAGCTTAAGCAAAAAATTATATTCCTTCTTGCCTTATAAAACGTGGGGCTATATTGAAAGAATACAAAAATCAATAATAATGGGTTGATTTTTTAGAATTCTTAACATAGAGTTTTAAGTCTGGCTTATATTTTTAGTTCAAGTTAAAAAAAATATATCCCAAGTCAATAGGTCCATTATTAACCTGCCACGAAACTGGCCCAATGTTCAAATCAACCTACCACCGAACTGACACAATGCCTAAATCTAGATACGGCTCACGTTTTTTAATGACCAACAAATTTTATTAATAACAAGTTCAAGCTATACAAAGACACATCATATTGACTATCAATACAAGCTTGGGCTTATGGTTCACTACCAAAAATCCTTTTAGTTTTACATGTCAGTAGCAAAGCTAGGAGTTGGTTGTGTTCAAAGTTATTGGAAACTAAAGAAAATAAAAAGGGCCTGCTTGCTTACTATGACAATCCCAAAGCTTGATGTTCTGATGGAAAAGTAAATATTCAACAACCTTACCTAGTAAATCTCACAATTAGCAAAGCTAGGAGTAGGGTCTGGGGAGGGTGAGATGTAGGCAAACCTTACCTCTATCCTTTCGGATAAAGAAGCTACTTCCAGAGAGACCCCCGGCTCGCCAAGACACCATCGCAAGCAAACAACACTAAGAAAATTAATACAGAGCTACTGAATTTATAAAACAATGAAAGCGTCATATAGTAAAACAAAGGTATATATGCCATATAAACAACATGCCCCATAAACACCCAAATATAAGCCCCCCATACGGGCCACCCCTAGTGCAAGACAAAGTTTAAGCTCCTAGAACCATGCTACAAGCCTACAATACAACCAAACCCTCCCTAATATAGTATTAAATTCCAAGTTTGTTGTGCTTTATGACATGTACATCATGCTTCATGTTTTGTACCTACTACCTAACACAAATTTATAATAATAATAATAATAATAATAATAATAATAATAATAATAATAATAATAATAATAATAATCTGAAGTTCTTCTTCTTCCTCCAACCCCCTGCAACCCTTCACCATCTTCTTCACCTTCATCATCCTCCTCCAACCCCCTCCAACCCTTCATCATCATCCTCCCCTCCTCATTATCCTCCACCTCCTCCCCATCTCTTTTCATCATCAACATCTTAATAAAATAAAAAAAAAATAAAGAAAAACCAACGTTCAGATAACGCCCGCTATATGCATAGCGCTGCAACCTATAACGCCCCCATAGCGCCGGGGGCCGGTGTTCCTCTGCGCTATGGAGCTGCAAAATGCCCTATAACGACCCACTACACATGACCTTAGAATATTGATAAGGGTATTTCTTTTTTCCTTTATTATGAATCTTGAATAATAGTAATTCTATCAGAATGCCTTGTACTATACTACTAGTTGGAATCATGTTTCTTTTGATTGATGCAATAATAATACAGAAGTATTCATAATAATTGATAGGTTATGATTTGTTAATCTTGATTTTGTTTGTGTTTTTATTTTATAATTTTGGTTTTGTTTTAGATTTTGGGTAGAATTGTAGAAACAGAGCAAAACCTTACCCATTTGCTGTTGGTTTTTTTAAGTTTTTTTTTTCTATGAAATTTTCATTTTAAGAGGAAACATGAGTAATATTATTATGGAACGGTTTCTTAGAACGAAAAGTGGAGAATCATCTTCAAAAACTCCTGAATTCGTTGACTTGGATACTCTTCCTACGGATCCTGCCGATAGGAAACCAATTTCGTCATATAACATTAATCAACGAGAAGAGATTAGAAGGGCATACATACTTCGAGGACCATATCAACCACAATGTATAGAATTTTCACAATCAATGTTTGGTGTTGAGTTAAGACGATTTAAAGAAACTTGGTATGATACGTATCAGGGATGGTTAGAGTATAGTATAAAATCGGAACATGTGTTTTGCTTATGCTGTTATTTGTTTAGGGGAGCCTTTGGGGATCATAGGGACATGTTTATTTCCCAAGGGTGTAACAATTGGAATAAGATTCATGAGATCCTTACAAAACATAAGGGTCAAGTTAATAGCTTGCACTACAAATGCTTGAAAATGTGTGACGATTTGCTTAACGAAAAGCAATCGATTAAGGCCAAGGTTGATAAACGTACTAAAAAGGAAAAGCATGAATACCGAGTTAGATTGGGTGCTTCTTGCAGACTTGCAAAAAAATTAATGAATCAAGGAGCAGCGTTTCGTGGTCATGATGAATCAAAACATTCATTAAATAAAGGAAATTTCTTGGAATTTTTAGAATTAATGGGTGAAATAAACGAAGATCTTGGTAAGATTATTTTAGGGAATGCACCGGAGAATAACCAAATGACAAGTCCAATGATTCAAAATGATCTTAAACATTGTTTTGTTCAAGAGATACTAAAACAAATATTTGAAGATCTTGGAGATGATGTTTTTTCTTTACTAGCTGATGAATCAAGTGATGTGCCTAAGAAGGAACAAATGGCCGTGGTTATCCGATATGTTAATAAATGTGGGGTAGTTATGGAACGATTTATTGGGCTTGTTCCTGTCATGGAGATGTCCGCATTAACTCTTAAATCCGCCATTGATGATTTATTAGGCCATAATGGGTTGAGTTTGGCTAGGATTAGAGACCAATGTTATGATGGCGCAAGTAACATGTCAGGTGAGTTTAATGGATTAAGAGCTCTACTTTTAAAGGATAATGCTTCGGCTTTCTATGTTCATTGTTTTGCACACCAACTTCAACTTGTTATTGTGGCGATTGCAACAAAACACCCGGGTGTTTGGAGACTTTTTGAAATGGTTGGGTCTTTGACAAATGTCATTTGTGCATCTTGCAAACAACAAGACAAGCTTCGTGAAAGTCAAAAGGAATACTTGGAAAATAACCTTGTTATCACTGGGAGTGGGTTGAATCAAGAACTATCACTTTCAAGGGCCGGAGATACACGTTGGAATTCCCACTGTAAGACTCTTTCTCATTTGATTACTTTATATACACCGGTTATGGAAGTGCTTGCATATATTAAACATTCGAGTAACCTTACTAAAAATAGTAGCCAAGCGGGTGGACTTTTGATTGAGATGAAAAAATAAGAGTTTGTATTCTACCTATACTTGATGTTGCATATACTAGACATGACAAATACATTGTCTCAAAGTCTTCAAAGGAAAGAACAAAATTTGTTGAACGCGATTTCATTGTTGGAGGGTTTTGACAAGTTCTTAGAGTTAGTTAACTCTTTTTGTGATAAGCATGAACTTGAAGTGGTAAACATGGATGGTGAATACGTTGACTCAAGGATACCAAGAAAAAAAACAAACATCACACTTCGCCACTATTATAAGGTTGAATGCTTCAATTCGATTCTAGATATGCAAATCCAAGAATTTGGAAACCGTTTTAACGAGGTAACATCTGAGTTATTTGTTTGTATTAATAGCTTGAGTCATTGTGATAATTTTGGTGCGTTTGATGTTCCAAAACTACTACGGTTAGCTGAGATGAATCCGCATGGTTTTGATGATAAAGATAAAAGAAGACTTCCGGTTGAACTTGAGAGCTACATTGATAATGTAAAAGCGGATACATGATTTACCAAATTAAATGGTTTATCAAGTCTTGTACAATTAATGGTTGAAACAAAGAAACACCTTAACTTTATGTTGGTGTATGAGTGTATCGTTTATTGAAGCTAGCTCTCACATTACCTGTCACAACCGCAACCTTTGAAAGAAGCTTTTCGGCAATGAAGTTTGGGAAGAATAGTTTGCGTAATAGCATTGGTGATGAGAATTTAAACTATAGTTGTATTGCTTTTATTGAAAATGACTTGCTTAGAAACGTGGAGATAGAAGATGTTATAAATAGATTCCAAAAAATGAAGACCCGAAGAGAACAACTTTAAATTTTAGAATTTTGTTATGCATATGTAACGATGTTTAAAATTACGCAATTAGTCCTTGTGGTTTGCCTTTAGTTTCACCTTTAGGTATTATCGTTTAAAAGTTTTAAGTTAAGGTGTTAAGTTTAGTTTTTGTAACATAATAGAGTATTAGCATTAACGGGGTTAATATTTAACTGAGTTTAACCTCACGCGACAAATGGTAAACCACAAGGACCAAATGTAAAACTTAAGTGGGGCCCACCTAATAATCTAAAATAAAAAATAATTAAGTTTGTAGTGGGGGTCGAACCCGGGTTGATGGCCGGGTCGATCCTAAAACCAAATGGATCAACCAACTGAGCCACTTGTGCATTTGGTTTATTATTGAAACGTTTTTTTATAAAGCAATTATCAGATCGAACCTGGTTCCTTATAATAACCCATGAATATTAACCCTCAAACCCACTTCGATTGACATCGAATTAGACCACGACCATGAATGAAATCATAAGGCTATTAATGTACATTGAATTATGATCAAAACCATGTAAAATAATCGAACTAATTATTGAAGCTACTTTCGATGTTAATATTTTAACGAACTCACCTGTCGAATTCATTGTATATACCACGAATTAAGAACTGAAACACCTTTATATTTGATAGTCGATCGAGCTGCATTCGACGAATTAAAGTTTGACGTCTCGCGTCATTAATCAGCCAATTAACCATTGATTTGAACTGGTTAGTTCGATTATTTTACGTGGTTTTGATCAGAATTCAATGTAAATTAATTGCCCTATGATTTCATTCATGGCCATGGTCTAATTCGATGTCAACCGAAGTGGGTTTGAGGGTTAATATTCGTGGGTTATTATAAGGAACCAGGTTCAATCTGATAATTGCTTTATAAAAAAAAACGTTTCAATAATAAACCAAATGCACAAGTGGCTCAGTTGGTTGATCCATTTGGTTTTAGGATCGACCCGGCCATCAACCCGGGTTCGACCCCCACTACAAACATCAATATTTTTATTTTAGATTATTAGGTGGCCCCACTTAAATTTCACATTTGGTCCTTGTGGTTTACCATTTGTCACGTGAGGGTAAACTCAGTTAAATATTAACCTCCGTTAGTGCTAATACCCTATTATGTTACAAAAACTAATCTTAAATCCTTAACATTAAACTTTTAAACCTTAATACCTAAAGGTGAAACGAAAGGCAAACCACATGGACTAATTGCGTAATTTTCTCTATTTTATAATCGCTTTAGTTATAAGCACACCCCCTAAATATTTACACACTTTTGGTGTTAATACGAGGTAGCCCACTTAATAGAGGCTTATGTCTTTCTGAGGGGAGGTCATAATTTCAAATTTAAGCAAGTGTGTTTTGTTGTAAATATAATATAGGTAACATTAGCCGTCCAAAAAAAATTACACACCCTAGCTTGATCCACCTATATGTCGCGATATGACTATACGCGACGTATAGGTCCCAATGATTGGTTGCTAACTAGTCTTGGAAAATGGTGACATTGTACCTATAGCTATATGTTGTGTAGCCCCTATACGCGGACCGCGTCGTATAGACGGTCAATGATTGGTATTTATTGATGTTTGAAACCCTATACGCAGTATATAAGAGAGGTGCAAACATTTTTGAGGGTATGTTATTACTATCATCCTTTAAAATTTAATAACAAGTTTTTTTCTCATGGACGAGGCAGGCCCTTGTGTTGTTCAAGGTGAGGCTATGGTCTAGGGCCTCCAAATATTAAGGCCCCCGTTTAAAAAAAGGAAAAGAAAATTATAAGCATTAGGTTTTTGTTCAGACTGAGAAGTTAAACCGCCTATTCCAAGTTATATGGCTACACGCCTACACCAACTTCAAGTTCTCTACCGTTTTACTGCTCAATGTCACCGTTTACGATTTGTGTTTATGTTGTAATCACTAATCAAACATCTGTAAGTCATAATAAGTTCAAACAAATTGCAAGAAAATAATGATGCGAATGAGGTGAAAGATGTGATAAGTGAGGGCTTGAGAGAGAGATGGTTTTGATTCGTATGTTGGGTTTAACCGGTCTAACCAATGGACCAATAAGGCGACCGGTTAAACACCCGATTCAATTATAAAAATATTGAATTTGATCCTCTGATTTTTAGTTTGCTATTTATGTGACTTCAATTTTGACATTCATTTTGTTATAACATCTTTCTTCGATTACAGTTTTTGTTAGAATGTTAGTAAATTCACTTGATTTATATTGATATAATGAATGGATTCTAATTAACAATAGAATATCCCAAGTTTACAACAGTTTAGTATTTTGTGCACCACATAAGTACATATTAGTAAATTATTTTGTAAAAGGGCCTCAACTTTTTATTTTGCTTGAGGTCTCCAATAATGTTGGACCAGCTCTGCTCATGGAATTTAATATAAACAAGCGACGGGTCGATTGGTGATGTTTAACGTGGTTACATATGATTGGTTACGTGCATGCGAGGTTTTGTTGTTGACATGTTGTGCATATGATTGGTTACGGTCCCAATTGTATTTCGCCGCGATTTCTTCTTTACATTTCAAAACCAACTCCAATGATTTACCTTTGAGGTGGCCGTGCGGTTTTGAATACATATTCAAGTCGTGGTCATATTGCCTTTGTCTCAACAAATCGCGTTGTTCCTCTAAAAATGCCAAAGTTTTTTCGCCTTGTTGAGATTGTAGGGTGACCAACTAGTTCAGTTTCTCTTCTTTCATCGCTCGGACTGACCCAAATTCGTCAACCCAGGTTGATTTGGTTGAAGACTCGGCGGCGACGACTTTCTTATTTTTTCGTTTGGGCCTCGTTGGGTTGGTATCTTCGTTGAGATCCGCATGTTGCTAGTGGGGGTGGTCTCGTCCGGTGTGGAAAAGGCAGTCGCCTAATAGTTTCCGCTTTCCGAAGACTCCCGTCTCCTGTCGGAATGACTATCGGACGGTTCTTCACCCATCAACACTTGCTTTTTCCGCTTGTCGTAATCTTTTACAATCTCCCATGCCGCTTGATGATTAAAACCGAAAGGATGACTTTTTCTGTAATCGTTCAACGCCGTTGGCATGACGTTTAGATCACTACATCCACTCCCTCGTAGGCGCTCCTATATAATTAAATAAAACCGTAAATTAAATATACTTTAGAAAAAATTGTATAATTATATAAAACGGTAAGTTAAATATATCATAATTGTTACCGCTTGTTGATGGAGGCCATTGAACGCATTCATTTGTGGGTTCATAGCGGTCCATTTAGAAGTAATTTGATCAACTGTTCGGGTGGATCCTCCCAACAGTGATGCGTAATGTTTTTGGATCGCCATCCAAAAACTTCCCTTGCTTCTTTGGTTACTCTTCTCTCTGTTCTCCGATACATAGCAACAAGCTTTTGCCAAAGCAATCTCTTGTGTCGTATTCCACTTCACAGCTTTTGTTCACTTTACATATTTCTTTTCCCCCCTGCATCAACTTATACAACTTGATCTTCAACTTCAAGCGCCTCCTCCGCTTCATCGCCTAATTGTTCATCTCCATGTTCCTGCAATTGTGTCTCTGGCACGGTTTCTTCCATGTCATCGTCATTGTCATGTATGTTTAGCTCGAAGTCGTCTAGTTGAGATGTTCTTAACTGAGGCGGCGTAAAATATTGGGGATACAAAATGGGTTGTTAGCTTTGTGGGAATTGTTGGAATTGTGGGTATTGTGAGTAAAACGGTTGTTATTTGGGTTGGGTTTGTGGAAATTGATCACATGCCTATAGCCTTTAACCGTACCGATGTCGAACCCAAACCCGAACCTCTGCCTCGACTACTAGAACCCCCAACTTTAGATTTGGAGGTTCCTCTCCCACCCTTCGAAACACTCTTTGATTTCCTTAGATCCATTTGTTTTGTTTGTGTTTTAGTTAATCTAATTGTTTGTTTGTGTTTTTTATTTAAACCGTCCCCATTTTTATACTATTTGAAAATAACGGTCAAAAAATTGTTACCGTTTTATATTAAATTAATTCAAACGGTCAAAAGAGTAATAAAATATATAATAAAATTCGACCGTTGCAATTATTATTAATCACTACTAGAAAATTGAGCAATTGCGACAGCGATTCCGGTCGCAAAACGGTCGCAATTGTCCTTTTGCAACCGTTTTACGACTGTAAAGGTAGTCGGAAAAACACTCGACGCAAATGCCCTATTGCGTCCAAGTTGCGACTGCTGTTATCTTTTTCCGACCCATATTTTGCGACTATAACAGCGGTCGCAAATATTGCGACTGCTTTACAGTTTTGTGAGGTTATGTTTGTAACGACAAACCTGCGACCGTTTTGCGACAACTTTTCTTGCAACCGTTTTGCGACCGCTTTCCTTGCAACTGTTTTACGATCGCTTGTCTTTTGCAACCGCTTTTGCGGTCGCAAAATATTTTTCTTATCTATTTGATTTTTAGCTTTTTAGAGCTATTTTCTATTTTAATCTTCTTATAACATCATATTTTTAGAATTTAAGCATTTATTGGGAATTCACAAAGTTATATAAAACATTCTACTTGAAACATCAATATCTGAGTTAACATAAGAAACACAATCAAAATAAAATGTTTATAGCCTAACTCGATGATTAGACGTTTTGAATCCTAACTTTTAACACGCTTCAATGTTTGCCATCCTTTCGTTTATTGCCTCTTTCTCTGCCTTATCTTTTTCTTTTTTCATCACCAACGCCGCAATAGTTTCGTTCAACCTTTCTTTCTCTTCTTCTTTTTCTTTCACAATTGCTTGGATGATCACTTTCAATCTAAGAAAAAAATAACCAATACAAAGTGTTAAAGATTTAGGCATGAAGAGAGATGTGTTCAACCTTTTGAACATAAAGTATATTTATATCTAAACACTCATCAAATATTCTATATTAAGTATCCAAAAAACTACTATATAAAATATTTTATTCGGACAAAATAAAACTAGAAAATAATGTGCTAGACCCCATAGTGATATCCGCCTTAAATTGCACTAACTCAGCCCACTTTCCAATTATATCCAGAAAACTACTATTTCAAAAACCAAGGTTCCTTGACTAGTGTTCCATATAACATCATAAAAGACTAAAGGTTCCTTGACTAATGTTCCAACCCAATGCCCATCTAAGATCATAAAAAAGATTAAAAGCTCAAAATTCCAGTCCTTCCTAATGTGTACCTCCTTCGATGGACGCGTGAATCAGTTGAAAAGACATCTTAAAAACTTCAACAGAAAATTAGAATGTGATTAATTGATTGATAGCCTAACACTTTAACGAATAATAATTGCCATGAATAAAAACAATATTTCTAAAAACATAATTCGGTAGTTATTCAGTATGATTGAGTTTGTGCACAAAGACAATAAAGTATCATAATGAATTAGCTAGGGTCAAAAACTATAAATTTTGGAATCATCTCTAATGAGTTAAATGGGTCAAAACTCAAAATTCTATAACTCATCTAAATTTACATTGCATGAAAGTACAAGAAATTTTTTTAAGCATTACCCTGAAGTTTTAGTCTAAATCCGCCACCGCGTCTCACCGTCTAAATCCAAAACCGTTCTGAACCGACCCTTTTTTGACTCAGCAGGCCACCCAAAGCCGTTCTGAACTGGCCTGTTATCCCATTTCTTTATAAATGGGAGCGTTATTATTTGGCTACAAAAGTCCTAAGTTGCATTTCTGATTCGTCAAGCATATATACTTGTAATTGAATATTCTTGAGTGACCAGGGCCGGCCCTGAAAATTCGGGTGCCCGGGCCGAGCCGGGAAATATGTGCCCCTTAGTCTTATGTCTTTTAAGCAATGTTTTCATAACCGAAGCGGACGTTGAACCGGTGTCCTTACCGGTTCCCTAGTCGGACCGGTCGAACTGGATATAGAACTAAAAGTGTCGTAATAATTATAAAAATTAATATGTTTGGCTAATTGACTCATAAAAAATCACCATTTCTTAAAATTCCATAATAATCTGGCCATTATTTATGTCTAGATTTCAAAAGTTTTTTAATGAAATAAATTTGACTTGAATCATGTGCATAAGCGTGAGACAATTACTATTTTGTAGTACTATTATATATTAAAATTTACTGCAAAGGCTGCACAATTACTGTACCACAATACAAATCTCAAGTAACACACTTCAACTTTTTTTTTTTTTTAATTTTGTCGTATCCTTCAAATATAGTTTTTCATGTATAACTCATCTTCTTCCTTATCTACTCTTCACCTTATTACGTTTATAACCAGTGATGTTTAAGATGAGATCTTTTTTGGGTTGAAAACAGAAAGAAAATACTTGCGGAAAAAATACACTCTACACTCGTCGCCGCTCAAAGTGCCCCTTTAAAAATTGGGCCCGGGCCGGGAGTCCTCCCTGCACCCCCTCAAGGCCGGCCCTGTGAGTGACCCAACAATAATTACTCTTTTCAGCTAAAAAGATGGAAAAAAACAATCAGGTTGTACTCATTGTTCAGCATAATGTGTAAGCAATTTTCCTCTTCTTAAGGGCAGGGGCCTTTTATTCCACTTTTACATGGCTGCATACTATCTACGCTATAATGAACTAGCATCAATACTCAATAGCAAAACCTACCTCATTAGATTTAGCCAGTCTGATACTAGACGTACTTGAATGCTTCAGCATTGGCAACTTTAGTCTAGGCTGCACATGTAGATTACAAACAAAAAAAAAGATTATTAATACACAATGTCTAAAATGGGATGAGTTTTAATGTTTTATGTTATGAAGGAAGGTACCATAGTTGATTGGTGTGGTTTGGGTTGGCCACTGATAGCTGCATAACTGAAAATA
Organism: Ambrosia trifida; assembly: GCA_028751855.1. NCBI lineage: Eukaryota > Viridiplantae > Streptophyta > Magnoliopsida > Asterales > Asteraceae > Ambrosia > Ambrosia trifida. The sequence continues at coordinate 65,178,157 of CM054123.1, forward strand.
AAAAGCGGGACATTGTGGAAAAACATAATAGGTCTAAAATATTCTAAAAAAAAAGTATGAACAGGTCTAAAACATATAAAAAGCTGCTTGCGGCGCGCTTTTTAGCAAGGTAGACAAACAGTTAGATGCTAAAAAGCGCGATAGATCCATGATTGATCTGTATCGTCTATTGAAGATAGAGAAAATGATGGACGCGTCTGAACCCAGCGAAGCAAAAGCTCTCTTAGTGGTTTCTGAATTCGATCTTTATCCCATATGATCAACTGAGACTTGATTGAATTTACCTGTTTCTTGATGGTATGAGAAGATTTTGTTTAGCTGGAAGAAAGCAAAAGCTCTCTTAGTGCTTTCTGATTCACGGAGACATGACAGAGGAGCGCGCTTTTAGTCTGCTTGATCTCCTAACCGACACTGGAGATGGCGCCACCACTTCTGCGTTTTTGCGTCTCTGTTCCAAATTAAAACATATGAGGAAAATATCAGTTTCTGTTTTGAAATTGACCAATGAATAAAGGGATTCAAAATTTACCCGTTTCTTGATGGTATGAGAAGATTCTGTTTGGCTGGAAGAAACTGCAGTTGTTTGGATGATCTCTAGTGACATATTGTTAGTGGTTTCTTCACCGAACACAAATTCGCCTAGCAGCTCAACGGATGGTACATGAACATGGCTAATTTCTTTTGTCACATCATTTTGTTGTGGAGGTGCATATAAAGATGCTTCATTAGTTACTAACTGTTCTTCTGTCACTGGTTGAGGATTTGTAGATGGTTCAAGATTGTTGGATTCTTCTTTTTCGACCTTCTTACATCTTGAGCGATAAATGGCACCAAAAGATGTCAAAACTAGCATATTCCAGATTAAGATTGCAATCGTTAGTACCATAAACATGATTAAGCGAATGGTTAAAACCCCAAACCGAATCTAAGGTTTGCAAAGGGGAAGGGGAGAATTCATCGAACATATGGCTTGTGTCGTTAAGATAAGCGCAATCACCACAAGCACAAACTTGAAAAAGCCCTTTACACTACAACATCTATCTTCCCCAAATTCAACGATAAGACAGGCACATACTTTTATTAATGTTCTATCCTATTAATGATATCTCTATTTTATACAACTAAAAAAAAATCCTATAACACAAATCACAAACAACCCCTATAGATAAACTCAAGACATACCACATATTGCCTCAATACAAAACTGAACAATAGCCAACTGAGCTTGCAAAATACCTGCCACGAGACCTTGACCACGACGCCTGCCACCTCCTGTCAGAAAACCACGTCTACTGACATCCGCTGTAATACGTCCCAGGATACCTACAAAAAAAAGTGATTAATACTAGTGAATTGAACACAAATCACAAATCACAAACAACCCCTATAAATAAACTCAAGACATACCACATATTGCCTCAATACAAAACTGAACAATAGCCAACTGAGCTTGCAAAATACCTGCCACGAGACCTTGACCACGACGCCTGCCACCTCCTGTTAGAAAACCACAACGTCTACTGACATCCGCCGTAATACGTCCCAGGATACCTACAAAAAAAAAGTGATTAATACTAGTGAACAGATTGGGCATCTTGTGTGATTTTTTTTTTGTATGAGAAAATAAACAAACATGATTCTATACTAGTAAGGCCTAACACGATCTAAACAAAAACAACCAGCATTTCAAACCAATTCATACGGCAACCAATTCATAAGGCCTAACACTTAATTCTCCAGATCAACTGAAACACAACTGTTAACACGTTCAAAAAACTAATTATCCAAAACAAGCATTCAACTCAACAATCACGGCAACCTTAACAAATATCCTAAGCTAAAAGAATTTAACAAATAATTAGACAAATGTAATTACATTAGCAGGTAATGAGAAGGGAATTGATAGCTAACAGTTGAGTTACCCCCAAAACATAAATTCTCCATATTTATAAATATTGAATAATGAACCATGTGTTTCATGTTATCCAACTTAGTTTGACTTTATTACTAAAGGTGAATGGATAGAAACTTAACTGCCAGCTCCAAATCGATTCAGAGCAAGGTAGTGAGGAATAATCTAATAATTCTCCAGATCTCTTTTGGATTCAAACTATATGTGATTCAGTCTAAAGTAAACAGGATAATCACTAAGATAGAAGAGTGTCTAAACACAACAATCAAAATTCAATACAACAATCAATCAACAAAATGATTAACACAACGATTAAATAGTTCAAAAACAATGATTAATAAGTTCGAATTAGGTTTAGCTTTACAAACTCTGGCGGATCTATAGGTTCGATGTTGACAACAGTGATAACTGTACAGAGCCTTGATGGTGAGTTCCAACGACGTTCGAATGGTGAGCTTCGATGTAGATCTGTAGATCAACACAGCCAATCCTAATTTATATAAACTCTCACAGATTTAACAAAAGTAAAAAGGTTCGATGTTTACTTGTTCGACGTTCGAATGGTGATGTAAATAATCGATGACAATCGAGATCTGTAATAAAAGTAAACCAAAAACATATAGGATCATGATTTAAGTTATATATGATCATCATTTAATTTATAAAATAATAGCAATCAAATTAGAGTTTAAATACACCTTTAAAGGTTCACTGAAAGACGAATTAGGATCTCTGTATAGATCTGTGGGAAGATATCAATGGTGATTTTGCATAATAGACGCCATCGATGTTCCGAAGATATAAATGGTGATGTACTGATGGTGATGTAAATAAGGTATAGATATGTGAGGTTCAGATATAAATGGGGGTAAAGGATAATATGAGCCCTAACATGGATACGGGGTAATGTAGCCCAAAATGTGAGTATATATTTAGCTAATTTTGCGACCGCCAAGGCAGTCGCAAACTGAGCGGTCGGAATGCGATTGCAAATCCCACAATGCTGACCTATTTTAAGATTATTTTGACTGTTTTGTGACCGAAAATGATCTGTCGCAACATTTGCAACCGTTTTGTGACAGTTTTATGTTCAATCGCAAATGTTCCTACCAAATAAGAGATCGTCGGAAAACGGAAGCTAATTTTGCGACTGCTTTTTACGGTCGCAAATTCTGGTTGCAATTGCTCATTTTTCTCTTAGTGAATAGTTACCAGCCCGTTAACTAGAACCAGCAAATTGTTCACGAGACCCCTACCAACACTGGTGGCGGCGATGTTAACGGGCTGGTAATGGGGTACCCATGAGCTTTTCAGGTGGCGCCCTGTCCCCCTAACTACTAATTGTATATTTTTAACATTTAATGATTATTTTGTTAATATGCTAGGTTAATGTATACGTCTGCTGCAGGTATTTAGCCACCTAAGTTACATTAGTGTTTAGTATTTAAACATCATTCTCCGGCTCTTGTATTCAATTTCTTACAACCATTAGCTTAAACGAGATACCAATTACAATTCTTGTTTATCAATGATCCCTCTTGTAGATGATAATTACTACCACTTCCGAGTTCCGAACCACAACCAATGGCGTCCGATGATCAATACAACTTGTGGCAGATAGATAAATGATCATTCTTAACGGAGTTGTTTTATAACTAGAGTAATTATTAACATATTTGTAATTAGATGTTTCAACTCTTAAATTTAAGCAAGAAGAAGGAATAGTGAATGCAAACAATCGATCGACCACGTGATGCAAATTATTCCTTTATCTCTTCAATCATTGATTGCGAACAATAACGACTTACAAAAGCACGACGTAAAGCTCTGTAAAGATTAAATGTGTTACATGGGTTCAAAGTGTTGGTCTCATTGTTAAAACATGCAAATACAAACAACAATTTGAATAGAAGTCACCACAAGATTCAAATGTTACTTACTAAATCCTATGCATGAATAAAACATGGACCAACCCTACCACTTTCACTTCCCATCATATTCTTTCCGACAGATCGACGTTTGTTTTTGTGATTTCGCGCACAGCTTCGAAGATTTGGGACACCTCTTTAGGCAATTGTCCCCAAAGCTTCCGGACAGCTTCGATTTCTTGGAGAAAAAATCCTTCGACGGCTTTCCGTTCAAGTAGTTTCCGTCCAGAAACAAGCTTGTTGCATACATTGTCCTATGCTGGCTAAACTCCTTCGGGATCGGTCCTTTTAGCTTGTTGTGTCGGAGTGACAGCAACCGCCATGAAGGGTGCGAGGTGAAGTTCGTGGATAAGTACCCAGCGATTTGATTGTATCCTACGTCAACCTCTGAGAGGTCGTAGGTCTTGTTACTCATGGGTTTGAAGATCTCAATAGCTGTGAATGCGTTATGTGAGAGATTGACTTGTTGGAGTAACGGTTTGCGGAAAAGCCAGCCGGGTATTGTTCCTGTGAGCGAGTTATTACTAAGGTCTACAGAATGCAGCTTCATCAAGTCGTTAAATATTGTTTCTTGTAAACCGCCAGAAATATTATTGGAACTTATTGTTAGTGCAAATGTGGATGGGGAGGGTTTGGGGATTGGTCCATTGAATTTATTGAAACTTAGATCAAGATGAGATAAGGAGAGTGAACTCGATGTGTCTGGCAATGGACCGGAGAGCGAATTGTGAGAAAGGTATAGGAATTGGAGAGTTTTCATGGTAATGACGGGTGGGATGGTGCCGGAGAATGAGTTATTTGATAGATCGAGAACCAAGAGGTTAGGGAGGGAGAAGATAGACGTGGGGATTGGGCCATAGAGTTTGTTATTGTCTAGAGCGATTTCGGTTAGGTTGGTGAGTTGGGAAATGAGTGGGGAGAGAGGTCCAGCGTACCCGGCGCTATCGAAGAAGACAAGTGTGGTAACTCGGTTGTTGGAGCAGGAGACCCCGCAGAGAAAGTGTGTGGGGTGAGGGGTGCAGGGATCAGAGGTGAAGTTCCACGAGGCCAAGCAAGAGTTTGGCGGAATGGTGGTGGGATCGATGGCCGCCTTTATAGCTTTGAGGGCGGCGACATCGGATGAGTGTGTGGTAGCGGCCGCGGTGGTGGATAGGAGGAGGAGGATGAAGAACAAAGAAATGGATGTCATGGTAATCAAAAACTGAATGGAGGGAGTGATGCATTTGGTAGTGAGGTGATGAATGGGTTTTATATAGGCAAGCTCACCACTGAAAATAAAAATAAAATCCATATAAAAAAGAAAATAAATTGCACCTCCATGATTTGTTTAGCATAACGTATGAAAAAAAAAAATGATTCTTAATCCGAAGTTCAAGATTATTTTTTTTTTTTTTTTTTTTTTTTTTGAGTTTCAAGTATGTAAATTGCTACTTGTTTAGCTACTACTTTTCTATCTGATAGGTATCTTCGAGTTCGTATGGTAATTGTAAATGGGTTATGAAGAGATATAAAGGGTGGTGACCGACACTAACCAAAAGAGACGCGGCTACCACTAAGGTGCCGCAGCCAGTGGCGAAGCTTGACCCGAGACTTCGGGGGGTCGGAAGTCACGGAGGGTCGGAAATCAATTGTATCGGGGGATCGAAAACTAGTTTCGGGGGGTCGAAACCGTATATACCAAAAAAATTATATACAAATATTATATAATCGGAACTTCTGAGCGAAAATTCGGAGGGGGTCGGCCGCCCCTCACCGCCCTTTAAAAGCTACGCCAGTGGCCGCAGCCCAAAACACCTTAAACACTACAAACGTCAAGTACTTATGTGAGGCCGGAAGTCAAAGACACCAGAACATAGTACAACTAGTCCGAGTGATAGTACAACATTTTCAATTAGTATAAATACCCACTCACAAGTATAGGTAACACATGTACGCCGACACTCCGAACTTCACTTTCTCTCTCTACTTTCTCTCTCTACTTTCTCTCACTAAACAAATACTTATCCTCACGCCAGAGAGTGGTCACAGAGATGCCCTCCAACCTCCCCTGTGGCAAGCCTAACGGTTTATTCATTTTGCAGGTTCATTCTCTGAGATCTAATCAAGCTATATCCCACTATTCTTCAATAATCGTTAAGTGTCAGCTTTTGGATCTTCAATTAGCGCCATCCTTTCATAGATCTACTCTCTCAAAACAGATTTGGAATGGCTAATGATGGTCCCGAAATCGTGGATATTACAAAGAAGGAGACAACATTGTTACATCTGCACAAGATACGTCTGGGTTTTCCAGAGTCTTGGCAGATCCAACAACGGATGCCACATACATGACAAGTCTTCCAGCAGGAAGCATGGGCGTGCAATCCACACCCTTTGAATTTGATGAAACTTTCCTCCAACAAAATCGCGAGTTCTTGATTCGCCAAAAGGAACAACAAGATAAGCAAGAGAAACTCCGCATTGTCCAGGTAAATCTGTTTCCCACAGAGGGATTTGCTTCACTGACATCAAATATAAACCCCAGCAGTGCTCCGACATACTCCACTGTTGTTGCTTCAACTCCGATCCAAACACCTTATGTACACCTCTTCCTCTTCGGATACACGGGTAGAAGGCGCTAGGCGGGCGGTGGGGTCTAGCAGGGACTAGGCGAAATTAGGCGTTTTGGAATTTTTATACATATTTTATATATACACACAGATTTAGGTGTTCTTTGAAAATATGTTAAGATATATACCATAAATATGTTAAGGTTCATTGGTCGGACTGGTCGAACCGGATAACATTATAAATAATTTACATATTTGAAATATAATTAATATTTAGAGTGTTAAATATTCTAGTTTTATAATACAAAATGATTAGAACCTGATGGATTAAAAGTGCTAGAGCTTGATATATGAGGGGGTGGGTTTATTGAAACTATTGTTAAACCCTACATATTTAAAAGAATAAGATCTGACGGCCGCACATCACTCACTCTCTCTCTTTCTCTCTAATATTATTAGTCATCTTTTTCTCAGTAAATATGATACACAACAATCCTTTCATCTTTTAATGATTTCATTTTCACCTTTGAATGCCATAACCTAAGCTTCGAGAACATTTGTACATGCTGGTTTTTTCAGCAACGGTCCATGAGGCTCAACCGGATCTCCAACGGTGACGGTTCCAAGTCAAAACATTGCCGCCTAGAACCGTGTAATCATCAAAAAGCCTAATCCTCCGCCTAGGGCTGATTTTCGATAATGGATTCCGACTAGCGCCTAGGCGGCCGCTATAAATACCCCCTCACAAGTATAGGTAACAAACGTACGCCAACACTACGAACTTCACTTTCTCTCCCTACTTTCTCTCAGTAAAAAAATACTTATCCTACGCCGGAGGGTGGTCACAGAGATGCCATCCAACCTCCCCTGTGGCAAGCCTAACAGTTTGTTCATTTTGCAAGTTCATTCTCTGAGATCTAATCAAGCTATATCCCATTGTTCTTCAATAATCGTTAAGTGTTAGCTTTTGGATCTTCAATTGGCACCATCCTTTCATAAATCTACTCTCTCCAAACAGATCTGGAATGGCTAATGATGGTCCCGAAATCATGGGACAATTTGGTTTGTTGGTCTTTCCGCAGGTGAAATTGGGTCGTGGGACAATTTTCGTCGTATGCTCTTGCAAAACTTCTCCCAACAGCGACGATGCACAAAGGACATCACCGAAGTCTACAACATTCAGAGAAAAGATAGTGAGTCATTAGAGAAATTCATTGACCGTTTCAACAAAGAAAGCATGCAGATTTCCGGAGCTATGGATCAGCTACGTATCTCTGGTTTCTGTCACGGGGTGGGGAACAACCAGTTGGACGAAAAACTACATGAAGACCTCCTGAAGATGATAGAAGTACTTATGGAACGAGCTCGAGTTTTTTCCAGAGGCAAAAGTGCATGTGGACAAATAGGGGACAACGATTACAAAGGAATTTCCAAAAGCAGCTTCTGGAAGAAAAACAACCAGTCGTAGCTTGAACGAAGTAATTAATGGTCCAAAAGTCGGCCACAGCCATACTCCAGGCATGACAGAAATGATAAGAGCAACTTCGGTCGCTCCTCAGGAAGCCACTCTCAGACCACAAGGTACTCCGATCTTATCAAAACCCCAAGTGAAATCCTAAGAACGGGGCAAATACGGTTCCCTACCTACCGAAACAGAAACCTACAAATGATTGAAATACTAAAAAATACTGTGAATACCATCATGCAAAAGGCCACAATGCCGATGACTATTGGTCTCTGAAACAAGAGATTGAAAAAGGGTGCAAGGCAGGAAAGCTGTCCCATTTGATCAGGGACTTGAATGATGGTAAGCCAACTGGAGCTGTAATTCAGAATCCCAACAACTAGGCTGGAATTCATATGATCCAGACTTTCCCCAACCACGGAACCAAGAGAGGTCATTTTCACACTCAACCGTGGATGGAACAACTGGTGTTCCTCCCCCCCAATAGATCTAAGTGAGTCAAAAGAAGCACTGATAATTATCATCAGGGTCGTGGCAAGTCACAAGGTAAGAAGAATATATGTGGACAATGGAAGTGCATCAGAAATAATGTACTACCAATGTTATTAACAACTAGCCCCGGCATCCAAGCAAAAGCTCGTTCCCGTCACAAAAGCTCGTCCCCGTCACAATGCCTTTGGCGAGCATACGCTCCATTGCAAGGAATTGTCGGGGTTCAAGTACCGCCATGATTTGGTCAGAGATGTTCTGTGGGATGTGCTTCGAAGCACGGGGGTCTCAGCCAAGAAAGAAGCACCGATTAATTTTCTGACTGATCCACGGGAGGGGAGATCTACCTTGCGTCCGGCGGATGTTCTTGTGTTGACCTGACAGGGGTTTCCCCCTTGGTAGGTTTGTGAGATAGTGACTTTGTACCGGGGCAGGCAGTTTTGAGGGCAGAAGCTAAAAAAGTCGCTAAGCACGAAGCAGCCTGTTTAGAGAATCAACATGTGTTCTTGCCATTTGCTTTTGATACATTTGCCTCTCTGGCCCCTGAGGCAATACGGTTCTTGAAACGAGTGCAGAAGGTGGTCCATTGTGACTCGCAGAGCCCTAAGAACCAAGGGTTTGTGTTTAGCAGAATAGGCTTTGCGATTCAAAAGGGGAAGAAGATAGCGGCATTGCTTGTTGCCCGCTTACCCACCATCTAAAATGTAACTTATTTAAATTATTTGGTTTTCGGATATTTAAAAATTGAAAAAAAAAAAAAAAAAAGTGACATAGAGATGATCTAGGGACGGTTAGGTCATAATGTGGTACCAGAGATAACATCATCCCACACATGCGGTACTTCCCAAACGTGATTGAGTCGAGGGATGGTCAGCGTATAAGGTGATATCTGCCGGAGAATATTTTTAAGGTTTCTTCTATAAAAATATTAACAAGTATACCCAATTTCCCAACAAAGCATGTGAAACTACCATTATTATTCCACATCCGATTCAGATTTAAGAAGTTTGTTACGTTCAAATATATTTCGTTGGTTAATATATTTACATTGACTTAAGAATATATTTTTTTTTAAATTATGTATTTTGTGCTTTAATTAATATACATATAAAATTTCAGTTTCAGGAATTGTTCTTAAATTAAGGACATGTTAGCAACTGTCTTTATGTTTTATAGAGTTTGCACATGTTGGACAAAGAAAACGAGATGGTGCAAGTCTTCGGCTTTGAGGCGGCCACCAACGAAGATGAAGTAGTGCAGGTCTCTAGTGGTGTGCACGTTTTAGGCGGCGTTTTCAGGTGAGGTGACGGTGGTTGCCGAATATGGTGGTGGTTGTTGTTGATGGAGGTTGGAGTGGGAGAATACGGGATTTGGCTACTACATGATAGATACACCGATAGGCAGGGATGGATCTATCTTACAAGTTACAAGAGCAGGTTCTGGAAAACCACTCGGTTTGGAAATTTTGGTCGGAATATATGGAACCCATAAATAAATATAGAAGGTAAGACCATGCGTATAAAGCCCCTCTTTCTAATTGGTCCACGTGGCAGCTGAGTCAGCATGAGGGTTTAATTCAAAATAGGGGTGTAGTGGGGTGGGGAAAATTTTAGGCGCTATATTAAAAAAAAGGCAGATGTTTGTTATCACGTGCCTACAATTTGATGGATATGAAAGGTCAACTTTCAAATTTTCTTACAAGTAATCCACGTGGCCTCTTTTTGTTTGTTAACATAGATGTTGGTCTGGCGCTTTATAAACAACGCCCAAACTTAAATTTCACACATAGCGCCCCTATGTGGTTGTGTTCATGGCGCGATTTTTTTAATTTTTGGAAAAATCACGCCCCACTACGGGGGGTCTAACAATAACATAGATTATACCGATTTGCATAATCTAAACTCACACCATCCCATATCTAATATATCACAAAATTCACAATGAGATCTACTAAAGAAAAAACATATCATACATTTCGACAGAATTTAAAAGAGCACTTCTATATATGCGAATGAAGCATAGCTTATGTAGTATTTTATTTTTATTTAAGTGATGTTTCTTTCTAATGTTTTTAAGTATTAACCATAAACATTAGAATACACTGCAAATGCAAATGACTTTTTAATTTTCAATATGTATTATTTGTAACCGTAATATCTAAGTCACGCATAATAAAGTCCTTTGTAACACTAGGTAAATGAATCGGCCAGATCGGGTCTTTATTAGCTTTAAGTATCGGATCCAATTTCGATAATTTTAAGTTTTGTTTAAAAAATAATAATCCTTGTGTAACCATGTACTAATAAAACCCGTTACTTTCCTCACTACTAAATGCACCATTCCCTCACTCAATTCTGAGGTAGCGTTTGGTATGTTGTAATTGAAGGGGGGATAGAATGAATCATTACGGGGTAATGACAAATAGTGTGTTTGGTTGGTTAATGGAATGGAATCACCCATTCCACAAGGCATTCCATTTCCTCAAAATCATTCCATCCACCCCCATGTTTTTTTTCCATTCCATCCCTTATTCACCCTTTACTAACAACACCAAAACCCACCACCCACCACCATCGTCACCACCCACCACCGCTGCCGCCACCACCCACCACCACCACCGTCACCACCCACCACTGTTGCCCACCACCGCCATCACCACCCACCACCGTCACCACGTACCACTGTCGTTGCCACCACCAACCACCGCTACCCACTACCTTCCCCACCCACCACCGCCGCCATCTAACACCACCCAACGCCGCCCACCACCGTCACCAACCCACCACAGCCTCCACCAACTGCCATTATCACTCATCACAATTTCCTTTATCCACCACTACCATTGCCACCACCCACCACTGTCGCCGCCACCACCACCACCCCCACCCACCACCGCCATCGCAACCCACCACCACGCTACCGCCACACACCACCACTTACCATCACCGCTACCAACACCCACCATCGCCACTACTCACGATCGTCGCCTACCCACCATCACGACCATCCACCTCCACTTTCCACCGCCGCTACCGCCACATATCACCACCCACCATCATCGCCACTGACCACCACCCACCACAACCACTCACCACCGATTTTATTCCTTCGTCTGTTCCTGCCTATCCAACAACACAAAGTAATGTTTTGTTTCATTCCCACATGGCAACTAAACAAGACATGGAATAGTAATGATCCATTCCATTACCTCGTCCATTCCATTACCCCACACCAAACAGACCCTGAATATCATGGCATCCATTGCCATTGGTGTCTCACTGTTCTTCCTCCTCTTCCTATCCGCCCTCGATCCACATTCCCATCCGATGTCTCTGCCCTCAAAGCTATAAAGGCGGCCATCGATCCCACCACCATACCTAGCACATCTTGCTTGGCCCCTAGGACTTCACCCATGATCCATGTGACTTCCCTAGCTCATACTTACTATGTGGTTGCTCCTGCGGCTTTGATTACCAAATCAACAACCTCTACTTCGATCCCATTGGTTACATAGGAACTATCTCCCCCCTCGTTTCAGAGCTCACCGACCTAGAATCGATCGTTCTATCTAATAACAAATTCCATGGCCTAATCCATACCTCTCTCTTCTCTCTCCCTAACCTAATTTCACTTAATCTCTGAAACAACTCATTCTCCGGTACCATCCCACCAGTCATTCCAATCCTGGAATCGCTCCAAATTCTAGACCTTTTTAGAAATTCGCTATCCGGACCATTGCCACAAACATTGAGTTCACGCATCTTAACTCGTCTTGATATGAGTTTCAACCAATTCACCAGGCCAATCCCTAAACTCCCAAAAAATCTAAGAGAACTCGCGATCGAATCCCGTTTTCTTTCAGGGAACCTAAAAAAACGTCATTTAACGAATCGGTTCAGCTGGACTCTATAGACTTCAGTGATAACCGGCTTACCGGAATAATCCCCGGCTGCTTCTTCCTCCAACCGGTCCTAAAGCAAGTCAATCTCACCAATGAGCGATTCACAGGTATAAACTACTAAATAAATGTCCTAGTACAAAATCATTAATTCGTAGGATATGGGGAGGGTGGGATTATGACAAATCTTTTGTTTATCTCATGAGATAGAGAGACTGTTTTCAGTAAACCATGACTTGAAAAGACTATTAACAATTTTTTATAATGGATTCATAGGTATTGAGATCTTAAAGCCGAAGAACAGCAACCTAGACACTATCGACGTGTGATACAATAAAATTGTTGAGTACTTATTGTAGGAAATAGGTTTACTTTTTATTAAAATAATAAAATTATAAATAATAACGATACTCTCATTATTCGTAGTAAACATAATAGTACAATACCGATTACAAAACTAAATAAATAAAGTACAAATACAAAATGTACCGAATCTTGATTCAAGCACTTCAACCGCATCATCTTCTACTAATTTTGTTGAGGATCGTGTTTGACATGGGGCCCTTAAAACAGATTCCGTGCCTCCTCTCAAACGGTCTGTCTCTCATGGTACAACAACCGGAACAGTAAGTAGTGTACTGCCGAAGATGGCTCACAGCCAGAGATTCCACCGGGTATAATAGTGGTGTTTCGAAGTATGTAGGAAAAAAAGAAAGTTGTTCAACGACTTGAGAGTACTCCTCTCAATTTGTAGAAAATGTTTCTGGGGAATAGAGATTATCTAATCTGATGTCTCCAAATATGAGGCCAAGACCTCATATTTATATTCACATCATGTTGAAACATTTTTAACATTATTATCGTAATTAACAAGATAATCAATCTTGTAATAAACGATATTAATTCATATTTAATGGATTAAAGTCTCTTTAAGTAGTCCAACTAAAACTGTCGTTTTGTTTATGAGACGAGTTGAAACAGCCTTTTCTAACAGCACGAGACTAAGCAGGAACTGACACACCAGCCCTCGCTCGTATGCTACGCACGAACCATGATGGCGCGTGCTGACCAGAGCGCTACCTGGTCATGCGCGCAGTATAGTCCCACGCACATAACGCTACGTCATATGCGGATGGCCCGGAACTCGCCACATGGTACGCCACCCACGCATATGCACTCCAAGCAGAGGCGCACCAGAGTCCGCCATGCGGGGGCTCTCAAGCGGCGTTGCGAGTGTGTGAAGTACAAAGTGCAAAGTGTGTCATCAAAGCACCACATTGCGCCCTTCACCCACGCCACGCACGCACGTGTGCGAGTTACCCTTCAGGGTCCTCGCTAGTGTCAGTGGCAGACCCATGAATTTTTTTCATGGGGTGCAGAATCATAGACCTTATATAGGTTGTTTATCCATCAGGTGACCCAGGTCGCTTCGGGTCAGGTTCGGTCGACTCGTATACCAAAAATAATAATACTAAAATTATATAATCAACTAAAGGAAACCAAAAGCCCAAAAGTAATTTAAACGTCATTAAATAAGCAAAACACACGGTCCGATTTTATACTATACTTTAACCATCCCTTATACGTATCATACCAAGTTTCTTTAAATCGTCTTAACTCAAAACCAAACACTGATTGTGGAATTTCTATACCTCGTGGTTGATATGGTTCTCTAAGTATGTATGCCCTTCTGATTTCGTCTCGTTGATTAACGTTATATGACGAGATCGGTTTACTAACGGCATGATTCATAGGAAGAGTATCCAAGTTTGAAGAATATTCTCCACTTTTCCTTCTAAGAAAACCGTTTCATAATAATATTGCTCATTTAAAACAGAAACAAAGTTACAATATAATATCCCAAAACAAAACCAAATTTACAATATAAAAACCCATAATAATATTGCTCATCTAGTCATCTAATAATATTCACAGAATCATATTTACCTAATTACCTTTTGGAGTTTTGTTGGATTTGTTCAATTGTTTGTGAATTGTGACGGGTCAACGTCACAGGTTCCTCTTCTTCGTTTAGCGATCGCCGATCAGAAGCGGGGAGGGAGGGAGACGGACAACTTTTTTGTGTGTTTCTTTGTTTAGCGCTCTTCTGGCTTTAAGTTTATTTTTTTTTTCATTTTAATCAATATTAAAACACATGTCAACTTATTATAAACTTTGGGTATATATTGGCTCATTCTTGATATTGGGCTACTAAGTAATAAAATTGGCTAACTCTTAACATATAATTATATTTTTTTTTCTTGAGGTCGGTTTCAAAAGTCCAAGGGGTGCGACTGAAAAATTTCATGCGGTGCGGACAGGATTAACGCACGTATATAACACTAAATTTTTTTTTCAAGGTGGGCGCCCGCACCCCTTAGGCTTGGTGTAAGTCCGCCCATGATCGATATCTCATTCATCTTAGCTCTATTTTGGACGTAGTTTGGTTCGTTGTGATACTCTCACAATATAGTACACAAATCCGGAAATAATTATTTATTTAACACATATATAAATACATCTATTTAAGTTTAAAATTATTAAAAAAATCATTTTCACTACCCATTTTTTCCAACGACTTCACGGCCTACCCTATGTTGTCGTCGCTGTCACTCCAATACAACAAGCTAAAAGGTCCAATTTCGAAGGAGTTCAACTGGAGGAACATGACGTTGACAAGCTTGTTTCTGGACAGAAATTACTTGAACGAAAATCTGTCGAAGGACTTTTTCTCCCGGAAATCGACTGTTTCCGGAAGCTTTGGGGACAATTGCCTAAATAGGTGTCCAAAATCTTTCAAGCTGTGCTCAAAATAGCAGAGCGTATGGTGGGAAAGTGAAAGTGTGAAACCATGCAAAGTGGTAGTGTTAGTTCATGTTTGTATTTTTCTGTTTGACTACAACAAGTTTTTAGACTTTTAGTCATGGAATTTACTAACAAATTTAACTTTTGTATCACACGAAACTATTTTATTGTATGAATAAATTACACAGATCATCCTTTTGTGATGTTGAAATAAGTGTCTAAAACATTAGTCTTACAAAAAAAAAACTTTGTACAAACGTAACCATTTGGTTGCTGAGTAGATGTAGATGCATGGACACTTTTAAATGAGGATGGCCAAAAATTTAATCAACTTTAAAAATAGAAAATCAAAACAATTATTACCCTTTTACTCATTCAGTTTTTTTTAAGTGTATTATAGATTATAGATTAGTGGATCTCCATAGTATTAGTTAATAAATTATGAACTTTAAATTTTAGTTTATGTGAAAAATTAATCTTTTGCCCTTTTTTTTGTTTGAATACAATCTTCGGCAACTACTTCATATTCACCACCACCACTACCCTCCTCCACCTTGTTTATCACACAATTGCCAAAACTTTACCATGGCCAGCGCCTCGTACCCTTTTTACAAATGTAACAAAATCTAAGAGTATTTTGATCATTCAATAACCTCTTGTAGTTCTGTAGTCCTTTTGTTCGTTGTTTTATAGGAATGGTAATTCAACTTCTCATTCATAATGAGATTACATTTACATATATACACCAACTATCTCCTATATTTTTGGAATGATTTAAATCACAATTAATCACAATAAATTAAATTTATTCTATTGTCTCTATTACACCCCCGCAGTCGAAGCGAAGGGTGGACGGATGCTGAGACTAGTCCGAAAATCATCGAAAAGAACACGAGGAAGGCCTTTGGTGAAGATGTCAGCAATCTGATGGCGAGAAGGAACATGGATAACGCGTACAGCTTCCTTCTGAACCTGTTCTCGGACGAAATGTATATCGAGTTCGATATGCTTAGTGCGTTGATGCTGCACAGGATTGCCTGACAAGTAGATTGCACTGATGTTGTCGCAATAGACCAATGAAGCCCGTGAGATGGGATGATGTAATTCAAGCAATAGATTGTGTAGCCAACATAATTCCGCCAAAACATTAGCGACACCGCGGTATTCAGCTTCAGCACTGGAGTGAGAGATAGTAGATTGGCGCTTAGATGACCAAGAAATGAGGTTATCACCTAGATATACGCAGTAACCAGATGTAGAGCGTCTGGTATCGGGGCAACCTGCCCAGTCTGCATCTGTATATGCCATAAGAGAGACAGTCTGGGAAGGGGAAAGATGAAACCCGAAATCCGAGGTACCCTAAATGTACCGAATAATACGTTTAAGAGCATTCCAGTGAGCAACCCGTGGTGCGTGCATGTGCATGCATATTTGTTGTACGGCATAGGAAATGTCTGGTCTAGTAAATGTCAAGTACTGGAGAGCCCCTGCCAAACTACGATAATTAGACGGATCATCATGTAAGGGTCCAGCATCGGCAGAGAGTTTGGACTGTGTATCCACAGGAGTAGCTGTAGGTTTGCAAGAATCCATTGCAGCTCTGTGAATGATGTCTTGAGCATAAGCCTGCTGAGATAAGAACATGATGTCCCCGGTGCGAGTTACCTGTATGCCCAAGAAATAAGATAAAGAACCCAAATCCTTCATAGCAAATTCACCTGCAAGAGTATGAAGTAGCTGCTGACGAAGAGCGTCAGTGGAGGTGGTGAAAATGATGTCATCAACATAAATAAGGAGATATGCAATGTCGTTGCCATGGTGGTAGATGAAAAGTGAGTTATCCGACTTGCTCTGACGAAACCCCTGTGAAGTAACAAAGTCAGTAAAACGCTGGTACCAGGCTCGTGGAGCCTGTTTAAGTCCGTAGAGAGACCGTTTAAGTCGGCAGACATGATCTGGAAAATCGCGGTGTCTAAACCCAAGAGGTTAATGCATGTAAACAGTTTCTTCCAAATGCCCATGAAGAAATGCATTTGTGACATCCAGTTGATTAATTTTCCAAGACTTTGCCAGAGCTAAAGAGAGTACCGTCCGAATAGTAGCCGGTTTTACAACCGGACTAAAAGTTTCACCACAATCAATCCCCTGTTCCTGTTTACGACCATCACAAACTAACCGAGCCTTGTAACGCTCGAGGCTGCCATCCGACCTGTACTTATGCTTAAACAACCACATGCAACGTATTATATTCATATCAGATGTGCGAGGTACAAGTTCCCAGGTCTTATTTTTAATAAGGGCACTAAATTCGTTGGACATGGCATTGTACCACTCTGGGGTGGAAAAGGCGACCTGAGGGTTTTTGGGTAAGGGTTGGACTGTGGCAGTGTGTAGGGTAAAGTGGTGTTTTGGTTTGGTGATACCGCTCATTGAGCGGGTGTGGATGGTCCGGGTAGGTGGGGGAGGTGGTGGGGGTGGTATCGGTGAGGCCGGAGGTGGTTGCGTTTGGTTGGTTTGCTGGGCCGAAGGAGGAACGGGAATATGGGATGGGCCAGTGTGGGAAGGTGGGGTGAGATGTGACGGGCCGGATGTGGAGGGAGGTGGTGTGGATTGTTGGGCCGGGGCTGATGGGCCAGGTGAAGGTGGGCTAGGTGGAGCCGTGGGCTCAGAGGAGGGGGCAGCAGGTGAGTTTGGCTGCGGGTGTGGGTGGGAGGATTGGTGTGATGGGGGATGTTGGGAAAGATAGTCCAAAACTAGAGGGTTGATTGTGGGATTGAGAAAATCATAGGAGGGTGGTTTGGTGGGAGATTGGATAGTGTATGGGAAGATGGTTTCTTCAAAGTGAACATGACGGGAGATAATAAGTTGGTGAGTGGTGAGATCAAGACACTGGTAGCCTCGATGGTTTGGTGGGTAACCGAAAAAAACACATGGATTGGAACGATAATTAAGTTTGTTGATGGTGGAGGAGGGGGCAAGAGGATAACAAAGACAACCGAAGACACGTAGATGCTCGTATTCGGGTGTGACTTTGTAGAGGAGAGAGGTTGGAGATTTAAAGTTGTGGGTTTTGCTCGGTAGGATGTTAAGTAAGTATGTGGCGGTGTCAAGGGCATAATGCCAAAAGGTGGGAGGTAATGATGCTTGGGCAAGGAGGGTCCGTATCATGTTGTTAATGGTACGTATTTTTCGTTCCGCCTTACCATTTTGTGAGGAAGTGTAAGGGCAAGAGAAACGAAAATGCATGCCATTATGGTGACAAAAAGTGTAAAAATTGTTGTTGGCATATTCTTTTCCATTGTCGCACTGAAATTGTTTGATTTGGCGTTTAAATTGAGTGCGAACAAGGTTATGTAATTTGGTAAACATGGAAAACACTTGGGATTTGGTGGCAAGTGGGAAGGTCCATAAAAAATTAGTGAAGTCGTCTAAAAATAGTACGTAATATTTGTGACCACCGGTACTAAGTACGGGTGAAGTCCAAAGATCACTATGTATAATATCAAATGGCAAAGCAGTAACATTCAAAGAATCATGAAACGGTAATCTAACACTTTTACCAAAAATGCAAGATTGACATAATGTTTTATTAAGTTTGCCATAATCAATAAAATACGACAATTTTAAAGATTGTAATAAAGTGTTTCCAGGATGACCCAGTCTTTGATGCCAGCGATCTTGAGTAATGGTTGAGAGTGCCATGGGTTGGTTGAGGTTGAGCGGAAGTGGTTGGGTGAGAGGATAAAGATCGCCCGTGCTATTGCATCGTAGGATAGGAGCCCGTGTTTTGAGATCCTTCCCAAGAAAACCAAATGGGTCAAATTCAACAGAAACCAAATTATCAGTTGTGAGGCGACGAACTGAAATTAAGGTTTTAATTATGTTAGGGGCAAAAAGGACATTTTTAAGTTTTAAAGGGGGAAAGGGGGTGGTAGGGTTTGGTCTCCTTGAGCCACAACAGGGATTGACATACCATTACCAACAATTATATTTTTATTAGTGCACGAATTGAAAGTAGACGGGGAAAATATACCTTGCTGATTTGCGGTATGAGAGGACGCGCCCGAGTCCATCGTGCCATGATCCGGTGGGTTTAGTGACATAGTGTATAGTGCCTGCTCGATGTCGGTCGGTGTATAGCCTGTCACATGGGCCTGATCTGGCCGAGAGCCCAATATGTCGGGGTTGTTATTTGTGGGCCGCGAGGGGTATAGGCAGGGTGGTTGGGCAGATGAGGCCGAGGTGTTGCGGTTTAGAAGACCGGCCCATTGGGCTGCGGTCCAGTTTGAGGGAAATACAATGTATGGGTGATTGGCTTGGGTGGTGGCTGTGATGGAGGATCGTCCGCGGCCAGAAGAAGACCGACCGCGTCCGCGGCCACACCTTCCACGACCACGTCCACACTCCAAGGAATACACCGGATATGAGTCGTTGTTGGTGACCGTGGCCGCCAGAGCCGTGGCGGCTGTGTTGGAAGAGCGGGCGAGCTGAGATTTTTTCTTATTTTCCTCCATTGTCAAACTGGATCGGATCTCGCTAAAAGATGGCAAGGGGCTTTTATTCTGCAAAACAGTAGAAATTCCATCATATTGTTCAGTAAGACCAGTTAATACCTTTATGACAAGCATGTGATCGGCAACAGGAGCATTGACATTGGCTAACTGATCGGCGATGTGCTTCGCATGTTGGCAATAATCAGACATTGACTGAAAATTAGCAAGAGAAAGATTAGCGAATTCTTGACTGAGGAGAATGGCACGTGCGGTCATGTTATCATTGAATTCCTTTTGGACAGCGGGTCCAAGCTTCATAAGCAGATTGGCCAGGCAAGAGTATGATGTGCAGAAGAGGTTGAGAAATAGTGGCATAGATCCACTGGAGAACGATAGCATCGAGTCTTGACCAAAGATCTTCGGCGATGGCATAAGCGGCCGCTTTTTCAGGATCGGGAGAAGAGGTGTCCGGCGAGATGATACGCGGACTAAGATGATCATGGACTTGGTATGCACGACAGTGCACCTGAAAGAGGGTGGACCATGTGTTATAGTGTGGTGAGTCTTTTTCCAAGACAAGAGGAATGTGAGTTTTAATGTTTGAGACCGTGAGGGCCGGGTGAAGGGAAGAAGCCATGGATTGGGAATTGGGAAGAAAGGCGAAGGAAGAAGAAGGTTGGGGAGCCGAGAAGATGGCGGAGAGGTAGGTTAGGCGGCGACCGCAGAAGGTAGGCCTGATACCATATAGGAATGGTAATTCAACTTCTCATTCATAATGAGATTACATTTACATATACTATCTCCTATATTTTTGGAATGATTTAAATCAGAATTAATCACAATAAATTACATTTATTCTATTGCCTCTATTAGTGTTGGTTCGGATGTTGTTGTGGCCAGCCCCTTGCTGGATTCTATATTTATATATAGAAGTTTTTGCCGTTCAAAAAAAATGAGAGACTTCCATCATTTTTCTTTCTTGGTACACAAAACATATAACTATGTTATGTTATATACATGAGATATAAAGTGGTTAAACGAGTTGTATTCGCATTTGATACTTGTGTTAAGATTGTATCTGACCTATTAAACACGAAAACACGTGTCTCACCAGCCCTAGATACAATGAACATTATAATGGATACATAGGTAATGCTAGATCTTAGGTTAGTAGCAAGATTCTTATCAATTTATTACTCTTTGCAATTTGGTCGGTTTGCTACTAAAGTCAAAACTTTATCAATTTCTAAGATCTAGGATTTGTTTAAAATATGGTTTTCGTGTGCTAATTTAAGGATTCAACTTAATAATATATGCAAGTAGGATTAGTTTATAATATGGTTTTCGTGGGCTAATTTGAGGATTCAACTTAATAATATATGCAAGTAGGATTTGTTTTCATTTGGCTAATGGTAGGTTTAAATTGAAAAGTCAAAGCTGCACCATTAGTTATTTAGATTTGCTCACTTATTGTATGGCAATTATTTATTGGAGTAATAGAGTTAAATAATCGCAATTATTAGCGATTAGTCATCACCGATCCTAACTAAGAAAATGTGTGATTGTGGTCTCAATTTTTAATATCTTGGCCACCAATAGACTATGACTAAAAAAATATATACTAATTGATTTTCTAAATTGGACATATTTATTTTTAGTCATAGTTTGTTGGTACTCAACATGATAGAAGGTGAGATCGTCCACACATATTTTACTAGTTGAGACTAGTGGTGGCCAATAGCTTATAGTTAGGATTATTTAAATCTAATACACCTTATTTATTTATATATTTATTTATTTATGTATATTACGCCTTCTCATGCAAGGAACTCAATAGCGGCTAACACTTGATTAGTGACAGATTTTAGTGTGTAACTAGTAGATTGCACACGTGCAACGCACGGGGATATACAAAGGGCGTGTAGATGCGACTACGTATCACACGTAATAGAAGTTTATATGCCTATTCATTTGTTTTAGGCGTAGAGCAAATGTTGTAGTATCGACTAACAGGTCAACCAACAATCACGAGGTTTATATTCAGAGTGCAGAATCCTCTAAATATGTTCTAATAACAAAAACAACCAAGAAACAATGATATGCGAGTAATTAACACACACAAACGGGTCAAAAGATTAAAGATTTATCATTAAAACAGAGCTCGAGTGTTTACAATGATCAAATCAGACTTCTTAGACCAGGGGAAGGTATTTGGAGAGAGTGTGTGGCAAGAACTAACGATTAGGGCAATGATTGGGCCTATTTATACCTCCCATACTCGTACAGAGCAGTACTAGCGATTAGGAATAGCTATCCACCATGCAGATCAGGCGATTGGGCCTAATCGCCTGATATAGGATGCAATTACACCCTAATCGCGTGAACAGTGCTAGCAATTACGTGCTAATCGCATGAACAATACACACAATTATGTTGTAATCGCCTGTACAATGTTCCTAATCGCCTGACAACTCCAATCATACCCAAAACGCTTATAAACATCCCTAAACACCCTGAAACACGTCCAAACAACATATATACTAGCCTAGGGACATCATGCACTAACAGACTCCCCCTTGGACCAGGCTAGTATACGTACAAAGACTTCAAAAGACAAAGTTTATAACACAGCAAAACAACTTTACAGAGTCATAAGCAGAAACAAACAAAACATGACTAGCAGCAATCTTCAAACTTCACTTCACTTAGACATCGTCCTGATCCTTGTAAGTCTTGACCAGTCGCATCCAGCGTGAACTTTGTTGGCGTGGCAGAAGCGAATCACCCTCTGAAACATCAAGGCTTGATCAACTTCGGCTTTCAAGTGCTGAATGGGATACAGGTAAAATGTCTCCACATCCTTTGCTGAGAGGTTAATTAGCCACATCGGGTCCCATATTCTAATTTTCCTGCAAGGCTTTGGTGAGTTGCTCAAGACTATCACTGCTTCGGTTGTAGCTGCATCATAATGCCAATAATAGAACTTTGAAGAGAAGTCGTGTTCAACAGAGACCATTGGTATCTTTGAAACGCATTCTGGTGGCTTGACTTTGTGCTTCCAGATTGGACTTTTGGTGATAGGATGGAGCTTGTCTGTCTTGAATGATTTAGGATACTAAGGTCTGCGAGTTTCCCATGCTCCCGCGCTTTCTCTTTTCAAAATATTGAAGAAACCTCGAAGATCACCGGCATACTCATAATACAAGGGATAGTGTAATCGAACTAGGTCACGGACGTACCAGAATGGTAAGCTGAGAACCTTCGTATAAGGCTGAAAGTAGAGCAAACCATCCTGCCATTTCACTCCCAGCATCCTGACATGTTTGATGTAGGCCCAACTAATTACATTACGGGACATCTTTAACAGTCGCTTCTTGAAAATAGATGCCTGCACATGATCTTTCTTTTTCTCATATTCTTCTCCTGATGGAAACCATTTGGGATACTTCTGCCTGATCTTATCATGTCTTTCTTTTACTTTATCAGGAACAGGAGTAGGATCAGTCTTGAGCTTTTCCTCAACCTCATGAAGCATCTCCTCAGAAATATTTGGTATCCCAGTTCCAGAATCATCAACTACATATTCAGGAGTAGGCACTTTGGTTCCATCTTCCATCTCAACCTCATGGTTGTCCGGATTCATCTCTGGAGGAGGACTGTGACTTGCACCGGAAGATTCTCCTAGTGCTAAGCCAAAAATCTTTTCCAAGTCATCAGGAGTAACCTTAGGTGGTATTTCACCCCGTTCCAAATCATACTCTGAGGACTCTAGTGGTACGAATAAGTTGCCATCATCATCATAAGCAAAATAACTGTTCAGTGGCTCTACCACCTCTATAGAAACTACGGCCTACTTCAATGATTCCCTCATTTGTTGAATTTTGTCTTTGAGAGGCTCCCCCTGTGCAGAAGAACCTGCTTCGGGATCCTTGCCTTGGGAATCATGATCTTTCTTTTGTCGCCTCTCTCCAGATCCGGCTGATGATCTGCCACCACCTGTGGCTCCAGGATCACCACCACCATTTCCACTATCTTTACCTCCATCATCATCACTATCATCATCACTATCATCATCGTCATATTCTTCATCATCCTCGTCTTCATCATCATCATAATCAGCCTTAGAAGTTGTAGCACCTTTGAGTCTTGGAAGGTCTATAGTTATCTGGTTCACCTTAGCCTTCAGCTTCTTATTTTGTGCTTTGTATTTTGTGATCCGTTTTTCATTGTTGACATTTGTGAGCTAAAGCTTATTGTACTGAGCACCAAGCTTGCTGCATTGGGATTCGACACTGGTAAGTCTAGCTAGAGTGCTTTGGTGAGATTCTGTAAGCTGCTGATTAGACATGAGAAGCATTCTATTTGAAGCTTGCAGCTCTTTGTTTGATTGGATGGTTTCACCGATCAATTACAGCATAGCCCTTTCATTTTCTTCAATAGTTACATTTTTTCCCCTTAACTTAAATCTCACGCGCTTGTGCAGCAACTATAGCAGTTAGCTCACTGACCTGGCGTTGTAGTTGATCATTTGAGGCCGGTGCTGAGGAAGAGTAGGGCGGATCGGTTGACTTAAAATTTGGAGGTCGAACTTCTTGTCGTAGTTTATTTATAAGGTCACCAATAGGATTTGAAACAATCTGTGAACTTGTCGCTGCTTCAGTAACTGAGACTGGCTCAGTGAAGATTACTGAAGCAAGCATCGACATTGTGACACCTGCAGTCATAGCTGCACCTGATGATGTGGTAGCTGAAGTTGTTGTTGCTGCTGTTGTTGATGCTGCAGCCGAGGAGGACTGAGTTTCAAGACTCCCAAATGCTTCTGGAAGATCAAACCGTCTTGATTTCTTTGAAGTTTTCTCCATCAGTGGTTTCTGAGACATTCTCTTCTTTCCCCGAACTCTATCTTTCTTTGCCATTGTCTTTTATCTCTTAGAAGGAGGAGGAGTGTTTAGCTCTGCGTCTACTTCAGCAATGTCATCATCTGGATCCACAGTAAAGGTAGGATCCTCAGCAAGAGCTTTCTCCTTAGCTAGCTTTCTCTTTTTCTCTGCCTCTTTTCTTACAACAGTACCAGGGGAATCATCCTCTGAATCATCTGAGTCATCGTCTTCACTTGTTATGTTAACCGGGGCATCTTCATCAATTGGCCTCTTTCCTTTTGCTGATTGAGAAGATTCTTGATCCTTTGCTGCACTGGAAGGTTCACTAGAATCTAGAACGTCCGGTTCAAGCATATCATCATGAGTGGTAGCAGCATCAGTAGTACTGCCCGGAGCGTTTTCACCTAGTTCAGCTATCTTTCTTCCTATATCATTACCTTCCTTGAATACCCGTCTGTGAATCAGAATGTCATCCTCTGAATCACTGTCATCATGCCTCCACCTATTGCCCCGCGGAGATTCATAATTATCTCTGCTCAAATGTCCATATAGACGTCTGTTTGGTGGATAATCAGCCTTCTTCCTGTTTTTGTAAGCTGTCATTCTGCCCATTTCTATCTCGTCTATGTCCTCAATCGAAATAAACTCCGAAGGATTTTTCACTAAGTCCGGAATTTGGCGATCAATTATCATTTGTAGAAAGCAAGGATAAACAATAAATGGAGTCTTCGTCGTCTTTTGCAATATTATCTCCTTCAGGTGATGCATGATCATTCCAGAAAAATTAAATGGCTTATTCAGCGTCAAAGCAACTATTGCTGAAGCCAATGTGTCCCTTATAGCATCAAACGTCCCTTTTCTTGGACTAAGGCATTTCAAGACTAAGTGAGTGAGATACTTAAGTTTAGGTGGTAAGGACCCTTTCTGCAACATCTTCTGTTCTTTGACATTGCCCAGATACTTCATTCTAAAGAACTCGCCTGGAATCAAGATGGCGTCGAATACTGTCGGATCATTAGCTGCATCCTAAAACTGTAACTCTTCTCGCACTATCTCTTCAGTTATGATCACCTCTTTGTTTTGAACCATGCTCGTTATCACAATCGGCATCGCCTTGTAGTCAACTTTAGCATTCTTATAAAACTCTCGCAAGATGTCTTTATAAGTCGCATGTTGCTTAGATATTGCATGATTGATCCTTGATCGCTTTAGGAAATCAATGACGCCTTCAAACACTTTGCACTTGTCCTTCGTGATTGGGCCGAGGAAGGCACAATAGTTGTGATTATGAGAAGTTTGCCAACTCATGATCCTGAACATAGAAGCAAGACATAAGTACCACAAACAAATCAAAAACGCATAAAACAGACAAAAACGGACCAGTGTTTGACAAAGTTTGGTGAACCAGCAGCTACAAGCGATTACAGATCTGTAATTGCTTATAAGCAGATACGAGTGGTGTAAATGCATGTTCTTGAACACAATTGGACTCTAACCGCATGACAATCAACACACGATTACCCTACTCGTTCTACTGTTCATGCGAGTAGAGGTGCTACTCGCGTGAACAGTACCTGTGTTCACCAATCTTGTCAAATTTCTAAGTGAGTTGATTTGGATCCGGATTTTGTCTCATTAGAACCTACCATACCCGATTAGAAAAACCCCTAAAAAATATTTCATTAAAAGTTCGAATCTAGGGTGTATTAACCGGTTTTGACAATTAGGGTTCATAAAGGTTTGAATTTGGGACTTTTCAATTTATGTTGTTTAAGGTCAATATTTTGGAACAATCATAACCTAAGGGTGCCGATTAACATACCCTTAACAACATTTAACATCAACAACACATATCAAATCCAAATGATCAAGAATACAAGGAACTAGGGTTTCGGCTCAAATATTACTGATTTAAACATGTAATGCAGGGTGTTAGAGTCTGAAATTTTGAGAGCACCATACCTTAATTATGACGAACAGGTTACAAGGTTCTAAAATGGACGGGCAACAAGGTTTGGTTAGGCTCGGATTAGAGGGAAACGGTTTACACATTGAGAGAGATTTGAAATAATGAAGAAGAAGAAACTAAGTGATCCTTTTATACCCCTACGTAATCGCTAGCTCTTACAGACGAATAGGCTCTACTCGCTTGAAAGGGTAAGCGATTGGGGTGTAATCGCTATCAAGGAGGCATGAATGGGCTTGTAATCGCTTTTCCTTAGTTTTTGAGAAACAAAGCATATAATAGAGGCTAAACGCATGACAACTACACACGATTGGCCCTAATCGTTTATAAGGAAAGCGATTAGCCACACTCGCCTGATTATACATGCGATTACAATCTAAGGGAGTCCAAAATTTTCACCAGAATTACCAAATTGCCCCTGCAGCACCAATTTTGACATATTTAACCCGTTAAGGTCCAAAACATGCGTTTTTCACCCCTTTTTAACAAGTGACTCAGATGTTGACTCAGAACATTGAAAAATTTTCATTCTCCACCCCTGTACTTAAGAGAAAGTACGGTTTTGACCTGGGAAAAACACAATTTTCAATTAGTTGATTTTTGGCATTTTATTTTTGAAGAAGTAAGATTACAATGGATTAGGATTCCATCATCGGCAATCAAGAATGATTAAACAGATAAAACTAAACAGAAATTAAACGAAAACAGGAAATCAACTAACTATACACTATCATATTTTTGCGAGTTTCATCAGTTAGGGAATCATATCAGTGTACGGACCATACTTGAACCCTTATATGTTCAGTTTTAGTTTAAATTACCGATAAGCATCCTACAACAACTGCCAATATTGTTGTCCACCTAAACTCAAAATCAATTTTTATCGCTAGGCACTTTAGATACGTTAAGGTAATATTAAGACTGATAAACAAGGTGTTCCCCGCCACGCGACACATTCCCGTATCAAGTCATGCACAAAGCTTCCTCGTAACCGGTGAGTAAGTTATTGTCATCCGTATTTTACAAGGAATGGACTCAGTGGTGATCAGGTCTGCAAGAACGCTGCAGCAGAGAGACCAGTGAGATCCAGACCAGGGTACAAGTCAAATACCGTATTTTTGATTTTTCACGGTACGATGCTTTAGGTATATGATTTGATACCTTTGAGCGAATTCTCTTTGAGAATAGGGTTTTGGCATTTATGAATTTTTTTTGCTCTTTTAGGATTCCCGGACGTCTCCTGATCAGAATTTATTCTATTTTTTGTTTTTCTTTTCTTTTTCAGGAAACGACATAGAGGTTTCTCAGTTGTAGGCTCCGAACCCAACGTACGACACATGTGCCACTCCTTTTATTCTGAAAGACTTCCAGATCACCCCGGATGAATCAACCATTTAAAGACCATGAAACCTCGAATTTTGGCATTCTATCAAACGAAATTTCGGTACCAAGACCATATGCCAACTCACGTAGATTCACACATGTTTCAGTTGATTTAGGTTTATCTCACCGTGCCTAACTTGGAAATAATTTTGAACCTACTGACACATCATTATAGAGGCTAGTTATCGTTTTCAATTCTTTTAAAATGATAAAGATTCAGATAGTCCAACTGATGGTTAATATCATTTTCCCTATTTCACCAAAGAAACTCATTTTTTGCAATTTTTCAATTTTTTTTTATTTTCGGATTTTCTCATTTTTTTTTAATTTTTGCATTTTCTAATGTTTTTGTATTTTTCTGAATTTTCTCCCCCTAAAAATCTAAAAATTTGCGAAAAGACACTATTTTTGGATTTTTCTGATTTTCGAAGAAAAAATATTTACAAAAACGATTACCGATGAGGATCTAATCCTGCTTTACTTTAATTCCATTTAGAATTTACAGATACTCAAAACAAGGACCGTCAAAAGCTTTCGTAAATAAATCAGCACGTTGGTAATCCGTGTGGATTTTAACCATATCGATAAGTTTCTTTTCATAGCAATCACGTATGAAATGATATATGTTTCACCTTGGAATGATTAACTGAGTCTTTAGCAAGTGCTATAGCGGACTCATTGTCACAGTGAATGGGAGTATTAAGAAATTTCAAACCGTAGTCTCTCATTTGTTGCTGTATCCAAAGAACCTGGGAGCAGCAGCTAGATGCCGCTACATATTTCGACTCACAGATGGATAAGGCTACTAAGGCTAGCTTCTTGCACTGCCACAAGACTAGTCTTGGTCCCAAAAACTGGCATCCAGCCGATGTGGATTTCAAGTCTGTCTTGCATTCGCCATAGTCAGCATCACTAAAAGCGATGAGGTCAAACTTATCGTCATTAGGGTACCATAGACCTTTGGTCGGACAACCCTTTAGATAACGTAAGATCCTCTTCACAGCAACCAGGTGGGACTGTTTCGGCCTTGACTGGTATCTTGATAGTAGACATGTCGCGAACATTATCTTAGGTCTTGATGTAGTGAGGTACATTAGTGAGCCAATCATCGCCCGATAAAGAAAAGGATCAACGACTTGTCCTTTCTCGTCAGGTCCAATCCCGTGATTGGTTTGAATTGGGGTGCCTACTGAAGTAGAGTCTTCCATCTGGAACCGGCTCAAGATGTCAGCAACGTATTTGGTCTAGTAGATGAAGATCCCCGACTCTTGTTGTTCTACTTGTAGACCCAGGAAGAATTGCATCTCCCCCATCGAGCTCATCTCGAATTTGTCCTGCATAAGCTTTTCAAATTCCCTGGATAATTCATCATTAGTAGACCCAAAAATAATATCATCAACATAAACTTGTACCAGAAGACGGTCACCACCCTTTTCCTTGGAGAATAAGGTGCAATCCACAAGTCCACTTTTGAACCCGTTGGATATAAGATAGTTGCTAAGCATTTGATACCATTCACGCAGAGCTTGATGGAGTTCGTACAACGCTTTGTTCAATTTGTAGACTTTTTCACGATGAAGCGGATCCTCAAAACCCGGTGGCTGAGCAACATACACCTCTTCCTTCACGATACCATACAGAAAAGCACTTTTCACGTTCATTTGATACACCTTAAACCGTTTGTACGAAGCGTAAGCTAAGAACATCCGGATTGCTTCAAGGCATGCAACTGGAGCGTATACTTCGTTGTAATTTATTCCTTCGATTTGAAAGAAGCCGAGGACAACTAATCGAGCCTTGTTTCTGATAATTACCCCGTGGTCATCCCATTCTGAGCTGACTGCCAGTCATGACTCTGCTAGCCGGATCACCAATCACATTCTGCATCGGATGAGTGTCGTGAATCCGAGATTCCGGATGTGCCGGCACTGGATCATCCAAATGCAGATTGAGATTTTCCAATCCTTGAGATACATTTGTCTCTGCGACGCTTGAACTGGAGGAAGCAGCGGGTTGCAAATTAAAACCTGAGAGATCGATCCTGAGACCTATCCCTGGAGCTGCTAAGAGGAGGGTCCAACTTGATTGTTTCCTGTCAGAATAACTGGAGCTGTAGTGGTAGATTCACCATTTCCAACTTGTTCTTTAGTAAGTGTTTCATGAGACTCTGCAAAATCGTCGTCTGAAGATGAAGATCTAGAACCTCTGCTGACGCTTCCTGAAAAACTTCCTCAACTTCTGCTGCTGCGGTTTTACCAGGGGGACCCGCGGATGCAGAGGCTTCAGATGTTGCTGGTGCAGGTGCATTGACGACGATAGGACACATTAGCGGTGAGCTAGCTGCGTTTTCACATTTTAATACATTTGCGCTACAATATCCTCAACCAAATTATCCATGTTGAAAGAATTAAATAAACTCTTATAGTCGAACAACCAATCAGGTCCAACACTAGGTGCATTGGCAGTATAGCGTTTAACATCAACGTTAAGCCTTTCTTCAATGCAATTGGTTCTTTTGTTGTACACTCTTTTATGGGGAGTGTTGTAGCCAACAAAGAAACCTTCTTCTGCCTTTGCACCAAACTTCCCATCACGATGTATCATGGTGCATGGAGCTCCGAAAGGTTCCAGAAACTCTAAGTTCGGTTTCCTCCGGTTCAGAAGCTCGTAAGATGTCTTACCAAACCTCTTTACCGTTAGAACCCTATTTAGAGTGTAACACGTGCAGTGAACCACCTCGTTTCAAAAGAACACTGGCAAGTTCGATTCTGCGAGCATTGTTCTGGCTGCCTCAATAAGAGTCTGATTCTTTCTTTCTGAACCCCATTTTGCTGAGGAGTGTACGGTGCTGTAAATTCGTGATGAACACCCTTTTCTGCACATAACGACTCCATATCATGATTCTTGAATTCTGTCCCATTATCGCTTCTAATCCTGCGTATCTTTAGCTGATATATATTTTCCAATTTTGTGAACAGATTCTTCAAGTATTCGAAAGTCTCACTCTTGTGTTTCATACAAACGACCCAAGAAAACCTTGAATACTCATCCGTGACTACCAAGCAGTATAAGTCACCGTTCTTGCTCTTCCGATTGACTGGGCCAAAGAGGTCCATGTGCAGACGTTCGAGAGGTAGACTAACTGAATTTGACTTCTTAGGTTTGTGAGACTTCTTTTTCTGCTTCCCTTTCTTGGATGAGACACAGACGTCGTTTAGATGAAAGTTTTTAACGGAAACACCTTCCGCCAGTTGATTCTGAACCAGATGATTCATTTTTCTCAGGTGGATGTGCCCCATACGCCTGTGCCACATGATAGATTCCCTTTCTGTCGCTTTCGATAGAAAACAAGTGACTTGTCCTTCGGTTCTCATGGCTTGGCTCATATCCAGGACATATAAGTTGTTGACCATAGGAGCCGAGATCATAACCCACTCTTTTGGTATCTTGAATCCAGGTTTCAGAATGAAGCAAGCATTGTCATCAAAGAACACAGTGAACTTTTTATCACATATCTGCGAGACACTCAGCAAGTTGTGGTCTATTTGCTTCACAAAGCTTATCTTTTCAAAGCTTACTATTCCATTACTCATACTGCCTTCTTTCGTAATATAACCCCCTTTGTGACCAGCAAAAGCAACATACCCCCCGTTGATATTCTTTCTGTCAAAAATCAGGGATAAGTCGCCTGTCATGTGCCCAGAAGCTCCACTATCAACAATCCAGAGGCTGCTGATAAGGCCCTGTGGAAATCCCTGCACAAACATTCAAAGGTTCAGTGGTTAAGGGGGACCCAAGCCTTCACGGTCTTGGGTCTTCCATTTTCATCCAAAGTTGGAAAATCAACCCACCTTTCGTTAGGAGTTGGTGTTGTTCCTTATGGTCCTGCGGTATTTGCACTAGCAGATGATTCCCCAGTTTTAGTTGATGACTTGGGTCTCCAAACCTGTTCTGGTTTCTTTGGATTGGGCTTCTTCTTTCCCTTGGGGCTAGAAGATCCAGCCTCAGATTCCTTAGGTGGGACAGATTTTGGATCCACTTCAGACTAAACTGTACGTGGAGCAGTTTTAGGGTTGCCATGTGGTTTAGCTGATGCCTTTGCTGGTGGCTTAGGCGATGCTTGAACCTTTGTGGGAACAGTGCTCCCCCTCAACTGTGGACCCCTGCCATCAACTGGCTTTTGGTTCATAGCAATTTTGTTTCTGTTGTCATAAACAATCTGTTTTCCCTTTTGTTTTTTAGAAAGTTTAGGGGAAACTGGTTGTTTAGTAGGGATGGCAATCAAACCCAAACCCGATGGGTAAACCCGAAACCCGACACATTTGGGACGGGTTTGGGGTCGGGTAATCGGGTATGGGTCAGGGTATGGGATTAGTTTTTATTTTTTTCGCGGGTTTAAAACGGGTTTGGGATTTGATGATATACCCATATACCCGACCCGATTACCCAATAAAGTATACCCGTTTACCCGATTAAATACCCGATGTAATTTCCTATATATCTTTTAAAATATGTATTCATAATATATCTAATTGTCCATCTAGATTGTCATCTTCTTAAAAAAAACACCAATTATTTGTGTATAATATATGTTATCTATGTCTTTTAGGGTTTTTATGTGATTTAATTATTTTAAATTTCTACATTGTAATCATTTACATAGAGATTTGATAATGCTAAATGTATTGGTTAGTAGTCACGCAATAGATACCCCACAGGTTTTTAGTCATATATACCCGATGGATAAGTTTTTAAAATTAATGGGTATACCCGAAACCCGCGGGTATACCCGATACCCGACAGGTAATTACCCGATACAAACTCGACGGGTTTTGGGACGGGTTTGGGACAAGCATACCTAATCGGGTATGGGGTTGGGATTACCTAAACCCGTCCCAAACCCGACCCATTGCCATCCCTATTGTTTAGTCTTGCTAGAACTTGGAGCATCATCCACTTTGTTCCTCTCTCGTCTAAATTCAGGGCACGCAACAACTAAATGCCCACGTTCCCCGCATTTATGACAGGATCTATATTCCTCAAATCATGGAGATTCAGATTTGTTCTCCTTTTTGTTCTTTCTATTAGAAGTGCTAGCAAATGAGTTTTTATGTTTCAAATCCTTAAGGCATTTTCTTTGCACATCGACATAAGGATCGTCATTTATCTCATTTCCAGTAGATCTAATAAATTCAGTGACATGCTTCTTCGGACTCTTCTTTTGAGCATGACTTTGAGGATTAGCAGTGTTTTTCTTTTGATTTTTCTTGTTGTATTCATTGGACTGATTACCCTGGTCCTTTCTATCCTTACCCTTTTTCTTATTCCAAGTTTCCTTTTCAATGGTAATGACAGATTCTTGCCAGATTTTAGCAATTAGACCAGGGGCGATACATCTGAGATGGACTTCCTCATCAGCATATACCTTTTCAGACCCCTTTAATTTATAAAACACTTTAATCCTTCTGCCATCCTCGGTTTGCACTTTCGGTTCAAGCTCACTCAAGGTTTCAATAGTAATGATGTGCTTTTCAGGAGGAATATTTTGAACCATGACCGGTGCATACCTTGGAGGTTCATCAAGCTCATCATCCGATGTGTCTGTGTCATAGACACTGATATCATCAGCTTTCTCACCAGTTTTGACAGCTTCAGCAGGTGGTGCAGCCTTAGTAACTTCAGCAGGTTTAGCTACTTCTGTTGCTTTGGCCGCCTCTGCAGCTTTTGCTGCTGCTGCTGCCAAGTCCACAAGCTCCTCCTTCGGCAAGACATCAAAATTGTGATTTTAGAATCTCACCGGAGGTGGGCATTGTGCATATATAGGACTGGTGGGATCGCTTTCCTTCTCTAAGTGTCCAATGATATGATCAAGAACATAATTGCAGTTCAGGTAACTTTCAAGTTTCTTCCTGATCTTTTCATAATCATAGTTTACAATGGACAATTGTTTCTTTGTGTCCTCTAACTCATTTATGTATTTATTTATGGCAATTTGTTTATTTGCTAGAGTTTTAGACAGTTCTGAAACATCCATTTTGTAGTTTTCAACAGTGCTTAGAAAACTCTTTTCTTTATGCCTAAGAGAATCAATTTACCTTTGCAATGGACCCATATCAGCTTTCAGATTCAGATTTTCCTCAGTTAGTTCTTTGATTCTGAATCTGAGCTGATCACACTCAGGACTATCTGTCTTCAGAGTTTTAATGGTGATTTTGAGCGCCTTTTCATTAGCTCTCAAAACATCATTGCTCTGTTGCATTGACTTAAGTCAGCTTTGAAGTTCAGAATTTCGTCTGTTAAGACATCAATTCTGTACTTCAGCTTGCCACATTCCATACACTCTATTTTAGAACTAGAAGAAGAACTTACCTTGTTAGAAGATTTTGTTATAGCCATCAAAGCATAATGTGCTGCAGTCTTCTTAGCTCCAAAGAATTTGCCAAGGTTGTTCTTTGTACAGTCAGCATCCACAAGAAACGATCTTTTGCTGATCAATGCATCTGCTTCACCTAACAAATCATCCAAGTCTTCCCCCACGTCGGAATCACACTCAGAGTCACAGTCGGATACTTCAGCTTCAGGAATAGTAACTTCAGACTGACCTGAGCATTCTTCAACTTCAACTAGTGCATCAGAAGTCTGTTGGGCAAAGCATATGCACCACCCTGTGGAGATTCTTCTCCAATGATTAGATTATTCCAGTTAAAACCTTCATCAGCTTGGATTACCAGGGCTTGTCCTTGATTGTTGTTTGCAGGAGGCCTCTGTTCTGATTGTTCACTGGGACAAGAGGCCGTTCAGTATTTGGGTTACGTTGTGTCTGAGCTTCTTGCCTCTGATTCTGATTGCCTCTGTTGTTGTTGTTGAAAGGATTCTGATGTCCTTGTTGCTTAGGCCGGTCACATTCTCTTGCAAAATGCCCTTTGGTTCCATAGTTGTAGCACGTGACCTTTGTTTTATCAAACCCAAACTTAGTGTTGTTGTTGATCAGAACATCTCTCATCCCAGTCTTGTCCATATACTCCTTTGCCCTTCTAACCACACTTGCGAAGTGCCACTGGATGCCTATAAGATCCATGTCATCTTTATCAATCTGCGCGTAATCCTCTTGTGTGAGATGAGGATTCCCGATTTGTCCTACAACCAATCCACTGTAGGAGTTGACCAAGGTCAACAGTAGAGCCATGTGTTCTTGGGCTAACTCTACAGTCACCTTCTCAAATCCTGTTGTGTTAAGCTGCTCGGCGACTGGATTGGTCCGATAGATACCATGATTTGAAGTAGAGGCACCTCCATAGCCACCATATCCTGTAGATGGGACACCGCCAAACCCTGATGAAGAAGGTCCACCAAAGTTTGAGGACGCCTAAGCTGGTGCTGCAAGATGAGAAAAAGGATTAACACCAAAATGGTTAGTATTATATGTCAAAGGATACTGGTTTCCTTGTTCGAAAAGATAGACTGGTGGAGGAACATCAGCTGGGGGACCATAGTTGTTAAAAGCATAAACTGGATCAGGATTAACCACAAACGCGGTCTGTGGTTTCGATCCACCCACACGGGTGTCTTGAGGAGTGTGCCCATAGTAGATGTTGGGATTCTGAGGAGCAAGCGCCTTGTTTGCCCTTCTGATTTCCTCTATCTCCTTGTTTTCCAGCTCTGCCACGAACTCATTGATGGAGAGCGTCTGATATGCATTGTTCGATTTGTGGATGTCCAGCCACTGATGCCAGTGAGAAGGGAGAGCCTCTACCAATCTTTTCACAAGCTCTGTAGATGTGTATACGACCCCGTACTGATACATCTCGGACATCAGATGGTAATATCTTGCAGTCATGTCTCTCAACGATTCATTCTCGAATGCCGTGAAGTTCTCGAACTCCTTCTTGAGTTGATCCATCTTGATCTTTCGAGTCTTCAGGTTTCCTTTGTTCCTTTCAGCAAGTGCTAACCAAAGCATCTGTGAAGTAGTGCACTGTGCAAACTGATGAAGTATGTCTTTGGGAAGTGCTAGCATCAATGCCGCCATCGCCTTCTTCTCATAGTTGTACTTCTTTCTCTGATCCTCAGACATGGCTTCCAACGAAATTGGGATGTTGGAATTTTCAACCATCGGCCGCCCACACTAATCCATCAATACCCTCAACGTGAGTCTGGAAACTGCCTTTCTAGCTATGGTAGTCGGCCATAAATTGAAGTTTCGGTGCCCTATTCGAACTACTGGTCTCTAAATCGCTTAAGAGTACCGAAGACAGCTGATGTGTTTGCTGAGACGTAGCAGCCGTGAGTGCCCATGGATTCGTAGTCTTAGCTTGCTGTTGCAGGGCCTGTTGTTGAGCCGCAAGCGCCCACAGATTGGTTCCGGCAACATTAGCTTGCATCTGCTGTTGTTGCATCCGTTGCGCGTTACGCTTGGCTGAAAATTGCCAAGGATTTATGGGAACGTTCATTTGATTGTTGATCGGTTGGTTATATTGTTGTCTTGGTTGATTTAAATGTCCCAACGGGTTCGCCATATGTTTAAGTTCGTTAAAAGTCCAATACTTAGTCAAATTTTCACTTTCAGAAGGTTACAGGCGATTGGTGATTGTAATTGCTAGTGTTTAGGCGATTAGGATCCTAATTGCTAGTGAACAGTTGAGCGATTAGGGGTTTAGGGGCGATTGGGACACGCCACGTGATAAGAAGCTATGCCACATGCAGTTATAGGCGATTGGCTTCTAATCACTAGTACTTTCAGGCGATTGGTGGCCAATCACTAGTACTTAGGGGCGATTGGAGCCCAATTGCTAGTAGGTACAAACGATTGGGGCTAATTGCTAGTAACAAGTGGTGATTAGGCTAATCACACAAAAAGTTCATGTGATTAGGGTTCCTACTCGCCTGATCTGATCTGCATGTTCACTTTTGCTCAAAAACTACCATTTTTGCTTCAAAATCTTATCCAAAACAATGTGTTTAATCCCCAAATGATTAGAAAAGTTTCCAAAACAGTTTTAGAACAAAACCTAATAAAAAACACACGATTTTATCCGTAAACACACACTAAGATTTTGAAAATATGGGTTTTTTTATCAAAAACTCAAAGTTTCAAAGTTCAAACAGGTTTTTGGATAAAAATCACAACTTTCACACTAAAACCCACCTGTTTTCACTCGTTTTTGTTATCAAAACGCTCGTGATAAGAGCCTCGGCTCTGATATCACTTGTAGGATCGACGAACGGGTCAACCGACAATCACGAGGTTTATATTCAGAGTGCGGAATCCTCTAAATATGTTCTAATAACAAAAACAACCAAGAAACAATGATATGCGAGTAATTAACACACCCAAACGGGTCAAAAGATTAATGATTTCTCATTAAAACAGAGCTCGAGTGTTTACAATGATCAAATCAGACTTCTCAGACCAGGGGAAGGTGTTTGGAGAGAGTGTGTGGCAAGAACTAATGATTAGGGCAATGATCGGGCCTATTTATACCTCCCATACTCGTACAGAGCAGTACTAGCGACTAGGAACAGCTATCCACCATGCAGATCAGGCGATTGGGCCTAATCGCGTGAACAGTGCTAGCAATTACGTGCTAATCGCATGAACAGTACACACAATTACGTTGTAATCACCTGTACAATGTTCCTAATCGCCTGACAGCTCCAATCATACCCAAAACGCTTATAAACATCTCCAAACGCCACGAAACGCGTCCAAACAACATATATACTAGCCTAGGGACATCATGCACTGACAAATGTTTTACTTGTAAGCGCGAAGCATTTGCTATACAATATCGTGTTACTAATATCTAATAATATTGTGTATTTACAATTCGCATTGGATTATGTAAAAGGTAAGGTCGCCACTCCGTGGTTTGTCGTTGATGTGACAAAAAATATGTAACGTTTCGTTTAGAATGAGATGTAAGCAGACATGTAGATAAAAAAAAAACATTACTGTGATGTTTATACAGAAAACAAAACAGTGAAGTAGAGTGCTTCGATTAAAATTTATATTAGAGGGGGCAAAAGGAATTATGGCAAAGGTTTAACATATGAAAGTCAATTAACGAAAAACTTTGTGGCGAAATTCTAGAGCACAAAAGTTATTTGTTCAAATTGTAATTTTGTATACGTAAGGCACCTGACAGCCACAAACCAAAATTCAGACTTTGTATAATTTTTTGGTTGTATCATTTGTTAACTTATATTTATTTAATTTCATTTTTAATTTTCATTTGCATTCGGTTACAATAAATATGTTATTAATCATTTTATTATTTGTTTTTAAATCACGTCAAATCAAACATTTGTTGATTCATATATCTATTATTAACATTACACCTTTTTATAATATTTTGCATGAAACCAAAATCTAGATGAATTGTATTACGTAACTTTTAATAAATAAAACTTGTATGCTACAGTCTTTATAGAATATTTCATTTGACTTAGGGATGTACCGTGTGTCAACACGGGTCTCTAACCTAGTTTATTATATACGTGACAATAATTTTTTTATAAATAGAATACATTTACTCATATCACAGATTTTATACATCCCACCAGACTCCACTTCCTATCTCTACTCTCTCTCTAAAAAAGTAAAAAGAACACAGATTTTCAACATACATCCCAAGACTCCACTTCATATCTCTCTATCACTTTCTCTTGCAAAAAGACACTCAACCTCTCAAGAAAAACCACCAGCGCCCACCATAACCACCTACACGACATCACCACCAATCGTCGTCGTATCAGTTTTTTGTTAGGCATCACAGACCATGGCGGAGATTTAGAGAGAGAGAGAGAGTTTCAGAGTGAAGGAGATGAGAAAGAAAAGCCACGGCGGCGCTGCGGTGAGGCTCACTACCTACCAAAGAAGCACACCACCAACCACTTCACCTGGCCGCGTTTCAACAAACGTTTTCCGGCGACGATGGATGATGCAGTTGTTGCGGTGGTGACAGAGCAGACAACAGCGCCGGCGATAAAGCCGAGGGGGGTTGAGCAGATCGGGGAAAAGGAAAATGACGCGCAACCAACCGTTGACTAACGTGTGGCAGTTAACGTGCCCGAACGCCGTCACCGTTATTTTGTTGTTCTCCGTATGAAGTGGCCAAAAGCGGAAGACGAATAGTTTGTGGCAAGAAGTTGGAAACGCAATAGTCGGTTGTTGCGCCGACTGTTGCAAATTAGTATATAGAGTAATACGCCAAGACCTTCAAAACTCGGGTTTCGTTCTTCAGTGGCGACTAGCACCTGTTCTTGTTCTTTTCCACTTTTTTCACCATAAGTTACAGACTTTTTTTTAATCAAACGAGACCATTTTATTCCAATCATAAACGACATTACAAGAGTACATCCATCCAAAATTTCCCCGGCTCATTTAACCAGAGGCAACCTGGGCGACACACCTCTAATCCAAACTTTTACAATCAACCGAACTACAAAAGTAAAAATCCCGTACCCGGTAATTTAAGTTTAAATTACTAGCCATTTTCAAAGATTGTGAAGTTCCACCATTTTGCTTTATCCGCATCCGGTGTTTTCGCCCTTTTCACTAGCCCCCAAAAAGATTCTGATTTAATTTCCTCCAACATCAGTGGCGTTGCCTTGTTAACATCCTTGAATTTTTTTTTGTTTCTTCCTAGCTATCCACAGCTTCCAAATACCGAGTAGAATAATCGCATACACAACATGTTTCTTTTTACTCAAACCGGTGATAGTCTCGCTTATCTCCAAGAGTTGAGAAATTTATGTAACCTGTGAGAGGTTATTAACTTTGAGCCAATCTTCAATATTCCACCAAAGCGCTCGCGCCCATTAGCAATCAATGAAAATGTGCTTGGAGGTCTCAATTTCCAAACCACATCTTTTGCATTCTGCAGCACCAATCGCAAATCCCCTAAACCAAAGATTCTCGACTGTTGGTATTTTATCTACCACCGCCCTCCACGAGAAGCAGTTGTCCTTTTGGAGTGGCAATCTTGCTCCATTTAAAACAAAGATGTTGTCCAGGTTGCTGCGAATGCGAAGATAACACCTCCCTGACCCGTTTGACCGAAATTCGTGTGTCGAATTCTTGCACATCCACTTCCAGGTGTCCAAACTAGCACCAACACCCTGCGCAAACAGCAGCGTGCATAACTTCCCTGCATTTTCTAGTTCAGGGGAAGATTGAGGGAGCCTGTTCTAGGGGAGATCCCACCACACTATGTTGTTTAAAAACTTGTAGCAATCTGCAACTTTAACTTCTTTAACCCTGCACAGTGCAAACAATTCTGGAAACATATTATTCAAAGGACCACCCGGGCACCAGTGATCACACCAAATTCTGACCGTAGCCCCTGACCCGACCGAACAGCAGAACTTCGACTCAAGGTCAACCCCTCGTTTGGCAAAATCTTTATGTACTCGTGCAATCGACCGCCATACCCCAGCAGAATTACTCGAGCACGGAACAAAACCAGAGGCGTTGCGTCTACCATGGATGGCTTTGATGACACTGCACCACAGTTGGTCGGGTAAGGACTTGTACCTCCACCACCATTTGACAAGGATGCCAAGATTTAAGTCCTCAATGCTGCCCACACCTAACCCACCCCAATTCTTTGGTTTCAATATTTTCTCCCAGACGGCCCATCGTATTTTGTTTCTTGAGGACGCACCACCCCATAAAAATCTACACCGAAGCCCTTCAAGTGTTTTAATAACTCCTGTCGGCGCTTTAAACATTGATAGAAAATAGTTTAGTATCGCCCCTAGCACGACTTTAATCAGCACCACCCTACCTGCAAAAGATAATGACCTTGCTTTCCAAAGTTACAGCCTCGCTTGGAACTAATCAATTACCGGCTTCCATCCTTTTGATCTTCTCATGCTCTCACCAATCGGAAGGCCCAGATAAATGAAAGGGACCGACCCATTTTTGCACCAGAGGACAACAGCCATTTCCTCGACCTCGTTACTACCCACATTAATCCCGTAAATGTTGGTTTTAAGGAGGTTAATTTTCATGCCAGAAGCTAGAGAGAAACACCGCAACAACTTGTTTAAATTCAAGATATTCTCCCCTGACCACGACCCGAGAAAAAGGGCGTCGTCATCATAGAACAAATGGAAAAGGATCGGTCCACCACTAGGTAGTTCCACACCCAAATAGTTCCCCGCTTCCACCGCTTTCGAGACCATAACATGTAATGTTTCCATAACGATAGTAAAAAGAAAAAGGGATAGAGGGTCACCTTGTCTTAGTCCACGCTTGAGTTGAAAATTTGAAGTCGGTGCACCATTAACCAACACCATAGACCTCCCCGTTACCATAAGTCCCATGATCCAATTTTTCCATTTCGCGGGAAAGCCCATGTGGTGCATAGTGCTTAACATGAACTTCCACGAAACACAGTCGTATGCCTTCTCAAAATCCGCTTTAAAAAGAAGGAGCTTTCTCTTTGATTTTTTTGCCTAAGCCACCACTTCATTAGCAATCATAGGACCGTCAAATATGTTCCTACCCGAAATAAAGGCCGACTGGACCGAGGAAATAACCTTTCCTGAGACCTTTTTCAACCTTGCCACCAACACCTTTGAGATAATCTTGTTAATAACTCCTATCAAGGATATCGGCCTGAAGTCTGAAAAGGATAGTGGGTCGTTTACTTTAGGGACGAGTGCAACAAATGAAAAGTTGCAGGATTCGTCAATCGACCCATGGGTATAAAACTCCTCCATGATCTCGATAATATAACTCTCAAGAGTTCCCCAAAAATGTTTAACAACCGCGCCCGCCTCAAATAATTTTTTGAACCCTTCACCCAACATCCTCGACCTCCTATTCATCTTCTCGTCGAACTTAGCCTTATAAATTTTCACTGCTTCCCTCTTAATAATACTCGGGTCCTCCACCCATACCCCGTCGATATAAAGACCCACCACCTTGTTTCTAGTTCTTCGATTATTGACAATCCCATGGAAGAAAGCAGAATTCTCATCCCCACTAGATAACCACTTGACTTTAGATTTTTGGAGCATGTCTTTCATCTTCTCCCATTCTCCTTTATTACCACAAGTTTAGCGTCCTTCCGGTTGTTTCTTTCTGACTCCGCTAATGGTCTCGATTCCGCAGTAGTCTCCAGATCCAATAACAACTTGTAAGCCCTAGTAATGGTTTCCTCCTCCCGACTAGTCGATTCTTGATGCCATTTTTTAAGAAGCTCCTTTGTAGCTTTTAATTTCTGCAATAATCGAACATCACTCCTGTTCGCCTCCTCAAAACCACTGATCCCCCTAGATATTATGTCATCCAACCCCTCTCGATCAATCCATGAGTTTAAAAACCGAATAGGGCATGGACCAAACCTTGCATCCACCATGGACATCACCACAGGAGACTGATCCGAAATGTCTTTTTCTAGAGCCACAACTCTCGCATCCGGCCATTTAGACATAAACCGTTCACACACTAGGAATCTATCCAACTTGCTAAGTTTGGAACCGCCGGTCGACATGTAAGTAAACTTCCTACCTCCCATATTGTACTCCAACAACCCAGCATCTGAAATGAAATTGTTGAACGCCAGAGCGTTTTCCGGTACAAAAACTGAGTTCGATCTTTGTTCTTCTACCCTGACATCATTAAAATCCCCATATACACCCACATACCACTATACTCATCTTTAATAATCATCAGCTCCGCCCACAGATGCCGTCGTAGAACCGGATCATTAGGTGCATATACATTAACCACCAGCACCAAATCTGATATCTCTCCCAGATAACCCCCAACCAGAATAAAATTGCGACCTGACATGTGAATTTGGGCCTTAAAGACGACGGGGTTCCATAGTGACACTAAACCCCCGATCTTCCCGTTGCTTCCACAATTACCTTCTCAAAAGATGTTTTATCCCAAAAACATTCCACTTGCGAAGAGGACATTGACACAAGCTGAGTTTCTTGAATAACAATGAAAGAGATATTAAAATCGGCTTTGATTTTTCTAACTTTAGCCGCTTTATCCACTCCCGCAGCACCCTTAACATTGAAGGTTAAACAATTCATTTGGGATCCACAGGCCCCAATTCATCAATGATCTTCTTCTCCAATTCCATCTTGAATCCATCGAACTGAAGACCCGCCACAGCCCCCATATCTCTTTAGTACAACCAATTTTTTAGGACAAGACTTCCGGTGATATCAGAGACACAGAATCCCTATTATCATCAATTTGCCTCTCCTCTTCCCCATTATCCACCGCCCACTACATTTCATAACCATCCTCC
Organism: Ambrosia trifida; assembly: GCA_028751855.1. Classification (NCBI taxonomy): domain Eukaryota; kingdom Viridiplantae; phylum Streptophyta; class Magnoliopsida; order Asterales; family Asteraceae; genus Ambrosia; species Ambrosia trifida. The sequence continues at coordinate 65,221,203 of CM054123.1, forward strand.
AATTCGTCCTTGGATCCACTGGCATAAACCAGAGGGTCTACGTCGGCCACTAAAACATACGTCGGCCACTGAAACAGACGCCTGAACCCCCCTCTTAGCTTTTCTCATTCTCCTTTTGATCCCTCCTGAAGAGGAGGATACCAAATTGCCATCTAGAGATCTGTAGTTGTAGTCTTGGAAATAAATTCTTCCTTTGCTTCTAATTTTCCCACGGGCCTTGACTCCTAAATGTCTTTTCCTTTTGTTTTGTGGCCCACTTAAACCAAACATAGAAACCCATTTTTTTATATTAGCCGGCCCAGACTGGGGAGCGTCCAAGGATGGCCCACCAACATCAATTGACCCAACAGTCCCTTCATTATCCCAATCGTAGGAGCCGACAAAACAACATCCACCTCGAAGGTCCCACCTGAATGTTCCCATGCAAATCATTACAACCTTCCATATTCCCATGCACAAGAGGTATGTTACCCTCCACCGACCTTTCCTCTTCCCCAAGTTTGACGTTGATCAAAAAGTTGTTAACTGGCACCCCCAATTCTACCTCCAGTACCAGAATAGGAACAGTGACCACCGGAGGAGTCTCGGATACATAATTATTAGTCCCAATAGTTGCAACCACCTCTCCTATATAATCTGGGAGCCACCTACCTGAGCCTTCCGACACCAAGCATCAGTAGACTTCGCCGTTCCGGTTAACTTTGAGCTCCTCATCAATCTTTCTACCATGTTTTACCAGCACCCCAACGTACATCTCGGACAAATCCGTGTCCACCACCCCACTTTCTACTTCTCTCACAATGTTCCCATAACACGCACCTATTTTCTCCGCATTGTTGAGTGAACACAGTAACAAAGGGAGACCCACAATCTTGATCCAAGTAAGCCTCTCCGGTTCGAAGTCTTGGCCACTCTAGACAATAACTTATGTCAGCCAATCACCCCATACTGACTTCATATCGATAAATTCATTCATCTTCTCCAGGGATGAGAATGTAATCAACACCTTTAGACCTCCCAAGTACCTGATGACCTCCATACGAATGTTCTTGATCGTCTCCAGCCCTTCCATAAGTTTACACAGTCTGAAGTAGTTCTTGACGGAGTCGACAACCAAAATACCAAGCCATGAACAAAACGGGCCCGAATCCTTCATTTTCACATCAACAATGAACGTTTCAACACCAGGACGGTTGTCTTCTTTTCCGTTCAACATTTCCCTGAAAGACAAGTTCTCACCCGACCCTTTGAGTCGATCCTCCCCCATAGTGTTCCTCTTCACCACTTGTGGCTCTGCCTTGTAACCTCCCTGACCATGCTCCTGCCCATATACACGCCCTTTTCATAACCGACTGTCCTCCTTGCTAAACCAGGCAACCTTAGCATAGATTCTCCTCCCATAAATCTTCAAATTATTGAGGGCTTTAACCATTTTCTCAGCATCCCTGACCTTCTCATATCTAACGAAAGCAAATAACTTGCCAAACTTGTCTTTCTTTCTCGCCACGTAGGCATCTACCAGCTGACCACATCTACTATACTCTTTCCTTAATTCCTCCGACATGATTCCCTCAGGTATGTTAGAAAGAAAGAAAGTAATCGTTGACTGTTGGTTACTATTCAAACTTTCCAGTAGGCTTTCTCCCTGTTAAATTAAGTCTGTTGGTTACAGACTTAATTTGACAGTTATTAGGAAATTACTTGTAGGCATTTGGAATATTTTTTAAAGCCGGTCGAACTTTTGAATGAACTTTTGAATGAAGTGATGATATTATAAATTTTAGACTTTAGAGTTTTGTTTTTACTTTTGTATTATAAATTTATAATGATTATATAATTAATCAAAACTAAAATGATAAATGTCTGAAGTAGCACTTAATTTGATTTGATTTTAATTGGAAATATTATATGCCACTAAATTATTATGATATCTAGCTAAAAATATATTTTATCGTCACAAAATTTGCACCACTAAAGCCGCTTTTATATTGTGGCAAAAAAAGTGTAACTAAAAGACCAATTGTTTACGGTGGCAACGCTTTTAGTGATATTTTTTTGTGTGCACGCTGCTGATTTCTATAGAGGTTTTAGTCCCGTTTTTCTTATATGTCACTAAATGGATTTTTAGTGTACCAAAATCAGTTTATCACTAACAAAACAGGTTGTAAGAAGTGTGCTTTGAATGCTCATATTGTTTGCAGTGGTTGCTTATATTGTTTGCACTTTTTTTACTCTTAGGAAAATTTGGTTTATCTAAGAATTTCATAGGACCTTAGTACTACAAATTCAATTTTTAAAAAACTCACCGCGATGCACGGACATTATTTACTAATATTCAAGGTGCCACTTTCGTAATTTATAATATGAATTTTTCACATATAATTTTTTATATATATATATATATATATATATATTTCAGATTTTTAAAATATTAAATAGGCTACAAAATCACAACAAAAGATACCATAAAAGAAGTCATCCGATTTCTAATTTGTAATTTTTACACTAAATTCAACAAAAATCTCCTTAAAGAACTTAGGTATTCATGGATTCACACTCACTAGCACACGTTTCGCGTGTAGTTACATGTATTCTTGCTTGTTTACAATGTTCTTGATTGGATGGCAATCGTGTTACATGGAAACGTACCGAGTTTTGGATTAAGGGGATGAATCGTTGTACTCAATCAAAACTCATGTAATTTTTCGTCAAAAACATAAATCTGAATCATGAAATACTTAAATTCGTGTAACCAAAACATAACGAGTTGAATGAGTCATAATCAGATTAGATTGCCAGGTCAAACACTTTAGTATGATAACCCATAATATTTAATATTTATGCCTGAATTTTATAAAAATATACATATTCATGCTGATCAAAAGTCAAAACCTCCCCAATAAAAACCATCCCTTTTCCCTACTACCAAATGCATCTTTCCCTCTAATCAATTTTTGATTACCATGACAACCATCTCCATGTTCTTCCTCCTCCTCCTATCCGTCACCGCGGCCATGGCCACACTCTCATCCGACCTAGCCGCCCTCGAAGCTATAAAGGCGGCCATCGATCCCACCACCATTCCACCAGACTCTTGCCTGGCCTCCTGGAACTTCACCTCGGATCCTTGCAGCCCCAACGCTCTCCCCACACACTTTCGCTGCGGCCTCTCCTGCGGCTTCGACAATCGAATAACCGGACTCATCTTCGATGGCGCCGGTTATTCTGGACCTCTCTCCCCCTTCATTTCCAATCTCACTGGACTAATTGCAATCACTATCCGTCATAACAAATTCCACGGCCCAATCCCTACCTCTCTCTTCTCTCTCCCAAACCTTGTTACACTTGATCTTCAAAACAACTTATTCTCCGGTACCATCCCACCTGCTATTTTCATCACCAAAACTCTCGTAGACCTCGACCTGTCTAACAACTCGCTATCTGGCTCATTGCCACCCACATTGAATTCACTCTCTTTAAGTGCTCTTAATCTTAGTTTCAATGCATTCACTGGACCAATCCCCATACTCCCAACGAACCTAGAACTACTCCTAATTCAATCCAATTATTTTTCTGGGGGGCTAACAAATGCATCATTTAGCGAGTTGACTCAGCTCAAAACCGTGGACCTCAGTCGTAACTCGCTTACGGGCCCAATCCCAGGCTGGTTCCTAATCAAACCACGTCTCGAGCGAGTCAACTTCTCCCATAACGGGTTCACAGGTATTGAGGTGTTCAAAAACAACAGAAGCCGACTCATTGACGTTGATGCGGGGTATAATAATATTGTTGGGTACATATCCGCGAACTTCACGACATACCCTGAGTTGCATTTGCTATCACTTCGACACAACAAGCTTCAAGGACCGATCCCGAAGTTCACTAGGAAGATGGCGATGCGGAACTTGTTTCTGGAAGGGAATTACTTGAATGGAAACCCGTCGAAAGAGGAGTATTTCTCCTCAAAATCGGTTGTTTCGGGGAGCTTTGGGGACAATTGTTTGAGGAGGTGTCCAAACACTTCGCAGTTGTGTTTGGAAGCACAGAAACCAGCGTCAATCTGCAGGAATGTATATGGTGGGAAAGGATATTAGTGGTAGTGTGAAGTCACTCCATGTTTTTGGTTTTTGTTTACTAATAAGTTGAACATTTGTATCACAGAATAATATACACGGATAATATAATACAAGTGGAATGTTTTTTATATTGCTGTTTGGATTTTCATGCATGAGAATGACCTGGATTGAAACATTGCATGTGAATTGACCAAAATATTCTTCAATATTTATATTAAAAATACTATGTATAAATCTAATATCAAGACAAAATATGTGTTACAATATAACATAGAAATTAATGTACTATAATATGAGAAAACAACAATTTTAATCATATGAATAAGAATGAAAATGTATATTAAAGAGAGAACGCATGTTTGGATGAAGTGCAAAGGCTGCAACTATTGCAGGGCGTGATTGAAGTGGTGGTCTTGAAGGCGTATTTTTTTTATCAATAAATATTAATTGGTTTTTATTGGCTGCAAGTAAACCGAACAAACATGAACAAATCCTTGTTTGTGTTTGTTTGTTAACAAAATAATGTGTTCACGAATTGTTCATGAACACTTACCGAACGGGATTTTTAGTTTGTGTTTGTTTGTTAAGGAAATGAACGCATTCGTGTTTGTTTGTTAATTTTAGGTACCGGACAAAAGTGAAAATAAACAAACACAAATGAACTTTCTTGAATACAAGCAAACACAAACGAATGTTCATAAACACAAACAAGCGTTCATAAACACAAACTAACATATATTTAATTCTGAATTAAGTCGGTATCTTTCATCACAAACATGCGTGGATCCGTCCATAATATACTAACTCAAATATTCAAACATATCTAACTTAATCTTAATAACGTATGACTAATTGTAGGATCGTTTTCGGACAACCCGACTATCACGAGTTGGTTCGTCTTGAGTGCGGAATCCTCTAGACGACGTTTGGATAACAAAAACGCCAACAAACACAAGAATGAGTTATCAAAAACACACACAAGATGGTTTAAAGGTTGTAATTATATTAATAACAAAGCACGAGTGTAGAATACAATCCACAGAGCCAAAAACCTAGGACACCTGATGTTGGAATGTGTGAAATGACAACTGAAATGATTAGCGCAATGATTGCAAGTATTTATACCTCCTGCTAGTCGGCCCAGACCCTAGGGGCGCCTAGCTATCTGCCACACGACTAGGTGGGGTGACTAGCTAGCTAGTCGGCTTGAAACCAACACGACTAGCAAAGCTAGTCGTGCCTGATAGACCTAGTCGTGTGTAATGTTACAAAAATGCCCTTTATCATATCAAACACATCCAAACACGTACAAAATGATAAATAACCACCTATGCTAGGATAGGGACATCTACATTACAAGTACTAAAAAACTCCCCCTTGGACCTAGCTAGTATGTCTTCAAAAACATCAAGCAGCAACACTTGATCTACTAAGGCTTCGCAGTCCGAATCCTGCTTAACTTCGTCTAGTCACAGCCAACATGAATCTTGAAAGCATAGCAAAATCAAATCACCCGTTGAAACCTGAGGGCTTGATCGGCTTCTAATTGAAGATGCTGAATAGGATAATGACATAAGGTGGCAATGTAAGCTTCTGAAAGATTTATCAGCCATATACGATCTCAAACTTTGATTTTTCTTCATATCTTCGATGCATTGTCAAGTACAATCACTGCTTCCATTGTGACAAAATCGTAATACCAGAGCCAGAACTTTGGGTGAAAGTTTTGTTCCATTGGAGCGATCGGAATCCTTAACATGCTGTCTGGGGGCTTGATCTTGTGCTTCCAGAGAGGACAACCAGTTCTCGGATACAGTTCCCCGGTCTTGTAAGACTTCGGATACCGAGGCTTGAACATCTTCCATTGATCTCGGCTCTATCTCTATCTCTCTCTTTCTCTCTCTCTCTCTCTCACACACACACTTTCTCTCTCTCTCTCTCTCTCTCTCTCTCTCTCTCTCTCTCTCTCTCTCTCTCTCTCTCTCTCTCTCTAGAATGTTGACAAATGAATCGAAACCTGAACACTTCTCATAACACAGTGGATGCAGACATACTAGATCTCGAACATACCAAAAAAGAAGGCTCTTGATCTTGGTATACCAGTTGAAATATAGTAGCCCTTCCTTCCACTTGATGCTGAAAACTTTTGCATGCTCAATGTATGCCCAACCAATAACATTTCCACACATATTTGATAGCTTCTTCTTGAACACTGAAGCTTGTTCTAGCCCTTTCTTCACTGTTCTTTCTGCTATTGATGGATACCATTGAGAGCACAGTCTCATAACTCGTTCAGTTTTGGATAGCACTTCATCAGGAATAACAGTTGGCTCAGAACGAAGCTGATCTTCAGCTTTGTTGATCATTTCATCATTAATGTCTAGAATCCCGGTGGAATCATTGTTGAAGCAATATTCTGGATAGACTTCATGTGTTATGTCTTTCATTTCCACCTCTTTGTGCCTGGGGTCGAATTCTGGAGGAGTATGGTTGTTACTGGAAGATTCTCCAAGTGTCAACCCATAAATCTGAGCAATATCTTCCCTAGAGAGTTCCGATGGAATCTCTGCCTCCTCCAGATATTCAAGCTGGGGAATCTTTAACGGGTTGCCGAAATCATCAATTAAGAACAAGTTCCTCAACGGTTCTGCCACATCCGGAGGAACCGATCTAGTCATAATGAAATCTTTAAGTATCTTGATCGTATCAGCATTGGAATCCCCCTGAGTAGACGAACTACCTTTGGGATCCTTGCCCTGGGTGTCATGTTTGCTCTTGGTATGGCGTTCTTCCGCACCAGAAGACGAACCTGCACCTGCATTTCCTGGATCATCACCATCACCCTTTCCATCATTATCATCATCGTCATCTTTCTCATCATTATCATCATCATTATCCTCATCATCTTCCTATCGTCATCTTCCTCATCATCTTCTTATTCTTCGTCATCATTACCAGACTCAGATGCACCTGTAATTCTTGGACGGTCTTCAAACTGTTTGTCGACCCATTCTTTGAGCTTATGGTTTTCATACTTGTATTCTTCGATTATTTTCACATTATTAACATTCGTGAGTTGCAGATGATTGTATTGAGACTCCACATTAGTCAGTCTCGCCACAATATCTTGATTCGACTGCACAAGCTACTGATTTAACTCAACAAGCTGCCGATTTGACAATTGTTGCATCATGTTCGACGCTTGCAGTTCTTTGTTGATACGAATAGTCTCTGCCAATAGTTCCAGCATCGCTTTTTCATTCTCTTCTATGGTCACAATCTTACCTCTCAACTCTGCATTTTCACGCGCCTGAGCACTCACTATGGTTCTCAGCTCATTTATCTGGCGTTGAAGTTGATCATTCGAACCAACGGGAGTTGATGTAGATTGAGAAACTGAGGTTGATGGGTGCAATTTCTCGCGAAGATTCTTGATCATATAACCCACTGGATTAGAAACAATCTGTTGAGTTGAGGTCGCTGCACGGGTAACTGAGACAGGCTAAGTGAAGATTCCGTGCAGGCATTGACCGAATCACACCTACAGGAAAAGCTGCAACAGATGTTGTTGTGGCTGTTGCTAAAAGTGATGTTTTCTTAGGCGAGGTGACATTGACATCATCATATAGTCTCCAAAATCATGATCTTTTCTTTGGCTTTTCTGCTGTTTTTTGAGATTTTCTCTTAAACCGTCCACCTTTTGTCTTTTCTTTCCCAGATGGAGGAGTCTCTAACTCAGCATCCAGATCTGGGATCTGTTCATCTTCACCAACAGTAAAGTCGGGATCTGCTTCACGACGCTTGGCCTCTAACCATTTAGTCTTTCTCTTTGCTGCCTTTGCAGCTTTAGTATCCAGGGAGTAATCAGAGTCGGATTCATCAGAAGCATCTATAATGCTCACAAATACTTCATCACCTTCTACAGCAGTGGATTTTCCTCTATCACCTTGTGACGATCCTTGATCACCAGCTGCTGTCAAAGGATCCTGGGATTCTAACACGCTAGTATCCAATAAATCATCATCATGTGTGGCATTTGCAGAAATGCTGCCAGGCACATTCTTTCCCAGTTCTGCTGCATCACAACCCACATCATCACATCTCTAAATGTTTCCTTTGAATCTCGAAGTCGTCTTCTGAATCGCTGTTATCATTTCTCCATTTATGCCCCTTTGGAGTTTTGTAGCCAAGATTTCTCAAATGTCCGAATAATCTTATTTTTTTAGGCCATTTGTCTTTCAGCTGAACCCTGAACGAGAGCATCCTTTCCATCACTTCCTCGTTCATATGATCCAAATTGAATCTTTCCATCTCATTCTTCTCTAGATCATGTACTTGTCGATCAATCACCATTTGTAAGAAGCGAGGATATACTAGAAATGGGTTATCGGTTGTCTTCATGGTGATTACTACCTTTTAATGGTGCATAATCATCCCGGAGAAGTTAAATAGCTTGTTCAGGATCAACACTACAACCGCTGACGCTAGAGTATCTCTGATGTCGTCAAAAGCAGTCTTTCTAGGCCCTAAACATTGCAAGACATCGTGTATTAGATATTTGAACAGTGGACACACATGCGCCTTGTGTATCATCTTCTCCTTTGTCACTGAACGGTTGTACTTCATTCTCAAGAAGCATCCTCGAATCAGAATAGAGTCGAACGTGATAGGATCAGTGGAAGAGTCATTAAAACGAAGTTCTTCACGAGGCAGTTGCTCGGACACAACTACTTCATTCCCTTGAACTTTGCTGCGTATAACAGACAACGCCACTTCGCAATCAATAGTTGTATGATGATAGAACTCTCGTAAGATATCTCTGTAAGGCGCATACTGCTTCATTACTGCATATGCGATCCTTAACCAGCGCAGGAACTCTAACATCTCGGCAAACACTTTGTTTTTATCCTTCTTGATGGGTCCGAGAAATGCACAGACGTTATTCCTATTCGAGCTTTCCCAATTCATGTCACTGAACATTCAAAGGAAACATTAGAAATGCAAAACGACGTAAAATCGGACAAAACGACACAAATTATACCAACAGTCTGCAACCGGCGACTAGCCTAAATGAGGCATGACTGGGTACCTAGTCGGCTCACTGTACACACGACTATCAAACCTAGTCGCTTTTACAGTGTCTGACGGATTTCAAATGGGTCAATTCTGCATTTGGTCGATTTTGATGATGATTTTTATGCCATTTTGATCTAAAACTATCGACTAACAAACCCTTATATTGATTTTACATTATTAAACATGTTTAATAGGTTTATTGGTCGATTTTGGGTCGGTTAGGGTTCGGAACTAAAATCATCGATTTAACCCTTCAAAACTTGTTGTTTGGATCTGAAATTCAAGGTATGGTATACCTAAGTGGTACTTAACAGTATCCAACAAACAACAAAACGAGAGCAAAAGGAGGTTTGTGGGTCGTTTGAGAGAGCGAACGAAGAGGAACAGTGTGTCTGATGTTTGAAAATGAAGAGCCATTTGCCTGACTGATCCTTTTATACTTGAGCCTAATCATGTCACTGTAGATCCGACTAGTTTAGCTAGTCGTGCCCTTTGTCACTGTAGATCCGACTAGGTATCACCCTACTAGACTGGCTAATCGCCTATTCTCTAACACGATTAAGTTTCTCCTCATGAGAAATTTGGAGCTCTATTTGAATTGTAAATTCGTCCCCTCCCATATTTGAACAGAATGTCGGCCACCATTAGTATTCACCATTACCGCAACATTATAAAATCACATAATATTATACTTGTTACAAGGTAATATACGTATTATGTACTACTACATAATTCCATAACATTAAACGAAAAATCACATAACGTTGAACAAATATATGTAATCACGTAGCTTGTAAAAGATTTTTTAAAACTTAAAACAAAAAAACTATTGCAATAGCTTAATTAAATTAAAACTATTGCAATAGCTTAATTAAATTAAAAACAAAAATAGTGTATATTTCTATTCTGCCAATTCCACACTTGTTTTTTTAATGTGATTCAATTATTTGGAGACCACTAAAATCTCAATCATTGAATTAATAAATCAATATCCCATATTATATCTTACACTTTTTACGGTTATAATACCATCAACCCACACACACATATTAAAATTTTCCTATGTATCAATATTTTTCCCAGCTTTATAAATTTATAAAAATATATTTACACACATAAATATATTTTGCACAAAAAGGTGAAATCAATCTTCTCACAACTTCTCATATACAATGTTTACATACACACAATGGTTACATTTCTTAGCATCCAAAAATTGAAAGCAAAATGGGAATGGCACTCTAGAGTAAGTACTTATGGTGAAATCATTTTTTAAACAATATTATTGTATGAAAAAATTATGAATGCTTAAATATCATAAGGAATGTGGGTTTAAAAGTCAAAAATAGTGTATATCTCTATTTTGCCATTTCCACACTTGTTTTTTTTAACGTGATTCAATTATTTGGAGACCACTAAAATCTCAATCATTAAATTATTAAATCAATAATCCATATTATCTCTCACACTTTTTACGGTTATAATACCATCAACCCACACACATACATATTAAAATTTATTGTGTATCATTATTTTTCTCAGTTTTATATAAATTTATAAAAATATATTTACACACATAAATATATTTTGCACAAAAAGGTGAAATCAATCTTCGCACAACTTGTCATATACAATGTTTACATACACACAATGGTTACTTTTCTTAGTATCCGAAAATTAAAAGCAAAAGCGGAATGACACTCTAGAGTACGTATGATATCCTCAATTAATCAGGCAATCTTATATATCAATTTCACCTTAAAGTACCATAAAATCACTAAAACATTGGTGACACTTTAGAGTACTTTGATTAGAACTTTCTTTTTTCATTTTTGTTTAAATAAAACAAATAGACATTAATAAAAATACATATCTATACATATAATAAACCAAAGTCATTTTGATTACATGTCATAATATTATGCAATCTCTCTTTTGAGAGATGCCACATAGGATATGATGTGACAACTCTAGACCAATTAAAAAAAAATAATAAATATGGTTTAAATATTGTTTAACATAATCTATTAAATACCTAATCTACTAAATTTAAATATTAAAACTTTATTATTTTCTCTCCCATGTTTCCTCTCATAACTTTTAAACTTTAATATCTTTCATATACGAGATTTTTTAAAGAAAAAAATTACACTAAATTAACGAGCGTTTTATTATCTTTCCAACAAGTACCATAGTGCTATATAAAAAACGGAGAAAAAAACGACTATTTTTTGTAACCCGACAGGTATTGTGTCAGGTTTGGAATTCGTTTAAAAAAAATTGTGGGTTTGGTTCGGGTCTGGGATTAGGTGATACCCGGCCCAATTACCTTTTTTTATATAAGAATATGATAACTTATGGCAGAGATTTGTTTAAAATAATAATAATAATAATAATAATAATAATAATAATAATAATAATAATAATAATAATAATATTCATTAATCATATATTGGCAAGTCATTAATTATGTTGTCATATTAGATATTTTATTATGTCATATTAGATATTTCAACCCGGGACGCTCTCCAACAGGTAATTGCTATATAGATGTCATTTTTATAGTTTAGGGGGTGTTTGGGATTGAGTTGAAAAATGACTTATTAGCTTTTTGGAAAAGCCAATAAGTCAATAAGTCATTTGGAAAAGCACCAAATCCTGGCTTTTCAAAATGACTTATTGATTTATTGGCTTTTTCAAAAAGTTAATAAGTCAATAAGTTGTTTCTAAACTCAATCCCAAACATGCTCTTAGATATTTCTAATTTTATTCATTTTACTTAGATTTCTCAACCCGGGACGCTCCCGGGGTATAAGCTAGTATATAAATAAAACACAAACATTACATAGATATAAAACTAAAGTTAATCTAGAAAACACAATTAAACTTATAAACTAATCTAATCGTGACCTTAACATTTGTCACGCTGGAATGTGGGGAAATTCCCCACCATACCGACTTCAGTATTCAATTTGGGTGACCACAATAGCCATGTTTTTTGCAGTATCAACACCCTCTTCCTTTAACTTTCTTCGATAGTGAACCTGGAATCTTTCACATTTCTTATTCACATCGTCCCACTTCCTGTATATTGAATCAACCAAGCGGTTAGATCCAACCACTAACTCTTTGAATTGAGCTAGTAAATAATCCCATAAGGATGGTCGTAGTGGTTTTGGTTAGTCTTTGACTTCAATCCAAGCAATGACCAATGCGATTTCTTCCTCCGTCCAATGTGCCATGATCAAATTAGATTAGTGATGGTTGTGAAAATTGGATGTAGTAGAGTTGAAGAATGGGTGTAGTAGAGTTGAAGAATGGTGAAAATGATAAATTTGTAGAATTTAAATAGGTGAAAATGGTTAAATAAATTAAAAAAGACTTTACCGTTTGGTCACGCTCAAGTCAGAACTGTCAAAAACTTTAATTGATCCAATCGTTGCAGCTCAGTTAGTTTTTGCTGAGCTTGTATAATTTTTGACATTACCGAGGACGTGGCGGTGATGTTGCCACACGACAACTATAACCGAAAACCCCTTGTCGTAATGTTGAAGCATAATATTGTGATGCTGCAAATGTTGTTTCTAAAGTCTACTAGCTACGTGATCAAATGTCGCGGTCCGGTCAAAGATAAAGTTAAAATGTCCTAATTACCTAAAACTATATATCTAGTGGAAATAAGGGTGTCAAATGCACGAAGAGTCTGTGGTTAATGGTTTAAAGCTTAGTTGATTGTAAAAAGGAAAAGTTTTATAAAGCTTGCTACTTCCTTTTTTTTAATGTGTGTTTGAAAGTGGGAATCAATAATGTGAGGATTTGTAGAAAACAAGACAATAACTTTAGTAGGAAAAATAATTATGAAAATGGTAACTAAAATTGATTTGTAAACAATATGGGGAAAAAGGTCACACTCGGGTTTCGAATCTTGAAGTATCTAGGTTTAGTCACACACAATGATCGAGAATGTGAAGAATGTGTTTGAAATCCCCATTAAAAATGGTCAAAAGGCATAATTTGTGATTTGTAACTGATACCGGGGTCCAGGACGATGGTCTGAGCATCCTAGATGTCGCTTAGTTTCGGCCACCAGCATCCCAAACGCTAAGGATAAGCTCGGGACGGGATCGGTATGGTACCGATACCGATCCTGATAATACCGATACCGAAAATACCCAAACCTAATACCGATACAAAAAACATACAGTACGGTACAATATCGGTTTGATATCGGTACGATACCGGTATGGTATCAGTATTTAAGGTAAAATACCGCACCGAACCGATACCGTACCGTACCAAAACCGAAAACCTATAAATGTGGGTAGCGATACCGATACCGAACACCCTCGGTACGGGATCGGTATTCGGGACAATATGTTGATCCCTACCAGACGCTGGTCTGAACGCTGGCTACGGGTTTTCTAGTTTTTCTCTGTTCTGCTTTGTTTGATCATTCCCGTTCTTCCTTATTTCATTCCAAAGCTCCGTTAAGCTTCCAAAATACACCTTAATCCTATCGATGCCTGCAAAATAAAAACCAAGTCAAAGTAATGTATTCTAAGACTCAAATTCACATAACTGGGTAAAGTTAAACACGTTAAGCTTTGGAATTTCAGCAACCCATCACTATGTAACCTTCTTCTCGAGCCGCATCACCCGCTTACTCATGCTACTCTTGTCTACTACAACAACATTATTGCTATCTATCTCTTAGGGAATCCAGTTTAGGATCAGCGCACAAAACACATTGAACTAGATATCCATTTTGTTCGAGAGTTGTCCAACATGGCACAGTTCGCATTCTTCATGTTCCCACACGTTACCAAATTGCAGAGATCTTTACCAAAGGTCTACCATGATTTCTCTTTGAAGACTTCGGATCCAATCTCAGCATTCGATCTCCTCCAGCTTCGACTGCGGGGTATAATAGATTACAAGATATGTAATTTGTAATTATTTCCTATGTCTCCTACATAAATGGAGATCATCGAAATCTCTTACCTTTTTTAGGAGATTATTGATAGTATTTATAACATTGATTGAATCAAGGGAAGGCAACCATTCAATCACAAACTCTATCAATTGAGGTTTTAAAACCTGTTAACAGGAACTAGCTGGTTAGCATTGATGTTGGATACAATAAAATTGTTGGTTACTTGTTGATGAACTTCACGTATCCTATGTTGTCATCGCTGTCACTCCGACACAATAAGCTAAAGGACCGATCCCGAAGGAGTTTAGCAGGAAGTCAACGTTGAAGAGCTTGTTTTTGGACGGAAATTACTGTTGGACATATAGTATGTCCGATGTAATTAAAGTTGAGATCAACGTAACCCGACCGGGTATGATTCGAAGAGTTACACGTTGGTGCACAAATCAGATAAGTTTACATTTGGATGGATTATTATTTGTGAAATAATAAAGTGTTTGGACTCAAGGGACTTAATAGTAAAGTAGTTTATTATTAAGGGAGAATTATTTTAATTGTTAAATAAAAGGGGTTACACTTTGAGTAGTCAAATGGTCATGTATAGGACTTTGACTAATCAAGTGGTCAAGTGTTTTGACTAGTCAAATGGTCAAGTGTAGGACTTTGACTAATTAAGTGGTCAAGTATAGGTTACACTTTGACTAATCATTATGTGTAATTTTATTTTTATAAACAGGGATGATAGATCAAACTCTAATGATATGTTTGAAAAAGATAAAACAACTTCACCCTCTTTGTTCTCCCTTGGCCAACACCACCTTCACACGGCTTCCCCTCCATTGTCGTGAACAACCACCATCGACCCACTCCACCTCTTGGTTGGATCGTGCTCAATTGTGAACTTCCTTCTAGCGAAGATTCGTTGTAACTCGCGTGTTATAATTCCGGTGTGGTCGTCAAAGTTTGATTACTAAACCCTCTATGGTTGTTTATTATTTATTTGTTTATGCGCGTTTAACTGAGATCCCGATTGGGAATATTTTATTAATCGGATTAATAAAATTAAACATGTATTTGATATATATATATATATATATATATATATATATATATATATATATATATATAGATCAAATATATGGGTTAGGATCCATAGAAAACCCTCCTTATCTAGAAAACTCTGGAAACTCTGACTTCCCGAGCTTTTTAGGGCCTGAAAATTTTAGGGCATGTAATATACATGATTTTAAACATTTTGAGCCAAAAAATCAAAAAAGCGCTGAGCACTTTTTTTTAAAAAAAAAAAATAAGTTTTCGGGTAACACATGTTAAGCGAAATTAACATGTGTTAACAATGTGTTACCCGAAAACTTATTTATTTTTTTAAAAAAAAAAAAAGTGCTCGGCGCTTTTTTGATTTTTTTGGCTCAAAATCCTTAAAATCATGTATATTACATACCCTAAAATTTTCATATAAAAAAAAGCTCGGGAAGTTAGAGTTTCCAGAGTTTTCATTATAACAAGGGTTTCCAATATATCCTTTACCTCAAATATATATTGTATATATAATTCGGTTTTGTAAATAAATATAATCCGCTTCCGCTTCGTATATGATACCTTGATTCCCAATAATTACTTCAACCGAAAGCCGTCCAAAGACTTTTTCTCCCAAAGATCGATTGTTTCCGTAAGCTTTGGGGACAACTGTCAGAAGAGGTGTCCAAAATGTTCAAAGCTCTGCTTGAAATCAAAGAAGCTATCATCGGTCTGCCTGAAAGAATATGGTGGGAAAGTGAAAGTGTGAAACCAAAGTTGTAGTATTAGTCCATGTTATTTGTTTCTGTTTTATATATCATGTCAACTTAACATTGGATCACACCAAACTATTTTAGTAATGAATAAATTATATAGATCATATATACTTGTCATGTTATGCTTAAATTGTTGTCTTGGAAACAACATCCTAAAATAAGAGATTCACTCAGAAACATACATGTAACCTATTATGAATGCTATTAGACTAAAATTGTCTGCAAAGTAATGCCTTGTTTGTTGAAGTTGATGGACGTTATGATTCTATTAAATTCGTTGAGATGAAAAAAAAAATCCCTCAACACTAAAATAGAAAAAGAAAAATAAAATTGTATGATATATTAATGGCCCAGTGGACATCAACAGATAAAAAAAGGTGGTGATATTTAAACCCCCAGCTTCTATTTAAACCCCCTCCAAGCGCCTCGCTTAGGCCTAAGCGAGGCGCTTGGAGGGGGTAATTTATTTTGGTAGTTTTTTGGTGTTTTGAGTTTTTTTTTTTTTTTTTAATAATTATAAAAAGTTAAAAAAAAAATTAAAAAACAAAGTAATAACCCTCAACATTGTCAATGACTTAAACAAAGTAATAACCCTCAACATTGTCAATGACTTAAATTTGACATCATCAAAGGATATGTGTAAATTAGGTGTATGTCATCTTGATCAAAGTAGTCGTCTGATAACAACTGAAAAGTAGCCGGTGCAAGTTATGTTGTAGCTTCCAAAACACGACGTCATTGTAGCTCATATGTTATTATCTCTTCTCTTATTCTCTGTTTCTCTAGTTCTCGATGGATTATTGCTCTCATATCATGGATCAGAGAGATTTAAGCTAATTAAACTCATATCTCAAGCCGGTGCAAGTTATGTTGTAGCATCCTTGATCATCTTCTTGTAATTACTTTTCAGTTGTTATCCGAGAGATAGCGGTCAACGATGAAGACAACCTGAAAGTGGATACCATGGATCAGAGAGATTCAAGCTAATTAAACCCATATCTCAAGCCGGTGCAAGTTATGTTGTAGCAGTCAAGGTAGATCGTGGAAATCAATTACAGTTATTTGGAATGTTTCTGATCATTACAGTAACGAAATCATTCTCACATGAATATCCTTTGAAATCAATGGGAAGATAGATAAACAATCCTCATCCACAATGTTCTTACCTATAGCTACCAACGATGATTGCCAGTGAGATTGATAACTGGACAGGTTAGCCAGGTGTTTGTCAAAAAGGTAGAGCACACCACTAGAGCAAAAAGTTGTGTGTATTAGCAAAAAGTTGTCAAAAAACCTGCGTAAAGGACTAAAGCCACATATCTTGCCATTAATACCAACTGAATTTTACTTGCTTGCATGAAAAGTTCATTGTACGATGTGTTTTTCAGAGGACCTCGACTCTTGAGATGTTGCAGGTGTTTGAAAAGTTTGAACTGAAATTGAACTTTTCATGCAAGCAAGTAAAATTCAGTTGTTTTACTAATTTCATAGTCTTGATACTTTTAACAATCGGATCGGCGCTAAACAATAGAAAGTAATTACAAATATTGCAAGAGGGTCACTATTCATATATAAAGAACATTAATCGGTTTCATCTTTGTTTTCTTGAGTTCAACTTTCCATGATCTACCTTTATCATCTCAGAGAGATATCTGTCAACGATGGAAGGGAACCCGAAACAATAAAAAGTAATTACAAAGAAGATGATCAAAGATGCTACAACATAACTTGCACCGGCTTGAGATATGAGTTTAATTAGCTTGAATCTCTCTGATCCATGGTATCCGGTTGTTTTCAGGTTGTCTTCATCGTTGACCGCTATCTCTCGGATAACAACTGAAAAGTTGTCTCATTAATTCCAATTCCAATTCCACCGGTGCAATCAGAATCTGAAGAGAAGCTATCATCTCAGAGAGATATCTGTCAACGATGATGGCGCAGAGGTTAGCGGTAACTTTAAATTTTGAATGATCGTCGGTTTGCTCTCTATATACCAATCAACAGTAGCGATCATTACAGTTATTTGGAATGTTTCTGATCATTGTCAGAAGGTCACTATTCATACATAAAGAGATAAAGGTTGTACACGAGTATAATCAAACAAGGGTTGCCCGGAGTTTGATTAGCTTGAATCTCTCTATATACCAATCAACAGTAGCGATCAGAGAAAGATTTAGTTGAAAGTGGATACAATGGATCAGAGAGATTTAAGCTAATTAAACTTATATCTCAAGCCGGTGCAAGTTATGAAATGACACATGCAGAATGTAATGTCATGCACAAATGTGATTTGTATTAATGGCAAAGTGATTTGTAAGGGAAGAAGAAGAGAATGTTATATATGTTTACCTTCCCATGGAAACTCTGAAGACCCTTAACGGAGGTTTGCTAGAGGGTCATTGGTCTTCAGAGTTTCCAACCCCTAATACATTCATCAAAGGATATTCATGTGAGAATGATTTTGTACAAGATTCCTATGCAAGCAAGTCAAATTCAGTTGTTAGACCAACTTGAGATATGAGTTTAATTAGCTTAAATCTCTCTGATCCATGATATGAGAGCATAAGAGAAGAGATAATAACATATGAGCTACAACGACGTCGTATTTTGGAAGCTGAAGTTCGGAGAGAACTAAATATACAGAGTGACGATAGGCGTTTTCGATTTCCAAATGAATCAACGACTTAAGCTTGACATCATCAACCACGTATAGTCAAATATTTATTCTCCATATCCATACCTTGTTTCAAGTATCTTGTAAAATTCATTTCGTCTTCAAGACTCCTATGAGTCAACAAAGGTTGACTTTTTTGAGCATTAACAATGACTATATTACATTATTATTATTATTATTATTTTATTATATTTGTAATTTAGTTCCTTTGTTTTATTATTATAATAATTTATTATTATCAAGAATCGGAAATTAGTAAAACGATTTAATAAATCATTGCTCAGACGTTAGGGTTTGATAAACACAAAACTTATTATTTATAAAGCAACAAAAACACAAATCGTACCGTGAAATAAAGAGAGGCCCATTAGGAGTGCCGTGGAGGAAGATGGTCGGTTTGCTGTAGTTGATGATGGCACAGAGGTTAGCGGTAACTTTAAATTTTGAATGATCGTCGGTTTGTACAATGATGTGGTGTCTTCAATGATTCTAAAAAACTTGAAAGTAATTACACCGGCTTGAGATATGAGTTTGATTATTATCGTATTTGCAACTTAGTTCCTTTCTCTCGAAAAACAATCCGATTATCATTTCTTGACATGCTTGGTAACACCTTGATCTGTAATATCTGAAAATTATCATTTCTCGAAAAGTAATTAAAAACACTTAAAAATGAATTAAAAACAATTGTTGCGAGTTAGGTTTAGTCGGAGGACCACGTACAATGATTCATCAAAGTTGTACAAAGCTGGATGTTTTTACTGGAAAACCAAAACGAGCAATTAACGAAGCGAAACGGAGAGTTATAATTTTCTTGGCTAGGAAACAACTTAAAAGAACCAAAAATGAATTAAAATTATTTTTTGGTGATTAACAGATAATTTTAAATAATTAAAAGAAAATCAAATTTTTTTAAAAAAAGGCCAAAGCACCTCGCTTTGGTCAAAGCGAGGCGCCTGTGGTCTAATCAAACCACTAAAGCACCTCGTTTTGGTCAAAGCGAGGCACTAAAGCACCTCGCTTTGACCAAAGCGAGGCACCAAAGCGCCTCGCTTTGACCAAAGCGAGGTGCTTTGGCCTTTTTTTAAAAAAATTTGATTTTCTTTTAATTATTTAAAATTATCTGTTAATCACCAAAAAATAATTTTAATTCATTTTTGGTTCTTTTAAGTTGTTTCCTAGCCAAGAAAATTATAACTCTCCGTTTCGCTTCGTTAATTGCTCGTTTTGGTTTTCCAGTAAAAACATCCAGCTTTGTACAACTTTGATGAATCATTGTACGTGGTCCTCCGACTAAACCTAACTCGCAACAATTGTTTTTAATTCATTTTTAAGTGTTTTTAATTACTTTTTGAGAAATGATAATTTTCAGATATTACAGATCAAGGTGTTACCAAGCATGTCAAGAAATGATAATTTTCAAATATTGCAGATCAAGGTGTTACCAAGCATGTCAAGAAATGATAATTTTCAAATATTTGCAGATCAAGGAAAAAATGAAAATACGTGATGCACATAACCCTCCATGCAAATCATCCCAATTCTGTCAAAGAAGATGTATTCACCATTTCAAACGATTTGCCTCCTTGAATGTCTATGGAAACAACAATGGATTTGTCAAAAGCAAGTGTGAAGATCAAGATCAAGAAGAACAGTACGGTCAACGATGAAGTTGTGTTGTATGTATAAAATAGTGAATAATTGTAGTGTGTTCGGTGTAGTCAACGAACATCATTCAAAATTTCAACTTCCCGTTCAGGTGCTTAAGTCCACCTTGAGATATGAGTTTAATTAGCTTGAATCTCTCTGATCCATGGTATCCGGTTGTTTTCAGGTTGTCTTCATCGTTGACCGCTATCTCTCGGATAACAACTGAAAAGTTGTCAACGATGATGGCGCAGAGGTTAGCGGTAACTTTAAATTTTGAATGATCGTCGGTTTGCTCTCTATATACCAATCAACAGTAGCGATCATTACAGTTATTTTGGAATGTTTCTGATCATTGTCAGAGGGTCACTATTCATACATAAAGAGATAAAGGGTGTACACGAGTATAATCAAACAAGGGTTGCCCGGAGTTTGATTAGCTTGAATCTCTCTGATCCATGGTATCCACTAACCGTAGCGATCATTACAGTTATTTGGACTGTTGCTAAATTAGTTAAACAAAAGCTTAAATTATACAGTTATTTGGAATATTCTTGATCATTACAGTGAGATATGAGTTTAATTAGCTTAAATCTCTCTGATCCATGATATGAGAGCAATAATCCATCGAGAACTTGAGAAAGAGAGAATAAGAGAAGAGATAATAACATATGAGCTACAACATAACTTGCACCGGCTTGATATATGAGTTTAATTAGCTTGAATCTCTCTGATCCATGGTATCCGGTTGTTTTCAGGTTGTCTCATCGTTGACCGCTATCTCTCGGATAACAACTGAAAAGTTGTCTCATTAATTCCAAAACCTAAAGAGAAGATATCATCTCAGTGAGATTGATAACTTCTCTATGGAAGTTGCTACAATAGTTGAACAAAAGCTGAAATTGAACAGTTATTTGAAATGTTTCTGATCATTACAGTTATGCCTTTTTTGGTGAAATGAACTTGAAGAAATGATTTGGTGGATATATCATGAGTTAAACAAAAGCTGAAATTGGACGGTTATTTGGAATGTTCCTGATCATTACTTTTCATGCAAGCAAGTAAAATTCAGATCATTACTTTTCATGCAAGCAAGTAAAATTCAGTTGTTGGACAGTGAGATTGATAACTGGACAGGTTAGCCAGACGTTTGTCAAAAGAACATTTTTTATAATAATTATATTAAAAAAAACAAAAAACTAACTCAAAAGATCAAAAAAAAAATTTGATCCGAAGAGCCTCGCTTAGGCCTAAGCGAGGCGCTTCGAATTCAAAATCAGCTTTTTCTGCCCCTCGTACTGCCCTCCTCTGATTGAATTCAAAGCGCCTCGCTTAGGCCTAAGCGAGACGCTTTGAGAGGGTGGAAATAGAATGTGGGGGGTGGGAATAGACGGAGCCTAAAAAAATACCGGCCTATCTCTTGAAGTGAAGTAACCAATTCATAAATCCAGTAATATAATTTATCATTTAAGTATCAAAATTAGATTAAAACTGTTGAGATTGAATAAATCTTAAATGAAAGGGAAATTTATTCATTCATTTTTTTGTAACCACGTAAATTTAAATATCTCTTTTCTCTAGTAGACTTACAATCTGGGCTAAAATAAAAAACAAGTAGCCGGTTGCAACAGGATTGGACCTAACTTGGTAGTCCATGATTATAACAGGCCCAGACCCAGCTCAGAGTAAAACAAAAAGGGCTAAGAATCTTTAAGATAAGGTTGTTCATGGTTATGTTTTAAACTGTAAAACCATCAAGACCGGTCATTGGTTTGGTTATAGAATGGGTATTTTTACTTAACTTTTTGGTTAGTTGGCTTCAATATTGGCTTCAATATGTGTAAACCATAGCAAATGATTTGTTTTAGGGTTTATACCGAAAACGAACCATATAAAACTAGATCGGACCGTATATGAGTTTTTTTTTTCTAAATTCATAATTCCCAACACGATCTAACATTTTTATACTGATGTATTTAGAGATGTTCTTATGTATTTGAATAGTTGTTTATGCTAAACAACTTGTTCTAACCAATATGAAGAAATTTTATGAATTCTTGGAATTTTGGACAACCTTATATTTAAATTTTATTTGTTTAACAAATTCGCGACAACTTGTGTAAAGGACTAACAAGCCCAACATGAAAATAAACTGGAACCAAGCCGTTACTAAAGGTTTGGTTTGATTTGTTCTACGGTTCGCTTTTGGTTGACAAGATGAAAAAAAAAAAAAAAAAAAAAAAAAAAAAAAAAAAAAAAAAAAAAAAAACCCTTACTAATGGTTTAGTTCACAGTTTGCCCTTAAAACCATAAAAATCAGACAATATGATACGAATTCAGGCCCGTTCGAAGAACCACCCGGAAGCATGGGTCAGGGTCGGGGCCCAACTGATCGTGGCTAAAGGAAAACCAATTTATCATAATATCATCCAACCAATATTTGAATTTGTGTTTATCTCTATTTAGTTTGTTTTTAAATTCATGTTTATCTCTTTTCCTAGCATAAGGCTTTTAGTTATCTCTTTATCTTTTGTTTTGCTATATAAGCAAATGTAACCAAGGTTGGATGAATGGAGTTTATAATAAGAATTTAATTTTTGAAACTTTTGTTTCTTCTTTTCCGATTTGGTTGGCCGAAGGAAAGTTCTCAAGATAGGTTTTTTCTAGCTTCCACTAAATACGAATCCGTATCAAGTGGTATCAGCAGCACCAGGATTATTCAGGGTGTCAGACCGCGAGGGAGACCGTCGACAACACCATAGATTCGCCGCCGGAGGCAACGGTCAAGATCAGCGTGACCCGCGTGACATTGAGATTGAGGGACTCCAACAACGGATTCGTGAACTCGAGTTCCATCACCAACAACATGCTCCTACAGACTCGGCTACTGAGTCGGATGTTTGGGAAGATCGTGACGCTGACTACGAAGTTCTTGGCAGACGTCAGCGACGTCGCACACCACCACCACATGCTGACCCTATCCGCTCGCTGGGTATCCACACAGAAATCCCAGAATTTGAAGGTCGTGTGTAGCCAGACGACTTCATTGACTGGCTACAAACCGTTGAACGAGTCTTTGACCTTCACCAGATTCCGGAAAACTTAAAGGTAAAACTTGTCGCCATTCGCTTACACAAGTATGCTTCTTTATGGTGGGAACATGTTCAAAACAAGCGTAATCAGGAGGGTAAATCACGGGCTGAAACGTGGGACAAGATGAAACGGTTGTTACGCTCCAAGTTTTTACCCGTCAATCACAAGAAAGACGTTTTTTTGGATTACCACAACTTGAAACAAAATTCACTTTCAGTCGAAGAACTAATTATTGAGTTTGAGCAGCTTCGATTACGATGTGGTATCGAGGAAAGTGAGGAACAAATAATCGCCCGTTTCTTAGGTATTCTTAAACCCGACATATATGATATTGTTTCTTTGCAGCAGTATTGGTCTTTTACTGATGTTTGCAGGTTAGCTCAGCGTGTGGAGAAACAGTTGGCTGCAAAATCCAAAACAGGTCCTTCACGTTACTCAGCTCGCAATTTTTGGTTTTTCCAACAACACCAGAACCAGCCCAGTCAAACCCGAACCCACACCAACCCCTCCACCAATCGCTCCTTCCACTTTGGGCCAGAATGCACTTCTTTGTTACAAGTGTCAGGGCCTTGGTCACATCAAACGCGATTGTCCTAATAAACAACTTGTCGCCTTTGTTGATGATCCGATACCCACATATGACACCGAGAATGACCACAATGACACTGAAGAGGCTGAAATCATTTATCCAGATCGAGGTGAAGCTCTTGTCATTCAACGTATTCTTAATACGTCCATTGCAAATCCCGCGGATGACACAACGTGGCTTCGCACCAACATCTTCCGCACAAAATGCACTTCTAAAGGCAAGGTCTGCTCGGTCATTATTGATGGTGGTAGCTGCGAAAATATTGTTGCCGCTTCAATGGTGGACAAGTTAAACCTACCCTTGGAGCCGCATCCTAAACCGTATCAACTTACTTGGTTGAAAAGGAGGAACCTTATCAAAGTCACACACCGGTGTTTAGTTTAATTCTCAATTGGTAACAAGTATACTGATGAGATTTGGTGTGAAGTGCTTCCAATGGATGCATGCCATATTCTCTTGGGAAGACCATGGCTTTATGATCACCACGTCAAGCATGATGGGTTCCGAAATACATACACCTTCAAAAAGGATGGTATTAATATCACTTTAGCTCCGTTCGACCCACGGACTACTGAGACCGAATCCATGTTACTCACGAGGGCTGAATTCACGGGTCTCACTAAAACAGCCCCGCCTCAAATCCTGTTTGGTCTTGTCATTGCCAAAGCAAATGCTCCTGTTCCAGTTGTCCCGGCCGAAGTCCAACCTCTCATCGCTGAATTTCAGGATGTGTTTCCTGACGAGATTCCACCCGGTCTTCCACTTGTCCGTGAAATCTAGCATTGCATTGATTTCCTGCCAGGCGCAAGCATCCCAAACAAACCCGCGTATCGAATGAATCCGAAAGACTTTGCCGAATTGCATCGTCAAGTAACCGAATTTCTGAACAAAGGTCTTATCCGTGAAAGTATGAGTCCGTGCGTAGTCCCGGCTCTCTTGGTTCTCAAGCCAGGTGGTGTGTTCCGCATGTGCATTGATAGTCGAGCTGTTAACAAGATCACAATTAAGTACAGGTTTCCTATCCCAAGGTTCGATGACTTACTCGACCACTTACATGGCTCCTGTGTCTTTTCTAAAATCGATTTACGCAGCGGGTACCACCAGATTCGAATGCGACCAGGAGATGAGTGGAAAACGGCTTTTAAAACACGTGACGGGTTGTACGAATGGATGGTTATGTCATTCGGGTTATCTAATGCTCCGAGCACTTTCATGCGTCTCATGAATCATATTTTCAAGCCTTTTATTGGCCGTTGTGTTGTTGTTTACTTTGATGATATTTTAATTTTCAGTAAAAGTATCGAACAACACTTACGCCATCTTCGCGACATCTTCCTTGTCTTGCGGGAACAAAAGTTGTATGCTAATGCAAAAAAATGTCACTTTCTAACATCAGAGGTCATTTTTTGGGTTATTTAGTTTCGGGAAGTGGTATTCGCATGAATGAGTCCAAAGTCTCGGCGATCAATACGTGGCCAACTCCTGAGTCACTACATGAGGTCCGAAGTTTTCATGGTCTTGCGTCTTTTTACCGACGGTTCATCCGGAATTTTAGCACATTGGTGGCACCTATTACACAATGTTTAAAGGGTAACAAGTTTGTTTGGTCCATATCTGCACAACAATCTTTTGACAAGCTTAAACAAGCCGTCACACACGCTCCCGTCTTGGCCTTACCAAACTTTGAACATATATTTCAAGTCGAGTGTGACGCTTCTAGGTTGGGAATTGGTGGTGTTTTGAGTCAGCAACATCGACCAATTGCATTTTTTAGTGAAAAGTTGAGTGACACAAGGAGAAGGTACAATACGTATGATAAGGAATTTTACGCGATCGTTCGAAGCCTTGAGTATTGGAGACATTATCTACTGCCTGTCGAGTTCATTCTTTATTCCGACCACCAAGCCCTCAAATTTATTCAGGGACAAGCTAAGCTTAATCCGCGACACGCTAGGTGGGTCGAAACGTTGCAGGACTTCACTTTTGTTAGTCGCCACAAGGCGGGAACTGCAAATTCAGTTGCGGATGCTTTGAGTCGTCGTCCGGTTTATATGACCTCCATGACTTTTGAAGTAGTTGGTTTTGACTCCTTTTCGAATTTGTATCAAGATGATCCCGATTTCTTTGATGTATGGCAGAAAACTCAGGCTGGTCCGTATAGGAAGTTCGTTCGAAACGGCGGTTTACTTTACTTGGGATCCCGTTTGTGTGTTCCGGTGTCTTCGTTTCGCGATGTTATCATACTCGAATGTCATCAGGGGGCGTTAGCGGGCCATTTTGGTCGTGAGAAAACAACTTCTCTTGTGAAAGATCGCTTTTATTGGCCACATATTTCGAAAGGAGTATCTAAAATTCTAAATCGGTGTCGCATTTTTCAAATTGCAAAAACTCATCATACAAATCAGGGGTCATGGTTGCAGAACTCGCTAGGCGCTACCAACTCGGCCAACTGGGGAGTTACGAGTACTCGGCCTATTCGGGCGAGTACTTGGGGGTTGAATCGGCCTATGCGTGGAGTACTCGGAATATTCGGCCAACTAGGCTATACTCGGTGACCCACCCTGTAGCGAGTACTCGGCGAGTAATCGGTCAACTCGGACGACTTTTGCAACTATGTCAGGGGTTGTACACACCTCTTCCAGCTCCTGTGCAACCATGGGAAGATGTTAGCATAGACTTTGTTTTGGGATTGCCCTTGACTCAGCGTAAGAAAGATTCAATCATGGTAGTCGTTGATCGTTTTTCTAAGATGGCCCATTTTATTCCGTGTGTGAAGACTTATGATGCATCCCAGTCGACGAAGTGGTACGTTTACATGGCGTTCCTAAAACTGTCACTTCGGATTGTGATGTCAAGTTTATTAGTCATTTTTAGCGAACACTTTGGAAACGCTTGGGCGCTAAGTTGCAATTCAGTAGTTCTCACCATCCACAAAACAGATGGACAAACCAAGGTAACCAATCGTAGTTTGGGCAATTTGCTTCGAAGTTTAGTTGGGGATAATCCAAAGAAGTGGGATCTTGTTCTTCCTCAAGTCGAGTTCGCCTATAATCGTTCTAATCATAGCTCTACGGGCAGAAGTCCGTTCTTTGTTGTATATGGGCGCAATCCTTTTACTCCATTGGATTTGGCACCATTTCCGGAACTTACACACTTTAGTGCAGAAGGTGATGAACAAGCTACTCAAATTAAGAGGCTACATGAGCAAGTTTAGGAGCAAATTGTTAAACATAATCTGCAGTATCAATCTCGTGTGAATAAACATCGTCGAAAGGTCGTTTTTAATGAAGGCGATCTTGTGTGGATCTATTTAAGGCGTGACAAATTTCCACAGGGCCGATATGGGGAGCTTCATCCACGTGCCGATGGTCCGTTTCGTGTTCTTAAACGCATAAATGACAATGCTTACAAGATTGATCTTCCGGGTCATTACAACGTTTCCGCCACTTTTAATGTTGCCAACTTGTCTCCTTATGAAGCCGAAGAGGAGGATGACTCGAGGACGAGTCCTTTTTTAGAGGGGGGGGGGATGATACGGATCCAGGCCCGTTCAAAGAACCACCCGGAAGCATGGGTCAGGGTCGGGGCCCAACTGATCATGGCTAAAGGAAAACCAATTTATCATAATATCATCCAACCAATATTTGAATTTGTGTTTATCTCTATTTAGTTTGTTTTTAAATTCATGTTTATCTCTTTTCCTAGCATGGGACTTTTAGTTATCTCTTTATCTTTTGTTATGCTATATAAACAAATGTAACCAAGGTTGGATGAATGGAGTTTATAATAAGAATTTAATTTTCGAAACTTTTGTTTCTTCTTTTCCGATTCGGTTGGCTGAAGGAAAGTTCTCAAACTAGGTTTTTTCTAGCTTCCACTAAATGTGAATCCGTATCACAATGGAACCCTTACTTTTAAGATAACAATAAATAACAATTCATAGTTAAGTGTGCAGTTAGTTTGCCAAATCTATACCTATGACCTCTTGGTCTAATGTATAGTGTCATCCATTATAAATGTGAGGTTATGAATTTAAATTCTTGCAATTGTTACGTGAGGTAGAATTAAGATGTAAAAAAAAAAAAAAAAAAAGTTTGCCAAAGCTATACTCTAGACTTTGTAACTTATTTATACCAACACCACATTGAATTTAATTTAAAACTCACTTAAATAAAATTTAAAAAAAAAGATTGGAAACTCTTAAGTTGCTTCTCAAATTTGTAGGTAATTTATATATGCATTGAATCTGGCCCATTGATAGAAAAAAAAATGGGCCTCGTGATTTTTGGCCCACACTTTCACCAATATTTTTTTCAAGTTTCGCTACTGATGGAGATCACGGAAGAGGTTGGTCGCCTCTTACTGATGCGCAACCGAGCTATCTATCTTCTCAACATTACAATTACACAACACGTACGGCATGTTGCTTGTCTGACTAATCTCGATGGTATCGGTGTGGATGGTGATACATTACGACTGGATGGCTACATCCTCTTATAAACACCCTAATTCTAACGTGTGAGTTGTGACACTCGTACTTCTGTAAACCCTTTATACAATAGCTATAGATTTATTTTAATGATTTCCCAAAATGATCGCAAAAACTCTGAATTATTTGATCACAAACGAAAGAATTTTCAGAAGGTTTACAATATAAATTTAGTTTGGTATGAAGTCATCATGACTAGAAGTCTAGAACCCAGTAGAAAAGAAATTTAGTATAGGTATTTAAAATAAGTTAAAACTATAAAGGGTAGTTCACAAGAAATCTCATTTTCTACCAAAGTTAGGAATTATTTACTTAATTATTATTATTTAGATGTTTATTTGGTTACATTACATAATCAATATATAATATATAACCCAAACTCACTATAAACACCAACTCTAAGATTATGAAGATAAATAAAATGCAATAGTGAGTATGGTCAAACTAGCTACCAAATCAATCAAGATTATGAAGATAACTAAAATGCAACCATTTGAGGAGGTTGAAAATCTTGGGTCCGTTTCCGATAAGTAGCGGCAATTCGGCGGGGGCCGGACTCACTTTACCTACGAAAATTGCAAATTTTCACTGCTGCGCCAAAAAACACGGGGAGCCAGGGCCACCCCTCGCCTTTTAAATCCTTCGTCCCAGGTCCAATGGGAGTTAGAGATGGGGGCCGATGTACTTTAATATTAAATAAAAAAAGGTTTTTTTGTGTATGGGGTATAAATTAAATAAAATGAAAAGTAGGTGATGAGGTGGAGGTTTGAAATGGTTTGGGGTTGGAGAAAAAAGTGGGGTTTGGTTTGGAATGTTTGAAATAATGTAGCATGGTGACGTGGCAGTTTGGAATTGTTTGTTTGACCAACCATTGGAGATGCTCTAAGGCGATTATCATGACACCTTGGTGGGTTATTTGGTGTTTTTGGGATAACTTGGTGTTTGGAAAGAAAGACTATGCTCGGGAATTTTTTGATGATATAGTTAGCTATTCTTTTCTGGTTTGTTAGTAGAAATCGTGGAGTAGACATTCAGTGGGTTGCATGGTAAGAAAACCCATTTTTGTTTTTCTAATGTTCTTTTACTTCTTACTTCTAGCTTCTTGCTAAGCAATGTTTTAATATAACTCAGTGGTTAAAAAAACTCTCAAATTCACTTTATCATATATTCATATATAGGATTTTTGGTTACAAAATGTTGTTATCCTTTTTGTTTCTTTTGTTTTATGATATAAATGATGTTATATTTGAAAATATTTTTTAATTTATTTATTTATAAGAAGGAATGTTAATTAAATTAATAATAAAGATATGAAAAAATCATGAAAAATAGACATGTTGACTCTGATCACGTTAACTTTTAACCTTTTTAATAACATACATTCAAAACTAACCAATTAGGCAATACCAAATAAGCACCGACAACTAAGATAGCTAAGCTTTAGTCGGAAAAGTAAATGATGAAAAGTATCACGGGTCTATGAAAATAGGCCGAAGGTGTTTTTTATTAACTGAATTGTAAGACTATAAGGAGTGGTGGGGGGGAAAGAGGGGGATGAAGCGCCATGTGGCACTTGTGGGACCCTTGAGGGGGGGGAAATAATTGTGGGGAGTGGAAGGGAGGGAAGGAAATAATATTAATATTGTGTTAAAGTTAAAAAAAAAAAAAAAAAAAAAAACTGACCAATAAAAGCATGCCACCTCACCCCCACCCCAAGCCCCACGCCGGTGAAGCCACCCCCGCCCCAAGCCCCATGCCACTCTCCACGCCCTAATGCGGCGGTGTTCCCCCCCCCCCCCCCCCCCCCTTCCCGCCCCTCTCCCGCCCCCCACTCCGTTCAGTCTAAAAGGTCGGCAAAGGCTTAACCCTTGCTTTTACATGTGTGTCCCTTTGATTGTTTTGATTTTAGTCCTCAACAAATTTTTGAAATCTCCGTGTTGGGTTGACTCCCAGTCGTCTTGGCCGAAGGTGTTTTTTGGTCAACTGAATTTCCATGGCTATTATATTAATTTTTAAGGTCAATATATTTCTAATTTAGTGATTTTTCCTATATGATTAAGCATAAGTTAATTTATAGTAAAAACCGTTTTGCCTTTGCAAATTTAACATTTGGATAGCATTGACTATTGAGGTTGTCCTATTGTTAACAAATTGTTAGCAAAGAGGTTCACCTACTTTTTGCAACATCCTTTTATTTTAACAAATCCCAACTCCCACATAGCTCGTTTTGCAGATTCGTTATGCATTAAATATTCAAAGTGACGCTTTATTATTTTTTTAACAACTAATGGCACACAATTTAAGGTGGACGGCGCAATCCGTGATGGGATGGTCATGATGGCCGTGACCATCACAAACACCGCCCACAAAAACGTATGACGGGCGTTATAGTGATGGTGTGATGGATTTTCATGATGGCCATCACACTCATTCTCCCCTCTCTTCTCATTCTCCCCCCCCCCCCCCCCTCTCTCTCTCTCTCTCCCTCTCTCTCTCTCTCTCTCTCCCTCCCTCCCCCCCCCCCCTCTCTCCCTCCCTCCCTCTCTCTCTCTCTCTCTCTCTCTCCCCACAGTGTGATGACCACCTCACCATTTTAGTGATAAATGTGATGGAGTGTGATGGAAATGAGATGACACAATATTACTCGGTGTGATAGTATGATGGTGTGATGGGTGTAATGACCACCCCATCCACCCTTAAACCCCTACTAAATTGCATCAAATTATCATTTTGTCTAAGATTGAACCCAAGACTTCCTTATTATGAATCAAGAGCCTCTACCTGTCTAGATGAGTTTCAAGTTGCAAAAGTTATGGAATAAACCTGAACATGGCCGGATACACTGTTTGCATTAAAGACATCAAGTGTAACACGTACATAAAACGACTCATTTAACTCATACGTTTAAACAAGAGAACAAGTTAACCGGATTAATGGATTATAATAAAAATGTTAAATAAGTTAAACATTTTTAAAGGGTCTATCTATGTTTATATACAATGGAGGTCAATCTACACATGACATCTCAACCAATACCAAACACATGGTTTATTAACGGATTCGATACAACAACTTAAACAGCCCTTATTATTTATTAGCATCGCTATTATTATATTATTATTATTATTTAGGTATCCTAATTAAAATTAAAATAATATAATACTTAAAAGATACTCCAGTTTTGATAAAAGAAAAAATAGTAGAAAAAATAATAATATTCCTAAGGTATCCAAGTGGGTTAATGCTTGACTGCTGTCAGTATCAAAATCTCCCCATAAAACCCCTTCCCTCCCCCCTTCATTCCTCACTCAATCTTTGACTACCATGACACCAATCACCACCGTCGCAGCCGCCGTCATCACCACCCTCTTCCTCCTCCTAACCACCACCGTCACCGCCACGACCACCACACTCTCCACCGACATCTCCGCCCTAAAAGCCATAAAATCATCCATAAACCCCACCACCATTCCTTCCTACTCCTGCTTAGCCTCATGGAACTTCACATCCGACCCATGCTCCAACCCTCACGTCACACACTTCCTTTGCGGCCTCTCCTGTTCCAACTACCGAGTCACCCAACTCACCTTCGATCGACCCGGTTACTCCGGAACTCTCTCCCCACTCGTTTCCCAACTCACCCAACTCATCACACTCGATCTCTCTGATAACAAACTCTCTGGCCCTATCCCTACCTCTATCTTCTCTCTCCCAAACCTCATCACACTCGACCTTCGAAACAACTTATTCTCTGGTACCATACCACCCGTCATTTCTAACCTTAAATCGATTGAAACTCTAGACATTTCGCATAATTCGATATCTGGGTCGTTGCCCGACACGTCGAGTTCGCTCACTTTGACTCGGCTTGATCTGAGTTTTAATAAATTCACGGGACCGATACCTAAATTTGCAAAAAACCTAATGGAACTCGCGGTCAAGTCCAATTGTCTTACTGGAGGCGTGTTGAAAACGTCTTTTAGCGAGTTGACTCAGCTGGAAGTTGTGGAAGTTAGTGATAATTCGCTTACTGGAACTATCCCGGGTTGGTTCTTTCTTCTACCGGCCCTCCAGCAAGTCAATCTCGCTAATAATGGATTCACAGGTATAATAATAAAACAAATAAACGTATCCAGTAAAATATGATAATTTTTACGTGTCACAATACAAGAGAGAGGCCGCCAAAGCCCCTATACAAAAGTTTGTAACTTTATTTTTAACTGATTTACTTGCATTAATAAACAAACGTATCCGATAAAATATTTTTATTGTCACAAGACATGATCGTTAATTATACCCTTCTAAAAATCTAAATATTTATTTTGAACGCCTTTACATATATAAACAAACAAATGTACCTAGTAAATTATTTTCCCATTAATATCCCAACTTTTAACTTTTTTTTAACGGTTTTAACTTTTTTTAATGGATTCACAGGTATCGAGATCTTAAAACCAACCGACAGCGACCTAGTGGCAGTCGACGTGGGATACAATAAACTCGTCGGGTGCTTATCGGGCAACTTCACCGCATACCCTATGTTGTCGTCATTGTCACTACGATACAACAAGTTACAAGGACCGATTCCAGAAGAGTACAGCCGAACCACGACATTGAGGAGGTTGTTTCTGGACGGAAATTACTTGAATGGAATGCCGCCTAAGGAGTTTTTTTACGGAAAATCGTCTGTTACCGGAAGCTTAGGGGACAACTGCCTAAAGAGTTGTCCAACATCGTCACAGCTATGTTTGAAATCACAAAAATCATCATCTATTTGCCGACAAGCATACGGTGGGAAAGTGAGACAAAAGTTGTAGTGTCAAATCCATGTTTTACGTTTCTTATTTTAGTATATCAACTTTTTAGTCCTAGAGTTTAATAATAAATTTGACATTTGTATCACACGAAGCTATTTTAATGTTTTCATGGATACTCATTTTAGATTATTAAATAGTAAGATTATTAAATATTCAAATAATATCAAAGGACCTTCATAGATTATAATAATACGTTTTACAAATGTTTCAAATTGAATATTTCAGCAAGAAAATTACTCGAATGATCGTATGGTTTGTTCAGATTTTACCTTTAGTCCCTAACTTTTGAAAATTACATCTATAGTCTTTAACTTTTGGTGTTTCTTAACTCGGATAGTCCCTGAAGTGGACGGAAGTTAAATAATCCAGTTAAGTGGGTGTGAAATTACTTAACTACCCTCACTTTAATAAAAATAAAAAAATGAATTAATTAATAAAATAAAAATAGGACCCACTTAACCCCTTGGCCAATCATATGTCTCCACCTATTTTTAATGGGACCCACCCACTTCATCTTCCTCACCACCACCAACCCAACCACCCACATATGTCGAAGCCATTTTCAACCACCCTGGTATGTGTGCTTTGTTCTTGGACCTTGACATTCTTCACTTTAGTTTTAAGATATCTGCAATCTTATCAGCTTGTTTGTTTGTTAATTAACATGCATGAACGTAGGTAGACAAGCTCAGGTCAAACTGAAGCACCTCTGTGAGGATCTGGTTCAGAATCCCAGCTCTGTATCACCAGCTGCTCGAACCACTACTTTGCTTGGTTTGTTAAACATATGATATTGTTATTTTTATTTTTGTTGTTGTCAACTGATCTTTTCTTTACTTTGTAAAATGATATGATTCTCTCTCAAAGGTAGCGCCCAATCGTTGGACTGTGATGAAAAGCTCAATCATTTGACTATGATGAAGGTAACCCCCAGTCGTTTGAGGCGTTAGTGTTTTAGTTCAGATGGGTGGATGGTTGGACAGATGGAGGAGGTAGTGGAGAAGAGAGTGGGTTTAGGTGGAGGAGGTAGTGGAGGAGAGAGTGGGTTTAGGTGGAGGAGGTGGTAGATGAGACGGTGGGTTCATGGGTTCAGGTAAAACGAACAAATTTTTGTGATTATTGATTTATATATATATACACACACACACACATATGTTTAGGCCTGGGTGGCGAAGATAAAGTTAGGTTGGTGGTGGTCGTTTGTGGAGGTGCTGGTTGTGATGTGGTGGGGAGGTGTTGTTGGTGGTGGTTTGTGAAGGTGATGGGGTATGGAAGATGAAGTGGGTGGGCCCCACTAATAATGGGTGGAGACACGTGATTGGCCATGGGGTTAAGTGAGTCCTCTTTCTATTTTATTAATTAATTGATTTTTTTATTTTTATTAAAGTAAGGGTAGTTTAGTAATTTCACACTCATTTAACTGGATTATTTAACCTCTGTTTAATCTAGGGACTATCCGAGTTAAAAAACACCAAAAGTTGAGGACTACAGATGTAATTTTCAAAAGTTTGGGATAAAAAGCCTATCCATGGCCGCTACTGCAGAGAGATGGTGACTCGGCCTGTCAACAAGTACACTATGTTTTCATGTTGTTTTAGAGTATTTATGCGCCTATGTGTATTTTCCTTTGACTATTATGGTTGGATGTGACTTTAGAGTCGAGTGTCTTACTAGAAGCAGTCTCTTTATCTTTTGGGACATAGGTTACATGTGTATCAGGGGCTCAGGATATAGGGGGCATGGGAGGTCACCTGACCCCCTCAAATTTTCAGTCAGAAGTTTTGATTATATAGTATGCGTATAGATTTTTTTGGTATATACGGTTCCGACCCCTTTAAAAAAACCTCAGTTATATAAACCAAAACTATAGCCCAAAACAAAATAAATATAAAACTACAGGTCGGAACAGAGGTGGTCGTGGTTTTGTTGCTGGACTTAGGTCTGTAGGAACGCGGTTAGAAACAGAGAGGGTCGAGGGAAACATGTTTGGGTCGTGGGTTTTTGGGTCTTTAAACAAATGTGTTTTGATAGGTTTCAATTTAAACATGAAAACCTCAAGTCACTAATATTAAACATGAAAGGTTGGATCTATCACTCGGATTTTTGGAAAGATAATCCCTTTCTATTTTAACCACTCCAGTAGAAACATCATAGTACCAACTTCTAAAATTTTGCAGGCATGGAGAGGGTTACTTGGGAATCTTAATCATTCTCATAACGTTTGCCAGTAGTTGTATTACAAGTCGGAACAGAGGTGGTCGTGGTTTTGTTGCTAGACTTAGGTTTGCAGGAACATGGTTAGAAACAGGGAGGGTCGAGGGAAACATGTTTGGGTCGTGGGTTTTTGGTTCTTTAAACATATATGTTCCGATCAGTTTCAGTTTAACAGCTTTGATGATGATTGAATCACATAGAATGGGTTGAATTGAGTGGTTAGTTACAAGTTAACGATTGGCCGACCATTTCTTTTTGGGGAATTGGATTCTAATAACCTAAACTATTTGAAATTGGTCATTGGCACCCCCAACTAAAAAATTAGTCACATATAACCTGAACTATTAACTTATTGGAATCTAACACCCAGTTAACTGACGTCGTTAGTGGGTTGCTAACATGGCATCAGTTGCTGACATGTCATGCTGATGAGGAACCAGTTGCTGATGTGGCATGATGGTGTGTCAATCCACGTGGCACCAGTTGCTGACGTTGATTGACACATCAGCATGCCACATCAGCAACTTGTGCCACATCAGCAACCCACTAACGGCGTCAGTCAATTGGGTGTTAGATTCCAATAAGTTAATAGATCAGGTTATATGTGGCCAATTTTTTTAGTTCGGGGTGCCAATGACCAATTTCAAATAGTTTAGGTTATTAGAATCCAATTCCCCTTTCTTTTTTCCAGGTCGGTTCCCTTTTCTGTGACGATGTGCAAATAGATATGGAGAAAATGTATGACATGTTTCTTTTCTTTTCTTGTCTTATTCACATTTTATATTTTTATTATTATTACTAGTGGAATGTCCGCGCGTTGCCGCGAGTATGTATTTTTATTCACATTTTAAATTGCCAAAACTTTATACACCATACTGTCATTTATCCAATCCGATCCGTGCTTGATTTTTATTTGCAACATTTAGTTACACACATGAACCAAAGAGCCTTTAGCCTACTGGTTACAAAGTGTTAAATAAGGCTTAGCATATTCTTGTGATGATAATTCAAATTCCATTGGTAACAAAAAGTTAACCCATTAAAAAAAGTTACATGAATTAATCTATTACTTAGTAATGGTTCTAGGTAACAAAAAGTTAATACATGAATTAAATGTATTGAATGGTGCAATTGATTTGTATTAGTGACTTGTACATAAGGGCATAGATGGAAGAAAATGGTAAAATTTAAAGATTTATGCATGAAACCTTTTGTATGCCATCTTAAAATGATGGTGAAATTACCTTATTACCCATCTTTCCTCCTTAATAAGGTAGTAGAGAAGTAGAGATTATTATTATTATTATTATTATTATTATTATTATTATTATTATTATTATTATTATTATTATTATTATTATTATTATATGTTTATTCATTTGGTCGTGTAAAATATCATATAAATTCTTATTTCTTTGTCTTTTTGTGCATTTAATTAATAGAAAAGTTATTTAATTATTGTATTAAATTTGCCTTGCCAATTTAATAAAATTACAATTTACTCATATAGATAAATATATAATGACTATTTTATCCGTCCAATACCCTAACCCTACTGTATAAAGTAGTACTCCCTCCGTCCCAATTTAAATGTCCTACTTTCCTTTTTTGTTTGTCCCAAATTAAATGTTCCTTTCCAAAAATAGAAATGTAATTTCCAGTTATACCCACACAATCATCACTTTTAAGGATATTATTGTCATTTTACCACATACAAACAAAATATTTCTTAAAATGTGTGTTTTTTGAAC
Source organism: Ambrosia trifida (assembly GCA_028751855.1). NCBI lineage: Eukaryota > Viridiplantae > Streptophyta > Magnoliopsida > Asterales > Asteraceae > Ambrosia > Ambrosia trifida. The sequence goes on from CM054123.1 coordinate 65,258,370, forward strand.
TAGGACATTTAAATTGGGACGGATGGAGTATATCTTATGAGTCGTTATTCTCCATAGATATACCTGAGGTGAAAACAGAAAAGTGCTAGTTTTTATTGTCAATCGGGCAATGATGACATCGAGCTTTAACCAACTCAGTTTTAGAAAAAGAGATTCCTTAACTGTGGGCTTTCCCTTTGCATAAAAAAGGTATGAACTACAATAATTTTCTTTTTTTTTTCTTTTTTTTTTGGTACAATAATTAGGATGAAACGATATCTTACCTAATTATTTATATTTGTAATATTGTCTAAAACAGGATCTCTATGCATTGATTTATGTTGGAAAAAATCTATAGAGTTTTTTTATAGAAAATAATATAATAGCGTTTGCATATAATAAATTATAATTATATGCAAAATACAAATGGCAGAATAATAACAATAGGTAAATAAGAATGAGCATAAGAAATACAGATATTAAGGCAACTCTCTTTGAGATAAAATGACTAGAGTAGTAGTTGTACTTTCAAATAGGCCTGTAAACGAACCGAACGAACACGAACACATGTGTGTTCGTGTTTGTTCATTTAACTTTAACCGAACACGAACACGAACACGAACACATAATCGAACACATTTTTGTGTTCGTGTTCGTTCATTAAGAAATTTGTCGTGTTCGTGTTCGTTTATGTTCGTTCAATTAAAACCTAAACGAACAGTTCATGAATATAAACGAACACAAATGAACATAAACGAACATTAATGAACACAAACAAAAACAAGTTTAATAATGATTCATCACAATTCAACCAAGTCTAATACATCACAATGCAACCAAAACAAAATCTAAATTAGTAGGGTTGTGGAGTGTGGAGAAGAAGGGAGGTAGGGCTGTGAAGTGTGGAGAGCGGCTGATATGTTTAGAATGTTAGGGTTAGGATTAAATTTTAGAACATATCAAATATATTGTATAAAATATAATATGAATTAAATAATAAAAATAAAGTAAAGTTTAATTAAACGAACATAAATGAACAGAAATAAACGAACATAAACGAACATAAATGAACGAACATAAACGAACGTTCATGAACATAAATGAACGAACAAAATGTGTGTTCATGTTCGTTCGTTTAATTAAACGAACAAAAAATTGTGTTCGTGTTCGTTCATTTATCTAAATAAACGAACATAAACGAACTTCCCGCCGAACAGTTCACGAACAGTTCATGAACGTTCGGTTCGTTTACAGGCCTACTTTCAAATAAGATCAACACCGGTAATTTCTATTTTTTTGACTTTTGTGAAATTTAACATGTAAAAAGGGTTTGGTAATCTTTTTTTTTTTTTGAACGGGCTGACGGAACGGAGAACCACCCATAAGAACACCCAAACCGCGCAAGTTCGAACCCCGGCTCTAACGTTTGCAAGCCCGCGTAAAGACGCGTGGGAACGAACCCCCAACCCCCAGCGCAGGAAACCGCCACAAACCAAGGGTTTGGTAATCGGTAGTACATTTCTAGTGCGATTGTCATATCCAATTATTACGGAGATATGAATGTTTGCTATATGTAACAACCTATGCTAATCACTTTTTTGTTTCAAACTAAAGTTATTTCTTAATTCTAAAGATCGTCATATGAAATCAGGAGAGTTGAATCAATATATGTTTTAATATTATTGAATTTGAATTAGTTATCAAATTGCTTAATTTAGTTTATGTTTTTAATCCCATGTTTTTTTATAGTTTAATTTGTTAAAGTTTTATTTACAGGATTATTTTACATTCTGCCCAGGTTGTTGGAGGTTATCCAAAGTGGCGACCGGAGGTGTGAGATGGTGGTGGTGGTTTGACGTGTCCAGGTGGTGTGTGGAGTGGGGAAGACTAAGCCATGAATAATCGATATTTTTTGGAGAAAGTGTCTCACTGATTTGCGTTAGTAGGCAAAAATATGCCCCTTGTGTGTTCTGACACATTCTTATCCTACTCTTACACTATGTTTCAGAGTTTCATTTAAGGGGGGAAGAGAAAGGATTGGAAAGGAAGTGGGGGAAAAATGTGTTCCGGAGGGAAAAGGGAAAGAATAAGAGGGATAATATAGAGCTTTTTGAGGTGATTTTTAATATTTCCAATTTAAAAGGAACCGAAGAGAAAGGAAGAGGAGAGAGATCCTTTCTCTTCCCCTTAAATGAAACTCTGCAACACGTTAGTATACATATGTGAAAATTTTATTTTGTGATATGTAGAGGTTCGAGGTTATATTTCAGTGTTTTTTAGTATAAGCATAAAATTGTCAAATAATATTGATTTAACATATTTTTGTATGTAAACGTGTTACAATTTGATAAAAAGTAAATAATTTAGAACCCAATCCAGTATGTAATTTGTAAGAGAAATATTTGTTGAGTATAGTCATATTTGGGCCCAGCCCAACGGAATGGGGCCTAAATAGAAGCACATTAGCATGCATAATCAATTTGCTATTACGAATGCATATGCATAATCATTAATCAATCTAAATTAATAGTTGAGCGTTGTAACTTGGAAGATGGCCTAAAGACTGATCTCTAACCCCTTTTAACGAGCTTCTTTGTGGTGTCTCGCATATCCAGTTCAAGACGGATAACACAAAGTGTGGTTGATTGATAGGTGTAGGACATGGGTCACAATTTTATTAAAATAATATTAATAAAATAATAAAGATACTCTCTTTATACAATTTTGGGAAATCGTAGTACACACACCGTATACAAATTCAAATGAAAAAAAAATATCAAATACAACATAAAATGAGTCAAACCGAAGTTTTCATCAAGAGCTTCAACCGCGTCTTCTTATGTGATTTCTGCTTCGTCTTTAACAAGGACTTGAACCGTGTCCTTTTGTATGATCCTTCTTGGCTGCAAGAATGAACAAACTAATGTTGACGGTTGTGGCTGAGGCACGTGTTCAACACGCTTCCCTTAAAACAGATTTCACGCCTCTACTAAAGATAACGCGTCTGTCTCCCAGGGTACAACAGCCGAAGCAGTCTGTACTGCCGGAGAAGGCTACGCGCCCGAGGTTACACCAGGTAAATTATAGTGTTAGAACTTATAGAATTTGGTAGAAAGTACTCATCTCCATGTACTCAACACATGAGTGAAGTCTTTATTCTTCTCAATAACCCTTTTTCCTCTAGTATCAAATAAGGCACATAGCCTACAATTATAAAGAGTTGAGGATGAGTGAAGAGTCTTTCTCTTAATTAGAGACATAATACTCTAATAAAAGTTAATTAAGTGAAATAAAAAAAAAAAAAAAAACTCAACTCAAGAGTTTTTCTTCAATCCACATTATGAATACATTAATTAATAAATTTTATTAATTAAATATCCATTCATATTATTAAAATTCCAACAATCCCCCACATGAATGGAGATTGATCAAAACACACAAATTTTCCAATGCAACCTCGACAGTTAAGTATTGCAAGATAGGTAGGTATTAGCTTTGAACCTTTCCTTTGTGAAGCATACTTAGCCTCCTAGCAGTTTGTAGACGCGATGTCTTTGAACAAACCCCCGTTTGTGTAGACGACAATACACTTCACACAATACTCTCCTTAGCCGGGCCATCCCCTCACTTTCGTGTCCAATAATGGTCCTGGAACACTTTCCTGGTTCTGCGAGAGCTCTAGGAATTGTGCCCCCAATTCCATTTGAAGCGACCCCACTTCTCTCTAACATAGGTGATTTTTCTCAAATCATTAAAAGCATTATGGTTACCATGATTTACCTACATCATTTACCATATATTATGCTTATCCTCACAATTTGTCACTGAATGTCATAGGAATGGACAAGGATGTATTTAAACACCCTTTTATAGTTTAGGGGGATATATATAACCATATATACTAGCTTACACATATTAGCCATGCCCCCATAGTGACCACCCTTAGGCGTATGAATTAGTTGTCCTATTGAACTTAGATCTTGGGATCTCCAATTAACTAAGGTAGGTTTCCTTCACATGCCTTTTTCTATGGGCTTTAGTCTCATTCCACAACTTGATCTCTCATCAACCCTCAGGTTGTTGGATCCATAAGACTATCTTTGACTTCGTCAAGTCACTACTGATAATTTTGCAATTGAGATCAGTTGTACTAACGTGTTATCGACTCGCAAGTCGTTCATGCCTTATTGTCAACTCGTAAGACTATAACTCATGATCTAAACTTTGATCTAGTTATAACGTCTTCTTTTTAGACTAAAAAAAATCTTATTTCAATATGAACACATATTCATTATGCATATGGCTGGTATGCTCAATCATCAGGCATTAATATCAACCGGTTGGCATCTGAGTCTAATCAATTAGATTGACTCCTTATCAAGTTGGCATATGAGTCTAACCATAACCTTTATTGCCAACTCTTAATTTCATATTATCAAATGCAAGTTACCCCCCACATTTAAGTGTTATTAGATTGAAACAATCCAACACAAGATAAAGGTAAAGAAATGTCATATTTTTATATGGATTGAGAGACTCCTCAAACACCATTTATACAAACCTATGGTTGTTCCTTAAATCAAACACCATTTATACAAACCTATGGTTGTTCCTTAAATGGATCTCTCCCCCACATTACTTGCACTTTGATCAAGTTTAAGTAATACTACCCACGATGACTACTAGACACCTTGATTAGATCACAAATATCTACATCTTTGTACTATTGAAGTCACCCGAGTATAGTGTTCACCTCATATTCCACTTGTGCACAAGAGGTTTTAAAGCTAAACAAGGCAACATATGCCTTAGCATGAGATGCCAACACTTTTGCGTGTATATGTTCTCCTCACTATCCATTAGACTGAAGGAAGTTATATATTTTTAATGTTTGTTAGACACCAAATTCATTCTCATGTCATCTTATAATTTGAATGTTTAAAGTTAATTTAATCTCCACAGAGCATCTAAATTAACATGTACTAGTCTAGCATGCTTTAGACTACAATACTCTAGCATGTGAACAGAAGATGCATCATTCTGATTCTTCACAGCCTTAAGAGATATACGCATTATCTCTTACCAACATCCATTCTTATTTTATACATGATCATGAGTTTTTTTTCCATATAGTCTCATATGTATGTTACATAAACATGCATTTTCCATTATTCAGTCTAAAAATATAACAATTTTGCCTTTGATCTCGAAGGCTTCACCATTAACTTATAAGTACTTGACTATAAGTTTTATCTCGAGTAACTTTGGTGAACACATTCAACACCCACAAAAGGTATAAATAGTATAAGTGTACAATCACTTTTATGTTGATATGAAATCACTTAGATTCACTCTCAACAAACCAACTTCAAAATTTAGGACACTCTCCCAAATTTTAAAGTCAAAACCTCTACATACTTCCAACAACTTGAAAGTGGTAGACATATCAACATGTCCTCCATTTCCAATCGTAAATCTTTTGGAACAAATCTTGCCTGATTCATTAAAGATTGATATTAACATATATTTCTTCCATATGTTAAATTTCACACTTGTGAATTTCCACGATAACTTCTAATGAAGTATGTCGACATGTAACATTCTTGTGTATTTCATCTCAATACACTCATCACTTTCTTTCATGATTCTCTCATGATGTGGTTAGACATTTGATGTCTCGTCTCCAACTTTTAGTCAATGCCACAACTCTTAAGTTGTTTATGTCCAATTCTTTCCATATACTATCCGTTTATAACAATGTTCTTTAACATTGTATATTTGACGTTATAGTTATTAAAAAAAATAATAATAACATTTCATATGTCACAAACCTTAATGATTTATTTCTTTGTAAATAAAAATTGCATGTGTTATCCGAAGATATTGAACACAAAACAATAAATAATATACATTCGAAACTAAATCATAAAGTGCAAAACACTTTTAAATTTTAAACAGATAAGTAGACATATCTACACATCAAATCTCATAGTGTTATTATCTTCAACACTTTTATCACAACAATATTGTCTTGCAACATGTCTTGAGAACTCTATGCACTTATAAGTATAAGTTCCTCATTTGATCGTGAAATTCTAAAGTTGGACAGTCACAAATCTGTTCAAAACAACACCAGGTCGTTAAAAAGACTACAATTAAGTAGTAAAGCTTGAACAATTAATCTTGTTCACAACAACACCAACTTGTTTTCCACCGTATAGTGTCAACAAGAACACTACTTTGGTTCAGCATATGCTACATCTAGCAAAAGTAACGAACCGTTTGAATTGTCAAAACTATGCAAAACTTGTTTTAAAATTATTTTAAAACATTTCCTTAGTTTTGCAATATATTATATTTATAATATCAATACGGGTTTATGAAACCGTATACCAAAACCCAAAATAGCAAACTTTTTATATGGTTTCAGTTTACTACACATGTACTATAACGGTTTCAAACACACATGAAAAAAAAATCATGTTATAACGCACACGTTATAAAATTGAACGTTTACATAAAACCTTTTCCAATGATATAGTTCATAAAAGAATCCATTTCTAATGAACATAATAGGAAAATAAAATGTTTACATAAAACGTTTTCTTTTTCAAATAAAACATTTCTAACAAACAAGTAAGAACTTAAATGATCATAACGCTCACGTTAGAGTCATTTTTTTTTACATGAAATATTTCCAAATGTTTCGTTTTATAAAATAAATCGTAGCTAAACTCGTATCAGTGATAAAAATTTTCTAACACACATGTTAGAAAACTAAAACGAGTTCTAACTCGCACATTTAGAAGTAGTAAAACTTCAATACGAAATATCTTAAACACATGTGTGGTTCAAAAGTTAAACCATTTCTAACACACCTGTTAGAAAATAACTATTACCATCCCATTTTAAAAACCGATGGTTTTCATAAACCGTTTCTAACACACATGTTAGAAGACAAATGATTACAAAAATCATTCTTGAAGTTGAAGGTTCTATAGACCATTTCAAACATACTAGATAGCAATAAACGATTACAAAAATCGTTATAAACTTATCAATTAATCAGTTCTAACACACTCGTTAGAATTAAACGATTACACAATCGTTACGAACTTGACAATTTATATACCATAAACAAATTCTAACACCATCAATAGAAGTAAATGATTACAAAAATCATTATCATGCTTATTGATTTATATTAAAAAAAATATATTTTCCAACACACTTGTTAGACATTATCGATTACAAAAATCGTTATAACACTTATCGGTTTGCATAAAACAAACCGGTTCTAACATGCTCGTTAGAAATAAATGATTACAAAAATCATTATAAGCTTTTTAGTTTATCAAAATAAACTATTTCCAACACCCATTATAAGAAACGAGACGCTTAGACAAACTTCTCAAATCAATATATTTTTTCTAATATAATCATTTCGAACACAAATGTTAGTAAATGAAACGTTTACAAAAAACGTATTGTTTATAAAATAAACCAAGTCCTACGCGAACGTTGTGGAATTTAACGTTTACAAAAAAACGTATGGTTTACACCAATAAACCCGGTATAACACACATGTTATAAAAAATCACGATTAAGATCGTTTAAAACCAAATGGTTGAATCAAAACCAATTGTTTTGTATCACGGTGTAGGATTTAACAATATACCACAATATCTATAAATCCAAACCCAACAAGTTGTACTACATACATATTTCCCAAAAAAAAATATTCACAAGATTATACAAAAATCTCTAAAATATTTTTTATTTAAACCATTTCGTGAACCCAAGATCCTTATGAATAAGGTTTTAAGATTGTAGCAACAATCTTACGAAATTCTGTTTTAAGATTGTAGGACATGGGTCACAATTTTATTAAAATAATATTAATAAAATAATAAAGATACTCTCTTTATACAATTTTGGGAAATCGTAGTACACACACCGTATACAAATTCAAATGAAAAAAAAAATATCAAATACAACATAAAATGAGTCAAACCGAAGTTTTCATCAAGAGCTTCAACCGCGTCTTCTTATGTGATTTATGCTTCGTCTTTAACAAGGACTTGAACCGTGTCCTTTTGTATGATCCTTCTTGGCTGCAAGAATGAACAAACTAATGTTGACGGTTGTGGCTGAGGCACGTGTTCAACACGCTTCCCTTAAAACAGATTTCACGCCTCTACTAAAGATAACGCGTCTGTCTCCCAGGGTACAACAGCCGAAGCAGTCTGTACTGCCGGAGAAGGCTACGCGCCCGAGGTTACACCAGGTAAATTATAGTGTTAGAACTTATAGAATTTGGTAGAAAGTACTCATCTCCATGTACTTAACACATGAGTGAAGTCTTTATTCTTCTCAATAACCCTTTTTCCTCTAGTATCAAATAAGGCACATAGCCTACAATTATAAAGAGTTGAGGATGAGTGAAGAGTCTTTCTCTTAATTAGAGACATAATACTCTAATAAAAGTTAATTAAGTGAAATAAAAAAAAAAAAAAAAAACTCAACTCAAGAGTTTTTCTTCAATCCACATTATGAATACATTAATTAATAAATTTTATTAATTAAATATCCATTCATATTATTAAAATTCCAACAATAGGTGTTGTGGCGAGCCATATCTCAACGCTAGTGAATCCATGTAGCAACAATATCCATTTAACATATTTAAGCGTTTCTTTAATCTATGTTTTGGAAGCTATCACTTTTTGAGATAATGTGTGGTCTGTGTTGTCAAATGTGGATGAATAGGAATTGTGTTTATTTGAAATGATGGTTTATGCGCGCATCACATGGAGTCCCTTGACCTCCTGCAGGTGGTTATTTCGAAAGAGAAATCACTAATACCAATTCACGAAGAACTTTGATTGATAATGCTTAATATGTTCTAGACCCCATACCATTATAAAAAAAAAAAAAAAAAAAAAAAAAAAAATGTTTTTGGTTCATTTTGTTGGTTTTGTAAGTATTGTACTGAAATTAGTGATTATGCTTCATTTGATCATTTTCAATTTTGACTTGAAGAAGGTAGGAAATGGGTTGTGATTAGAATCATGACTGAATCAACAATTCCTAAACCTTAATACTATTGGGAAAGACAAGCTCGCAGTCGCAGCTTTCAAATTTGTGGGTTATTTTAGTGGTAATTGGGATTGACTTGTTGACCAAGATGAATTATAATACACATCAAGCAAGTTATAAGGTGCGGGAGTGCACACTTGTTTGAGTCATTACGATTCGGAGGTTCATGGATGCGAAAATGAGTTATGTTGATGTCTAACAAATTCCAATTTCTTAAATATGTGAACCAAACACTCTCCAGAAAAGCATGGAACGCTAAACCAGTCACAAATTCTTCTTATTTCCAAGCACACCAACTTATTACCAATCTGTTTCCAAGATATTAAAACTCAAGTGCAGAATTTCAGGTGAAAACAAACATAACCCAACCAGAATAAAAATGACAAATCCTAAATTATTCCACTAGCAAAACAACAATCTCATCAAAACTGGGATTTAAACCAATCCAGTTACCAAACACTACAAATCTAGGAAAACAAACTCCTCAATGGCTGGGATCTCCCCAATCCGCTTTAGGGTCGACTTGCTCGGGTGTTCATCCACACCAATTGCCATAACTGCTTGCTTTCGTGGTGCGATCCTTCCAACGCTCATGAAACTCACATTCACGTTCTCTTCACCAAGTATGCTACCAACGATACCAATCATTCCCGGCTGGTCAACCTGCCTGCACAGAATAATATTGCCTTCTAGACTCACATCCACCTCAAAAGCACCTACTTTGGTCAAATGTGGAATTCCGTCTTTGACCTTGCCTTCAACAGTCACCTCCCCAGACTCGGATATTGCACTTGCGAACCTAGACTCAACATTTGCGATCTGGACCTGGATTGACTCGAGTGGGCTTTCGGGTGACCCGTCTAAGATCACCCGTTCTTCACTGATGCGGACTCCTCGTTGTTTGGCTGTGAAATCTGCATTGACCAAGTTGACAAAAACACTAGAAATGGGCTCGATTAGACCTTTAGTCACCATGGCTCGGAGTAGTCTAGTGTCTAGATCATCGGGTGCTCTGGCTGAAGCATAAGTGACCTTAACCGATTTCACCCCACTTCCACCAGCAACAAGTTGAACAGCCAACCGCCCGAGTTTTTCAGCAAGTGTTACGTATGGCTTCAGCTCAGTAAGCACCTCAGCAGGAACCATGGGAGCATTGACTGCAGTAGCAGCAAGTTCACCTTGCAGGGCTCCAACCACAGCTTCGGCAATTTCAATGGCAACTCCTTCCTGCAAAAATTCAGAAACTTACACGCTTATAACTATAAAAATATTAAATTTAAACAAACTTCAAATTGTTCTCAAATTACTAACAAACCTGAGCTTCCATGGTACTAGCACCAAGATGAGGAGTAACCGTTACATTTTCATGTTGTATCAGCTTGCTATCCTTCGGTGGTGGCTCTACAGTGAAAACATCAAGTGCAGCCTGGGCTACAATGCCTGCATCAAGGGCTCTGACCAACGCGTCTTCATCGATCACTCCACCACGAGCAACATTCACTATTCTAACTCCTTTTTTCATCTTTGCAAAGTTCTCATCGTTCAAGATTTTCGATGTGGCAGGAGTTAGGGGCATGTGAAGTGATAGGAAGTCGGCTGTTGAGATGGCTTCATCAAAACTGACCAAGTCAACTCCAATAGCATGAGCACGGTCAGCCGGTGCATACGGGTCATGTGCAATAACATGCATACCGAGCCCCTTAGCCCGCCTGGCTACTTCCGTTCCAACCTTTCCAAAACCCATCACAGCAAGAGTCTTGCCAACAAGCGACACACCCACATATTTGTTCCTCAGCCATTTCCCTGAATCAAGCACAACACATCAGTATAAAGCATATTAGATCAAAACAAACACGCCCATCTCTTTCTTTTTCAATTCTCATCTCCATTACAAAAATCCATTCCAATTTTCAATATATTATAGACCCTAACATCATGTTAATGGAACCCTAAAGTTCGAACTACAGACCGAAAGGAAATGCCCTATGGGTAGAGTGACTAGTTATCTGGTTCTTAGATGATGAAACTCTAAACAAACAACAATCAACAACCTTTTTAAACAAGAAAGTGGCAAACTTTTGATCGAAAATCGTGAATTTAGCACATCTATAATGAAAACAAATATACCATCCTAAGTTGATAATCCAAGACTAGTTTACAAAAAAACATAAGTCTTTCAACATGTTAAAACAGAACTAAACAAGGGTTCAAAGCCAAATCCAATCTTTTTACAATTGCTGATTAATTAGACGATTAAACCTTCTATTTAACATTTCGTCGAACAACTGTGGTGCACACCGCACAACTATCCGAAAAAAAATACCAAACACTTATAAATTTAGGGGCTGTTGCGTAGCCTGTTAATTCCGTTAAGAGGCTACCTCTAAATCGGTTAGGTACAATGTATTTGGCTCACTTGAAACACACCTCTTAATGGTTATGGACACTCTAACCGATTCAAAACCTACCTCTTAATCAGTCAGGCCTCTTAACATTAAACTAAACAAACGTTTAAACCTAGATCCAATTAAAAAACCAGCAAAAACGACACGCAGCACAACTGTTCGACGAAATGCCAAACAGATCATAAACAACAACTACTCATCAAATCAAAGCAGTAACCAATTTCCAAACAAAGACACAAACCAGATTTAACAGACGCATCAGCCTGTGCAACATTCCTAGCCATAGCAGTCAAAAGAGCAATCCCATGTTCAGCAGCAGCAACAGTATTAGCCGTAGGCGCATTAACAACAAGACACCCATGTTCAGTAGCCGCACCCAGATCCACATTATCTATCCCAACACCAGCCCTTCCAACAACCTTTAACCTCCCTCCTGACGACTCAAACACCTCCCGGCTCACTTTAGTCCCACTCCGTACAATCAACGCGTCACATAGCGAGATCTTTGTACAGAGCTCTTCAGGAGATAGGTTGTATGAACAGTCAACGTTTGCAAAGTTTTTTAATAGATCTAGACCTGCTTGGCCTAGCTTTTCTGCTACTAGGACTGTGGGTTTTGATTCTAGTGATGAGAGAACGACGAATACTGGTCGCGTATGGCGGCTGTGGTGGCGGAGATTGATGGAGACAGGGAGGCGGTATTTAAGGGAGGAGAGAGAGTTTGGGTTGAGTGATGATCGGGATGAAAAGAGGGTTGATGAAGGTGAAGCAGAAGCCGCCATTGTTATGGTCTTGTTTTTTTGCTATTGTGTTTTGTGTCTTTTTGCTAATGTACGCCGTTAGAATGGGGGTGGAGTAGTGGGATTTATAGCTGGGTGTGCGCGTGGGGGAGCGTGGGGGAGAAAGGGTTTAAGTGTGCGGTAGGTGAGTGTGGGTTCACGCGCCTGTGACAGAGATATAAAAATTAGATAGTATTATGCTTGGATCTAATTTTGGGTCCCAGGGTTGGTGAAGATATTCATTACTTGATACTAAGCCCCCTTTTGGTTTGGTTCTACCACAAAACCTCTTTTTATTTTCATCTTGCCATAAAATCCCCTTGGAATTCTGTTATTGGTATTTAGATGAAGATATATAGCGAGGTTCCATGGTCCGTGTCAGTGGCGGATTCAGGAAATGTTTTCATAGGGTGTAGAATCTCTAAGCTCATGGGTCGTTTATCCATCAAGTGACCCTGTCAGGTCGGGTCAGTTCGTATACCAAAAATAATAACACCAAAATTATATAAACAACAAAAAGAAGCCAAAAGTAATTTAAACGTCGTTACATATGCATAACAAAATTCTAGAATTTAAAATTGTTCTCTTCGGGTCTTCCTTTTTGGAATCTATCTATAACATCTTCTATCTCCACGTTTCTAAGCAAGTCATTTTCAATAAAAAGCAATATAACTATCGTTTAAATTCTCACACCAATCCTATTACGCAAACTGTTCTTCACAAACTTCATTGCCGAAAAGCTAAATTCAACGGTTGCAGTTGCGACGGGTAATGTGAGAGGTAGCTTCAATAAATTGACACACAAATATAAAGTTAAGGTGCTTCTTTGTTTTAACCATTAATTGTACAAGACTTGATACATCATTCAATTTGGTAAATCGTGTATCGGCTTTTACATTATCAATGTAGCTCTCAAGTTCAACTGGAATTCTTCTTTTATCTTCATCATCAAAATCACGTGGATACATCTCGGCTAATCGTAGTAGTTTTGAAACATCAAACGCACCAAATTTAGAAAAGAATAACACAATCCATTCCCAATCATCCAAAATATCATCATTTATGTTTTGAGTTTTCGCATATTTAAGCAAACAGCTGTATGAAGACATGAAGAATGTGAAAATAGGGGCGCAACCCACTTATGATTTTACTTTAATTAACAACCACAACAGCATTGATTTTTTATATATATTATCTTATTAAGGAGGAGTGATGGCTAACATAGTCATTTTCATTTTCATACAAGTTAAGAAGCAATATGTACAACATATTTAAGCAACAAATTTAAGGGTATTATAGGTATATTGGTGACAATTAAGACACTTAATGGGGTAATATAGACATTTTACACACCTTATTCTTTAGAAGATGAATTTTTTTCCCCATCTTGCCCTCCTCCCCTTTCAACTTCTCCTTAATTTAATTCACAATTCATTACACCATACCAACCTAGGCTTTATTTATAATGGTGAAACATCAACATCCATTACCATTCTCATCCATTACCGTCATTACCATCAACCAAAAGTTGTTATGTGTTTTTTGCGTAATCATTTGAATCATTTGTTTTCATTGGCCTCCACTTTATTGTTTGGTAACAACATGCCAATTTCAGTATTCTTTTATAAAGATTTGATTTCAATTTAGAAATGAAGGGTTATTACGATGGTTGAAGACATGAATTGAAGACCAGAGCAATGGTTTTGTGTAGCCGCTGGTATATGGATACAAAATGAAGGGTTATTACGATGGTTGAAGACATGAATTGAAGACCAGAGCAATTGAAGACTAAGTATCATATTTATTAACTATTTATTTTGTGTTTCAATTTTGTACTAGCCAGCAAGATAAGAATTTTTTTTTTCTTATTGTAATGCAAAGCACTACGAGTGATCAGTACCATATAGATACAAAATGCCATCAAACATGTACATACGATTTAGAAACTCGTACTATTATTATGATAAATCATTGTTTTGGACATTTTATTTGCAATGACCTATTGATATTAGCTTCTTTATTTCAATCACAGCAAATAAGATATGCCAAAGTCTTATTTCTATGTTATTACGGCCTATTGTAACCGTCATGATTTTATTTTGCTCTGTAAAAAGTGAATGTGAGTTTTAAATTGGCTTTTGCATTTTAATGCTACAATGATTGAGTGTTTGGCTTAAAAGTGATTAAGATTATGATTTTTTAATCTGAATTTTGGAATTTGCTATTTTGTTGATCGATCTATAGGAAGAATAAGAAGCCGGCATATAACAGGATGAGAAGTGCAATTAAGAATACAATTTGATTTTTTTGTTTTAATTAATCCATCTATACGTTAATTATTTGTTTATGGTTTGAAGGTGAGGAGGTTCAATGGTGAATTAATGACAAGCCTTTTCATCTTTCATGGAAGATGCTCAGTGAAACTAAAAGTAGTGTTCGCTCACACAAGACGCCGACCCTACGACGTATAGGCACTGAGAAAAGTATGCCATTTCATTCTATCTTAAAATATGTACACACCCATTCGTGTTGGTTATAAGCATTTAGAGGCCACTCTTGACCCTTTAGAACATGTACTATTTTAGTATATTAGTGACATAAACCTGTTAATTAATTGGTTCGATTGATAATAAAGTTATGAAACAGGGATGATGTGTTTTTTATAACATTTGTTGAGTAGTTATAGCTAGACTCAATTTTTAATCATTTATATGCCATTTAACTTTGTGGTTTGATAGGGAGACCCAAACCTTGGCAGAAGGGATTAACATGGGTACTGTTACATATCAAAGTTGATAACACATAAACCTATTATTAATTAAGTAATTAATCGATTTTGTTAAAAGTAATCCATATGAAACAAGGGTTTTAATGAAATTATGTTTTTGATAACATTTTGTGAGTAATGATAGTAATGAAGTCATAAAAAAATTGCGATGACATGCAGGGGCGGACATAATTAAAGAGGAGGGGCTGCGGACGTTGTGGCTCAACTTTGCGCACGTAGTGAAAAATTAGTGGAAAATTTGTTTTTTTTTACGAAATTTGGAAAACGTTGCTACTAAAATGAAAAAAAAAACGTTACTACTGATTTTGTGGCCTAGATCCGCCACTGATGACATGATATTATCATTTGATGTAGGTTCGTGATGAAGGCAAATTTATTTGGTTAACGCTTTTCGATCATGCACATCATAATTTAGGCAATGCCTATTGATCACTAAAGTACCAATATTTGATTTAAGTCAATGTACTTGTTTATAGAAATATATTTACTATGTATTTATCATATTATCATAGCATGCATCTATCCATCCTTAGTAATTAGTCAAGTGACTTAATTTACTCAGGCTACCGGTTATATGTTATATTGTTTCTTACGAATCTTCAAAGATTATATTTTATGTTTGATGGTAATATAGAATAGATATACATAAATTAATTTATATTGAATGGAGGCCGAGTGAGTTTGGTAACATTATCCCACTGTCCTCTTACATGCGTTTGGACACCCGCTGCAACACGCGGGCTTTACAACAAGTGTCTAACAATATATATATAGATAATATGAAGTATTTAAAAATTTAATATAATAAAATTTTATGGTCCGGTCTGGTCCGGTTTAGTGTGGTTGGTTTTCAGTATAAACCATAAATCAAACCGTTCGTTACGGTATAAAATTATTGAACCAACTGACTGAAACTTGAGTAAAAAAACCAACCGTGAAACCAAACCAATGACCGTTTTGGACAATTTCACAGTTTGAAACCAAAGCATGAATACCTCTATTCACGTGTATATTGCTAGTCGGTGGAGCTAAAAAATACTTTTGAGGAGGCTGAGACTAACAATACCTTTAAAATGAAGCTGAACTCAATACGTATTGCTACTTATATGGATAAAAACAGGGTCAGGGCACTCTCGGGCCAACACTAACCTCCACCCTATTGCTAGTTGTATGGATTATAGTACTAGGGGTATTTGCTTCTACTTAGGCATGCGTAATACATCATAGTTATATGGTACATCTGTGTTAGTTTTGCCACTTATACTAATTATAATGAGAAGAAAAAGTTTTTTAACGAATGAAACCTACGAACTTCATATATAGTTATGCAAAAGGGAAGAGATAACGTACATATTAACCTTAACGTGAGAAACGTATGAAGCATTCTCAGCCCTTAGATTATAGGCGGTGGCATGATGGTAATTAACAACCCTAATCATGGTCAGCGGTATCTAACCGGGGGTAAATTAGGAAAAAACGCTTACAATTTTTTTTTATTTCAACAGAGAGTTAACCGAAACTTAATTAACAGGATTACAAATCGATTAAACATTTTGAGATATTACACAATCGAAGAAACAAAAAAATCGATTAAACGTTATAACAGAGTTTGAATAAAAAAATAAAAAAACAGAGGATTGTATACGTAGACGATTAAATGATATGATAAACGTATGATAATGAATAAACGCTCGTTATATTTCTAAAATACTTTCGATTGTATTTCAAGAAGAATGATTAAACATAAAAAAATTAGGTTAAACGTAAGTTGCAGATGAAAAATAAGAAGTTGGGATAACAGAATGTCTTAAATGCACGCATACATAATTTCAGACGCATACTATGTGTTTAAAATTGTTTTGTTGAATAAAACAAACGCACCTTTATTGTTTCAAGCGCACATATTAAGGTTTTGGACGCACGTTATGAAGAATTGAGTGTGTTTATATACATAGGTATTTACAACGTGCGTTTTAATTCTACATCAAGTGCGTCTAAACATTTACAAGGTGCGCCCAAAACACTCTGTTATCACCAACTTCTTCTTTTTCTTCTGCAACTTCTTTTTAACCTATTTTTTATGTTTAATTCGATCACCGAAGCAAGGCCTGCTACTTTCAACATCATTGTTTCATAAACAAAACAAGAACCTCATTTAAGCATTAATGTTAATGGGTTGCATATGCCAAACCCATTTGTAATCGGGTCGGATCCTTGAATCGCCTTGTTTATTCAATTGTGCTCTTGTTTCTGCTTTCTCGATCAGATCCACGGTTTCATTGAGGTTTTAAATTGTGATTTGGATTTGTGGTATATGATACAGTAGTTGACTGGATGAGTTTTTCTTTCGAGAAAGTATAGGATCTGAGTTAGTTAGAGTTAACCATGTGTGTCAATTTGTGATGGCTTTCTACACTTCTCACGTTAAGGATACTTTCTATCATTTACTTACTCTATGCAAAATATGCATTGTTAGGGGGGCGGGGCACTACCAGTAATATTTTTTTCACTTCACTGATTTCAACTAATCATGCATTACCAAATCACTTCACTGATTCACTTACCTGAAACACCCAACCCATACAAAAAAAAAAAAAAAAAAAAAAAAAAAAAAAAACCTCACACACAAAACACTACTCACGGTCCATTAACTAGAAGTCTAGAACCCGTAAAACCTACCAGCAAACCACTATCCGTATCACCCGGGATAGTGTTACTGTACTGATAGAGCATATTAGCGTCGTTAGCTGGCAGTGCCCCCCCTCCCCCTGTATACAAGTAAATATAGCGGGTCTCCAATGATACTAATGACAACGAAAAATTTATAATGTATAAAACCTACGAGCATGTTTGGCTCTCCTTATTTCCACCTCCTTATAACTTATAACTTTTTCAAAAAGTTAATAAGTTACAAAAAGTGTTTGGCAAAAGGAAAAAGGACTTTTTGTTTTAACTTTTTGTAAGCCTATGATAAGTTGTTTTGGAAAAGTAAGGGAGGAGTGACTTTTTGAACCTCCTTATAACTTATTGATGGTTATTTACCTACATGCCCTTATTATATCCTTACACCTTCCCTCCTTATACCTTTTTTGGTCATTTTACCTAAATAAGTTAAACCAAACACTTTTTTACAAACTAACTTATCAACTTATTGTTTTTCCCCACCACATAAGCTAATCCAAACACTTTTTTAAAAACTCCTTTTTAAAAAGTCATAAGTTAATAAGTCCTTTTAACAAAAAGTCCTTTTTGCCTCAACTACGTATAGGAACTTAGGAAGTGTTGTTGGATGTTTCCATTGACACCTTTCAGTTTTTAAAAGTTTCATTTTTTTAACTCCATGCTTTTGTAATTTTACATTTTTGACCATATTTTTATAATTTACATTTTTGGCGCATAAACTTTTTTTTTACCCTCTACTTTTGTTATTTACATTTTCGTCCTATTCTTTTGAAATTTACATTTTTTATCAAATCGCTTTATAACCCCTAAAGTTATAAACTTTGCACTTTTACTCCTTCCACTTTCGTCTTCTCGAATTTTAAACTTTATGTTTTTACCCATTTAACTATTATGACATTTTTACCTCCACCACCCCTCAAATTTCAACTTTGCATTTTTACTCATTGCACTATTATTCCATTATTAAACCTCAACGACTTTGAAAATTTCATATGTTTAACACATCATATTACACTTGGACTAATCCGTTCAATATTTGCAACATACCTACGCCGCAAAACACGCGTGTCTAATTGCTATTTGTATATAATAGCACATAGTTATATGTGTAGTGGCCAATCAAATTACATACAGATTATCAACCTTTAAAACATATAATCTGTTTTTAAAATATATAACAATATTATTCTCGAATAATAAACAAATGTTCGATTTTGATGTGTAATTTTCAAGGTTATGGTAACCAGAGGCAAAGGATAGTTGGGGCGGGGAATGCCCTGACCCTCGCCATTTTTTTCTATATTGTGTAAATTTACGCGTTTTCATCCGAAATTTTTATATGTATTGAGTTCGACCCCCAATGTTTAAGGCTCCTTTGACTTTTGCCCCCCATCTTCGAAATTTTTCTATGATCCGCTTGCCCTGAAATTACCTGAACCAATAGCGAAATCCTAATTCATTGAGCCTTTCGATACAATCAAATAGAAAGCCCCAGAGAACCAAAATTTCAAGCTCTGCCACAAACAATAATATATATTAAGAACACTTGCGTTTGAAAGTGATAACACACAAAAACAATCAACAATTGCGACTCATAGTTTCTTGAACTTTCTGAATAGCTAATATGTTTTCTAGTATGAACTTGTCATCACCCTATTTTAGCTATTTATTTTCCTTACATGCTCCTATACTTAGGCTATACATTGTGGAATGGAGCGCTCAGGCGTCACACCAGTAGAGGGTTTTATTTCCTCTTTTAATAATTATCAAGAAATAGAATAAAGTTCCCTCAATGATTACCCAATCATTTTTTATTTTGTTTTTTATATTTAAATTCAACCAAATAAAGTAAACTTAAACAAATAAAATTACATAATACTAAAATAAAAATACATAACATTAAAAATAAACATTGGCGTAGCTTTAAGTTCCTAAAGTTTTAACTTGGTAAACGGTCTTCCATTACCGTGTTCTTATTCGGCACAAGATTATTCACCAACATTATCATTTTCATCATCTCCCAATTTGTCTATCCGTCTATTGTAGATTCAGTGAAATATTTCAAGCACTACTGATATACTCTCTCACTTCGACGATATTTCATCGCATGTATGCGCAGTTGCATAACCCATTTCCCCATTAATTTTTTCCTTCTGAATCCCAAAATTCAGTACCAAATCCATGCGTTGTAAAAACGTTTGACTTCCTAACGTGTAGAACCGAAACGATCAACACGAACTCCTCGTCTTTGGTCCAAACGAAAATGCGTGGAGGCATTTTTTTAGTGGAGGGTTGTGGTTTAAAAGAGAAGAAGAAGTGGAGAGTTGTGTGGTAAAAAAAATGAGGGATAAACGGTTTATATAAAGTTAAAAAAAAAATAGGTTAAATGTTTTTTTAAATAGTTACCGTTTGAAAATGGTATAAAACGTTAATGGTCCCAACCAAACACCCGTTTTCCTTTGTTATTACGTTCACGAAGCATCAATAGTGCCCCCAACAGCGCAGGGAAAATAAGGGCGCTATTTTACAAAAAAAAAGCTAAGGTGAAGAAGGCCCATCCTTGCACCGTGTAGCCTTAAGAAGATAAAAAAGCTGGGAATTTTTTTTTAGCGAAACTTGATGTTAGACCTCAAACTCAAACTTGTTAGAAAGAGAAAAAACTAACTCAAATATACAACTTGGGGAAAGTTAATTTGAGAACACCTATATTTCGTGCGAACCGTGAGAACGGCATCTAAAACCATTCAAATTCAAAATTTCTTTTTACACTTATCTTTCTTACTAAAATACAATCTCAAAAACACAATTTACGCGTAAAAATTCCAACGTATATGGAAATAAATTGTTTTTACACATGTGTAAATTTACTGTTTATATATGTGTAAACTGTTTCATTTACACATGTGTAAAAAGTTAATTTGGAAGTGTTTTTGCAAGAAAAGATGAATTATTTGGAAAGAAAATTCATTTATTAATGTTGTATTTTGATTATAATGAGGTTTGTATTAAAAAAAAATTGATTTTGATTGATTTTTTTACCTGTTCTCGTGGTTCTCACGATATTTAGTGTTCTCAAGATAACCCTCCCCTATACAACTTAAACCTTAAAAGTAAGAATAGATAAAATGATAGGGGCTTTTTATGTGATTAACTCTGATTTTAACTTTATTGGCTTTTATTAATTTTTGTTAACTTCTTTTGTTGGTGGGGTGAGTGAAAGGTGATCGACCCTCGTATTCATGGTAGGTGGCGGCATTCTTGATTGCTGTATTTGACTTCTCTTTCGTATTTCCCGTTGGCTTCTATAGATTTGTTTTTGTTTTTTTTTCCTAACAGCCGCTTTCCATTAGAAGAAGCCAAATACGCATGCTAACACATAGCTAGCAAGGGTTGGTTTCAATAGATGCTTACTAATACTTCTCATAGGATTTGAAAATTTTATAAAGAAAAAGAAAATAAATGACTTTATTAATAAAAACAAAATATAACATTGTCGTTTAAGTAACATACGCTAATCATGTAAGCGCGACATAAATGGTATGTTACAAAAGTTACGGTGTCCACCGATTATGTTATTGGCTTTTTTAACTTCTATAATTCAGGTTTGGAGTCGAGAACCGGACCAAATGCGGTTTGGTTTCATTTAAAAGTTAATTCTTCTCATATTTCTCGCTTAATAAAAGTAAAAGAAACACCTTCTGTTATTTATTGGGGCTAATCTAAATTAAGAGTTTTTGAATAACTATGATATCTTAATACATTGATCATTGATGTTAAAGTGGAATTTAATGTTTGTGCATTAAAGAGAGGAGAGAGAAAATATTAATTATTAAAAAAGAAAGTTAATGAGTGAACATGGATTGAAAAGAGAGTATATACATGATTGGGAATGATATAAAAAAAAGAAAGTGAATTAACGGTGGTTTTTAGACTGTAGTTCGATTAAAGAATAAGCCAATTTGACATTTTGACCAATGAACTATCTCCAACTATTAGACTATTTTGTGTGCCCCTTTTCCCCCAACTCTCACATTAGCGTCATGTCATTTCCTTCATTTTCTCCTTCAAACTTTGGAAATAGTTTCCCTCAACTCCCTCATTTCCCCTTCTTTTTTTTTATTCTTTTTTTTTTCCTTTTTATTTAATTATATAATTTATATTTCATAATTATTTTTTATTAAAATAAAATAAAAAACGTAAAAAAAAAAAAAAAACCGTCAAAATTTATAAAAAACAAAATTTCATAAAATTAAAAAAAAAATACAAACTAAAGTTCATTAAAAAAAATCTAAAAAAACTACTCGTCATTGTTGTCAACACGAAAATTATTCCAAATGTGATCAACGAGATCCGAAACAAGGTTTCCATTCATAGTAGTATCGCGTAACGCCCACGTGTTTGATTCTTGTTGTCCCTCGTCAACTGGCTCGAGCACTTCTTCAACCTCATTCGGATCGTAAACGCATATCGCACGACCTTCGTCTTCAATTATCATGTTATGAAGTATCAAACACGCGTACATAATGTATCTCAATCTTTGTGGATGGAATGCACGTGCTGGTCGTTCTATTATATGCCACCTCGCCTTGATCACACCATATAATCGTTCGACGTCTTTCCTTGCTGCTTCTTGGCACTTCACAAACTTTTTCCTTTTGTCATCTGAAGAATTCAATATTGTCTTCACAATAAACGCCCAGCTTGGGTATATGCCGTCACATAAATAATACCCATGCTTATATTTTACGCCATTGAGCCAAAAAGAATCATCAGGACCGGTGCCTCTAATCATGGGGTCAAAAATATGAGATCTTGCAAGAACATTTAAGTCGTTACACGAACCTGCAACGCCAAAAAAAGCATGCCAAATCCAAAGATCTTGTGAGCAAGCGGTTTCAAGAATAAGTGATGGTTCTCCTACGTCACCCCGAGTAAATTGACCTTTCCATGCGGTGGGGCAATTACGCCATGGCCAATGCGTACAATCAAGACTTCCTAGCATGCCAGGAAAGCCGTGTTTCTCTGCATGGTGCGCGTAGAGCTTTTCGATGTCGCTTTTTCATGGCGTACGCATATAAACCTTGCTATATAACTTCACGACATCTTCGCAAAACTGGTACAAACATTCCCGACTCATTCTATCAGACATCCTTAAAATACTCATCCCTTGAATCACTTGCAGTGCCGTATGCTAATTGACGAATTGCAGACGTACATTTTTGTAGGGTCGTAAAACCCCGTTTCCCTCTACCATCGTATCATAGTGTAAAAAATTCATCGTAATTAGCTAAATCATCGGCAATTCGTTCGAACAATCTTCTACTCATTCGGAAACGACACTTAAACTGTTCGTTAGTGTAAACACAGTTTTCATCAAAATAGTCGGCCACCAAACGTTCATGTGCACCTTTAAAAAATATAAAAGTTAGATTTATAAATTTCTTTTCAAACATGTTATAAAAAATATAAAACATATTAAAAAAAATAAAACATTTTAACAAAAAAAATAAAACATACCCTCACGATCTCTATCAAGCGCCGCGCTCCGTGTCTATGGTACCGAAGACGCTTCACTATCGCTTTCGTCTTCCACCTCGGCTAGAATTTTTGCCGTTTCCATCATCGCACCAACGTAAAAGTTTATCACGTTTTGTTCCTCCTCTTCCGACGAACTCATGGTAACAAATTGGATTTTTAAATTTGGTGGATGAAAATATGGTTGTGTGTAAAAAATATGGTTGTGTTTAAAAAATAATGTGTAAAAATGTAGGGGATGGAAGAATATATTATATAGGTAAATGGTTGATTTTTTTTTATTCAAACGGCTATATTGTCAGATGGGCCCCACTCCAACGTTCAAAAAAATCCAGCCAATGGCTGGCCTCGGTACCAACGGGCAAATAACCCCGTTTTCCCCGAAAAAAAATCAGGGGGGGGGGGGGGAGGGGGCGGTGTTCAAGAACGGGGCCGAAGCCACATGTACACCCCGATCCTTCTCCCTGCATGCACACCAAATAGTCTTACCACCAGGATGTCCTAGTAGCAAAACATAACCTCATACATGCTCGTGATGGTAAACACTGTTTTGGTCAGTGGGTGTGGAGACACATAAAATGGAATGTCTCGTTGCTACATAAGATGCCACCTAGGATAGCTGGGTTGTTCTATTTTTTGGGACAAGCTAAGGGTGTGGAGACAACCCTCCCCGTTTTTCTTATTAATTAATTATTAAATTTTTGATTGGCAAAAAATTAAATGCATGCTTATGATTGAATGTCCCTGGCGTCCGAGACGGGAGAGGCGGAGACACAATAGAGGACAGGAGACATGGGAGACACCAAAAAGTACTAGGGCGGGGGTGGGGGCGTCCCCATACCCACCAGCCGTAGTCGCACAACCCATCATCAATAGTTCCGAAGGAAATCCTTTGTCTGAAAGATTTTATTCGTTCACTTATAAAAAACATTTTATTACGGGTTAGTTATAGTAGTGGTGCACAAAATACCCGAACCTGTACCCAACCCTACCCGTAGGGTATGGTCAGGGTATACCCAACTCACCTAAAACCCAAACCTGGGTTTTTTTCAAC
This sequence comes from Ambrosia trifida, assembly GCA_028751855.1. Classification (NCBI taxonomy): domain Eukaryota; kingdom Viridiplantae; phylum Streptophyta; class Magnoliopsida; order Asterales; family Asteraceae; genus Ambrosia; species Ambrosia trifida. The sequence continues at coordinate 65,282,691 of CM054123.1, forward strand.
CCGGTTTAAACCCGAAACCGGTTATTATAATACCCATACCCGGTTCGTACCTGGTTCTTTAGAATACCCGGTTGACTTTCAATTCTTCATTCTGTTGAGCTAATCGAGCCTCAGAGGTTAGTAACTTCACACGTAATTGATAATAATTTGGTTTAACATCACTATTTTCAACATTTGTCACAAACGACCTATAGTCTGAATTGAGACCATTCAAGATTTGTAAAACAAGCATCTGTTCGGATATATGATCACCAACAGCTTGTAAAGAATATGATAAATCTTTCGCTAAATCACACAACTCTCGAACTGATTTATTATTTTGTTTTAACATACGGAACTTTGTTTTGTATAGGTTTTGATTGGCAAAATTTTATTGATGAAAACTCTCTTCAGTTCTCAACCATAGCTCATTAGATGTGGTAGTGCCTCTAACAACATGTAGATGTGATGAAGATAAACTGGTTGTGATCAACGTAGAGACATATGCATCAGATTTTGTAATGACCCTGGCTGTCGGAGCCAGGTCGTCAGGTCGGATTATCGGAGCTACGCAGCGGATTCGGATCATAACAGTCTTTTACTCTTCCAGGATCCACGTCATCATATCTGTTGGGTTACCTGAACACATGCCAAAAATAGTTTCTGTCAACAAAAAGTTGGTGAGGTCGTGTATTTTATAAAGTGAATGGCCAGTTCGTTTATTGATAATTCTTTTATAAAACATTCTTTTATAAACATTCTTTTATAAACATGTTTTACAGTTTTAATTCTGAAGGGGAAAATATATTCTATTATACCAACTCTATCATATATCCATTCTATTATAAATCAATTCTATCATATCGATTATATTTCGTGTCATTCCTATCGATGGTACCATTCTGATTGTGATAAAATACCTGTTCCTGTCCTCTACTTGGACAAGAATGGTTTTGGTCCTCTACTTGGACATTCCTACCTTCTACTTGGGTAAGACTGGTTCATGTCCTCTAGTTGGACAAGAAAGGAAATGGCGGATACCGGCCAGTACTGTCCTCGTCGTTTATATGTCCCCTTTTCTATTATATTTCTTCTATTGATAATCTTTTATTTATGTAAAGCATTATTATGTTTTCTTATAAATGACATGTATTCCCCCGAAAACACTTAATAAAACAGTAAAAGTGGGGGGTTCACGATACTCACAGGTTTGCGTATGATCTTCTAAAGTCTCTCCTATTACAATTATATGTCGTATATATATGGATACGTTTTACGCGTGGGACTTGTTAATTGTAATACTTAGGATATATATCATATATACAATTTATACATATAGAATTCAGTATATATTAGATAGTCCTAAACTCGGGGTTTATTATTGACACGACACGGACATCCTAAATCTAGCTGGCCATTACAACTTGGCATACAAAAGTAATAAAGCTGGCCATTACAGCTTGGCACACGAACCTAAAGAACTCTAGACACGAACTTACCCGGATGATGGTTCGGCAGAGCATATTATTATTAACCCGAGTCTAGTACATCGTTTTATATATCGAATCGTATATATATAAATGTAACATTTCGAGTTTAATAATTGTACCTTATGTATAAGTTGAATAAAAACGTCAAGTTCTATTATTATTATTATTCGTATTTAATTATTTTTGTGGCGTTTTTGGAACCCTAACACTAAATTATTTATATATATATATATATATACACATATATATATAGTTTTATTACAAAAAAAAAATAATATGTTGGGGCCGGGACTCGAACCCGAGCCCTCAGCCGGGTCACAACCTCAAGCAGCCTCACCATCTGGTCTGCACGATCATCTTGATTTATTTCCAGCTTGAAATTCTTTTATCACGACGTGGGCTTCTTCACAGTTGACTAGAGAAGTCAACTGTGATAGCAACTTCCAAAATTAATCATCATTAACGTATAATTGATCCAAAACTTGAATGAATTTGTGATTACCGGTCTTATGCGAGTCAACCCACGTTCAATCACCATTCAAATCATACCAATTAAGCTCCCATACGCGTCACCCATTAAAGTTGTGGTCAAACTTTCCAATCCAACAATCCAGACATCAACACTATAAATTGGGCATCATTGGACCATCACAACTCGCCGAATACCCTCTTCCAACCCCCAATTTTTGTATTAAATCTGTTATTCTCGTATTATTGATCGCGTTTTTGACTTTGGGCTTTGACCGACCAATTCGTATCATAATCGTGTTTGTAAGTTTGATTTTTGTTATGGGTTTTATTAATCGGCATATACACAGCATTAACCCTATGGTTAATTGGGTTAATGTTGTGTGATTTGATCAATTGCAAATCTAGGGTTCGTATGATTGAATTTGGGGAAGAACACGATTTACATATGTTATTTATTTTAAATAAACTGAAACCAAACATAACCACTGGTCTGGACCAGGTGGTTGTGTCTGGTGCCTTCTGACCAAGCCACGCGGGTTCGATACCCAGCCGTGGCAACCTTTTTCATTTGTTTTGTTTTTAAACAAAACAATCAAATTTAATTATATATATTGCTTATATATTTTATAAATTCATTTTAAAATATTAAAACTCTTTTAATAATTCTACAAAAATTATTTTAAGTTAATATAATGAAAAAGTTTAACTTACAATTTTTAGTTTTCAAAAATTTATTTATTTAATATATTAAATAAATAAATCAAGTTTACTCTATTATATTTATAAAATTCTATTAAAATATCAAAACAATTTTATAAATTTCCACAAAAATTATCCTGAGTTTATAACAATAAACTTTTCTGAAATGATTTTTATTTCTGAAAAATCATTTATTTAATATTTTTAATCAATTTTTGTTAGTTTTAATCATAATTAAATCATAATAAATCCAATTTTTAATATTTTTGCACCAAAATTTTATATAAATTATTTCTGATTATTTGGAACAGAAATATAATTTTTAAACTAATAATTCTTTAATTTTAGTATTTTTAAATATTAAAGTTAAATTTTGACAATTTGTAATAAATAGATTTAATATTCTATTTTAAAGAAAATAATTTTATAAAAATTATTCTTATACTTTAAACTCATTATTGTGACTATCTTAAATTCAAATTTTATAAAAAGATTTTTGTTTATTTATTTACTAAATTTCTCTCAATTATCAAACATTTTTATTATTAATCAAACGAGCATTTATCCCCAATTCGAAGCCCTAGAACATATACACTTGTAGACTAGATAGACTTAGACATATTTATTACCTTATTATAGGGTGATACTTGACACATTTGGGCAACACCACTATTCATTTTTTCAAGAAGTTTAACATTTTGCTAAGGTGAGTTTTACATAGCCCATTTTTCTATTTATCACCGTTTTTGGGGTGAAACATGTTACAACATCATATATGCAATTCAATCATCAATGTATCTATGTGTTTTTCTAAGTTGCATTATGTCTTGAACATGACTAGGATAGGCACAATTCTAGCATAATCATTAACATTGATCAGCCGACGGTATACATTGATAGATCTATTGGACTGACAATCCCACCCGGATACGTGCCTCCTACAAAGGTAGCGTGAGGTGTTTGTTATCGCATAACATATTCGAGTGAACCATGAGCGTATGGGATGTACCACATTATAACAGTCACAAGGGTTGATTATGCACTCGATTTACTTCTAGTATGTTTTCACATATGGACTAGACTTGCCATGACACATGAATTGCACAACATTTTTATTCGATTATCAAAACCTATGTAATTCTCACCAACTTTTGTTGACCCAAAATATTTTTAACTTAACATGTTTCAGGTTCTACTTGCTTGAAGATTTGAATTAATGCTTGAAGATGTGTGCATAGTTTTATTCAATTTGATGTACGAACTCTTGTAGAACAATTGTATGTAATTTATTTAAATCATATAATGAAATTTATTGTTTACCATGAGCTACTGAACAATCATTCATACGTGACACCTCGATGTTTCCGCCATCGGTTGGGGTGTTACAATAAACATATATATTTTATATATGCTTATTATTCTCTTATTATTATTATCAAGTCCGTACGTTCCCGTATTATATATATATATATATATATATTCGTATAATTCTAATAATCCTCGTCTAGTTATTGGATTGGTTCTATTCCGGGTGTTGACCGAGTCACTGAGTTGACTCGGTATCGAGTTCCACTTTCCGATTCGAATAGCGGTACCTCGCAATCAACAATAATCATTATATTAATAATAGATTATAAGATTGTGACCAATTAATCCAATAGAAATATTCTTACCAAGAGAATAACCGGGTACTCCCCGGGTTATTACCGGAATATGATCGAAAGTTGACCGGAAGTTATATCGAACCGGGTATCGGACCCGTCTTCCGACTTTGGTACCTTATAACAATAATCACAAAGATTGATTAATAACCGACTAATCCATTGATAATTGTACACTTATACCATTAAATATACAACTTATATATATATGGATTGAAATATAACCGGACTCTGGCCGGATTATTATCGGAGATAACGAGCTGGTAACCGGACCTTCGCCGGACTGATTATAACTAACTGGTAATCCACCGATCAGCTGAACAGAGAGGAAAGGTTATCGGGGTTCAGTTGATCATTCGGATTAGAAACAAAGGGATGGTTCACCGGATTATTATCATACACAAAAAGGGGTTGTGGTCCGATAGTTGGTTACAAGGATTCACGACAGTCACTGTAACTTGGTGACTGTCCGGTTGATACAAAAGGGATGGTTTCCGGGTTTGTTTCAGATCGGAGGGTTACCGATGACAGTGGGTTTCCGATGACAGTCACCATAACCGGTGACTGTCCGGTTTCGTTTATCAGGAACAGAGAGCCGAACAAGCTGGTTTATCGGGTGGTTATGGCTTAATATCGGGGACCCGGGTTCGATTAGCCTTCATCAGAAACAAAGGAGGAGTTGAAGGGGTGGTTATTACCAGAGACTAAGAAGCTTACCGGAGAAGAAGGAGTAGGGCGGCGGCGGCGCCGGTGACTCTCCGGTCACTCTTTTCTCTCTCTCGATGAGCACACACACATAAGTGTGTGTTATTAAGTTTGTTTATGTCTGATATCAGACTAAAAAGAAGAAGAGAAGGGTTATATACCCATAAATTAAATAGGGATGTCTGGCAACAAGAATAACAACTAGATTCAAGGGTGTTTGGCTGTAGAACTAGGGCTATACATGGAGCGTTTGGCAGCGAGTTTAATAAATAAATAAGAAGCGTTTAGCCGAGATAAAAAAAAATTCAATTATATTATCTATATAATCGGTTGAAACGGTTGGTTGCGAGATTCGAACTTGAATATTTTATTAAGTAACCGGGTGGTCGGGTACGACCCGACCCGTTTAAGAGACCCGTAACACCTCGGGGTGTTACAGATTTCTCCCACAGATTTTTTGAATTGGAATTTTCATCTGGTATGGCAACATCTGATTTCAAGAAATGTAATAATCCATAGGCTTTTAGAATGTTAAAGATTTAATGGTTCTAGGTCAAATAGTTTGTGTTATCAAGTTTCATATGAATGAGATTAGAAATGTTTGGAAGGTTGATGTTTCAGTAGCCATTGATGCTAAAGATGAAGATGATGAAGTTGTTGTTGTCATGATCAAAACAGGTCAGACAGAACAGAACACATATATATAGAGAGAATGAGAGGTGGTTAATAACCAACTAACTCCAACCACCTCTAACTAGCTATCCATCTAGAATCATCTAGAAACTAGCTAGTTAGAGGTGGTTAGAGTTAGTTGGTTATTAACCACCTCTCATTCTCTCTCTCTCTCTCTCTCTCTCTCTCTATATATATATATATATATGTATGTATGTATATATGCTTGTATTTCTTTTCATAACAACATAATAATAATAACAATATTGTTGAGAGCTCATACCATTTCTTCATGATATCAGAACATCGAAGATCCTTCTATCACCATTGATGCTCAAACCTCCATTGCTGATCTCTTCCTCATAACTGTCTAATCATCTTCGCATTCTGTTCCGATCCATTGATCTGTTATGTTACTGTTCAATCCATTTTTTTCTGATCTGTTCTCTAATCTTTCTGTTTAGTTCTGTTATGTCTTATCTGTTTTGATCATGACAACAACAACTTCATGATCTTCATCTTTAGCATCAATGGCTACTGAAAACTAACCTTCCAAACATTTCTAATCTCATTCATATGAAACTTGAGAACACAAACTATTTGAACTGGAACCATCAAATCTTTAACATTCTAAAAGCCTACGGATTATTACATTTCTTGAAATCAGATGTTGCCATACCAGATGAAAATTCCAATTCAAGAAATCTGTGGGAGAAATCTGATGCATATGTCTCTATGTTGATCGAAGCAGTTTATCTTCATCGCATTTACATGTTGTTATTTGAGCAAAGGGTCTCCCTGGAAGCGGTCTCTCTATCCCTAGGGGTAGAGGTAAGGCTTGCCTACATCCCACCCTCCCCAGACCCTACTAATAGCTTTGCCATTTATGGGATTTACTGGGCTTGGTTGTTGTTGTGCATTTACATGTTGTTAGAGGCACTACCACATCTAATGAGCTATGGTTAAGAATTGAAGAGAGTTTTCATCAATAAAATTTTGCCTATCAAAACCTATACAAAACAAAGTTTCGTATGTTAAAACAAAATATTAAATCAGTTCGAGAGTTGATTAACAACTTGATTAACAAAACATAGATTCCATTAACATACACATAAACAACTAAACATAGAATCCATAAACCTAAACTAGATCTAAAACATTTCACAATACGTGAACATATATCAACCAGCAACAACAAGCTAACAAGATTCCATTAGCTACACCCAATTTCACCACAAATCACAAAAACAAAATTGATAACTGAAGTCAAACATCATATTACCCCTGTTGAACAATAAAACCTACATGCAAAACAAAATAAATAGTGGAATAATGATGAAAACTACCTGAAGATCGAGTTGTTGGAAATAAACACAAAGAACACTAAACTCGATTGAAGGCACAAATACCAAACATGACTACTCTAATTTCTTTCAATTGCAGGTACGGTCTCAAGTTTATGAGTGGCGGGTGTTTTAGGAGGGAAGGGATACGAGAGGGGATAGATGAAGGATGGAAAAAGAAGAGGGAAAAAGATAGATGGTTGATATGTAGGTGAACAGTGAGGGGGTAAATAGTGAGATGCCTATCCTCTCTACTACATATTTTGTAGATAGAGAACAAAATGTAGAGGCTGATGTAGATAGTAAAAAAGAGAGAAAGCATATAATTCTTTATGTGTAATAGATAGAGTGAGTTATGGAGGGTCTATTGTGAATGCTCTAATAATTCCACTCCAAGATGTTCTCAAGAGACACTGGATGAGCTTATAAAGTCGTGCTATATAGATAGTCTTATACAAATCTTTGAATGAAGGATCTTTTCACATCTACCTTGTATAATATCCTAAACATGAGAAAAAAACAATTGATGAAACCAACATTAGAGGGGACGGGACGCCATTAGATTTGGTCACAGGTACCCCACTACCAGCACGGTAACACCGCCGCCACTGATGTTGGCAGGGTTCCCATGGACCAATTTCTGATTTTATCTAACGGGATAGAAACCTAACATTCTCTCTCCAAAATAACAAGTGAGTGGTGCATGTGATCTCTAGAGGAGAGAGCGTGGGAAGAGGATATATTATTATTATATGTGTGAAAATAATTAATTATTGGGTAAAGAACCAGTTTAATGTTGCCTCTAAAAAACTGTTTCAGTGAAGTAAATCAGTGAAGTAATGTGGCAGTGCAGGATTGGTTAAAATCAGTGAAGTGAAATAAAAATCGGGGTTGCACCCCTCCCCCCTTAAAGTCATTCATCTTGTGATATATTATATAGTACTTGTGTTGTTAATTTTATTTGTATAATATAATGTCATAGTAGCAAAAGCGATATAAGATACATATGGATGGCAAAAAAAGCGAGCCTGACGGGTATACCCGAAACCCGAAGCATTTGGGACGGGTATACCCGATACCCGACGGGTATGGGACGAGTTTGGTATTAAAAAAAAATATTTCGCGGGTATGGGTCGGGTATGGTATTAGGCGATACCCGACCCGATTACCCGAAACTAAATACCCGTTTACCCGAAACATATATCCGCTAATTTTTAAGTTTTTTATATATATATTTCTTCACTTAATGTTCATTTTAATAGATTCAGTATTGAAAAATTTATAGTTTAATGACATTATTATTTATATTTATATGCTACAAAATATAAAAATATTTCTTGAGATACATATTATAATATATATTTTTATTCTAAATATTTCAAATATTAGTATGGTGATGATCATACATATGTTATTTATTACAATTTCATATATTATAGATTTCTAAAACATAAAACACCAAAAAAAGTAAAAATATATATACATGAAAATCCCAACGGGCATACCTGAAACCCGCGGGTATGCTCTATACCCGACGGGTAATACCCGCCAAAAACCCGACGGGTAATGGGACGGGTATGGGATAAGATTTTATAACCGAGTATGGGTATGGTATTAGCCAAACCCGACCCATACCGTGCCATCCCTAAAGATACAAGTACAACACGTTTAGTATAAATAAAAGTAGTGGAAACTGGTACATTGTTCGATAACGGGGGAGGAATATTGTATCAAATTTATGTTGCTAGACATGTTTGCATATTCAATTCGAAAATATCATTGCAATCCTTGATTGTACACCCATAAGTTATTCACCAGAATCATCAAACATATCACACCAAGATCAAATACATTATTCCTTTCGAAAACCCATATTTTAACAGTTTAAAGTCAAAATAACAATTTACAGACCAAGTCAAGCTAGATTTTTAAAACAAATGCTAAGTATACATTTTTTTAAAGACACAAAGTATACATTTTAGAACAAAAGTAACAAAAAAAAAAAAAAAAATTCAACTCACAGTAATAAAATTGTTCGTTAAACTTGATTAGTTAATATGAAAACTTCCTGCTTGTTGTAGACTCACCTGAACCTACTGTGCGATTCACCTAAAATGGGCCACCAAGGCTGCTCCACACGAAACATGTCACTACTAAGACAAGTTACCGTGCTGAAAAATCTAACGATTATGATTTTTAAAAGGTTTGAGAAATAATTTGGATACCTAAAACCAAAAAGAAAAGGTAAGATGATCATATAGTTTACTTTTGAAATAAGTCTCCTATCTTAAAACCATATTACAAATATATATTTTGACTCGGTATTAATACAAATGGATATTCCAGCTGCTTCATGTCGGCATCTTCGCCAATGACTTATTTATTAATTGCTACATGTCACCTTCTTCAAAAACCGGTCCGTAGCGCTAGGCATGTTTCATTATTTTTTATTTATATTTTGATAAGACTTGTATAGTACATATAGAAATGGATTTGATAAGGTTACCTTCAATATCGAAACACATTCTCGATGTAGATCAGAGGGTAGCATTCGATTTGTAGTTCACAACAGTTTTTCAAATCTTCTGTTGGCTAGTGGTGGCTCCAATCTAAAGGTCACATGGTAGCAAATAGGGTTTGCGGTAATTGAGTCAACGATAGCAGCCCGTGCTTTCGAGAATCCCATGCGAAGGTGAAGGTTTCCGGTGACATTAAAATCTGGCCGGAATAACCCAACGCATGCAGCAAACTGGCAGAGAGTAGCGATCAAGAGAGGGTGACTGGGTGGGAGTTGTATGTGGAACGAGATAGCGGTTATTCTTAAAGGAATTTAACAACGTCTCAGTTACTCATGTTATTCTCAACGGTTACTCCTGTTAACAATAGATATACCAAGGGTCACCACACTTTAAAAGGTTGTCCCATAATATTCTTAATGGTTACTCTCTTTAACAACTTATAACTTCTGGTCACTGAATGCATTAAACCTCCAAACAACTTATAACTTATGCTAAGGTTAGAATGACTAAAAGACTGATATACCTTTATGAACTTTTTAACAAATGATCAACTATTTGTATCTTGAGCAATTAAGATTGTAATTACTTAAATTTTGCAAGAATCCCTCCTAAATGCTTTATAATATAGTATAAATTTGTAATCAAGTCTTGGGTTAGGCTAAATAGGCGTCTTTTGTAAATCAAACATGTTATTTGCAAATAATTTGAAATCTTACTTCTTCTTTTTTTTTTTTAATTTTTTTTTTGTTTAAGATGTGTTGTATTACATCATATTTGTAAGAAAGATTTAGGTAGCGTTTGGTATGATGGAATGGAAGGGGGAATGGAATGGACCATTACGAGGTAATGAAAAATAGTCTGTTTGGTTGGTTAAAGGAATGAAATCACTCATTCCACAAGACATTCCATTCCCATAAAATCATTTCATCCACCCCCCATGTTTTTTTTTTTCATTCCATCCCTCATTCACCCTTTATTAACAACACCGTAACCCACCACCACCCTCCACCATCGCCCACTACCGCTGTCGCCACCACCCATCACCGCGGTCACCACCGTCGCCCACCATCGTCACCACTCACCACCGTCGTCGTCGTCGTCGCCGCCACCCGCTACCGCCCACCACCGTCACTACTCACCATCGTCGCCCACTCACCATTACGGCTATTCACCTCCACTTTCCACCGTCGCGCCGTCGCCACCACCGTCGCCGTCACCCACCACCGCCGCTACCGCCACATATAACCACCCACCATCACCGCCACCAACCACCCCCCATCACAACCATTCACCACCGATTTTATTGCTTCGTCCTTTCCTGCCTATCCAACAACACGAAGTAATGTTTTGTTTCATTCCCACATGACAACCAAACAAGACATAGAATGGTAATGATCCATTCCATTCCCTCTCCATTCCATTACCTCATACCAAACAGACCCTTATAAATTAAATTGTCACTACACATGACGGGTGTTTTGTAAAAAATACGGCACAAAAATGAACTTTAATACACATTTAAACTTTTGGGGTTAAGCGGTTAAGCCTGATTATTATTTTTCTGATTTGTCCATAGTGAATTTGTAATTTATTTGGATAGTCTTATGAGAATGTACGGTGTGAGAGCGTGGAAGTGGGTGTAAAGCCCTTTCACGCAACCAACATCGCTTTGGGTACAACATGAAAACCGTCATAGGCCAAACATCTTGAGATTTTTCCATCGCCATGGGGCCACTGGGCAAATGAGGAGGATGACGAAGCAGCTCCGGCTTTGGTATTGAAAAAATAGTTGCCCCCTAATGGATCCTTTTCGAAAAATGTTGGAAAATTTTAATTCAACCTTTTTATATATATATATATGTATCTAACATTTTTACCCATAACTATTTCTAATACTTCTTTTGAATCAAACTCATTACCATTTTTAATCACCCCCATGTCAATAACATGTCAATAACGGTGCCATGGACTGAGCAGAAAGAACTCGTCTTAACATTGGGATGGCTAAACGTCAAGGAGAATACGAGTGCTTTGAGATAAAGTTTTAGCCGAATTTCATGTGCTTGTCAGCGGTGACACACACCACTAGTGATTCACTCAACCATAGGTGGTTGGATATCAAACTTTAAGTGTGAAACCTTTGAAGAGATGTTTAAAGCAACCATGGAAGAAGACGATAATCAATCCAAAGACGTTGCAATAGAAGTTACTAAGTCGAGTACACCTTTCAAGTCGGTGAGATTTTTTAGTATGCTACGTCATGGCAGTTGTTAAGGCCTAATTTTATTTAATTTAATGCTTAGTTTATGTTTTTTAGATTTATGTTTTTTTAATGTAATGTTATTGTTTTAGATGATGTTTGTTTTTTCTATAGGAAAATATCAGCAGTCTGCGAACCACATCTGCAGGAGAAGAGGTGGACAAAGGTTTGTAGTCTACAAGAAGAAGATAGTTTGTTTGTTAACGTCTGTAGGCTACTGAAATAAACTGAAATTTAAATAAACTGATTTTTTACAGTAGTCTGGTGGTGGATGGTGGTGGTGATGGACCGTGGTGGTGGATGGTGGTGGTGGTGGACACTGGTGGTGGTGGATGGTGGTGGTGGACGGTGAGGGACCATGGTGGTGGTGGTGAACGGTGGCGGTGGTGGACGGTGGATGGTGGTGGTGGTGGACCGTGGTGGGTGAGGAAAAGAGAAGAGAAAAAAACATTTGAAGACCTTAGAAGACCTTGGAATAAGTCTGCACCAAGAAGAGGTCAGGAAAACCTTTTTGAGTGAAAGGTCTTCCAAAAAATAAACAATCTACAGACCCTAAACGTCAGCCCGCGTCTGCGCGGCGCAGACAAAAGTGATCAGAAGTGTTTCTGAGAAAAAAACAAACAACCCCTTAGTAATATAAATGTGGTTTCTATTGAATTTATTTGTTTATTTATTATAAAGCAAATGAAAAAAAACATAAAATAAAAACCGTGACTTGGCACCACCACAGACCCACCGTCCACGTCACCACCATCGCCCTGTTATTTTTGCCCTTCTTATTTCATGTCTCCAACGATGAGGTGGATGCTACATGTTGTGTCATACCCATCTTAAGGGCGTGGCCACATTGTGTAGTCTAATATGCTAAGTGCTTATTTGTTTGCGTGTTTGTCCATTGTAATTTATAGGCATATGTAAACAAGTAATCTGTTACTAAGAATTAACAGCCTAAGGCGTCGTTTGTTTTTTCTTAAAAGGTCTGTGTAGGCTCTTTTGTCTGCACTACCCAGTGGTGGATGTAGAAATAATTTTGAGTAGCAACGTTAAAAAAAAATCGTCATAGTTTCATACAATGTAAAGGAAATAAAAATAACAACATGATAATAGATAAAGTTAGACACATACCTAATAGATTTCGCCCCTTCGATTCTTGAAAGCTTGAAATCAAGCCATTATGCCATGTTCTTTTACTTTATCAAAAGTGTCTCTTTCAACCGCGCAAATCAAAGCATTGATCAAATAGTCCTCACCCATTCTATTGCGTAAATCCATCTTGATAAGCTTCATCTTAGAAAAACACCTCTCAACGGTTGCGGTTGCAACTGGCAAAACTAATGCTAACTTCAACACCCGATAAACCAAAGGAAAAGTTTTATGTTTTCCGGTTTCCACCACTACACGAGCAAGGTCACACATTCCATTTAGTCTTGCAAATTTATCATATTCCTTTAATGTGTGATAAAATACCGAAAGATCACCAGAAAGACATCTTCTTTCCTCTTCACTAAAATCATTCGGATACATCTCACAAAATGCTAGGATCTTAGGTATGTCAAACTTAGAAAACGAATCACAAGGATTTAAACCCGGCATATTTTCTATCAAAGTAGTTGATACGTCATTGAATCGACTTCCAAGTTCTTGAATTTGCAAATCTAAAACCGTATTAAAAACTTTAACTTCAAAATGATGTCGGTTAGTAACGACATTCTTTCGGTTTTTTTGATTACCATAACTTTCCGACATTTCTACCATCTCAATCTTATTTTTTTTCACAAAAAATGTCACCTTTGCCAACATATCATCAAACCCGTTTTGTCTTAAATTATTCAATGCTCGCTTCGTTCCGTTTATCAATTTAGCCGCTTCTAACAAATATTGACTCTTTTTTTAAAGATGTTTTGATAGAGCATTTGTGAGGCCTAGAATATCATCTAACAAGTGTATATAAAACACAAAATTCAAGCTTCTTAAAATATGATAAAATACCTATTGCATTAGATCGTTGTTGAATTCTCTCTCCTTCTTCTTTAATAAAAGCAAGTACTTCAACAACTTCCGGAAATAATTTAAGCAAACTTATAATTTTTCTATGATGAGAACCCCATCGTGTATCTCCAGCTCGTGCAAGGGAAACCTCTTGGTTTAATCCTCTTCCGGTCTTAATCTCACCTTGAAGAATTTTTTTTTCCACCTTTTCTCATTTTGCCTCCAACATGATTACTGTTCGCTTACAAGAAGCAGAAACCGTATTAACAACCATTGCAAGGTATTCATAAAATTCTTTAACACTTGTATGTTTTTTTTTTTTTGCAACAGCCACAATCACTAACTGAAGTTGATGAGCAAAGCAATGTATGTAATACGCTGACGGGTTATCTCTCAATATCAAAGCTTTTAATCCATTAAACTCTCCTCGCATGTTGCTCGCACCATCATAGCCCTGGCCCCTGACCTTTTTAAACAAAACTAGTAGGAATTCCCGCGCGTTGCGACGGGTGCATCTGTTTTGCCCCTCGTGCATCGTGTTTGTTGGTTATTCGTTATGATGAAGTAGAAAACAACGATGTATAAAATATATGTTATTAAAAACTGAAACTCATAAGTATATCTTCTGAATATTCTTAATGGGTACATCACAATAGGCCGTACTATTCCTTGCAACACCCTTAGATTGGCCCACGTCCTTCGGTGGGACCCTTTTATGTATCTCGAAGGCAGATAAGTATGCCATCGTAGAGCGGTGCTTAGCGTAGTGAAGTGGCGTTGTATCTCTTAATGACCATAAGATTGTTGTGGAAGTGATGTAATTACTAAAATGCAGTTTGTAGTGTGCAACATATTTCTAATATTTTAAGGCACCCGCGAGATGCAGCGGAGCCAATGATTTGCATAGATACTCTCCTTTTATGTTAGTTTGACAAGCGCCGTAACAAATATATTGGACCAAACAAATTAGTAATCAATATAGTTAAAACTACCAAATCGACTGATAAGAACTTGTCTTCTTTTGGATATGTAAACAATTGGTGACTTCGTGAGATCAGAAACTTAAATTCTATTCCTAGAAGCTTATAGTAGCAGAGAAAACAAAGAAACCATCGAGGATGATGATGACGTTGCTCATGAAGTATCTATACCATATTTGCTTGTATAAACATCAAGCCTACATATATCGCTCACTTTAATGGGTTGAATTGTGTCATGGGTTGGGTATGTTGGCAAACTTCAAGCCTAAATATTCATTTGTGTTCAGAAGTGTCACAACATACCATCCTACAACCACATAAATTTAAAAAGAAGATATAAATACATAATATATGATGTAATTTATTTATTATAAACATTGAAAGATATGTAAGTTATGTATGTGAAGAGTCACCACATTATTTATATACCAAATACATGACCACTATTTATAAGACTTTAACATTGACACAAACATAATAAAGACGTGGAGGTTAAGAATGTAAAGAGTCACCACATTATTGTTAATTTCCTCATCAATTTTATAATTATGTTTAAATTAATTTTTTCAACAATTTAATATTTAGGTAGAAAGACAATTTTACCCCCTAAATGACTTCAATAAGCATTGTACTATAAGCAATAAAGGTTGTATTTACTTAAATTTTGCAGGTACCCTTCACTGATGCTTTATAATATAGTATAGAAGATAAAGATTCGGGTTGATTCATTAGCGTGAGCGTGAATTTATGGCTTTTCGATTTCTTATTTCTTAACACAGATAACATAAGTAATTAACACATAGTTACGTTTTTGTTTTCTCTTTATGATAGTGTTTAATTTATTTTATTAATTAGAATTAGAACTTAAACAATATACAATTGCCGAAAGCAAAATAATATTGTGAACCACACTTCATACAACGTTTAACAAGAACATTAAATAGATTAACAAATACCTTAAAAGTCTTAAAACAAATATAGTTTACGTATAAAGTTATATTTGAGCATGAAATTGAGGAAAGTCTCCATACCCTTCTCCAACCATCCTCTCCATCATCTGTCCTTCATGTCCATTTGTTCCCTGCAACAATCAAACATAGTGATTATTACATCCAATATCACTGGCATTCCCATTGTCTATAGCAAATAACTAAATTTAAATGGAGCAAAACTATGATATATTATGAAGATAAATTTTTGTAATTGTCAAAGAACATATGAGCAAGTAGAAAAAATTGTATATATATGTATATCAAGATTAACTCATATCTTTATACCTTGTAGTATCCGGGAACCATATCTTGCAAGCGTCTTAACTTCTCATTGCTTTTTTTTCTCTTCCCATCTAATGAAGACATAAATTTTTTAGACAAAACAATGTTTCAAAGCATGAAATTAACTCTAAGATTTTGTTTGGGGTTATGAAAAGACTATTAGCATTCAAGAAATTGATTATAATGAAGTATATGTATTAATATAGATGAGGGGTTGAAAGGTCTCACATTTAAGATGCATCATAGGTTAGGTTGTATTTTGTGTTTTAAAAGTTGGACATAAGGGCATAATTGGGATAAGATTTTAGGATGTGAGGTATTGGATTATGTTAAATTTACTAATCTACCCTCCTAAGTGTCTTAATTGTCACAAGTATCCCCATAATACCCTTAAATTTCATGCTTAAATATGTTGTACATGTTGCTTCTTAAGTTGTATGAAAATGAAAATGACTATGTTAGTCATCACTCCTCCTTAATAAGATAATATAGACGGGAACCATATCTTGCAAGCGTCTTAACTTCTCATTGCTTTTTTTTCTCTTCCCATCTAATGAAGACATAAATTTTTTGGACAAAACAATGTTTCAAAGCATGAAATTAACTCTAAGATTTTGTTTGGGGTTATGAAAAGACTATTAGCATTCAAGAAATTGATTATAATGAAGTATATGTATTAATATAGATGAGGGGTTGAAAGGTCTCACATTTAAGATGCATCATAGGTTAGGTTGTATTTTGTGTTTTAAAAGTTGGACATAAGGGCATAATTGGGATAAGATTTTAGGATGTGAGGTATTGGATTATGTTAAATTTACTAATCTACCCTCCTAAGTGTCTTAATTGTCACAAGTATCCCCATAATACCCTTAAATTTCATGCTTAAATATGTTGTACATGTTGCTTCTTAAGTTGTATGAAAATGAAAATGACTATGTTAGTCATCACTCCTCCTTAATAAGATAATATAGACGGGAACCATATCTTGCAAGCGTCTTAACTTCTCATTGCTTTTTTTTCTCTTCCCATCTAATGAAGACATAAATTTTTTGGACAAAACAATGTTTCAAAGCATGAAATTAACTCTAAGATTTTGTTTGGGGTTATGAAAAGACTATTAGCATTCAAGAAATTGATTATAATGAAGTATATATATTAATATAGATGAGGGGTTGAAAGGTCTCACATTTAAGATGCATCATAGGTTAGGTTGTATTTTGTGTTTTAAAAGTTGGACATAAGGGCATAATTGGGATAAGATTTTAGGATGTGAGATATTGGATTATGTTAAATTTACTAA
The DNA here is from genome assembly GCA_028751855.1 of Ambrosia trifida. Classification (NCBI taxonomy): domain Eukaryota; kingdom Viridiplantae; phylum Streptophyta; class Magnoliopsida; order Asterales; family Asteraceae; genus Ambrosia; species Ambrosia trifida. Next base: position 65,300,033 of record CM054123.1, read on the forward strand.
TCTACCATCCTAAGTGTCTTAATTGTCACAAGTATCCCCATAATACCCTTTAATTTCATGCTTAAATATGTTGTACATGTTGCTTCTTAAGTTGTATGAAAATGAAAATGACTATGTTAGTCATCACTCCTCCTTAATAAGATAATATAGATAAACAATAAGCATATAATCTTTATTAAAGTTTATTTAATGAAGTAGAAACGTATTACTTACTTGATCTATGCTCAGCTGGTTATTTGCTAATAAAGAAACGATGGCTTCTTTAAGAGTTGAAGAAGATGTATTTTTCACTTGAGCAATTCCAATTAAACTCTCTTTAACAACTCTGAGTTTGTCAACATATCTCACAACTACGACCATTTGTGACACGTCACTAGACTCGTCTACTAACAAACCAAACACGTCTTCTTTAATTTCTTCACAAATCATTTTGGTTACTTCTTTCGCAAAGCAATCGATAATCTCTTTCTGTATTGATGGAGCTGACAACTTATTATTGTTTTTTGCATTCTTTAATGTGTACTTACCAATATCCGGGTTGTTCTCACTAATCAACTTTAAAACCGCAAGATAAAGACCTTTAGAAGTAGATGTTTTTGATTCATCGTGGCCACGAAATGGTAAAGAGTTTTGTAATAAAAATCCAGCACTACGAACAGAACCCATTAATCGATACCGGTTTGCAATCTTTTCTTCCGTGGTATGCTTCTTGACTTGTGCATGAAATGATCCATTTTGGTTCATAAGATTGTCACATTTTTGCCTCGCCTTATTATGTAAACTATTTTGTAACCCATCATGATCTTTAAATGCCTTCGGTTTAGCCCAATAAGAAAAGCCTCCACTTGTAAAAGTATCTTTTCCACCTTGATTACCAACACTATTACTAAACAAGTAACAGTGTAAGCAATATGCCTTTTCTTTTTAGGGCTATACTCTAACCAATCATACTTTTCTAACCATTTTATGTTGAACCGTCTCCGTTCATTATCATATTATGTCTATTTAAATTCATGACCTCATGGTTGAAAAGCCTTCTTCACAAGATATGCTCTTCTTATGTCATCTATTTGATTAGGGTGATAGCTAGAAATGGGTGGTCTATCAGCGGGATCTGAAGAAAGATCATTCAAATCTATATATGACCTCGCGGATGAAGCCGAAGGATTAGGAACAATTGGAATTGAAGTTGTAGCAACATCATCATCCGTTTGCATATCATTATTATTATTAGCAACATCGTCATGCTCTTGCATACCAACATCATCATTCACGTCCTTATTTTCAATATTTGGAGTATTATTTGAACCAATTTCATCATTTTCGGAGGCTTTTCTTTTAATAAATTGCTAATAAGTGCTTATTTAGTATTAGAACGTGCTTTCATATTTATAATCGCAAACCTAATCAATTAATCAAAGACAATATAACATTATAACCAATTATAACATTCAACAATCAAGTTAACTATACATTCAAATTCAACAATCAAGTTAATTCCCAAAAAAACACATAATCAACTAACTATACATAATACATTAAAAAACAATATAATCAACTAAATTCCTAAAACACTTAGACTTGGTAAGTTACCAAATTCCCAAAAAACATATAATCAATTCAATTAACATAAGCCTTTACAAATTATAAAACACATGAAATTAAAAATAAATAAATTAACTCACCCGTCTATGGAGGGCCGAGGGCAGAGAGAAGGCGGACTGGCGGAGGCAAGCGGACCGGCGGCGGCGGAGGAAGGTGACTGTCGGCTGATGGGGCAGGGGGTAGGGTTTCAAAATTCAGATTGGATGCTCTTCTTGTTGCTGCAGACACTTTTTATTTTCATATTATTATTTTTTTTTTGTGAAGGGAGGTGGGTCATGGACTCATGGGTAATGGGTGGGCTTCTTGTGTTGGATTTGGGTTAAAAAGGTGGGTGGGCTTGGGTTAAAGACATAAATGGTGACTTGTTTAGTTGTTTAGTTATTTAGTTATTGTATTATAAAAGTTAATTAGATTAGTTAATATTTTTGGGTTATCAGCAACGTAAATTTTTTGGGTTCGATAATGTGGTAAGTGGTAACGTATAATTTCATTTAGTAGTAACGTATACTAAATTTTAGTAGCAATGTAAATTTTATGTCTGTAGTAACGTTTTTGAAAAACCGTAAAAAAAAAAAATCTACTACGCACGCAACGTTGAGGGGCAGTGGGCGTGACTCCTAGTTACTAACTAGGTCCGCCCCTGTTGCCATTTGCAGACTGTTTGTTTTTTCGAAGACGTTTAATTAAAAAATGTCTGCGCGAGGTCTTCTTGGTGCAGACTCGGCCCAACCACTTCTAAGGTCTGCGGAGGGTTAAACACCACCACCGACTGTCCACCACCACCAATGTCCACCTCTATTACCACCATCTATACACCACCACCAATTTATTTTAGCAGTCTACAATTGTTAAAAAAACAAACAGTTTTCTTGTTACAAACTACAAAGGTTTAGTCCAACTCTTCCTCTGTAAATGTCTGCAGATGTGGTTCGTAGACTGTAAACATTTTACATCTAAAAAGTAAACATCTAAGTTCATTTGACTTGCTTAGTTGATTAGTTGCTTGTTACTTCATAAGTTTATTTTTACCTTGCCAAGTTGAAATTGAAAGTGAATCATGTTGTAAAAAAAAATAAACTAAGAACTACAACTAAATCACAAAAAAATGCCTTTGTAGCCATTCTTCCCTTTCCCATAAAAAGCTAGCGATACATGAAGCCAAAAGAAAGGAAACTAACTAGACGTGAAGGAAAAGTAGATCCTCCCCTTTAAGTCGATGTCAAAGCCTGAAGGGAAGGAAAAGTAGACAATATCAATCATGGTTCGACCTAGACCTGGCAATTTCAACCCATCTACTTGAGTTTGGGTTGTTTTGGGTTTAAAATTTGACCTTGTGGGTTAAAATGGGTTTAGTATAATTTTCAAGGGGGTTAGGATGGGTAATTTTAATTTTAGGAAATAAGTAAGTGGGTCAGGATGGGTATGTCAAAAAAAAACAAGTGGAAGTCACTTCGACCCATTCCACTTGTTTAACCTGGAACGTAACAATCATGATATGATTTTTATTTAACTTATATAGCTATTACATAACTAGATTTATACATTCATTAAACTTTATCTTGTTACTCTCCACGAATTGTTACACACCAAAAAAAAAAAAAAAACACAATCAAACCAATAATACAAATATGGATAATTAGGAATACATCACTGTAAACATTTCAATTACAAACAGTATTCAAGCTCAACAATATATTAAGTAGCCACAAATTAATTCTTGCCGGTCAAGCAGCGGCAGCTGGACGAGTGGCTTATCCAAAATGGGCGAGGTATGCGTCGGCCAACATGTGTCCAAGTTGAACCTGTGCTGCCGTCGTCAAATGGAGGTTATCTTCTTTCAGTTCCAGCCCCTTTGCATCTACACACACCACATTTGGTAGATCAATCGCTTTCTGTGCTGCTCTTACTACCTCTACGTATTTCTCATCACCGGATGCAAGCGCAACCTAATCATCCACAAATCCCCTAGTCAATTCGATGAACCAACCAACTATATTATGTCTTGTTTCAAAAAAATAAAATGCCTGAGGCGACCTTAGGCCTTAGGCTCATATGCTTGCGCTTCAGACTACAAAAAGTGACAGGCTTATCAGAAACACACATAAAAAAGCAAAAAAAACGCAGCAATGCACGCCTTTCATGAAGGTTTTGTGTATATGAAAAGTGGTACGCTTTTGCGTCTCAGTTTTAGACCATATTGCCTTGCACTTCTTAAAACAAGGATTGTGTATAAGATCGGTCAACCTATGGCGGTGGTAACTATGGTGTTTGTCCCCAACAAACGTGGCTTAGGTGTAAAAACTAAGTTAGCGTTCGTTTCACGGAATAGAATGAATCCAGATGGAATTGGAATCTATATTTTAAATTTCTTATGTTGTTCGTTTCAACAAAAGAAGGAATTGCACTGAACAACAATATACAGGAATCTACATTCAAATTCCATCCGGATTTCATTTCAATATGTGAAACAATCAAACCTAAATTCCAAAACATACTACAGTTCCCACGCGAATTCCAATTCTGTTACATTTCATGAAACGAACGCTACCTAAAAAAATGTTAAGCTAAAAAAATGTGCAACATTGGTGAGATTAGTATAGCGGTTCTAAAAAACCAGTTTTGGTTCAAGAACCAATAACAAACCCGAAACCAGCTATTGAAACTGTATCCATACCCAACCCAACCCAACCCAACCCAACCCAACCCATTGGTTACATATTGGTTCCATACCCGAGATTCTAACCGGTTCTAATCTAATTATACCTACCCATACCCGAAAAAACCCGGATCCAGAACCAAACCGACCACTTCCCTCTCTAAAAAACTAGTTCCATACCCGACCCATTCAAACAATACCCAATTATCAACTCGTTGACCCAAACCACTTTCAAACACCCCCATTTGTACACCTCTAGATTATTAATCAACCTGAATGATTGGCAATGAAGGCATTCCAAGATCAGATCGTATATTAAACACCAAATTCTCCATCCTAGATTTATACAAACCCGCATCAGCTTCAGTAGCATCACTCTCTCCTTGATACCAAAGCATCGCTTTAATCTCTCCACCACTATTCACAGCAGCTTTAGCTCTTCTAACCATATCCTCATACAGCTTCTGCCCTTTATCCCATTGCTTAATAGCGGTCCCACCGACAGCACACGGCACCAGATCTATAACCCCAACAATGTAGTCTTTTATTGCGTTTGCAAACGACATCCCTGGGCCCACACCGCAGGTTTTGGCTGTGTCGATGTCGGCGTGGAGTGGGTCCTGGGCGGTTTCCCAGATTAGGTTGGCGTTTAACCTGTGGATGGTTGATGGGTCGGGTTTGCAGTCGGGTGGGATTACTCGGTCCCATTGTTTGTTGGCTACGCCTCCTCTACCGGCCATGTTGCTTTGGCCGGATAAGATGAAGATGTGTTTTTTGGTGGTGGTGGTTGTTGGTGTTTGTTGGTCATCTTTTTGAGTTGAAGTTGTGATTCCCATGTTTGATGGAATCATTGGGTTGGATTGGTTTTGTTGGTTTATATAGGAAGAAGGTTTTTGGGCCTCATATGATGTCGGCACTAGAGATTTAGAGGGGTGCAAATTATTTTTTTTTTTTTTATTTTTTTTTATAGTGGGTTTCGGGTATGAAATTAGGTCCGGATATGATCCGGCATTGAAAAATCGGTTGTGAGTATTACGCTCAAAATGTATATTCTATCCGGGTATGGTGGGATATTAAAAAATCGGATTCGGTTATGGGTATAAAATACCTGAGTACAAAAATAATTGGTTCTGGGTATTTTTCTCAGTTGGTTCTAGGTACGGGTTCTTTGGCTTCTCTAGTCATCATCAAACATAAATGGAGTTACGGTTAATACAACCGTTTTTATTAGAGTTAATGCATCAACATAACATAAGCTTAGAGGGTGTTTGGGATTGAGTTTCAAAACAACTTATTGACTTATCGGCTTTTTCAAGAAGCCAATAAGTCAATAAGCTGTTTGTGTAACCCAAAAGTACTTTCTCGTTTTGACTTTTGGCTTTTGGCTTTTAAGGGTGGAAAATTTGTTTTTGAAAAGTTAGAAATCCTGGCTTTTGGCTTTTGACTTTTTGGAAAAAAAAAATACAAATTTACCACCCATATAACCAATATTCACAATAAATTAAGCGAATCCGAACACTTTTTATGGAAAAAAATTACAAATTTGACGTTTTTCATCCGACTAATCCAAACGCTTTTTTTGAAACTCTTTTTCAAAAAGCCATAAGCCAATAAGCACTTTTGACCAAAAGCATTTTTGCATTTCCAAACTCAATCCCAAACACCCTCTTAGTTTGTAATTTTGGTTAAATACTATGCGGAGGAAACAAAGCATAGCTAAGGTGGGCCTATGCTCACTGTCCAGCAGCCAAAGCCCACGTGAAATTAAGCTGTCTGATATACACCTCCAGAAGCCCAAGCCCAAATATCATTAAGCTTTCTAAATTCTGATATACATTTCTAGCAGCCCAAGTGCACAGGTTTTTAATGTCTTTTTGTGTGTGTCAAAATTGGGTATGGTTAGTATATTATCCAACACATACACCATCAATACCTCAAAAAAGACCAAAATTACAAAGATAGCAAAGGATCTGTTCAATTCCATCACACTTAAATATCTATACCACCTTATTAAAGAAACTTGATATATAGATATGTAATTTTACATTACTTTAAGATGGTATACTAAGAGCTATAGTGTAATTTTCTATTTTTTTTTTTTACCAAATTCTTCCCTTTATACCCTTGTTGTACAACTTTTGAAGCAAATAGTATAAACCACTAATGCAATAGGAAAATTAACCCACCCCTTTCTCAAGATGTAACCTACCTCCATAAAACACATTAAACCCAATTTAATTTCAATATTAAGTACTTGATCTTGAATGAGTCTTTTATTTATTGATCCATTAAATACTCATTTATACTCACTTTCTTCTTGTCTTCTAAACACCCGAAGATCAAGCGATAAGAATGAATGCTCCAAATCGGTTACAAAGGTAGGGTTTATTTATAATGGTTGAACATCCACATCAAATACTCTTCCTATCCATACACAAGTACGTGTTTTGAGTTTGGTATTAATATGAATTTTCTGTTGATCTTGTAAATGTTTTTATCATTTGTTTTCAATTCCCCCCCCCCTCCGGCCCTTTTGATCAGACAACTACTATTACAACCAATCAATTGTGTTTGTTTAGACAATACTATTTCTGTAGTTGAATTTAATATGAAATTGCGCAGAAGGAGGGCATCAAAAGTGGTTAGTGAAGTTATTATTAATTCTTGTACCGTTTTCATTGCTTGTTATTTAATGGGTTGTTATTTGAAAGTTAAAACAATATTTTTATAATTCTTTCTTCTAGTATGGGATTAAAATTTTTGTTCTAAACTTGTTCAAAGATACATGTTCGGTTGAGATTCTTTCGAAATTGCAGAAATTTAAACGGGGTATGTTAGGATCTTTAATTTTATAAAAAATGTTATTTTATTTCTCCTCAATATATATTTTCATATTGTTATAATAACTAGCATTTTATTTATGTGTGCTATCAATTTTGCATCTTTTGTACTTATTTTGATCATTTTGGTTGAGGTGCTCGACAACTCGATTTATCCTGAAGGTGTATGTTGTATAGTCTTTTATATAGTTTTTGTATTATTGAGAACCAGATTGATACCATGTAAAATAAAATTCATATTAGGATTTGGGTCTTAGCATATATGTAACATATTATCTTTTTTTAACATTAACTTTCATTAAAACTGGCTAGCCCTCAAAACGAGAACCGCCAACACCATATACACAGATACAACGGGTAAGAAGCCCACTCCTTCCATACAATGCATTTAAATTTAGATCTATGTTTCAACCATAAAAAGGACCCCGACTTCACCTCCGCTACCACATCAACTATCTTCTTGGACCCGTTTTGAAACACCTTTGCATTCCTTGTATTCCAAATAACCCAAGTAGTAACCATAATAATGTCTCTAATAATCTTTTTCCTCCACTTTCCGGCATGAACATTCTTATAAAGTAGCAACAAGTCCTCAAAATCGTAAGCAAAAAAAGGAGTTAACTTACACCATTTGCAAATGATACTCCACACTCCATAAGCAAAATTGCAACCCACCATCAGATGCCTCACGTCTTCGTCCGTTGCGTTGCATAGGGGACAAACAACCTCTGATATATTAATTCTCCTACACACCAATGCAAGCCGAGTAGGAAGCCTTTCGCGCGCAACCCGCCACATTAGTAAATTAACCTTAAGCGGAACCCAACCTTCCCATTTCATGTAATAATTCAGCACCCCACTCCCTTCATCCTTTAACAGACCTTTAAAAACTGCTACCGAAAAGTCTCCACTGTCAGCTTCATTCCAGCTCCATTTATTACAGGAACGGGTCAGCTTGCACCCCGAAAGAAGTCTGTCTAGGTCTTGGCATTCGGATAGCTCTTCCACTGACCTGGGCTGTCTACTCCAGCTGCCATTAAACTGGAAATCGCCGCCTTCTTGAATTATGCGATCGCCTACCTTGCATCTTTTAAACTTTTCTAATTTGAAAAAACATGGCCATCGATTTTTCAAAGATACCTCACCAATCCAATGGTCATGCCAGAATCAAATAGTATCTCCATTACCCAACACTCCTTTAATAAATTGATGAATGGATTTACCTTTTATCCGAACCGAATCAAGGAATGTAACAATGGATTTCCAACAACCAGTAATAGCTTTCTTGACCAGAAGAAACGTCCAACAACCCCTTCCCCCATGAATCGCCTCAATAATAGGTCTCCATATAGTATCTCCCTCCACGGTAAATCTCTAAGCCCACTTCACAAGAAGCGCCATGTTAACATCCATCAATCTCGACACTCCCAACCCCCCATTTTTCTTGGGAGTTGTGACAACCTCCCAAGACACCCGGTAAATCTTCTTAAACTCATCCGAACCCGACCATAAGAAGTTTCACATCATTTTTTCCATACTCTCCATAACCGTCACTGGCGCCTTATAAAGAGACAAGTAATATATTGGAAGACTCGATAATACTGACTTAATGAGAGTCAACCTCCCTCCCATAGATAATGTTTTCGCCTTCCAAGAGGTGAGCCTATTCTGTATAGTTTCAATAACCGGACTCCTATGACAAGTTCGTGTCATGTTGGCCCCAACTTTAATCCCCAAATACTCAAACGGTATATTCCCCACCTTACACCCAGTGACCTCAACCATCTCTTCCACCTCACCCTCCCTAACACCAATTCCATACAACTTAGATTTCTGAATGTTAATTTTCAGCCCCGAACACAAATGAAATACCCGAAGAACTCTCGCCACACTCTCCATGTTCTCTTTTGACCACTCTCCCACAAGCAAGCAAAGCATCATCTGCATAGAATAAGTGAGAAAAAACTTTTGATTCACTATTAAACCGAATCCCCTTGACTTCTCCCACATCAACCGCTTTATGAAGCATGCAATGAAGCACCTCCATAACTACCAAAAAGAGAAATGGAGATAACGGATCTCCTTGAAGGACCCCTTTTTGACATTGGAATTCAAAAGTGGGGGATCCATTCACCAAGACCGCCGAGCGAGTCAATTCAAGAATCCCCTTCACCCAGCAACACCATTTATCTGGAAATCCCATTTGCTCCAAAGTAGAATATTAAAAGCCCCAGTTTACATTGTCATATGCCTTCTCAAAGTCTAACTTTGGCATGAACGTCCTTTCACCATTCTTTTTCAGCCACCCTATAGTCTCATTAATAATAAGGCGACCATCCAAGATAAATCTCCCCCGAAGAAAAGCTGACTGTGAGCTCGAAATAACCGTATCCAAGGCCTCTTTCACCCGAATAGCCAAAACCTTGGAAATAACTTTACTAAATAATGATATATAATTTTTTTTATCGTCAAATATACACACATAAATCATTTTGACCCGCTTCCGAATCCGACCGACTAGACTTATTTGGGAATTAAGTAAATCATTACTCAGTCATTTCTTCTTTCAATAATAAAACTTTTATGAATATTTATTGTAAACCGATGAGAAGTTATAACAATTTTTTTGTGTCTTTTCAAGTTGGTTGATGTGTGATTATTTTAGCAGAGTTGCCGCCACCCATATACAAACAAAAAAAAAAAAAGATACGATGGTGGAATTTTAAACATAGGCATCAGGTGTATCTCATTTGATTGATATAATTTGTAGTTTCATGAATTAATTTATTTACTTTTATTCATAAACTTTAAAGTAAAGAAATTATCAACATAAATGATATCATCATGAATTAATTTATTTACTTTTATTCATAAACTTTAAAGCAAAGGAATTATCAACATAGATTTTTTTATTCATAAACACAGCAGACACGGACTTCAAAACAAGGACCGGCCGCGCCAACCACTTACAACATGTACAAAGGGGAACTACACCAATCCTTCCAAACACAATTAACTACATTGCTTCTATACTTGAACCACAAAAAGGACATGGACTTAACTTTCGCCAAGGTATCCGCAATAGTAGCTTTATTGTTGTTGAAAACCATATCATTTCTCGCGTTCCAAATCGACCACATTGTGACCATGATAATACCGTGCACCATCCTCTTCTTTGTCTTGCTACCTTGAATCGTCTTGTATAGTTCCAGCAAATCTTGTATATCGAAAGCGAATATAGGAGCAACACCAATCCATCTACTTATGGCATCCCAAACGTTGGTCGCAAAAACACAATCAGCGAACACATGTAAAAGGGTTTCATCTTCCGAATTACACCAGGGACACATTGCATCCGGTAAATCAACGTGCCTTTTAATCAACTCTTTCTTTGTCGGAAGTCTATTCAAAGCCGCCCTCCATATCATAATGTTACACTTTATCGGCACCCATGACGTCCATTTTAAAACAAAACTAACCTCCACCTCGTTCCGTTTTTGAATAAACTCTCTGACCGATCTTGTTGAGAAGCTCCCATCTTTGCTTCCATCCCAATACCAAACATCACTGGAATCACCAAAAGAAACATTCTCCATGCATGCTAGAAGTTGAAGCCACTGTGAGAACACTTCAACTGTAACAATTTTGTTACTCCAATCTGCCACAAACATGCACCTCGACCCCCTCTTCAAGACCTTCTCCATAATGGTGCAATTCTTGTCCGTTTCCAAGTTAAAAAGGATCGGCCATCGCTTCTTTAAAGGTTCGTCCCCGTGCCAGATATCGAGCCAGAATCTAATCGAATCTCCCTTTCGAAACTTGGGTTTGATCAAAGTATGCAAGAAAACATTCCCTACTTTAACCTCTCTCACCGCTTTGACAATACTCTTCCAATTCCCAGCCGCATGCTTGTTGACCGGCAAAAAATCCCATTCTTTCTTATTTTTGTGACAAACATCGATGATCCTTCTCCAAAGAAGACCCGGGAATCGCCTATATCTCCATGCCCATTTGAACAAGAGAGCCTCATTCACCTCTTTCAACTTTTTAATACCCAAACCCCCATGCTTTTTTGGAGTAGTAACCTTGTCCCAACTAACCCAATGAATTTTGTTAAAATCACTAGCACCGGCCCATAAAAACCTTTTCATGATTTTTTCCAAGTTGTCAATAACCTTCCTCGGGGCTTTGTACAAAGAAAAATAGTAAATAGGAAGACTCGAGAGAACGGATTTTATAAGTGTTACCCTACCCCCGATAGAAAGTAGCTTTGCCTTCCACCGCGCAAATCTACCTTCAAAAACTTCTATCACTTTTTTCCAACTCCCGCTTTTGTTCATATTCGCTCCCACCCGGATGCCCAAATAATCAAGCGGAAAATCCCCTCGTTTACACCCCAAGAACATAGCCATGTCATCTACCACCTCTTGGTTCACCCCAATACCAATAAGATTAGACTTATTGATGTTAATTTTCAACCCCGAGACCACAAAGAAGCATCTTAAAATTCGAGCCATGTTGAGAACATTCCCGGCCGCCCACTCACCAAGAATAAGGGCATCATCCGCATATAGGAGATGGGATAAACTCGCCTCATCTTTTTTAAGTTGGACCCCTTTAAATTCCCCAATCCGGATAGCTTTGTGGATAACACATGAGAGAGCTTCCATGACGACCAAAAACAAAAAAGGCGACAATGGATCTCCTTGTCTAAGTCCTTTATGACACGAGAACTCAAACGTAGGAGACCCATTGACTAGGATAGCGGACCTAGCCGATCTCAAAATTCCAAGCACCCACTTACACCATCTCTCCGGGAAGTTCATTTGCTCCATAATTGAAATCAAAAACTTCCAATTAATGTTATCATAAGCCTTCTCAAAATCTATCTTTAAAACGAAAACCTTCTTCTTCCTTCTTTTCAACCACTCAATCGCCTCATTAAGAACAAGAGGACCATCTAGAATGTATCTATCTTTAAGGAAAGCGGATTGTGTTTCGGATATAACGTCTCCCATAACTTCCTTGATCCTGTTAGCCAAAATCTTCGATATCACTTTACTAACCATACCTATTAAGTTAATAGGCCGATAGTCTTTCATGTTAATCGGGTTCTTGCATTTAGGCACCAACGTAATAAACGATGAACCACATTCCGGGCTTATAACTCCCGAATTATGGAACTCGTTCATAATAATGAAAAAGTCTTCTTCCAAAAACCCCCAGAATTTTTGCACAAAGTTGAAATTGAAACCATCCGGCCCCGGGGCCTTATCTTTCCCGCAATCAAACACCGCATTTTTAATTTCTTCTTTGGAGAAGGCCCGAACCAAACCTTCTCGCTTGCCTTGAGGGACCGTCTTCAAACCTTCACAAATCAACCGCGGCCTATTTTCATGTTTCTCTTGAAAATGGTTCCGAAAGAATCTTAGAATTTCTCGCTTAATGATAGTAGGCTCCGTCTTCCACTCTCCATCCACTTCGATACCTGGAATAGCATTCATCGCTCTTCTCCCGTTTATAATCCTGTGAAAAAAACCCGAATTTTCGTCACCTTCCACTGACCATTTCACACGAGCTCGTTGATGAAGATCTTTGTTCCTGTCTTGCGCGATCTTGGCTAGCTTTAATCTACACTCTTCCAAAATCCACCCCTCTTCTTCTATCAATTCCCTTTGTTCCATATAACTTTCCAGGACATCCAATTCTTTTTTGCACAACTCCTCTTCTTCCATTTGTTTTTTACGATGACTCACCTTCCAAGAACAAAGCCTCCCACGTAAATTTTTGAGTTTATTCCACAACCTTAGATCTGCTTTCGCCCCTTCAGTATACCCCTCAAGAACCTCATGCACAACCGAAACACAATCCTCCATGTCGCCCCACGTATTAAACCACCGAAAAGGCTTCGGACCAAAGTTTTTACTCGTCATAGATAAGAGTAATGGACTATGATCCGAAAGGCCTCTCCCAAGAGCTCGTAAAGACGCATTTGGCCACTTATTCAACACATTCGAACAAACTAAAACTCGATCAATTTTGCTTTGTTTATTCCCAACTCCTTTTCCAGCAAGGAAGGTGAACTTCCTACCCTTCATATCGTATTCGAATAAATCCATGTCTTCAATGAAGTCATTAAAATCTTTAGCACTAACCGCATTGAATCTAGTATTCTTTCTTTCTTCCGCACATCGAACCGTGTTGAAATCACCGATTAAAATCCACAACCCGTCTTTATCCCCCATCACAATTCTCAGCCGATTCCATAGAGCTCTCTTTTGGACATCATTTTGCGGACCATAAACGTTGACCACATTCATCTTAACATGGCATTCTTTCAACCACCCAGAAACTACTAGGAAGTTCCTATCCTTTGTAACCGATTCTCTCGCAAAAAAGCTTGTGTTCCACATGCTAGCCAACCCACCCGATAACCCCGTAGGATCCACCGTTTCGAAATCAAAGTTGCCATTGCCCCAAAATCTACCCAGCGACTCCTTAGAAACACCTTGAGTCTTGGTCTCTTGTAAAGCCACGAACATAATCTCATTACCCTTTATTAAATCCCTAACCCATTCGTCTTTCCCAACAAACCCCAAACCTCTAACATTGAGACTTAAACAATTCATTGGACACCATCTTGTACTCCTTCCCCATTAATCGTCTCGGTAATCAAATCTTGGAAACTTTGAAATTCAACTCCTAATTTGCGACCCAATGTAACCGTGTGTGTAACCTCCTCAAAAATTCTATCCACCAAACCACTGTCACCCAAATTCACCTCTGTTTGGAGCCCAATAGGAGTATGAACATTACCCTCCAGGCCCAAATCTACCTCAATACCCACTGAGTCCAAAACCGGCATAGGCCCATCCACAACAGGGCCCCCCGAATTATTACCCGAACACATTTCATTAGAAGAGGAGTCAACAATACCAATAAGCTCATTAAGTCCAAACCTGTCATCGGACTTCTTTCTAGATTTCTTACCTTTGGGCCTATCAAGACTACTACCCGACTTGTCATAACTCAGCCCATTTATAACAATTCTCTTCCCTTTTTTACGCTTGTTCTTTTTGGAAATTGAAACATAATACCTTTTATCTTTAGATTTGTTACCAGAATTACCTCCATCCGCATTAATAGTAGGCTCCTTTGAATTTTGAATTCCTTCCATAACAGCATCATCATCATTAATCATCCCATTATTAGTTTCCTGATTTGTCTCCGGAACATTATTACTTTCCATAACGTTTCCGTCGACCATCTCTGCCTCCGACCCACTCTTCTCCGGCGTCTGCACGATCGTCTTCCCCGGAGCCTGTTCCTGGCTTTCATTAGACTTAGTCGGACTAACACCTGTTAACCACGCTCCATTTTCCTCCGCAACCCAAACCCGATACTTACGGCCTTTCCACATAACAACTACCTCTTCTTGGATACGTTTTCCTTCCGATGTAAGCACCCCCACAAAATCAAAGGACAGATCCAAAGCGAACTGATCATGTTGTGCTTCCTATAACACCGTCCCAAACGCTCCCCAATCCTGTTAAGAATCTCATTGTCTAGGAGATGCAAAGGCACTCCTTGGATACGAAGCCAGGCTAATCTTTCAGACGGTAATGATTGACCAACCCATAATTCTGCCGCAAAACAAACCTCCTTATTCTCTTTGATAGATACCAAAAACTGCTCTGCCTCCTTCCTATCAGGGAAGGAGATCATAACAGTCAAACCACCAAGGAATTGCAAGAAACCTCTCCCAGAAGACATATCTCTCACAACTTGAGAGACAATCTTTAGCGCCTTAAGATCAACCACCCTCAAAATAACAGCTCGTTCAAGGGCAAAAGACTTTGCCACTTGATCATCTTGAACCGTGATCACCTTTTCTTCACTCTGCTTACCCAGGAAAGCATCCCGGAACGACGTAGAACCAGTATAGGCACTAGTCTGGCCTTCCCTGTTGTTTGGTGCTTTGTTAGTTGTAGCAAAGGCTTGTTTCGATTTCACTTCGTCCTTCTTCCTATTATTCACCTCCCCATCCTCTAAAGTAAACCTTGCCACATTGAAACTTAATTTGTAATGCCCCATCCGAATACCAGATAATGTTTTCTCCATATCCCCAACATTCTTAACGTCTAGGAGTGACACAAAACCAAACCGATTCCCCAATCTGTCTTTCTTCCTGGCTATGTAAAGATCGTAGATCTCAGCATGCACACGTACAAACTCGGCCAAATCTTTCCCACTGCATCTCTCCGGTAGATTAGTTACGAAAAACTTAGTAATCCTTCTTTGTAAGTTGATCGGAATAGGCTTCCGATTTTCTTGGGGGCGGCTCATTGAGAGAAAAATCTCTACCCGGATAGTAGATGGATTGTGTTCAAAACATTATCAACATAGATGATATCATCATGTACAACACTGTTTTTAGTTCATTAAAGACGATTAGGATGGTCTTAAATTGTTTTATGTAAATCAGCATGGCCATGATATTATATAATGGTTCTATGGACGTTAATGGGTATTTTGGTTTTAAATGTTAACTACGATGTTGGGTTGCAATAAACTAAACCGGATAGGTTGGGTGGACAGCTCGGTTGCATCGACAACTTTTAGCAATTTCACCATCGACAACTTTTAGCAATTTGGCGCTATTCAATGACTTTGTTTTAAATCTACATGTGGTCATTCTAAAATAAAAGGTTGGATCTATGTCGTTTAAATTATGCGGTTGGTTAAAATCTGTCATGCATACAATATTAAGTAGTTTACAATTTTAATAGTAAATTTTTATTTAAGTGAGACATGTAAGGCTTATGACATAGACTAGAGTGATGCAACTACTTAATTTTACATTTGATCATTTCCAACATGTAATGAATATGTTGCAAATGACAGTACTAAAGTTTGGATATTGTGAGGTTTATTCATAAGGAACAAAACATAGTGAGCGACCTGCATCATCATCTTCTTTCAGTTGTGTTCTTTGTTTTCATGTCGAGTCTGATTGGATTTTTTTTTTTTTTTTGCTAGGTTGATGTAGTTTTGAAAAATGTTGCTATTCAGATGGGTGAATATGTTGAGAATGTTAGTTATGAATAAATATTATTGGAATTCGTAAGATGGTGGGGTTCTTTTGCATGTACCCATACTTAACTTTTTTATCCATATGCATGTGCTCATATGAGATAGATAAAATAAAAACAACTGTAAATGACTATTGTAAGTTTCTTTAACATCCACTGCATCAAAATTAACATGTATAGTATATATGTATTCATCCATTAAATTGATTTGATTCTAAAGACCCTGGTTTAGTTTTGGATATATATTTTGTATGTTCTTAAAGCAATTTGAATCAAATATCACTTGAACTAATATATAAAATCACATGCATTCAATTCGGCCCTCTATTAATAAATGATTTCAGTCATTCATACTTCAATTATACGTACCCACGACAACGCACAAGCATTTCTACTAGTATTGATAATGATAATTTGAGTTACGATAAGGTGTCTTTTCTAAATGAGTTTTTAAATTATCACATGATAAATATATAGTATCAAGACAAATTCTTTCTTTTAACTAATTAGTAGGTGAAACCTGCACATTGCAGTGGGAATGCTAAAACTTTTAAAAGTCGGTTAGGACCATTTGTTTATTGACATTCACCCTAGTGATAAAATTCACATCAAAATGTCAAATGTCGTAAAATAAGAAAATTCAAAACACATGGAAAAACAATAATGCTAAGATTATATCAAGTTATTTTTATATTATATTTGAATATTTAAAGTTATCTTTTGTTAGATTTTTTTTTGTCTGAGTCATTTTTAGCCGATCCATATTATACCCTAACAAAAGAAATGAAAATGTAATGGCCAATATCTCCACCTAATTAGGTGTATAGATTTTCACCTTAACATGGTATCAGCTAGCTAAAAGGGTTGCTAGCGCCGCCTCTTACTTCCCTGTCGTCTTCTTCTTAGCACCCTTTATCGCCCCTTATGTTCCGATCATCTTCCCTTCCCAATTCGATGGTTTTAATTACATGTTCGTAACGACCTAAGAGATTTTCACGTTAACACTTTTATTTAGGGAGTAGAGGTGATTTCTAAGAATTTCTTCTTAAATAACCAAAAGTGTGTCCATTAAAGGATAATGAGTTATCCTTAAATAGGATTCCACATGGGCTAACATCACCGACCCTTAGCATGAAGTGGGCTATGTCTAGCTAGGGGGTACCTCCACTCCCCGGCCCAGTATTAGCATAAGACAAAATCTCTATTTTACCTTATTAAGGAGGAAAGGTAGGTAAGAATGTAATTCAACACAATTTTTAAGATGGGAGTTGAAAGGCCCCTTCACAAATTTCCAATCTTTGGTCATTTTGTTCCCTTTATGCCCCTTGTGTACAACCTATGATACTCATTGTATATGTGTGTAATGCACACTTTATATCCATATCAACATGTAACCCCCCATTCATAACACCTAATTAAACCCCAATTCAATTTCAATAAAACCCAAGCTTTTCATTGAATCATTCTACACATCTATAGATAAAATAATTTGGTTATGGGAGCACAGGGTTTTATTTGAATTTAAAGTATATTTCAACTATGAAATAAAGCTATCAAATAACGTTAGCTGATCAAAAGAACCTTTAGTTTTTTAAGGATGCTTCTTCATTGCTATGTTTCTTTAGCTATATTGTTGTCGCAAGTTATATAATCTATGTTTCTAATGGTATTTTGCATGCTTCACGGTTTTAATTACACCATGTGTAGTGGTAACCAAATTTCAAGTCTCTCCCATAGCTATGGGCAACACAGGGTTCTGAACAAGCACAATATAAGGTATGCCTATATCTTGTTGTCTGACATCTTTTATTAGTTTATTATCCATGTTTTAATGTATGTTGCAATTTTGATAATCTTTGTAGGCATTGTTGGACATCATTAAGAAAGACTTGTTGCAGGTCTATATGAAAAGTGAGTTTTTACAATATTTCTTTTGTTTTAAACCGTATCTTCCATGGGTAAAGGTGGCAAAATGTGGGTTGGATTGGGACATAAACAACTTTCAAATCCAATTTTACTCTAAGAATTATGATTAGATAGTGTCATACGATTAAAATTTGTTTTATTTTAGTAATAACCTAATTTCTTTGGTAAAAATATTTTTGAGCTTCTAACTTATACGGATTAATTGCCACACCTACTTCTTATTTTGCGTTTATTGATTTTCGAGTCGTAACGTAATCTTATGCACCAATACAAATAATATTACTATTAGCAAATATATGTTACCATATATTCTGCTGATCACATCCCACCATATCCTCTCTATTATGACCAAGAATATCTCCTAATTGATTGTATAAATCTGTAATAATGTTATACAATCAATTAGGAGATATTCTTGGTCATAATAGAGAGGATATGGTGGGATGTAATCAGCAGAATATATGGTAACATATATTTGCTAACAGGCCCCCGCAGTTTGAGCCGTAGCCTGATGAAGGCACAAATTGGACCTAAAATGGGTGAATAATTGCTTGGAGAGGCCTTTGGTGAAGATATCAGCATACTGGAAATCGGTAGGGACATGAAGAACGCGAACATCACCAATGCGAACTTTCTCACAAACAAAGTGGATGTCCAACTCTACGTGTTTAGTGCGCCAGTGTTGTATCGGATTCCGTGAGAGATAGACGGCAGAAATGTTATCGCAATAGACAACTGTTGCTTGAGTCAATTTGACGCCCAACTCCAATAGCATGTTTCTAATCCAACTAGTTTCTGCTACAACTTTGGCAACCCCCCTATATTCAGCTTCAGCACTTGAGCGCGCAATGGTTGGCTGGCGCTTCGAGCTCCACGAGATGATATTATCACCCAAATAAACACAAAAGCCCGAAGTAGATCATCGCGAGTCTGGACAACCACCCCAGTCGGTGTCTGAATAGGCAGTAAGAGTAGTAGACCGAGACAGAGCGAGCTGTAGACCAAAGTCAAGTGTCCCACGGATATAACGTAGGATGCGTTTCAGGAATTGTAGGTGAGGTTCACGCGGATCACGCATAAACGAGGCAAAACTGTTGCACTGCGTAGGCGATGTCCAGACGAGTAATTGTCAAGTACTGAAGGGCACCAGCAATGCTGTGGTAGAAGGTACCATCAACCGTAGGAGACGTAGAATCAACACTAAGCTTGGAACTTGCCTCAACTGGAGTGGAAACCGGCTTGCAATTGGTCATGTTTTCCCGAGCAAGAATGTCAGAGGCATACGATGATTGAGACAAAAATAGGCCCCCGTCTTTCTTGTCAACCTTGATTCCCAAAAAATGATGCAAATCCCCAAGGTCTGTCATAGCAAACTCGGCCTTCAAAGATGCGATCAAGCGGTTCAGGAGGGAAGGGTCAGAGGCTGTAAGAATAATATCATCAACATACAGCAGTAAGTATGCCATATGATGTCCCTTCTGATATACGAAGAGGGATGTGTCACACATACTGCTCTTGAACCCGCACTGTGTGATGAAGGTAGAGAACCGTTGATACATGCCCTAGGAGCCTGTTTTAACCCATACAAAGACTTATTCAACTTGCAAATGAAACTTGGTTTTGCCTGATCCACAAAGCCTGGTGGCTGATTCATATAAACCGTTTCTTTTAGATTACCGTTTAAAAACACATTTTTAACATCGAGTTGATGAACCGCCCATGACCTAGAAACTGCCAAGCTCAAAACAGTCCGAATGGTAGTCGGTTTGACTATGGGACTAAACGTCTCATCACAATCAACCCCAACTGTCTGACTCTTACCATTCACAACCAAACGTGCTATATAGCGTTCCAGTTTACCCGAGGCATGAAACTTGTGTTTAAACAACCACATACATCTAATGACTGGAGTGGACGAAGGTCTCGGTACAAGTTCCCAAGTCTTATTATCTAATAAAGCTTTGTACCCGTCGGCCATAGCCGCGTTCCAGTTTGGATCTAGACGGGTAGCAAGGTGGGATTTGGGTAAAGGGGAGATGTTAGGTGTGACGGTGGATAGGTTGAATGAAACACGAGGTTTAGTAACACCAACACAAGATCGGGTAGTCATGGGTTGAGAGGGCTGTGGTGGTGGTGGTGGTGGTGGATCAGCTGTCGGGTGAGGATGAGGTTCAGTGGGTGGCTGGGTAGAAATGGGCTGATCGGTTGTGGGAGCTGGGTCATGGGCCGGATTTAGCTGAGAATGATTGCGTCGCTGGTAGATGATAGGAGAGGCACCGGGAGGTGCACGGTGGTGACATATGGGTGGGCAGGAGGGGCAGGAAAGTCAGGGGAGGATGAAGAATGGTCGGGGAAGGTGGTGTGGTGGCCAGGGGGGATCATCGCAAAAGGAGGGGGATGGTTTAGGATTAGTGGAGTTGGCCAAAGGAAAAAGTGGTTTTGGCGAAAGTTACATGCCGAGAGAAAATGACTTTTCCTGATGATAGCTCAAGACACCGATAACCCCTATAATTTGCGGGATATCCTAAGAAAACACAAAGAAAAGAGCGGGTGTGCAGTTTATGAGGGCGAGTGGTGGTCTCATTGGGGTAGCAAGCACACTCAAACACACGAAGGTGTTCATATGATGGAATTCGGTGATAAAGGATGGCACATGGAGTATTGTTTTGAAGAGTTTTGGTAGGGAGGATATTATGAAGATAGCACACGGTGTGGATTGCCTCTACCCAAAATTTGGAGGGTAAGGAGGCATGGACGAGTAGTGACAACAGAATATCGTTGAGACGGCGTATCATACGTTCGGATTTACCGTTTTGTTGAGAGGTGTGCGGGCACGAGAAACGAAATTGTATGCCTTGTTGGTTTGCAAAGTTTAAAAAGTTGTGATTGTTGAACTCCCCACCCATGTCACATTGAAATTGTTGAATTTTTAGCTTGAACTGGGTTTGGACTAAAGCATAAAAATGAGTAAACTTGGTAAATGTTTCAAATTTATACTTTAATGGGTAGACCCAGGTGAATTTGGAAAAATCATCAATTAAAACCATGTAATACTTATAACATGCGGTGCTAAGAACCGGGGAGGTCTAAAGATCACAATGGACAATCGCAAAAGGCATAGAAGTACTAGTAACAGAATCGACAAAAGGTAAACGTGAATGTTTAGATAACTGGCAAGCATGACAAACAAAAGTAGAGTCTAATTTATTTCATGACAAAACACGATTAGAACTAAGATAGTCCATAACATGGCGACCCGGGTGGCCGAGACGGTCATGCCAGGATTGTGGTGAAGAGACGGAAACAAAAGCTTTGGCCAGAGACTTCGGGTTGAAGGAGTAAAGGTCGCTGGAACTGTCATGGCGACTCAGCGGCGTGCCATCCTTGTAGTCCTTCACAGAAAATCCGAAAGGGTCAAACTCAACAGATATGTTATTGTCAATAGTGAATTGACGAACGAAGATAAGATTTTTTTATAAAATTGGGATTGTAAAGGACATTTTCAAGGTGAAAAGTTTTATTAGGTGTGTTAATGGTGGTGTGTCCAGATCCAATAACTGGTAGACGCTGACCATTACCAACAAGTACTGACTTTATATGAGAATAAGGGGAAAGTGCAGAGAGTATACCTTGGTCTAGAGTGACATGAGAAGTGGCTCTGATGTCCATGTCCCAGTTGTCATCATCAGGGGATTCCATGGAAATTGCTTGAAATGCTTGAGCAATCTAAGACAGGTCAAGAGCATCAAGATCAGTGAAATGGGCCTGGGCGTGAGAAGACTACTCGGTAGTGGGCTGATGTGTTGTTGGGCTTGGCTGTGAAACAGGCCGCTGAAGTGGGTTTTGGTTGGGCCAAAGGTTGGGCCAGGGGGCTGTTGTGGGATAAGGGCGGGGGGTGGAGCCCAATAAGGGGGCAGAGCCTAGTAAGGATAATGAGAGGGGTTCGATGTGTGATAGGTTTTATTAGCAGATGAGTTTATTTGTTGTCCCTGTCCCCCATGTCTGGAGCTAGGGTTCCGGCGACCTCCACCTCCACCTCCACGACTTCGAGTAGTCCTTGGCCGAGAATCACGGGATATAGGACCAGCAGCAGGAGACGGGTGAGGGTTAGGTGTGGCAGGCGGCGGTGGGTTCGTTTGAGCAACAACAAGTACCGTTGAGCCTTCCAATACATCACGAGCCACCCTTCTTTTCTGGTCATTGAGCAACATCTCACAGAAGTCAGAAGAAGAAACAAGGCGACCCGCGTATTGAGCGACTGCTCTCTGATACCATGTGAGTTTCTGTGAAACTTGTCTATTTATCATTGATCATTAGACATACATATATATATATATATATATATATATATATATATATATATATATATATATATAACATAGAGGTATATATAATGGAAACTAATAAATATGTAATAATGCTATACAATCAATTAGGAGATATTCTTGGTCATAATAAAGAGGATATGGTGGTATGTGATCAGCAGAATATATGGTAACATATATTTGCTAACAGTTACATACTTGCGGTTGCATGGATCAGTTGAGCCTGAAAAAGCGATTTGACATTGTTAAATCTTTCAATTCAGACACTTTGATTGACGTTTGCAAAAAAACAGAAGGGCTTTAAAACTTTAACTTTTATAGCATGTTCATGTTAACAAGTTATGATTTTGTGAATTTATATAATGATATTACATAAATGCTTTTCATAGCTTGTAACTGTCGTATTCAAACCCCCCAAATAATTGATTGTATTCATAACTTGTAACTGTCGTATTCAAACACCAAATAATTCATTGTATTTATGGATTGTAACCGTTCATATTCAAACCCCCAAGTAAATGTACAAATTATCATATAAAGGTAGAATCATAACATTTCGCTAGAGTACTAAAGTGTGTTTGATATTTCATATAAATTTATGATCAGATTCTATATTTCTAGGTGTGGAGGGACCAAAGACCTCTGATCCTAGCAAATACATCAGGCGTATATATAATTGTGTCTTCTTTAAAACTGCAGTGGTCTAGGCTAATGTAGTAAGCACATTGGCTAATTTTGGTGTGATGGTTGATTCTTTGTTGGTAACTTAGTTTAATTGTTTATCTTTAGATATCAAGATTACTCTAAAGGTTGATTATCGATTACTTACTTCTAATTTACGTACGGATTTATTTGTTGTACTACAAACCCATAAATTCGCTCTTTTGAGGCGTTGTTTATATGATATTGATTATGAAGTTAGTTGCCTTTGTAACAATAACTTTTGCTTCTTGTACATTAGAACATGTTCTTTCAAATCTTAAACCTTTTGTAGGTTATTTTGAAGCCAGTTTTGGATATCAACGCTGTAAATAGTAGAGGCATTATCTTGTTTTGCCGTTTTGATAAGAGGTTGCCAAATGGGTGGGTTAAGTAATGGGTCAAACGGTTAAAGTATAAAGTGCAGGTCCAAACATGGGTCAAAACGTTTGAAGCTTTTTTTTTATTCGGGTTCAACAAAAAACAACCAGCCGCACTGTCTAAATATATTATTTGGATTTGTTTTGTCACCTCTGTATACTATCCATTTAGTTCCAAAATTTTGTTTCTATACATTACATCAAGTTACAAATGAAGAAAGTTTTGTAACATCCTAATTGGAATAATTAGGCCAGGGTTACTGTTGTGATATCTTTCATATTTGTATTTTGAAGATTTTTGCTTTTCTTTTTTTCCACTAAATTTGCTTATCAAATTATGGACACACGTATAACATCCTAATTTTTGATAAATTGTCTTGGAGAATATACTCATTTTCATTTAGACATACCTATTTACTTTAGTATTGTTCAATATGAGTTCATCACCTTCGATGTCAATTTATAAGTTTGAAAAAAAAAGCCGGCTAAGTTAGGTTATTCAATACTCTTAGTATACCAAAATTCCATTTTGAGTCAAAAAAAATTTCAAAACCACCATAAGTCCTAAAATTTAATCATATGAGTTCTAATGGTGATTATAACAAGTTTCAACTTTTAATATATAAGTGATATATTTATCCCATAAATTTTTATAAAATTCCAAACCGTTGGTTTCCAAAGATATGATGAATCTACAAAAAATATATATTTAGGTTCATAAACTTGCAAAGAGATGGTAGACCCTCACCAAACATATGTGTAGTTTTCACAACAGAGTCAAAATGTCACACTTGTAATTGTCAAATGTAAATTTAAACAATAAACTTGCATACCCTATCTAGAAAAAAAAGAAGCTAACTCAAACCAAGTATATACCATTACCGTCCTATGTTTTCAACTATGGATCAAAATATAAACTTTTTATTGTAGCTTTGACTGCTTTAACATTAACAATCTAGGTGACAAAAGTAAAGAAAACAAAAAGTTTAATACCCTTTTCAATGAAAAGTTTTATAGCCTAAGGGTCGATAGACCTCTCACACCTTGACAAAAGTAATTTGAACTCTGTCAAATACACTTTTTAAAATATTATAAAAATAAGAATATTATAGAAATACTATACAGTCTATCACAGAGGATTGATAAAGTAACCGAACCAAATACCATGTTGCAAAGCGTCAACCTCGCAGCATCGCGCGGGTTTTCCTACTAGTATGTATTAATGAATAAGAAAAGAAGAGCGCGTACCGCCTTAACCTGTGTAACGTGGCTTGGTGTTGTTTGTGGACATTCTGCTGCAGACAGGTGGCACTACGAGAGTGACCACATATCCGAGGTAGAAGCTCACGGATTTGTTTTTGGTGGCCCAAGTGAAAACTTCCCACGGGTCACCCATCATAGAATTGGGGTCACTCAAGCACACTTAACTATGTAGTTTTCATGTTCTCCACAACCATATGTGCCCAAAACGCGCTGGTGATTTAAGAGGCAGAACATTACTTATGAACCAAGATCTCTCCTGTCCAGCGCCGACATGCTCTGATTAGCCAAATGATATCAGGCCGTTGAGATCTCCTTACTGGAGCATTCTGATTGTCCGGACGTGTGCCACATTCTTGGCATACGTCCCCTAGCTCTGATTGGTTCGTACACAATCGTCCTTTTATGTATTATTTGTCTCCTAGTCATGCGCATGCATGAGGATGTGCGTCCTGCCCCGAGAGATCTTATTATAACCAAGTTGAGGGCTTGTGGTGCGCATCTTCAGGCTTGCATCAGAGGATTTGCCTGGTGCATGAAGTGTTGCTTGCGCACCATCAGGTTGTCCCTTACTTAGTCGTTGAAGGCTTTGTGGGATATGAGTTAGTCCTATCTGCACTACGATTTGATACCCTATCCCTTCAGTTGGTAAAATGGTTACTATATATTATTAGTGGTACGAGAAGATGGATGTTATAGTGTCACACATAAGGATGATGAGTATCCTTTAAATAAAAATTGACAGGTTAAGCCTTAACTTAGAGCGGTGGTATGGTCAGGAAGGTGAGGGAAGACGATGACAGGAATGGATAGGGTGACCAAAGTGATTAGAGAGGATGATCGGATAATAGAAATATCTTTGTTGTATTTTTTATCAAAGGGTAAAATGGTCTTTGCAAAAAAGTTGAATAAAAAAACAAACAAATATCCATTCTAAATACCAAATGTGTTACGGTACGTCGACATGTAACTTTTAGAAAATTAAAATCAAAACTATAGTTACAAAATCATTTGCATTATTGGGTGAGTTATTATTTTTTTTTTTTAGTGCAAATAGGTGGTGTACCATCAAAATTCAAAAAACCACATTTGGTGAAGTTGCTGATTAAATTAGCGGCTTCTGCCCAATGTTCTTACACAACCTGCAACAATGACAAGATGTGACTGCACTTTGACTTTCCTATCTTTTTCTTCTTTTATATTCTTCACATCATATTCATTCATATTTATATTAATAAAAAAGCTGCTCATCGATTTCAAAGAGAGAGGGAGAGATCTACGATTAAGAGAGAGAGAGAGAGAGAGATAGAGATAGAGAGAGAGGGTCACCCTCTCCGGTCACCCTTTGACTTCGGTGACCGGAACCAAACGACGCCGGTAACACCAACCTACAACCAACTACCTTCTCTAACTCCAACTACTTGATAGCCACCCCCGACGACCTTCTTCTTCGACAACCGACCACCCACAACTATCAACACCCTTCTCCTCCTCCGACAACCCCCACAAATATCTTTTCCCTTTCTGATGTCGAACCCAAACCCAGATGTCAAACCCGACGGTCACACCATGAAGCAATGGAGAAGACTTTTTATAAAGAGCTACGAGAGAGAGAGAGAGAGAGAGAGAGAGAGAGAGAGAGAGAGAGAGAGAGAGAGGAGTCACCCTCTCCATTCACCCTTCGACTCCGGTGACTGGAACCAAATGACTTCTTCTTCAACCCGTTCACTCTTGATGTAACCCCAATCAAGTCTAAATCAAAGATTCATCTTTGCCTTCAAACCTTCTATGTTTTAATCTTTGATCTTCATCGATTCGGTATACAATCAATTAATTCCACCAAACATTACAGAGTCTTGATGTCTTCGAAATACGATGTTGGAATTACAAAAAGAGAAGACAATCCGGACACACATTTAAACTGCCATAATATCACAAATTGTAGTCAGATTTTAGAACAATAAGTAAGCTATGCCATAATATCACAAATTGATGATGATAAATGAAAAAACCAATATACACCAATGTATATCTGTGTTGATGATGTTGAATGATGATGAATGAAAAAACGAATATACACCAATGTATATCTTGTGTTGGTGATGATGATGAATGAAAAAACGAATATACACCAATGTACACTGTTGTATATATACCGAGATATAATTTTAATAGTATATACAATAAATACGTTTGGGTATACCATAAACACTAATTTGCTGTTTCCAAATATACATGAGTTTCTTATTAATTACCTAATAAATGATATTGAACAAAAGACATTAATACCCCTTTATTAAAATAACAATTAATTAAAGTTTTTACTTATTTACAATCATGCCATTGAAGATGGATGGCTCAGATTGGTTCCTATAGTTCCTACTTAAGGGTTGGTTCCTATTTGAACCCTACCCTATATATATATATATATATATATATATATATATATATATATATATATAGGGGAGGGTTATCTTGAGAACGCTAAATATTGTGAGAACCGTGAGAACAAGTAAAAAAATCAATCAAAATCAAATTTTTTTAATACAAACCCCATTATAATCAAAATACAACATTAATAAATGAATTTTCTTTCCAAATAATTCATCTTTTCTTGCAAAAACACTTTTAAATTAACTTTTTACACATGTGTAAATGAAACAGTTTACATATGTATAAACAGCAAATTTACACATGTGTAAAAACAAATTATTTTCGTATACGTTTGAATTTTTACGCGTAAATTGGGTTTTTGAGATTGTATTTTAGTAATAAAGACAAGTGTAAAAAGAAATTTTGAATTTGAATGGTTTTAGATGCCGTTCTCACGGTTCGCACGAAATATATGTGTTCTCAAATTAACTTTCCCCTATATATATATATATATATATATATATATATATATATATATATATATATATATATATATATATATATCAAAAGAAAGGTGCAAATTATAGGTTCGTTTTTGGCGTAGGCCTGTGCTCCATCCAGATGCATCTTCTTTTCATTTATTTATCGGTTCCACTTCAATTTGTTTAGTGTTTTTCCCATGCCTTCACAATATATTATCAAAAATCCGTCGGCCATCAAAGAGGGGAGACGTGATTTCTATCGTTTTGCTCTCATTATTCTAGTTCTATTCGTTTAAAGCAAACCAGTTGTTCGATTTGCTTGGAACTCAAAACTTGTAACGTTGGTTTCTAATCTGGCCGGTCCAGTTCAGTTTTTAAAAAATCTTAATAGAAATATCATGTGTGTATTTATATTCAATCAATTCTTTACCAAATCTAATAAAGTCAATTTATATAAAAGTACTTGATTTACTAAAAAAATACTTAAAAACAACATAACAACAAAATAGTCAAAGATTTTTATACGATAGCATACGATACGTAACATAAGTCCAAATAAATAAAACCTAAGAAGATACCTACAAAAGAATTAACATAATAGGTATGACAAACAATAAAGTGAAAAGGCTAACGGAAATCAAATATTAATTAATTTTACTTATTACTTAAGGAATACACACTACTTTTTTTATTAATCAAAAGGTCAAAAACATACAATACTTTTGGAATCAACTATCAACATTCATCAATCATACCATGGATCTTCATCTGATACAATTCTTCAAGTCAAAAGGTTCAAAGTTATGCCCTTTAACCCCTTTTAATGCCATTTGTTGCTTTTTGGGCTTTTGTGTTGCATAATTCATCATTGAAATGATATGGATGGTATCTTTTCAAGTATTTGCAATGCCTCTTTCATTGAAGGTCTCTTTTGGGGGCTCAATGATGCACAACTAAATCCAAGCTTAAAACATGCAAGTGTCGCATCACGTCTCCCATTTATGTCTGTCCTAATTGACATGTCAGCTAGCCTTAAGATCGAACTCTCATCTTCAAAATTTGATGAATCGGCATACCATTGTCCTAACTCCCTTTCCGAGAACACCTTCCCTGATATGAGCTCGAGCAACACAATCCCAAATGAATAAACGTCCCATTTTGGATTGGGCTTGAGGCTTTTCATCGACTCTGGGGCATGATAAGGAGACGTGCACCCAAGTAGCCCTGAAGCTGGAGCCATATAAGGGCTACTATTAGCTGAGTGATGATAATCATGATGAATCATCATCTCTTCACGTGATGATATTGACCGTTTGCTACCAAAGTGTCGGTTTGATCCCTTTGCTTTGTAGTTGTGTTTACCCGATATAAGCCATTCTAACCCAAAATCGCTGATAATTGGATCCATTTCCGAAGTCAAGAGGATGTTGCTTGGTTTTATGTTACCGTGTACATGTTTTTTTTCATGAATATATGCTAATCCCATAGCAATTCCTTTTGCTATCTTGAGCCGAACCTCAAATGGTATGTTATATGGAGATGAACCAACTTTTTCTGAAAATTACAAGAAATAACTTCTAAGAAAACTATAAAACATGCTAATGGCTTAACTCTTGCTTTGTCGTGGTGCTTGTGGAATTTTGTAATCATGTTTTGAAAACTAAAGTGGGAAACTTCAAGAAAATTATATATATATAAAAAAAATTCCCATGTGAAACATTTTTGGACGTTGCTTTGCTATGTTGTATATGGACTTGGTAGTTGGTACTTGGTTCAAAAAATGCTTCTTTAGTAGGTTAGAATTATATATCAATAATCAATATGAAAGAATGGTCAAAACTAATCACAAACAAAATATTAATCTTATGGAACACTACAAAAACAACAACTATTCTGTTTTTAGTTCTATAAAATATTGTATGGCATGAATGTCTATGAACACAACTAATTAAATTTGTTTTTTAATCATCTTAAAGTCATATTTTTCTAACTTCCAAGAAAATGTCTGCTTTACATGTTATTTAATCAAGTATTTGTCTGTGAATGATATGCTATTTTATAATTTTAAAACGACAAAAGAAAAAATAGATCTTGAAGTAAATAAGTATTTTATATATTAAATAATAATAATGACTTAAAAAACAATAACGGGTATATGCGTAATAGTATAATTTTATTTTAAGGATGTTTAAAATTGTTTCCGAAACAGTTAACGTACAACAAATAATTATTTTTAAAGTGTTAAACATTATTTACTTAAATTTTTTATTTTATTATTTTTGACTTAAAAACAAGGATTTAGATTTAGATTTATGAGTGAGACCTACAACCTATGACAAATATGCCTTAACATTATTATGTTATTTCAGCTAAATTATTTTTATATGACATATTCTTATAAACTATATATGTCCAAGTTGAATAAAATGTAAAAAACTTTCAGACCATAATAGCTAAAATAAAATAAATATGCTAAAATGAGCATGAAAACAAGCATGAAGATTGAAGGAGTGCTTACTGTAACCAACTCCAGCTAAGCTTCCATTAGAGATATAATCATAGATAACAAGCTTCTCATCTTCAGCCCAATAGAACCCTCTAACCTTTAACAAATTTGGATGTCGCACCTTACTTATCATCCTCACCATGTTTTCAAACTCCCTCAGCCTCTCTATCCCACTCTCCCCTATCCTCCGGACCGCGAACGCCATACCTCCTTGGCCATTGTTGCCACCCAACACCGCTTTGTACACTATACTCGACCCGCTTGAACCCAACACATACGCCGAAGCCTTTAACAACGTCTCGATTTCTAGCTCTGTCTCCCCGTCCACCATCACTAAACATTTTTTCTTTTCTTCGTCCTAGTACATAAAAAAATATATTAGAGAAAATATATTAGTTAGGTTTTATTGTTATTTCATTAACATATTTTCTTTTCTAGAAAAAAATGATTATGATTTGACTCTATATCCTTTGTAATTATTTGTACTACACTCTTAAAAGTAACTTTGACCATTAAATACATAATAACTATCTTTCATAATAGTTGATCAATAATACACAATACCTTTATGTCGACCGTCAGATGGTCGTTCTCGTGATCACTGTCGGAGCATGTAGCCGCTTCCGATGATTCGTCTCCGTTTACGCCACTTAAACATGAGCAGGCCGTGGATTGGGCTCTTGTAGTAGTAACATCTTTAGAAATCTTGGTTTCTTGGATTTTGGTTTCGGGTTTAGCTGTCGGGTTTTGGTTTTGATTTTGGTTCAGTTTTTTCTTTCGTATATTATACGCGTAGAGAAAAAGAATGGCTAGAAGGCCAATACCAGCCAAATCTCCTGCCACAATGGCTGCTATTTTTGTTGGCTTGACTTTACTACCCCCATGGCTATCCGTATCCGCAGCAGACGATGGTCCATCCGCGGTTGAAGACGAAGGAGACGGGTCTACATTTTTCGGAATAGCTGCGATTGCAGCCGTTGCTGAGCCATTCGAAGTGACATTTGGTGGGGTTGATAACGATGAAGAGATCGTGCACATTTTACCAAGTGGTTTCCCACACAAATCCACGTTCCCCGCAAAGAACTCGGATTTCTGGCGAGATAACTGCAATAACTGCGGGATCTCGCCAGTGAGATCATTAAACGAGAGATCAATACTGGCGTTTGCTGGTATTTTCCCAGCAAACGCCAGTGTGACCGTCCCAGAAAACTTATTATTTGAGAGATTCAAGTACCGTAATCTCTCGCCACCAAAATCATTAGGCAAACTTTCATTAATTAAATTGAAAGACAAATCCAAATACTCAACAAAATCGAACCCGCCAGGAAGCCTCCCAGAGAAATAATTATTCTTCAACGAAACCGACGTTAAGTTCTTTAAATTAGCCAGACTCACAGGTAACATTCCTGCGAATGCATTATCCGAAAGATTAAGCAACTTCAAACTCTTTAACCCACTGATAATCTCTGGGATCTCTCCAGAGATGACATTAGAGGATAAAGAAAGCGACTCTAGCTCAGAACAGTTGAATATCGAAGCTGGTAAGCTTCCATTCAACGAATTATTCGATAGATCAAGCGAATGAAGATGCGGGATCATTCCTAAGTCCTGAGGGATAGTGCCAAGGAGTTGAGAATCAGCAAGCATCAAACTAGTGACAACAAAAGAGTCCGGTTCAGCCGAACCGGATACAGCTTCACAAGTGACACCTCTCCATGAGCATGGAGTCAGGTCATCATAGTTCCAGGTATCAAGAACTGAAAGTGGGTCCGAGAGAACAGAATATTTGAATGCAAGGAGAAGGATTCCATCAGAGTTTAGAGCAGAAGCTGAAGAAAGTAACAAAACAAATGGGAAGAAGAAGAAGATCATGATTGATGACTGATGATTGGAGGTTTAGGATGTGTGGAGTGGAGTGGTGGTATTTAGGTGGTAATGAAAGGGAAAGAAAGAGGGAGAGGGTAAACAACTGTCACCATTGTTGTTCTGGTGAACAAAAAGGTTAGAGGGAGACAAAGTGGTTTCAGTGTTGCAGAGATAGGGAATTTGAGAATATAAATATAGTTCAATCACTACATTCAACTTCGGTATCCATGTATTTGTTTATGTTTTCCATGATAATGTTTTTATTTGTGAGATTATTATATTATATTTGTTTTGCTAAAAAGGTGCCATAGTTTAGAGGTAACTTCGTGGTAAGATAACTTTCTTATTATGCCTTTGGTAATTTTTGTTGTATTGGTATTAATAATAACGTGCTGATAGTTATCTAGGATTAGATTAAATACATACTAAAAGAAAAATAAGAGGTCGTAGGAAATGTATCAAACAAACTCTGATTGAACTTATTCAAGTGGCATTGGAGCCGTCTACTCAAACCCTACGATTTTAGTTTTTAGGCTTTTGCTTTTTTGGATTTTTAGCTTGTAGTTTTTAGAATTTACATTATATCATTGTGTCTTTTTTCTTATTTTCATCATTACGTCATTTTGCGATTCATTGTGTCTTTTTTCTTCAACATTGTGTTGTATTTTTCGGCATTGTGTTATATTTTGTGGCTCGTTGTGTCTGACGAGGTAGGGCCCAGATAAACCTGGCCCATACCACAAAGACATAAGCCCAATAAAGAAAGACTCACCAACTTTAAAGAGTCAAAGCGGTCAATATAAGCAGTCAAACATAATTAATACAATGCTGGTCAGAAGGCAAGATCAGCGAGCAAGCAATCATGCAGAAATTATCTCCTCTTGCAAGGAGACATCGACTATAAAAGGAAAATGAAAGATAAAGGAACATTATCACTATCTCTACTACCACTACCTACTACATTCTTCCTCATTAAAATACAATACTTATTCTCACGCCGGAGGGTGGTCACAGGTTTACCCCCAATCCTGTGACAATCCTGTGACGAGTCCTAACGGTGTTTTGTTTTGTAGGAACAACCTTCACTATCATCTTTGAGCGAGTTGGGAAAGACCCTTCTTGTATCATCTAGAAGATTCAGAGCATCACTCAGGTTCTTACTTCTTCATTGGCGCCATCCGTGGGACGGAAACAAGGCAAGAAGATATCTTTCCCACTCGATCGAAATGACGACAAACAACACAGTTCAACATGGATTAATGTCTGAAGGCCTGGAGAGACCAGGAGAAGACCGCCATTCAGAAGAACACATAGACGAAAAAATACTAATGGAACAGCCCCCAGGATTCACCACACTCACGACAGCACTTCGATCTATGCCTCACACAGTTTCAGCCGTCTCCGCATCTTTGTTTGCTGGACCGGCTCCAACCAACACCTACTCAAGATCAATAGCGGCATCTATAACAGCTATGGGGGGTTCGTCTGTCCCGGTGGCCACATCATGGATGAATGCGACATCAAGTTTACCTTTGTTTTCGGCGGCGATGAACGCGTCTATGGCGTCCGCCCCTATGTCCCTATATACCCCGGTCACCCCCGGAAATCATTCGTACATTCCACAGTTTCCAGTACCACCTTACGGGTACATGTACCCTCCTGTAGCGGGAGGCCCTTATCCATACACTTTCCCTTACATGTACCCACCGACTCAACCCATGCCCACAGGGCCGGGAAGTACAACCCATCCGATTCGGCAAAATACGGAAACACTCCTCGGAGGAGTAGGGACGAGATTGTCATATGAAGACACATCGGTATCGAGTCAGCCATTACCTAGGGTGTCACAGCCCGGGATGCAAGACGTAACACGTACCCAAGCTCCCGGTCATGGAGGAGAAGGGGATGACGAAGACCTGACTCGACCTTACTGACCTCCGGCAATGATTACATACTTGAAGTTCACCACCCGGATATACATATTTAAATCCCTGATTAAGCTCCCAATTTACGCGTTTTCAACCATAATTGCACGAATTTGGTACTTAACCGCTTCATATATTTATTTCAGGTCTTAAACGGCGCCTCGAAGACAAAGTCGAAGAAACCGGGCTAAAAACGGACAAGACGGACAACTTCTACAAAATTGACCAAGTCTGGAAGTTGTGCACGGGAGTGCCAAATCTTGGCACTCCCGTGCGGGTCACATCTGCTCGGGAACAAGCGTGCACGGCCAGGCGCACCAGGCAGTGCACTCCTTTGTGCTCGGCAACACCTAGATCAGCACGGCCGTGCACCCTGATGGCACTCCCGTGCCAAAATCAAGATATTTTCAGGAATCACCCAGCCACTTGCCCACTCGACCACTTGCACGTCAACTCACCAAAGAAAAAGTGCACGGCCAGGAGCACGGCCGTGCACACCTTCGAAATTTGCTTAAATACAGAACACAGCCCTCTGTTACATTCATTGGGTTTTGGAGAGCGAATTTGGGTGATTTTCTGGACATTCCAAGCTGCTGGTCAGGCGTTTGACAAGCTCGGGATCTCATCCTACTCATCTAACATCATCCAATCCTTCACATTCAAGATTTATGGTTTGATCTATAAACTTTAAGTTTGTTCAAATCTGAATATTTTGGCTTGTTTGTGTCGTTTATGTATTGCATTATAGTCTACGGATATTATCTAGTAATCGTTTGTAGTTAAAACAATCGTTTGTATGAAATCACGTTTTGTATGAATTTGGCGTTTTTCATGTTTGAATCTTGATGATCATAATGCAACCTTGTTTCATTGTTGATAGATTTGTAGTTGTGTTCGGATGACTTTGATGATTATCGAATGTGTTAGGCGGATTACTTGTTGAGGAAACCGTCCGTTTAATCGTCCGGTAGTAAACTAGTTAACTTGTTAATAAAGTTTACACCATGAAACTGTAACCGGGTATTGGTTTGGTTAAAGTCACTCGGATAATGATTATAGATGTTTACCGGCACGTAAAAGAGTTTAAAAAGCTTAATGGTGTTGTTACTAATCTTTGACGCGGTTAATGATCTTTGTTAGTTATTTTGGTAAAAATGGCGATCTTAGTAGATTTGTGTTCAAAGTTAGTAAAATGGAATAGGTTGTGAAATGCTCTACTTTATGCTAGTTTCGGTGGTCGTATTGTGTATTCGATATTGCTTTCCTTGACTAGTGCGGTTGAGGACTCCCGAAAGGTGATACTAACCTATCTTTAAAGATTCTCATGAGATCATATCAGCCGCGCGCTAATGAACGACTTGAGGTGGCTAACGTGTGTATTCGTGTTAGCTTTCCATATAGTTGTCATGTTAGGATGCCCGAAAGGGACACTAACTGTCGGAAAATGGGAATGTTGATCACGCCTTTATTTCTTATATAGATGACATGCTAGGATTGGCGTATTATAGCTTATATAGTTATATTTTCTATTTGGAGTCGTAGTTAAGTTATTTACATGTTTTAGAATTAATTTAGTTTTAAACAAAACTCAAACTTATCTTTTACTTACTGGTGAATCGGGGATAGAGTTTTAGTACCATTGCTCCGCGCGCGTCCATGGATCGATACTTGGTTCTTATCTGTACTTACTACATATATGACAGGGTACACTTGCCCTAGTGTGTGTGTTTTAATATGAAGGTCGAAACCATTTTTATAAATATTAAAGCAAAAACGTGTGTTAAAATCCATTGTAAAATATGTATAGTTACGCACACGTCAAGTTTTTGGCGCCGTTGCCGGGGACGCGACGAGCTTTAGGAACGAACCGAGTCAACTTTTTACCAGTGTACATGCTTGTGAATACTTGTTTATACTTCTTTGATTCGTTATTTCATTCATTTATTTGCATATATGATTATTTGAATTTTTATTAAATGTATCTGTCTGTAGATATTTTGGATTAATTTTAGATTGGTTTATAGGTTGCATATAGATTCGTTCATTTATCTGCTTATAGGATTGTTTGATTTGATTTTTCGTTCATTAGGATGTTGATAGATTTAATTTATTGAATATTGGATTAATTGGTTTGTCTATGAATTTGATTTGTTCGTTATTTGATTAATTAGATTTATTTGTTCGTATTCGGACTAATTATTAATTTCATTCTTTGTATAGTTTTAGGCTTAGTCTGCTTTTTTTCTGTTTATTTTATTGATTCTATTTGTTTATATTTGATTTTCTTGGATATATTTGCTTTCCGTTATTTTCGCATGAATTTATTGATTCTGTATTTCATTTATTTATTTTTCTGTCTTTTATCGCCTTTTTGGGTTTGTCATATATTCGCCTATTGCAACTGTATCATTCTTACATGCAGGTTGATGTCCACAAACCCTGGGTCTTCTGGTGATCTTTCTGACGAGGAGCGAAGGCGCCTGAGGAGAAGCAAGCGGATTAGACTTCATAAATTGCGTCTTGTTTCTGACATTCTTATTGTTGCTCCTATCGTTGAGGTCCCAATTGAGGAGGCGAGGCACGATCTGGCCGACGACAACGGGTCGGACGCCCACAGTGACATTATCATGGCGGATGACGACATTCCGCTGAATGATAGTGGTCGTCCAGGAGGAGATGGACTCGCGCCGAGTATTGTCCGTCCGGCTATTTTGGCGGACCATTTCGAGATCAAATCTAGTATCGTGAATATGATACAAAACTCGGTGCAATTCGGTGGACTGGAGCACGAGGATCCAGGCCGACATATTGCTGCATTCTTAGAGGTTTTAGCCACCTTTAAGATGACGGGCATCTCCGATGATGCTATCCGTCTCTGACTCTTCCCATTCTCACTGCGGGACAAAGCCCGGACTTGGCTTCTGTCACAACCCGCAGGGTCGATCACGACTTGGGCAGAGTTGTCACAACAATTCATGCAGCAGTATTTTCCTCCTGAAAAGACACAAAACCTGAGGAATCGCATCATGACTTTTCGTCAGGATGACGATGAATCATTGTACACGGCCTGGGAAAGGTTTAAAGACCTACTCTTGAGTTGCCCGCACCATGAGCTTTCGAAAAGGCATTTGGTGCAAACTTTTTGTCAGGGACTCGGGTATGCGTCTCAGGAACGCCTTGATGTATACGCTGGGGGAGACATCGGAACAAAGTCTCCTAGGGAAGCGTGGAGCATTATTGAGAAGGCGTCCCTAAAATCTAAATCCCGGCAGAATGATAGATCTAGGTCTTCATCTGCCAAGGCTGGTGTGCATACCGTGGATAACTATACGGCGATTTCGGCATAGATAGCGGCTCTGGCTACGAGATTCGATAACTCTCAGCAACACGTAGCGCAGTCCGATTGTTTGTGTGAGCAGTGCGGGGTATCTCACGAGCCTGGCTCGTGTGCTCAGGGGTGATGTATACAGGCCACGAGGAAGTGGACTACATGGGTAATCAAACGAGACCCCAGAATAACCCTTACAGTAACACTTATAATCCGGGTTGGAGAAATCACCCGAACTTCGGGTGGAGATCTGGTTCCTCTAACCAGAACCCGCTCGGATATCAGTAGAGGGCCCCCGCACAACAACAGTCCCAACTGCCTTACCAGTCCAACCAACAGCCTTACCAGTCCAACCAACAGCCCTACCAGTCCAACCAACAGCCATACCAGGCTCGTGGTCAATCGTCCCAGCAGAGACCGAACCAATACCAGAACCAGGGCGCCGGGAGCAGCTCCCAGCAGCACGCCCCTCATGGTATGTCTAAGCTGGAGGAAATGATGTCTCAGCTCCTTACCAACACCTCTAATACAAATCAGATCTCTGAGCAGCGCTACCAGCAGCATGAGGAGCGCTTTACGAATTATGAGGGAGAGATGAGGGGCCAAAAGGCGTCGATGCAGGCCATTGAGAACCAGGTTGGCCAGATGGCAAAGATGATGTCTGAGAGACAGCAGGGTGGTCTCCCGGGCAACACTGAGCCAAATCCGAGGGGGCATGTGAATGCCATAATGACGAGGAGTGGTAAAACCACGGGACCTGACACATCGGGCTCACCACCGATCACTGAGACGGTCCAGACTGAGTCTTCGGATGAGGTGCACGCTAGGCGAGTCCCAGCAAGTACAGCACAGTTACCGAAGCCAGTCACAGATTACACTCCTCCTGTCCCGTACCCTAGCAGACTTAGGAAACAGAAGGACGAGGCCCAATACGGGAAATTCCTTGAGCTGTTCAAACAGCTTCACATAAACATCCCGTTTGTGGAGGCCTTGGCCCAGATGCCTAAGTACGCGAAATTTCTGAAGGACATCCTCACAAACAAGCAAAAACTTGAGGACCTGTCCTGCGTTCTGTTGAACGAGAACTGCTCTGCAATTCTGCAAAATAGACTGCCCATGAAGATGGGAGATCCTGGTAGCTTTACCATCCCTTGTCTGATAGGTGATATGACTGTCAGTAATGCACTTGCAGACTTGGGGGCCAGCATAAACCTTATGCCTTATAAGGTTTTCGAGATGTTGGATCTGGGTGAACTGTCACCCACCAGGATGAGTATTCGCCTCGCTGATCGTTCGATCAAGTATCCACGGGGGTTTGTAGAAAATATGCTTGTCCTGATTGACAAATTTGTTTTCCCTGTGGACTTTGTTATCCTGGATATGGATGAGGACTCTAAAGTTCCTCTGATTCTCGGACGTCCTTTCCTTAACACGGCAAGGACGATTGTTGACGTGGCTGCGGGCCAGATCACACTCCGAGTCAATGATGAGCACGTGATTTTTGACATTCAGAGGTCGATGCGCCATCCTGAGAGCCAAGACGATACACTATACTATCTTGATATAGTAGACCAGTGTGTCAACTCTCATGTCAGAGGTGCTTGGGAGAGAGATGTTTCGGACACACATCTGTTGTGTGGGAGCCTAGATGGCATTATGCAGGAGGGCCATAAAGATGAGCAGCCGGTCTATCAGATCGGTGATGATGGTTCCCAAAGTCCGGAGCGTTTTGTGGAAATTGAGCGAGAGGAAGAGGAGAAGGCGAAGCCGTCTGTTGAGGACCCACCGTCTCTAGAGCTGAAGGAGCTCCCACCGCATCTCGAGTATGCATTTCTGGATGAGGAGGGGCGTCTACCGGTGATCATATCGTCTTCATTGTCTGTGGAAGAAAAAAGCGAGTTGTTGAGAGTTTTGAAACTTCATAAACGGGCAATTGCCTGGAAGATCATGGACATCAAGGGGATTAATCCCTCATTCTGTACTCATAAAATTTTGATGGAGGATGTCCATAAGCCTTGTGCGCAGCACCAAAGGCGTCTGAACCTGAACATGCAAGAGGTTGTTAAATCCGAGGTAATTAAATTGCTTGATGCTGGATTGATATATCCTATCTCGGACTCTGTTTGGGTTAGTCCTGTGCACGTCATGCCCAAGAAGGGTGGCATGACGGTGGTCACGAATGATAGGAATGAGTTGATTCCTACGAGGACCGTCACGGGGTGGAGAGTTTGCATTGACTATCGCAAGCTCAATGACGCCACCCGCAAGGATCACTTCCCGCTTCCATTCATCGATCAGATGTTGGAACGACTGTCGGGGAAGTTGTATTACTGTTTCCTTGATGGTTTCTCGGAGTATTTCCAAATCCCTATCGATCCTGTGGACCAGGATAAGACGACCTTCACATGCCCTTTTGGCACATTCGCCTACAGGCGTATGCCATTTGGGCTGTGCAATGCGCCGGCAACCTTCCAGCGTTGCATGATTGCCATTTTTCACGAGATGATCGAGGACTCCATGGAGGTGTTCATGGATGATTTTTCAGTCTTTGGGAGTTCTTTCGATCAGTGTCTTGGGAATCTGGAGCGGATGCTGCAGAGGTGTGAAAAGACCAGTCTTGTGCTGAATTGGGAGAAATGCCACTTCATGGTGAAGGAAGGAATAGTCCTCGGGCACAAGGTCACTCAAAATGGGTTGGAGGCTGATCCTGCCAAAGTAGATATCATTTCTAGGCTCCCTCCGCCCTCCTCTGTCAGAGCTATCCGCAGTTTTTTGGGTCATGCGGGTTTTTACAGGCGATTTATCAAAGACTTTTCAAAAATCGCCCGTCCGATGACCCGATTGTTGGAGAAGGATGCACCATTTGTGTTTGGTGCAGAGTGTGTGAAGGCATTTGGCCTTCTGAAGTGTTTGCTTGTTGAGGCCCCTATATTGGTAGCACCCGACTGGGGACTGTCATTCGAGATCATGTGCGACGCGAGTGACTTCGCGATAGGGGCGGTCTTGGGACAGCGGAAGGATAAGCACTTCCACCCGATCTACTACGCTAGTAAGACTCTTCATGATGCTCAGGAGCATTATACCACGACTGAGAAAGAGCTTCTAGCTGTAGTGTTTGCATTCGACAAGTTTAGATCGTATTTAGTGCTGTCGAAGACCATTGTCTATACGGACCATGCAGCGATCCGATACCTTTTTAGCAAACAGGATGCGAAATCGCGCCTGATTAGGTGGATCTTGCTGCTGCAAGAGTTCGATATAGAGATTCAGGACAAGAAGGGTGCCCTGAATGTTGCCGCTGATCATCTGTCCAGACTCGAGCATGATGATGCCGAGAACTGCGCGTGGGATACCATTAATGACAATTTTCCCCACGAGTTCTTGATGAGCGTCGAGTCGGTGGAAGATGTATCGCCATGGTTCGCGGATTTTGCGAACTACCTCGCGTGCGGGATCCTCATCAAAGGATTGTCGCACCAGCAAAAGAGGAAGTTCTTCGCGGACCTCAAGCATTACTTCTGGGATGACCCATTTTTGTTCCTGGTCGGGGCGGATCAGTTGATTCGCCGTTGCGTGTTCGGGGTTGAGGCGGCGCAAATATTGTGTGATTGTCACAAAGGGCCTACCGGAGGTCACCACGGAGCGAATTACACTGCCAAAAAAATGTTAGACTCCGGGTTTTATTGGCCCACACTCTTCCGTGACGCTCAGATATTGGTCGGTGCATGTGATTCGTGCCAGAGGGCGACGAACATATCGGCACGCGACCAAATGCCGCAGAATCCCATCCAAGTCTGTGAGGTCTTTGACATTTGGGGCATAGACTTCATGGGACCATTCCCCTCCTCACGGGGTAATAAATACATATTCGTGGCGGTTGACTATGTGTCAAAGTGGGTGGAGGCGCAAGCCTTACCCACAAATGATGCCCGAGTAGTCGTGAGGTTAGTTAGAGGCTTGTTCTCGCGGTTTGGTGCCCTGAAGGCACTAATTAGTGACCGTGGCACGCATTTCTGCAATGCGCAGCTTGATCGCGCGTTAGCACGTTATGGCGTCCAGCACAGGTTATCCACCCCGTATCATCCACAGACAAGTAGACAGGTGGAGGTCACGAACCGTGGATTGAAGCGAATTCTTGAGCGGTCGGTTAATCAAAACCGCAAGGATTGGGCTGACAAGCTTGATGACGCGCTGTGGGCCTTTAGAACTGCCTACAAGACGCCTATTGGGACGACTCCCTTTCGGCTGGTCTATGGCAAAGCGTGTCATCTCCCTGTCGAGTTGGAACATAGGGCATTCTGGGCTCTTAAAACGGCGAATTTGGATCTTAAGACCGGCGGTGAGACCCGTTTCTTACAGATTCACGAGCTGGAGGAGCTTAGGCAGCAGGCCTATGAGAGCTCGATATTATATAAAGAGCGCACAAAGAGACTGCACGACAGTCGCCTGAAAAGCCAGAAAGATTTTCAGGTAGGCGATTTAGTTTTGCTTTATAATTCTCGCCTGCGCCTCTTTCCTGGAAAGTTGAAATCCCGCTGGACAGGATCGTACACTGTTAAGGAAATATATCCATACGGTGCTGTCTCGATCGCAGATTCTGTGGGTTTGACTTTCAAAGTCAACGGTCATCGCCTAAAAGTCTATATTGAAGGACCGGTTGACCAAACCGTAGAGGAAATCGATCTCTACGCCCCACACGCCTCATAAAGTGTGGGGAAGTGAGTCTAGCTAGTGACTCGTTTATAAATATAGCACGGCGCGTATGGGCGCGCCAAATGGGGTAGTAGGTAATTACTTAGTTTATAACTTAGTTAGTTTAAAATTTCTTAGCTTTAATGTCGTTTCGAGTTTTGTGCTGGTTCATACAGGTTTGATCGAAGCCAGAAGGAGCAATGAAGCGCATACAGTCGCCAAACAGGTTAAACTTAGCTAAAATGATGTTTTCGGACGAATTAGAACCGTTGCGCGCGAAACTGCAGTTGCAGCCTCAAAACTGCAAATCTGCAGGTCGTGCACGGTCAAGCGCACGCCCGTGCAGCTGACCGTGCACGACCCAGTGCACTGGGGTGCATAGACGGGTGCAAAAAGGGATGTGCATGGCCAGGAGCACGCCCGTGAACCTGACCGTGCGGGCCAAAAAAAAAAAAAAAAGCCCAGTCCATTCACATAGGTATAAATACCACCTTAACTCCAAAACCCTAATACTCTTGCACCTCCAACCGCACACTCGTTCCATCTTGCAAAAACCACCCGAAAATCATCATTTTGGCTACAAATCTTCGCTCCTTTCCTTCAAATCCACCGAAATACGACTCCCTTCATATTATTGCACTTGTATTCGGGATTTTTAGTTTGAATCTGCTTTGTTTTCGTATGTTAGGTCTTGATTTGGGGGTTCTCTTCATAAAAATTAATAAACCCACTAATCTTGTTTAGTTTTAGTTTGTAATAGTTTAGTTTTTGTTTATTGTTAATAAAACCTTGCACTCGCCACCCCAAATCGTGTTTACATTGTTAATCTTTAAACAATAGTTGTGATTTGGGGATTTTGGGAGAGTTGGTTGCAAAAATACACAAATTTCGGCAACTGTGCAGTCGTGCACGGCCAAGCGCACGCCCGTGCAGCTGACCGTGCATGACCCAGACATGTGCTTGAAATCAAGGCTGCACGGCCAAGTGCACTGCCGTGCACATGACCGTGCACCCTCAACAGATTCAGGTCAGAACGTACAAAAGTCTGTTTTGGACATCCGGGACTTCTATTTTTGGTATTCTAACAGCTGAATCGTCAATTTTTTGGGCAGATGGCAGCAAGGTTCCTAGACTTTGACAGCCGTAAGAGCAGGGACGCCCCGTGCATCCCCGAATTCACTAAGTTATGGAGCCGGAGACGGTTGATTGGGCATCCCCTTCGACTCAACCTGGGACTGCTGGACATAATCAACCAGCGTACCAGGTTTGATATGATGGTTTCACCCTAGATGTTGAACCTCTTGACCATAAATCGACCGATCTACCTTGAGCCTACGATCGAGTTTTTAGCTACCTACAAATATAAGAAACCGGCAGAGGGTGAGCAAAAGACGTTCCATGAGAAAGACATTAAATTTAGGCTGGGGGGGAAGTGGCACAAGATGTCGGTTGCTAGATTGGGAAGATTGTTGGGAATATACAATGAGCTGGAGACGGACTCAGAGGATTTCCCAACGACTCATTGCTTTGCTAATAACCATGAGAGGGGTGCTTTTTGGTCGAGGATTGCCATTGGACCACCATATAACCCACGAAAGTCCAAGGCAACCAAGATCATCG
Source organism: Ambrosia trifida (assembly GCA_028751855.1). Classification (NCBI taxonomy): domain Eukaryota; kingdom Viridiplantae; phylum Streptophyta; class Magnoliopsida; order Asterales; family Asteraceae; genus Ambrosia; species Ambrosia trifida. Next base: position 65,343,608 of record CM054123.1, read on the forward strand.
ACCCGTTACTTCGTCTGCTTCACCACACCTTCAGTCACACTATATGTGGCCGAAAGGACAGTTCGGGGAACTGTCCTACTCCCGATCTATTATACTTCTATCATTTGGTTGAGGGTGCCCCCTTGAACTTGGCCGCACGAATGGCCGAGTTCTTTCTCACTGCCGGGGGCACCAAAGACGGGAGTCAGATTCACGGTGGTGAATACATCACGATGATCGGTGAAGCCTTGGACATCTTGACCGATGAGGTCAAAGCTGGACTAGAGCTTGTCACACACGGGTCCTTCATTGATCTGCGCTCGCTGGGGAGGCAGAAGCTATATGTGAGTACACCAGATGGACCACGCCTCATCGCAAATGGGGTGATTTGGGACCCTCTGCCTCCGACACCCCCTGAGGATGAGCACATGGTAGATAATGAGCAGCCGGGAGGAGACCATGAGCATGAGGGAGGCGGAACACCGCCAGGGACGCCACCAGGGACTCCACCTCAGACACCACCGCGTCCCGATCAGCAGCAATGGCCTCCTGGCATCCCCTCGTATCCAGAGTTTTATCAGCAGTTCCAGACCATGGATCTGACAGTGCAGCAGATTAGTGCACAGCAGGGGACTTCCCAGCAGGAGCAGCAGTACCTGCGCAGCGGTCTGGAGCAGGTTTAGTATGACATACGTGCTGGTTTTGATTATTTATTTTCAGGTTTGGAGAGAGCTCATCCAGGGTACTTCAGGAGTCCTCCCCGGTTCACTCAGAGAGGTGCTCCTGGCGACCAGCCAGGAAGCTCCAGTCAGCACCAGTGGGGCTGGGGAAACCAGTAGCCGCCTAATCTGCATGATTTCAGTTGTTAGTATTTATTTATTTATGCTTTCAGTATGTTCTTTTCGGGTCTGCGTACCCAAGACATTTTAGCATTTGTTTTTGAACAATTTCTTTTCAGTATTTTTATCGCTTTCTGTAGTTTAATTTGGTTAAACATGTGGATGTGATTGATGGTTTTGATGAGTTTGTTTTTTGTCAAGAATGTTGATATTGCAGGGAACTGGCGAGCACCGTTATCGGGGCTCATGCCGTCCATTTACCCGGGCGTTTCTTCGACACCAGGGGAGTATTATTCTCCTTTTTCCCACTATAGATAGCTAATTCATAAACGCTGTCTATCGTCACATTGGGGACAATGTGAATTTCAAGTGTGGGGAGGGATTATATCTTGTTTGTCCTCTTGTATATATATATATATATATATATATATATATATATATATGTTAAAAAAAACCCTTTAAACGTACATATATGTATATATTCTCATATAAACATCAAGCCTAACTAAATTTTGATAAAGATAACTCGAGGCGCGACAAACAGATGAGATACGAGCGTGTTATATTCGTACACTTGCACCCATTTCCTTCCGGTTACGTGAGCGTTTGAGCCTTAGAATAGATTACATTTCTTTGACATGCTTGCGAGTGAGCCGGATGTTTTGTGCAGTTTAGAACTTGTCACTAGTATACTTGTTTAGACCAGATACGTGTGAGATTGTACGAACATGATTGAGGCATTTAGGATACCCTTTTGATTTAGCCTTTTCTTTTCGTTCTATCTGTTTCCCGCACCCATATATTATCCACTAGTTAACCATGTTGAACCTAATCCCGTGTTTTTCTTATTTACCACACCATTTCACCACTAAAACCAAACAGCCTTTTTCTTTTTAAACCCTTGTGTTAGAACTCGGTTTAGGTTATTGTTTAACTAGTTTATGTATTGTAAATAGTTCGTTCTCGGGTATATCTGTTTAAAACCCGTATGTTGATATTATTTCAGTTTCAGTTCATTATATATATCATATATATATATATATATGTTAAAAAAAATCTAGAAAAATAGAACACCCTAAAATAGGGTGAATTAGCAGTATTCGAGCAGATTTTAGAGCTTTAACGTTAAGAATTATAAGTTAGCTCGATTTAAAATAAAAATCGCCTATATTCGTGTTTGTTTTGTACAGTTGTATTAGTTGATATTATTTAGACATAATCGCCGAGTTTTAGCCGATTCGTCACTGTAAATATCCATTCCATACCCTTACCTTTGCCTGACATTACAACCCGTAAAAGACCTCTTGATTTGTGCTCTTTCACACGTTAGTTGGTGAAGACTATATCTTTTGACAAGCTTATGATATTGCACGAATCATTGTCTTGGCAATGGAGCGATTTACACATACACATTACACGTATGTATCATAAATAAAACCGAGTGTGTGTAAACATTGTAAGTCGTGTACGGGTTAGCATGCTTTGTGGATCGGAAGCGAGTCGTTGCTTTTTAGTATCTTGTCCCCTGTTTATACCTTTTGTGGGCTTTGATTATTATCGTTTGTACAGGTTATATTTTGTCTTTGTTGCCTCTTGGCGAGTTTTTCGTTTATTTATGTTTTGTTGTTTGCTTGAGGACAAGCAAAGTTCAAGTGTGGGGAGGTTTGATATACGTTAAAATATACATATTTAAATCCCCGATTAAGCTCCCAATTTACGCGTTTTCGACCATAATTGCACGAATTTGGTACTTAACCGCTTCATATATTTATTTCAGGTCTTAAACGGCGCCTCGAAGACAAAGTCGAAGAAACCGGGCTAAAAACGGACAAGACGGACAACTTCTACAAAATTGACCAAGTCTGGAAGTTGTGCACGGGAGTGCCAAATCTGTGCACTCCCGTGCGGGTCACATCTGCTCGGGAACAAGCGTGCACGGCCAGGCGCACCAGGCAGTGCACTCCTTTGTGCTCGGCAACACCTAGATCAGCACGGCCGTGCACCCTGATGGCACTCCCGTGCCAAAATCAAGATATTTTCAGGAATCACCCAACCACTTGCCCACTCGACCACTTGCACGTCAACTCACCAAAGCAAAAGTGCACGGCCAGGAGCACGGCCGTGCACCTGACCGTGCACACCTTCGAAATTCGCTTAAATACAGAACACAGCCCTCTGTTACATTCATTGGGTTTTGGAGAGCGAATTTGGGTGATTTTCTGGACATTCCAAGCTGCTGGTCAAGCGTTTGACAAGCTCGGGATCTCATCCTACTCATCTAACATCATCCAATCCTTCACATTCAAGATTTATGGTTTGATCTATAAACTTTAAGTTTGTTCAAATCTGAATATTTTGGCTTGTTTGTGTCGTTTATGTATTGCATTATAGTCTACGGATATTATCTAGTAATCGTTTGTAGTTAAAACAATCGTTTTGTATGAAATCACGTTTTGTATGAATTTGGCGTTTTTCATGTTTGAATCTTGATGATCATAATGCAACCTTGTTTCATTGTTGATAGATTTGTAGTTGTGTTCGGATGATTTTGATGATTATCGAATGTGTTAGGCGGATCACTTGTTGAGGAAACCGTCCGTTTAATCGTCCGGTAGTAAACTAGTTAACTTGTTAATAAAGTTTACACCATGAAACTGTAACCGGGTATTGGTTTGGTTAAAGTCACTCGGATAATGATTATAGATGTTTACCGGCACGTAAAAGAGTTTTAAAAGCTTAATGGTGTTGTTACTAATCTTTGACGCGGTTAATGATCTTTGTTAGTTATTTTGGTAAAAATGGCGATCTTAGTAGATTTGTGTTCAAAGTTAGTAAAATGGAATAGGTTGTGAAATGCTCTACTTTATGCTAGTTTCGGTGGTCGTATTGTGTATTCGATATTGCTTTCCTTGACTAGTGCGGTTGAGGACTCCCGAAAGGTGATACTAACCTATCTTTAAAGATTCTCATGAGATCATATCAGCTGCGCGCTAATGAACGACTTGAGGTGGCTAACGTGTGTATTCGTGTTAGCTTTCCATATAGTTGTCATGTTAGGATGCCCGAAAGGGACACTAACTGTCGGAAAATGGGATGTTGATCACGCCTTTATTTCTTATATAGATGACATGCTAGGATTGGCGTATTATAGCTTATATAGTTATATTTTCTATTTGGAGTCGTAGTTAAGTTATTTACATGTTTTAGAATTAATTTAGTTTTAAACAAAACTCAAACTTATCTTTTACTTACTGGTGAATCGGGGATAGAGTTTTAGTACCATTGCTCCGCGCGCGTCCATGGATCGATACCTGGTTCTTATCTGTACTTACTACATATATGACAGGGTACACTTGCCCTAGTGTGTGTGTTTTAATATGAAGGTCGAAACCATTTTTATAAATATTAAAGCAAAAACGTGTGTTAAAATCCATTGTAAAATATGTATAGTTACGCACACGTCAGGGCTTCAGGGATCAACAAAGTTCCAAAAATAAAGGAAGATCGGACAGCCATCTGTACTCCCGGAATGACAACCGGGAAGACCGAAGAGATGACCGACGACGATTTGAAAGGTCCCAGAACACATTTGTGGGAAAAATAGAAAGCTCGAAGCCAAGGTTCGAATACCCGGAGTTGACGAAAACACCACTCCAAATATTGGAGTCCGAAGACTAAAAGCTTAACACGCCCCGCCCGTTGAAGGAGTCACCATCACAAGACAAGTCTAAATAATGTGCTCACCATAAGGGTGTTGGACACGAGACAAACGACTGCTTCCAGCTGAAGAAACAAATTGAATACTTCTTCAAGACGGGAAAGTTTGCACACTTGGTGAGAGATGTAAAGCCAAACACCTCGTCGGCTGGAGCAGAGAAGGCTGCAGGAAAAAGGCCTTGGGAAATAAATTTGGCAAAGTTTGAATCAAGATATGATCGAAAGAGATCGTTTGAGAAAATAGAACCATGGATGGAGGCAACCATTACCATACCTCCTCATTACCGGATGTTAAGCATGGAGGCCTTGGTAATCTCCGCGGCGGTGGGAGACTATAGCATGAGAAGAATCCTGGTGGACACGGGAAGCTCGGAAGATATCATAAACGATAATGTTGGCTTATCAAACTGATCAGATCTAAGTCCAAGGAATTTGCTCTAATAATCTAGAAGTACGTTAGGATTGTAGCAAATAAGTGAAAGAGAGTAGGCAAGACTAAGTTAGGCTAAGAATAAGGATAGGGATAGAGATAGAGAAAAGGATAAGGTAGCAAATAGGGTTACAAGTAATAGAAGCAAGTACTGGTTTAAATCCTATGGTTATAGACTAGATTATGTTTCTAATAACCTAATTCCCTATAACCATGGCTCTGATACCAATCTGTAACACCCCAACCGATGGCGGAAACATCGGGATGTCACGTATTGATGATTGTTCAGTAGCTCATGGTAAATAATAAGTTTCAATAAATGATTTAAATAAATTACATACAATTGTTCTACGAATTGGTACATCAAAATGAAAAATACTAGCTACGCATCTTCAAGCATTAACTCTAATCTTCAAGCAAGCTATAACCTGAAACATGTTAAGTTTGAAAATATTTTGGGTCAACAAAAGTTGGTAAGAATTACATAGGTTTTGATAATTGAATAAAAATGTTGTGCAATTCATGTGTCATGGCAAGTCTAGTCCATATGTGAAAACATACTAGAAGTAAATCGAGTGCATAATCAACCCTTGTGACTGTTATAATGTCGTACATCCCATACGCTCATGGTTCACTCGAATATGTTATGCGATAACAAACACCCACGCTACCTTTGTAGGAGGCACGTATCCGGGTGGGATTGTCAGTCCAATAGATCTATCAATGTATACCGTCGGCTGATCAATGTTAATGATTATGCTAGAATTGTGCTTACCCTAGTCATGTTCAAGACATAATGCAACATAGAAAAACACATAGACACATTGATGATTGAATTGCATATATGATGTTGTAACATGTTTCACCCCAAAAACGGTGATAAATAGAAAAGGGGCTATGTAAAACTCACCTGAAATTCACTGTGTAAGTACTAGCAAGTAGCAACAAGTCTGAACTTGGATAAACTGAACTCTTGTATCCTATTACAAATAAACGATGCCTTAAATTCTATTGCAAATACGCTTGTTTCGTTTCTTGGTTGTAAAGATAGTTGATTCAACTACCTAGACTCGTATTGTAAATAATACGTGTCTCAGTGTGTATAACTTAACGAACCGATAGGATTTGGTTTTGATTTCTTGAAAGTATACGCGTATGTATAGTTATATGTATAATGTTCAGATTCACCGCTTGAAACTAGTTAGAATGGAATATTTAAGATATTGAAAAATAATATGTATAACTTGATTCGTGTTTTAGTTTGTTTGAACACCGGACAAAAAATGTATTATGTTTATTTATGTACGCTTTTATATCATGCCAAAATAAAGTTTGAATAGCGTTTATTTGAAAAACATAGCTTCTTTTGTACAAAATAATATATTATGACCATCCGACATGTTTCTTATATTTTATAAAAATTTGGGCAGAGTCTCCTCTGTTTTTATAAGAAACCAGACAACTCAAGTTGTCTATATTTTCCAAAACATACAAATACGCAATACTTGGTTTAGCTTACCAAAAACAATACCCGATTATCATCAAAATAAATCGTACAAGTTATTCATTATTCAATAGTTCGAAAAAAAAAACAAACATAATAAAACGACTAGTATTAGACTTGTATAATCGTGTTAATGAGTATTTATAAAACTTCGCCTATTCGAATGTTCCGAATATTATTATTACACTAAGCCTTTTTATACACGACAATTGATTAACTTGTTAAAACTATAATGTAACAAAAATAATATGCTTGACAAGTAATGCTTATGTATACCTCAACCTTTGATCGTTCTAGTAACAATATATACATACTAACATATTTAGTCATCATTTAGCGACGAAATAATAAATCGACTATTTTTGGACTTGAATAACCGGCTATATAATGTGTTTGTATATGTAAAAAAAAAATATGTGAATGTGTATGCTCATAAACATGATATAGATTAACCATCCCTTTTTCAAATGTCTCATTACTATTTTAAGCGTTTATTACAAGTCTGTTCGGTTCGTTACAAGCGTATGCGTCGTTAATGTTTTATATTTAGAATACAATTATATTTATATTAGTAATTACAATGTAGCGCAAAAGAACGAAAGAAGATAAGGCGCGCGTTATACCTTCCCAAAGATAGACTCGCGAACCGTACACGCCTCGAACCGAGTTGACTGATCTGACCCGGCTCGACCGTTGACTGGAGTTGACCAGACCTTGACCTGTTTGACCAATGTTGACCAGGTTTGACCGATGTTGATCTGGACAGAAAACATACCAAAACTCAAGACTCAATTTGGACCAACACATCGGCACTAACACGAACGAACAGACTTGAATCGAAGCAACAAGATAAAGACTTACCATCGACGTGACCATACCAGATCTGGACGTTGACTGTTGTTGACCAGATTCGGTTCATTTGGCTTCGTTGACCCGGGTCTCGACAACTCGATCCACCCGAAACAATAGGACCCGAAAAGAAAATAATACAACCGAGATCAACTTGTTGCGCCATCACCACCATGCCATTTACCGGTCACAATACTCCAATCGATCTGGAACCCAAAACCTGTCACGACCACATAGCTGACCCAGAACCAACAAAACAGAAAAGAAACATGTTACCGGTTTATAGAGGGGCTGACCGGAACAAACAATCAACGGGAAAACCCATCCCCGGTCGTCGCACTGAAAGAAGGAAGGAGCCGCCGTGAATCACCATAGGGTGGCGGCGTTGGTGTTTGAGCGAGGGAGGGGAGGAACGATGCGATGTACAGCAAGGTTCGGGTGGTGGTGGTCTGCTTGGCTGCCGCTACTCTAGAAGAGGAAGAAGGCGGTCCTGGTTGTAGGTGGTTGTTGGTGGCAGTGCCACGTCGCGGAAACACGGATGGGGTGAGGTTTGGTGGCTGTTGTGCAGGGAGTTGTTGTGGGGAAGAAGAAGTGTGAGGGAGATGAGGGAGAGTGTGCGAGAGAGAGAGGGCAGGGAGAACAAGAAAGAAAAATATATTGGGGGCTAGGGTTTGAGATTGTAAGAATGAAGGAGATGGATGAAGGAGGATGAGATGTTTTATAGGTGGGGTTTTATCTAGATTAAGTGGAATATTATCTCGTATACGAGCCAGTTACCGATTCGGGTCTCGTTTATGAACTGGACCCGTTTAGTCAATAGCATAATTATTTCGTAAGTTATATAAATGTAGTCTAAATTAAAACTGGCAATTGGACTATATATATTTATATATATTTTTTTTGTCGCGTTTAAAATTAACAAAGATAAGTGTCGGTTTTACAAGCGTGTCATTACTAACGACGCGTTATTAGGCGAATTTAATAATTTAATTTATTAATGAATTAAGAATGCATTTCTCGTTAACGAGATATTATTGTTAATGAATTAAAAATCATGTAATGATTAAAATATTAATATTATAATATTAGGGAAAAAGCTGGGCGTTACACATTGAGCCCCTGGGACAACTAACATTTCCCGTCACCATAGGAGATGGGCGAAAAGAGCGTACGGTACTGGTAACCTTCTTGGTCATCCCAGCCAACTCCCAGTACAACGTGATCATGGGATGATATACTCTGGGGAAGATTGACGCCTTGGTTTCAACGGATAGAGGGTTTATGACGTTTCCTACTCCTCAAGGGGTAGTCACGGTGTCCGGAGATAAAGCTTGTGCGACCACCGACCGAAAGTCATATTGTCAAGCACCTACGGGACTCGTCGGCCCGGAGAGGTGGGTATTGAACACAGAATACCCCGAACAGACAGTCACAATAGGAGATACCTTGTCTACAGCAGCACGGGATAGGCTTAAACAGGTGCTAAAAAGTAACATGGATATATTTGCTTTTAAACACGCTGACATGACAGGCATATCAAGATCAAAGGCGGAACACAGGCTGTCGACCTACCTGTCCATCAAACCCGTCACCCAGAAAAGGCGGAGCATGGCTCCTGAAAGGAGGGCGGCGGTAGTTCAAGAAGTAAAAAAGCTAGAAGAAGCGGGCATTCTACGAAAGACCAAGTACCATACGTGGGTTGCCAACCCAGTCATGGTCAGGAAACATGACGGAACCTGGCAAATGTGTGTAGATTACAAAGACTTAAACAAGGCATGCCCAAAAGACGCATACCCTTTGCCGGAGATCGATCTCAAGGTAGATTCCTTAGCACCGTACAAGTTCAAGTGTTTCCTCGATGCATACAAAGGATACCACCAGATAAAGATGGCGCGGGAAGACGAAGAGAAGACGGCGTTTCACACCGATGTCGGCATATATTGTTACACAAAGATGCCCTTCGAAATAAAGAACGCAGGAGCCACATATCAAAGGCTAATGGATCAAGCGTTTGAAAAACAGATCGGCCGTAATCTCGAAGTTTACGTCGACGGCCTGGTCATCAAAAGTTACACTGAAGAAAAAATCATAGTCGATATCGAAGAAACCTTCAAGACGTTGCGGGATTACAACATCAAACTTAACCTGGGCAAGTGCTCCTTTGGAATGGAAGAAGGGAAGTTCCTTGGTGTGGTAGTGTCAAAGGACGGATTTCGGGTCAATCCTGAAAAAGTGACAGCAATCACTAGCATGCCATCCCCAAAGACGTTGAAAGAGGCCCAAACCTTGAACGGAAGGCTAGCAACCATCAATCGTTTCCTGGCACGACACGCGGAGAGATCTCTTCCTTTCATATCAACTTTGAAAGAATGCTTGAACAAGAACAGATTCAAATGGACAGAGGAAGCAGAAAAAGCATTCCAGGAAATGAAAAAATTCGTCAGCAATTTACCAACACTCACGGCCCCAAGACCCGGAGAGATCCTAAAGATGTACCTAGCGGTCGGGCATCACGCGGTCAGTGCAGTCCTGCTGGTAGAGCGAGAAAATCTACAGACACCGGTGTATTATATTAGTCGGGTCCTTTCTGATCCAGAAGGAAGATATCCTACGTTGGAAAAGTTGGTGCTGGCTTTGATACATGCATCCCGCCGCCTGCGTCGATATTTCCAAGGACACAAGGTTGAAGTCTTAACCGGGTTTCCTTTGGCACAAGTTCTGAACCGACCAGAAGTTTCAGGACGATTAGCAAAATGGGTCATTGAGTTAGGGGCCCTGGATATAACATTCAAGAAAAGGACATCCATCAAAGGACAAGTGATAGCAGACTTCATGGCTGAGATCCCGGAAAATGAAACGGTACAGGTACCGGAGAACAACAACACGGCTACACTGGAAGGCAATGGTCCAGTATGGCAGTTGTACACGGACGGATCGTCCAGTAGCAAAGGATCAGGGGCCGGGCTCGTGCTAGTCAGCCCGGAAGGGACGAGATCCTTGCACGCACTACGTTTTGATTTCGATTGCTCAAACAATCAGTCAGAGTATGAAGCACTTCTAGCCGGCATGCGGCTGGCACTGTCGATGGGAGCAAAGAAGGTGGACGCCCATGTAGACTCGTTGTTGGTGAACAACCAAGTCAACAAGTCTTATGAAGCTAAGGATGACACGATGGCAAAATACCTGGGAATGACGAAAGAGTTAATGTCAAAATTCAAGAAAGTTACACTGACTCATGTACGAAGACACAAGAATGACATCGCAGACGCCCTCAGCAAGTTGGCGTCCTCGGGCACTGAAGAAGACGTTCACATCGAAACTTTGAAGCAACCATCAACACAGGAGACAGAAGTGCACAACATCTACATGTCAGAAGTGTCATGGATGACCCCAATCCAACAGTACCTGGAAAAGGGGATGCTGCCGGAAAACAAGGGGGAGGCAATGAAGATACGGACCAAGGCCCTGCAGTACGAGATACATGGAGGAGCATTATACCGGAAATCATACCTAGGTCCAGCCCTGCGGTGTGTGACTCCATCCGAGGCAAGATTTTTAATACAGGACATCCACGCGGGCATATGTGGCATACATGCAGGCCCCCGCGCGGTGGTAGCCAAAATAACCAATGCAGGCTATTTCTGGCCGGGGATGCACAATATGGCTGTGGAAGAACTACAAAAGTGCATCAGTTGCCAGAAGTACGCACCACAGACCATACGACCAAAGAACAACCTAATTCCGGTCACAGCCGCGTGGCCATTCCAAAAATGGGGGGTCGATTTGGTGGGACCTTTTCCTTTGGCCTCGGGAAAATTGAAATATTTGGTGGTTGCCATGGATTATTTCACCAAATGGGTAGAGGCAAAACCGTTGGCAAAAATCGAGGCAATGAATGTCAAAATATTCCTATGGGAACACATAGTTCGCCGTTTCGGGGTTCCATTATATCTTGTCAGCGATAACGGAACACAATTCACGGATAAGACACTTAAAAGAATGGTGCAAGGAGCTACACATCCAGCAGATTTTCACTTCCATGGCACACCCGCAAGGCAATGGCCAGGTCGAAAGAACAAATCGAAGCCTCCTGGACGGTTTGAAGAAAAGGCTGGATGCGGAAGGAAAATCATGGGTTGAACAATTGCCGCATGTCCTGTGGGCACACAGAACTATGCCAAAGACAAGCAATGGAGAAACGCCATTTAGTCTAACGTTCGGCTCGGAAGCAATGATCCCGGCAGAAATTGGAATCCCTTCCCTAAGAAGAAACAACAATGAGGGCAGGAATGAAGAATTAATCCGTGAAAACCTGGAAGTGCTGGAGGAACGCCGTGAAACAACATGCATCAATGAAGCACGGTACAAAAGACTTCTAGAAAAATATTATAACAAGAGGGTACTGGAAAAAACATTCAAAGCAGGAGAGCTGGTGATGCGGGACAATGAAGCAAGCAGGACCGCGGCCCAAGGAAAGTTGGGACCAAGCTGGGAAGGGTCGTACGAGATAGCTGAGGTACTGGGAAAGGGAGCATATTCCCTGAAACAGTTAAACGGGGAACCAATACCTCGGACATGGAACGCGGCACAGCTAAAGAAATGTTACGTCTAACTAGGCACAAGTCAAGACACAAGCCATTAATGTTTCATGAAAGACATACTCTATGTAAACATTATAATAATAATCACGGCATATCGTGTTAATAAAACGCCTTTTACGGCAATATTTACGGCATCTTTATACATTGATGTTTTACACCCAAATTTTGTCATAAACATGACATAACGAAAACAGGAGGCAGGACAAAAATCCATATGCCATTTCCCTACAAAATACTAGCTAGACCAAACAAAAACAAAAGTCAGCCTATTTACAGGCATAAAGATCTTCAAAGTCTACCATCCAGAATCGCCAACACCTCCGCAGGGGTGTACAGCAACTCTTCTTCCTGAACAGGCAGAGGAGCTGGAGGGTTAGGGACACCTTCAATGACTCCAGCATAAAGATCCTCTTGATTATCAACGGGACCATCACTGTGGTCCAACAAAACAAAAGGATCTACTGGAACATGAGCAACCAGAACGTCCATGACTACATTCGGGTCATAAACCACTGGCATGTCTTGAATCACATTTGGATCATGATCTGGTAGAGGACCTTGACCAACATCATGATCCGCCTCAAAAAATAGCTTTCGTGGACCACGAGAGTACGTCTTCCCATATCGACGTGCAGGAACATAGTCAGCATACCTAAGGTTAAAATCTTCGAGAGCAGCTCGATGGGCATCCATCTCACGAGAATATTGATAAAGCATTTGCAGAGCGTCAACAGCATCAAGCTCCCTCGATAGCTCCAATATAGAAGATGATCGGCGCGTCATGGAAGAAGGAAAAAATAAAAAAGCAAATTTTTGAACAAGAGATAATGATCTATCTGATAAGTCAATTGTCTTATATAGATCCTCTTGGGAAGACCAAGAGATACGCTTTTAATATCTCTGACACAAATATCTGTGCAAATAGTTAAAATGGCAACTCGTAACGTCATGCAATCATGACATGCAAAAGGCCATTAATGGTCGTCAAATCATCGTCAGCACATTTGAATATAATAACGACAAGTGGCACACACCCACACCATATATTTACAAGAACACACGTGCAACATAAAAATATAAATAAACAAAGTCATGAATACAAAAGAGTTTTTTAATCCCCACCGGAAGAAGAACTTTCAACAATAGACGAACCTTTAACAAAAGGCTCAAGCAAGGACCGGAGAGATGAGATACCATCATCACCAACTTGATTGCTCAACTGCGAAATGGCTTCCAAGGAGTCACTACTCAAAGGCTGCATAGAATCAGCAACTTGAGTCCCAAATTCTTTTTCCTGCTCTGTGGGAGGGGGCACTTTCTGACCAACAAGTCCAAGATTATTTCCATACGTCAGCCCACCAAGATACCCGGCCTCCATAGCTACCTCATAAAAAGCGTTAATACGATCCTAGTATGCCTGGCTGGTCCGGATAAAACGCCATGAAGTAGGAATACCTCGGGTAATCAACCAATCACGGTCACCTCGAAAATGCTCCAGCTGAGACTTAAGTGAGATGGCGAGATTCTTGGCAGCTTCAGTAGAGTCCACAGCCTGATCAGCACGTTGATTGGACAGAGTTAGTTGCCTTTGACATTCATTAAGTTTTTCAACCAGGGAGTCCTTTTCCTCCTCTGCTCGTCTGACCCGGGACTCGAAATTCTCAACCTCGGTAGACAGAAGTTTGCATCTCTCCATCTCTGCCCGGTTCCGGGCAACCGTGCTCTTTTCAGCCGCAAGCTCTTTGGACAACGAATCAATTCGACCCTCAAGGCGGGAGATAATGCCACCCTGGGAATCATTGGCACGAAACAACTCTAGCTTCTCCTCCATATGAGCCTTTACCATCCGGGTCTTATCTCCTTACAACTTCTCTATAGCAACTTGCCGGGACACTAGTTCTATCTCAGCTTCTGCTAACTGTTTAGCCAATCTCTCATTCTGAGACACAAGTGAGACCTGCCTATCATGAACCTCCAGAAGACTAGCAAGATCTGATCGCCATCGACGGAGCACCTCATAGGAAGCAGCAGTATAACATGCACCAGAACCCAGAACATTTTCAGCAAGCTGGGCATCCAGTCCCTGCAAATATGAACTTTCGGCTGGGGGAAGGCATGTTCTGCCCAGTGACGGATGACATCCGGATGTATTAGGCGACTCGACTCAGCAATATGCCACCCGGGCACATACCGGACATCTTTTAGAGATGGCCGCCAGTTAATACCAGGAGAATACACATTGGCAGGCATATCATTTGTGCTAGGAGAACGACCGTGAGCTGATGAACTGCCGGTCCGGATCCCACCAGGAAATTGGATAGGATTTTTCTGCACGTCCTGTAAAAGCTGAGAGAAGCTTTGCTCAGCAGAAAACCTAGAAGTCACAGACGGTCCAGCAGAAGAAAACACCGGTTTCAAAGGAACGGAAACTGGCACGGTGGAAAATGGAAAAGAGGGGGCCACAACAACCTCTGAAACAGGGACCTAGATAGATACAGGGGCAATGGTAACAGAAGATGGTAGAACTGTACTAACTGAAGGAGAAGAAGTAACAACAACAGCTTCCTCAGAGCTGCCTTCTACGTTGACTGGGACAACCTTCACAACGTCAACTACGGACGTAGACACATCTCCGGACGCAGAAACAGACGTACTAACAGATATTCTTTCACCTATGTGAAACAAACAAACTTACAATGAAATAAAGAAGAAGGAAAGCAAGACCAAATACAAAAAGACATAAATACTTACCAAGAGACTTTTCCTTCATCTCCAGCAGCTGTTTTCGTTTAGCTAACAAAGCTTCAACACCAAGAGTAGCAGTGGCTTTCCTCTTCTTGGATTTATCTTTTTTCTTCTCCACACTAGTATCACCCTAGGGGGAGCAACATTGATAGGATCGGCATCCACAGGATCGAGAACATCTTTCCCAACATCCAAAGACACTGACTCCACAGCAGACGAAGACGGGATAACAACCTGTTCGGTGATAGGAGCAATAGGGGCTGGAATAAGGAAATTAGAGATTGTTCGGCTGAGAACATCAAGCTCATCAGGACCCAATGGACGGTCATGCTCCACTAACTGAAACGAAATTTCTGTATCCAGAACATCAAAATACTTCCATGGCCCCTGATTTTGACGCCTATATTCCAGAAACACAGTTTCATCCACCCATAACCGGCTCATACCAACGGCAACCAAAGCTCTTTCCGAAATGAAAGTACATTCAGTAGGATTGTTAGTCAAGGCAAGATATAGTGGATCCTTCTCGAAGACAGAAGGAAGAGGGCATTCATCAGCCAACTTGGATTTAGCCTCTGGGTATCTAATTGGGGCTTTGACGGGAAGGACACGTTCATCAACATAGAAGAATTTTTTCCTCCACTCCTTATCACGAACACTTTGGGGAAAATTGTCTATACACGACAATGAACCGGGACACCGATCAAAAGTAAAGTACTCTCCTTTAAATTTCAAAACATATAACACACGAAAAACCTCCAGGCGAGGAGCCCTACCCAAACCTAGGGCACAAAATTCGAAATGGCGAATTTTTATTAAACCTAGGGGATGCAATTGGGAAGGGTTTACCTTGTAATAGGACACAAGATCAAAGAGGAAATTGGTAGCCGGCAGGCGGAAGTGAGAGAAAGTGAAGAACTCTCCGTATAATGTAATCTTCCCTCCCTTGAGAGGAAATGCCCAGTCGTCTTTACCAGGAAGCACCGGCCCCCATTCCAGGGGAATCTGATAATCACTGATGAATGAAGGAAAAGAGGGCCAGTTACAGGGTATGTCGGATACACTCATGACAACTCGTGAGGAACTTGCTTTGGGAGCCATTTGTTGTTCAGAGGATGGGCTAAATGGTGGAAATAAGTGTAGTTGCACAAAAAAAACCGTTCTTATACGAAAATATAGGGGAAGTTTAAAATTCAAATATAACAAACGCCAGATGTCAATTCCCTAGGCACTCATAACTCTTAAATAGGAAGACTGATACGACGGTTATGGTTATTATTACATCACGTGCCTTAACCATGAAGCATGAAAACCCAATTTAGATTTCAAATAAGGCTACTTTTTATTTTTCCATACTTTTTCTAAAAAAAGTCTAGTAATAATCACACGTTCTTATCACTAGACTGGGGGGACATGACGAGGTAGGGCCCAGATAAACCTGGCTTATACCACAAAGACATAAGCCCAATAAAGAAAGACCCACCAACTCTAAAGAGTCAAAGCGGTCAATATAAGCAGTCAAACATAATTAATACAATGCTGGTCAGAAGGCAAGATCAACGAGCAAGCAATCATGCAGAAATTATCTCCTCTCGCAAGGAGACATCGACTATAAAAGGAGAATGAAAGGTAAAGAAACATTATCACTATCTCTACTACCATTACCTACTACATTCTTCCTCATTAGAATACAATACTTATTCTCACGCCGGAGGGTGGTCACAGGGTTACCCCCAATCCTGTGATGAGTCCTAACGGTGTTTTGTTTTGTAGGAACAACCTTCACTATCATCTTTGAGCGAGTTGGGAAAGACCCTTCTTGTATCATCTAGAAGATTCAGAGCATCACTCAGGTTCTTACTTCTTCAGTGTCATATGTCATGATCTATTATGTTTTTTGTATCCTCCTCACCCTTCTCTTTTTTTGTTGCACTGTGTACGATAACTTGACCCTAAAGTAAATGTTGATCCCGATAACACTACAAGAAATATTAGCAATAGAGGCGACACCATTAGAGGCGATCATTTCCGGGAGGCGGGCAAAATGTTTGTTTACGAACCATCGGCGGGCATAAAGTGGTGATAAGAAAGGCAATTCACAAGGCTTGATATGTTAAAAATTAGATATTTAGATTCAACTAGTTAGAATGGAGAAACCTTAAGATCAAAATTAAGTCCATATATTAATTGTAAATACCTAATGGCTTGATGATGATTAAATCACATAGATTGGATTGAATTGAGTGGTTAGTTACAAGTTAACAATTGACCGATCATTTCTTTTCAAGTCGGTTCCCTTTTCTATGATGATGTGCAAATATATGGGTAGAAGATAAATGACATGTTTCTTTTCTTGTCTTATTCACATTTTATATTATTATTATTATTTTTTGTTTATTCATTTGGAGGTGTAAATATCATATAAATTTTTAGTTTTTTGTCTTTTTTGCATTTAATTAATATAATAGTTATTTAATTGTTGTATTAGATTTGTCTTGACAATTTAATAAAATTACAATTTTACCCGTATAGATAAATATAAAATGACTATTTTGCCCGTCCAACGCCCATTATATAGTAGTATAGATAAAATACCGACATTAAGTTGTTAAGTTTATTGAAGCATATGGGTACATATGAATATAATTCTAAATATATTTATAACCGTGTAAATTGAACAGTGTTCGCATTAATTATGGGTTGGCCCAACTTTTTTAGTTTGGTTTTTATACAAATGTTTCCAATATATAAACAACTTTGAGGTGTTGCTGTACTGGTTGTGGTTTGTGTTTCCTTCGCCCGTAGCCCGGGTTTGAGCCTTTGTGGGCCGGTTTTAGTTGTTTTTTTAATTTTAAGTGTGTTTTATATTTAGAAACGACTTATAAAATGTATTTAATGCTGTATGCCATTTTCGTTAATTATGAGGCCGTTTTCGTCTTTTCATCCAAAACACCTATACCCCTTCTGAATCTCTCTACGTTTCCTCCACCTCTTCATTTTTAATTTCCAGAGCCTTCTCCAAACTCTTACCTACCTTCTCTCTCACTGTTCTCTTTGGTCTGCGTAGACATCTCCTCAGCCTACAATGAGACCCGATTCTGTCACCCCTTCTTTCGTTATCTTCATCATCGATTAATCGGTACATGGGTTTCTTTTTTTCAGATTTTGGACAACTTATTTATGATGTTTTAAAACATAATAAGGAAGATTAAACACAAAAGGTTTGCTAACATACCTAAAGCTCTTCGTTCGGGATGATAAAAACACAACTAGAGCTCCAAAAACCGATTGATTATGGTTATGGCAGAGGTTATGGAGTATTATTTTCGTATGGGGGCTGCTAAAAAAACAAATAAAAAGACACATTTTCATTGTGGGCCCACATTTTTTTGCCAATTGTACAAATTTTGCCACATCAGACGACACGTGGCTGCCACGTCAGCAGAAAACTAATTGGGTTAACCCCATTTAGTTTTGGTCAAATGGAATAAAATACAAGATAAGTTGAAACTATTAAATTACAACTTTCAAGTTAAAATTATTGACTTTCAACATAACAAAATTAGAATTATTTAATTTCATTTCCCTCCATAATAAACTAATATTTTACTTGCTTAATTGTGCAATTCCGGTTTCACATTAATAACTTGTGGATTACTTTTTGTAAAGTATGTGATGCTTGCGTTAAAAGATGTGAATAAATAGTACTTCAAACTTTTCTAATCGTGATTCGTGGTCAATTACACAATTTATCCATGTTATTATTCAACTAATTAACTTTATACAAATGTGTTATAATAAGGAATAATGGAAATAAATAATCCTAACTATTGACTATTGGCCAATAACAGTCACAACTACGAAAATTACCAATAGTGGTCCCAACTTTCGACATATTGGAATATAATGGACCCAAACTAACGGCGTTAGTGTGGTGCTGACGTGGCATGCCACGTAGGATGACACGTAGGATCATTTTGCTACCTAGGATGCCACGTCGGATGCCACGTAGGATCATTTTGCCACCTAGGATGCCACGTCAGCATCACACTAACGGAGTTAGACCTCCGTTAGTTTGGGTCCATTATATTCCAATATGTCGAAAGTTGGGACCACTATTGGTAATTTTTATAGTTGGGACTGTTATTGACCAATAGTCAATAGTTGAGATTATTTATTTCCATTATTCCTTGTAATAATGTGTATGTATACATTTACGACAAATTGTCTTGTGAAAGTAACCATAAAAACTAACATGTATTTCAACTTTGACCATATATACCTTGACCAAAGTCTCAAATTTTATCGAATAAGTGAAGCGCTTGGAGGGTATAAAATTTAGACATACAGTTATTAAGAGCAGTGGCGAAGCATGGAGCTCGAATTGGCGGGGGCCGGACTCATTTTTTTTTTCCAATCGGTAGGGGCTGGAGGACCAAATTGGGGGGGGGGGGGGGGGGGGGGGGGGCTCAATTCATATAAAAATTACCTACCAAAATCGTAAAATTTCACCACTGCGCCAAAAAACGACGGGGGCCGGGGCCCCCCTTGGCCCTCACAAACCTTCGCCCCTGATTAAGAGTGCTCGGAATGCAATCATATGGGGTGACACGAAGGCATGGCGGTCGCAATCGAGATAGAATAAGAAGACCTAAACGATACAAATTGGAATGGAGGGGAAGAGATGATTGGGAACACCCATCATGACTGAGGATCCGGCCACTCGGTCAGGATGCATTCCGAGCACCCTTATAGAAATAAAATGCTAATAATAATTAATATGTACACATGTTTAAAAATAAATAAATAAAATAGAAAGATAAATAAATTTCTTGGTCTAAAGCCGGCTACAGATCGATTGCCATGAATCTTGACCAAATTCACCTAGACAACTAACAACTCATTTTACGCATAAACGATCCTTGACCCATCCTCCAGTTAAACCGACTTGAGAGGTAATGTCAATGGAAGGAGCTTGAGATTAGTTGTGGTGACAATGAGGTTTGGAGTTCGGTCAGGCAGAGCCGGTCCAACATTTTTAGAGGCCCTAAGCGAATTAAAAAGTCGGGACCCTTATAGATTATTTTTTTATATGCTCACCTCATTTACCCAGGCTTCAGACCGGCAACAATAAACTAATTTTTTTTTGTTGGTAAGAGCAATGCCTCATTTTTATTATTTTTCCTTAATTGGTGCAAAAAAAGCATGAAGTTAAATTTGATGGCGTCTAATTTGACTTTTAAGTTCATTACGATACTAGTTAAAATCACTATAATGAATTCGAAAGTGAAAACTAGTTTAGATATATAGTTATGTAACCATATATGTATACAATGAAATCTATTCGATTTGATTTGAGACTTATTTTCTTCATGGAAATAAATATCTCGTTGGTCTTTCATCTTTGGAGTTGTCTCACGATCTGTAGAACTTGTTTTGAAACATCTTCATTGTCCAACCATGAATCAAAGCTTAGCAAAATTAGGGGCCCTGGAACTTTGGGGACCCTAGACGCTTGCCTAGTTTTACAAAATATTAGGGCCGGCCCTGGGTCAGGCCAGTACATGATGAAAGCTTCGTAGCTTCGTATAGCATATTAGCATGGGGATCACGAGAGTTGTTTTGTTGATCAATATTGTTAAGCTAAGATATTGTGTCATTAAAATCATTCTAGCAAGAGCCCGCGCGTTGCGACGGTGCTGCGCAGTGTTTTGATGTTGCATTTGGTCAAATTTACGACTTTCGACCTGATTCGACCAGAAAATCCAGATTGAATTACATATAACTTGAATGTCTTTTATAAAAAGTATATATATAATTTTGTTTATTTAGCTTGATCCGAATTCAAACATAAATCAAATTCACCTATTACTTTTAGCTGTTATATTATAGAGATTCTAACCAACTTATAACTGGATTAAATTTATCCTCTGTTATTGATTAAAAAAAAGAACCTTATGTTGTTACACGAAAGCATGATGGGTAAAGTGCGTTCTTGCTAGTTGTTTGTTAATGTCCACAGACTAATTCCAAGAATTATATAAGAGTACAAAATATAGGAATTTAAAATTGTGAATGGTGTAACGTTATACAAACTAATTTTTTGTTTCTTGTTTTTGCATTTTTTTAACCTTCAACTATTAATCAATAGAATATAATTGTTGTAATAATAACCATTAATTTCATGTTTTTTTTTTGTTTTGCCATTAATTAATAGAATTTAATTGTTTTATAAATTTGTCTTGTCATTTTAATGAAATTACAATTTTACTCTTATGTATGAATATGAAATGACAACTTTACCTGTCCAGCACCCACTATCTATAATACATTATAAAGGAGGAGTGATGTACAAGATTGTAATTTTGACATGGGTACAAAATTTGTAGCTACATATACAACTTAATAAAGCTTAATTGATAGGGGTAAATTAGTCACATAAAGGTATATTAAGACACTTATAAGGTTATTTATGTAATTTTATATTTTGTTTTTAGTTAACAAGTAAGATGTGATTCCTTTACTACCCCTTGTCCATGCCAATAGACAGGCCCTCTTTCAATTCTGAGACATTGAAGCGTCTACAGAAACTGTCTTCCAAATTAATATCAACCTTCCTATCTACCATGTGCATCTACAGACTTTGAATCCATCCACATATTCGGCCAAAACTTGCTAATAAATTGAGCATCTAAGTTTGCCCTATAAGATTGTTGTAAACAAACAAAGTCACATTGGATGTTCACGACGACGATCATTATCCGGAGATCTCCGACAATCATCATTTTAAAATTGCAGGTTTTTACCTACTATTCTTACTTCCTTTACTTCATATATCGATATATGATCACTGGCGTTTTGTAATCACTGATTGTGGTGATGCATATTTCTAAAATTAATTGTTACATGAACCTTGATAAAAAGCCTGTGAGCAAATTGATGATATAGTGGATCCTATAAAAACGCATCATCAAGGATGAAACAATATTTTTGTTTTATACCATAACAAAGCAATGTGCAGGTATATCACTTTTGTTATTTGTTATTTGGTTGAAATGTTTGACAATGTGTATTTCCCTCAAATAATTCATCTCTACTTTTTGTACATATTTTTTTTCAGCCCCTCTCACAATCTGTGGGGATATTCATGGCCAATTTCATGATCTTGTAGAGCTTTTTCGGATTGGTGGGAAGGTGTGTTTTCGTGCTATGTTTGTATTATATGGCTATTTTTTTGTTAAAGTGGATATTTGCGTTAATGTTGTGATAAAAAAAATAGTGATAATTTATCCCCGCGTGTTGAATTAAAAACGACACTGTCATCTTCGTCGCTTCGATTAACGTCTTCTTTGTACTTCCGTTGACTCAAACGGTATCCGGTGTTCATGGCACCACATTCGGTATTCATTCTTTCTATTCAATTTGTTTCTCTATATCAATCAGTTGTTGCTTTAATGTACTTAAATTAATGCTTTAGTGTGGAGGTTGCTTGTCGATTAACCGATTGTCCTTCAATCACTGATCTCAACCGCCCAAGCCCTCTTAGAGCACGCAACGCCCTCCTCGCCTAGAAACAATGCAATTTCAGTAATCAAAATAATGTGTTACAAATAATTAATGTACCAAAAATAAATTACCATGTGCCCGCGATAAACTGTCTGAATCTTGATGGCAACCATTTCTTCTATGGAAAATTGCGCGCTGGACGTCAAGCGAACAACTTCTGCAGCAGCATGGGCCGCTGCAGCCGCTGCAACCGCTGCGAAACCAAATATGCGTGTTTGCTTTGTTCATTTTCGGTGTCAGTGAGTGTTACCTCTGTATGAGGAGAAACAGAAAGAGGGACATGATCCTCTACTATTATTTCTGTTTGTAACAAATGTTTATCCACACTCCTTTACTTTCCAAACCAATATTTCTTGGAACTCTTTTTACTAGATTTCTGTTTTATAAAACATTAAACCAACATTGGCGTTTTATTAAACTTGTATGCAAAGAAAAGCACATAAAAAAAAAGATGAAATTAGAAACAAACCTTGTCTTTGTTCTCATTGGATTTAGAATGGTTAAGTGCTTTCTTTACTGCAGATAACCAACTACCCTTCTAACCCATTTGTTGATTAAATCATCTTCAAACAATAAACAATAAACTTATAAAAAGATAGTTATATATAATATTAAAAACACAAAGTTGTGATTGTTGTGTGAGGTTAAGAGTGTAATACCTGCAACTAGGGAGGAGATTAAGGCAACAAAGATGTGATTGTTGTGTTGAATATGAAACAGTAATCAATGAGAGAGAGAGAGAGAGAGAGAGAGAGAGAGAGAGAGAGAGAGAGAGAGAGATTTTTGGTGAATGTTTTGGTTGATGTTTGAATAGAGGTTTTCTCGGTTACTAACAGAAGGGTAACTGTAGCTGGAACGCAGGAAGATGGTTACTGTAGCTGAAAGAATGGGTCATCTGGGTACGGGTTGGGCTTGGGAATGGGAATGGAAGAGGGACATTGGGGTTGGGGTGGAAGTAATGGAATTGTCGCAGCTGATTAGTTCGGTTGGGCGGGTTTCATTTTCTTCCACGAATGACAAATGGGTCTGGGCTCTTAATGGGGTTGGGTCTTACACGGTTGGAAGTCTGAAGGATGCTTTGAAGTCGCTTCGCTTCATCAGGCCAGAATATGTATTTAGGCGCAAATCATGGGTCCCAAAAAAGGTTGAGATCGTGGCGTGGAGAGCTGAACTGAACCGGCTACCTACACGGACAGCACTGCAGCAGCGAAATGTACTGCACGGACCTGCAGAATGTCTGTTTTGCAGCGATTATCCGGAGAGTCCAGATCACTTGTTTGCTGAGTGCGCGTTTGTACAAGCCATTTGGAGCAGAATTGAACAGTGGTGCCGTCTTGATTCGCTGTATGTGTTCACAGTCCGAGACATGTTAGATTTGTCGCTTCATGTTCCAGGTTCGTCTAAGAAGAAGAAAGCTATTCATGTGGTTTTTCTTATCATCGTTTGGAGTATATGGAGGAAAAGGAATGAGGTGGTGTTCAATCAAGTACAATTTTCGCTACAGCAAGTTATTGGGGATATATAGGCAATGAGTTTTCTATGGGTCAAGTCGCGTTCGAAGCAGTTGGGGCTGGACTGGAATGTATGGAGCAGTTTCAATCTGTATAGAATTGGTTGGTAGTCATAAGTTTGTATGCAAGTATGTTGAATTCTTTCGATTGGTGATTGTAACATTGGTGTTCGGCTAGCAACCTGCTAGCCGTTTTTTGGAATGAATTTTGTTAGCCGTTCAATATGAATTGGTATACCCGACCTATTTTGACCCGATTTGTTTTGACCCGTCTTTTTAACCCAACCAATATGTGACCCCGTAAAAAAAAATATATATGGATTCGCCACTTGCCTTCGGTGACTTCCTACCCCCCAAAGTTTCGTGACTTAATGAGCCATGCTGCTTGGTCAAGAATCAAGTCACACATCTTCCAATCTCGGCCATCTCAATAAACCAGCCATCCATGTGAGTATTTTTCATCTTCCACTGCATTGTGTCGTGACTTAATGAGCCATCTTTACTACATGTCAAAACCGGTCAAGTTGGCCATTGCAAATTCTCGCTCCGCAATGCTTTAATTTCTTTTATTATAAGGTTTATTTAGATCCCGCAGCAACGCGCGGGTAAACACACTAGTATAGTAGTATAGATATAGATAGATATAGATGTTGTAGAATCCACTTTATGACGTTTCTCAATGTAATCTATACTTCTATACTACTATATAATGGGTGCTTGATGGCTAAGAAGGTAAATTTACATCTTTTTTAAGATGGCATATCAAGAGTCTTAGTATAAATCTATAATTTTTGTCCAATTTCTTCCTTTTATGCCCTCTTGTACAACATTCAATGCCAATTGTATATGTATCTAATACATACTTTATATCCATCTCAAGATCTAACTCACCCTCATAAAACACAATAAATCTTAATTGAATGCTTAATATTAAGACCTTTGAGTGTCCATGAAGTGTATATGTATCCTCACCTTCTCATGTCTCAAAAATTACATGCTTCCCAGTCTTCTCATCTCCAACTATAGATAAATAGAATATTCCTCCAATTTATCTTTGAAAAGGGAGGACCAAGCATGTGGACATAGGTTAGTGCCTCTTACTAGCAGGCTTTAATGGATGCGCGCAAGCATATCGAGCGTGAAATGGAACGATTTATGATTTGTGAAAAGGAGACAAAGACGAAAGCTTTCTGCTTGGGTCATCAGCCTAAAACGGTATGTATTGCATTATTTTTTCCCAATAAAATATTGAACTTTGGCATACGCTTTTACTTTGTATTGGCTCAGTAACTTCATTTGATAAATTGTAAAATATTTGATATTTAAATTAATTATCGTGAAGTTTCTTTGTTGATGATCTTTTGTAAGACCCAAAGGAGATAGCCAAGTCAGGGACTAGAGATGGTTGAACAATATGGTATGGAATTATTTATCCAATCTAATGGCCTGCTCTTTTTTTTTTTTTTTTGCTCGAGTTTCGGTCTTCTATTATTGTTAAGTAAAAATTTCTATGTAGGAAATTAAAACAATGAGAGATTTAAAGAGAATGTGTTTTGAAACAGACGTATCAACTTAATTCATATAGGACATTCGTGTTGTATATAATGTTATCTTTGCTCTAAGACTCGCTAATCTTATCATGTAGCTTTTGGGGTTTTATATCTTTTTTATTGATACTAGACATTTGATTTAATTATCTTATTCCTCTTATCCACCAAGTATGGCTTCAATCTAACTATATAGTATTTTTCAAATAACTTTCTATAAGTCGTTACATTTGCAAACCTTTTTAACAATTGGATTTGGCACATAGGCTCATTTTTTTTGTTTTGCTTTTAGTCAGAACTATATGTTCAGGACATGGAGCTACGGGTGTGAATTAACACGCCATCAATCCAACATAAAAATTTTAGGTAGGGTTTAGTCTAAATGGACTCGGGTCAGTTTAATATTGGTGGTTGATGACGTAGGACCCCCACCGGCATAACCGAGTGCACGACACCGACTGGATGGAGCAACTTGTAATAAATTGTAAAAATTAATAAACCTTACGTAACCCGAACAAAAGATGAACCCGGAAAGGAAGGACGAAAGGTAAAACGAAAACACAAGAGATAATAAGATAAACCTATAAAACAAAGCTATAACCATAGGATTAATATTAGACGGCTTTAACATAATGGACATATCCGCAAGGACAGAAAAGGATACGGACAAACCAATGGATAACAGCAAATGACGGTTAGGACCTATCGGACATTTTCGGAACACAATAAAATAACATAAAAACCACAACCAAATCTACCGGAACAGTAACCTGGTTACTGTTCCAGCCGACCTCATCATCACCTGTAATTAATGCAAGTGCATTGAAGACGATTATAAATACCGACCTACCTCGGTTGTTGAAAAAAACTATAGAACTTACTAGGAGTTGAATAAACTACATACAATGAAAAAAACTATAGAACTTACTAGGAGTTGAATTTTTTGACTGTATCATGTTTAACTCTGTATTACATTTAAAAAATCTATGTTATAAAGCTTTGTTCATATACAACATAGTTTTATAAATGTCGAAATATCACACTGTTATATAAAGTATCCAACGGTAGTTTTACAAACTTATTCAAAGTACTCAAGAACTCATGGATACTAAATAATTTATAACTAAATATTAGGTTGTTGCTTACTACATACTTAGTATCACCATAATGAATCGTCCATAAATACCTTATGACTTTTAGTTTAAAATTATTATATATGTAAAAAAAGTTTATGGGTGCAGTCCCGCCACAACGCATGGGTTCCTGCTAGTATGGTTAATTGGTTATGATTCATGTAAGTACAAGAGTGATCATTTATATGATGGCAAATGTGTATTGGGTAACGTCCTTTTTATATATCTAGTATGATACATGAAAAGATTTAGATGACACTCGAGTCTAGACTATGAACATGGTTTGTCATATGTGTATTGGCGAGGACCGTGTACGTAGATGAACGTAACAAGATTTGATAAATTTAAATTACTTGTTAAAGAAAATCTTCTACTATAATAAATAAATAAACAAATAAATAAATAATAATAATGTAATGTACTTTTACTATTATTTCTTAATTACAGTCTCGTGAAAAACAAAGAGTAAGTATAGAAAGAAATGTATCGACTGAATTAATCTCATATTAACAATCATTCAATATATAATATAATGGCAGACTATCATCTAGGAAAGTAGTTAAGATGTATAAACATGTTTCCTAAGATATCAATTTACTACAAATACATAATAATCACTATTACACTTCCGCAGTCGAATCGAGAGGTTGGCGAACGTTGAGACTGGAGCGAAAGTCATCAAACAGGATACGCGGGAGACCTTTGGGGAAGATATCGGCTATCTGGTATCGTGAGGGGACATGTAAGACCCGGACACACCCCCGCTGTACGAGCTCTCGAACAAAGTGAATGTCCAGTGTTTTGAGAGGAGGTGTAGGGACATGAGAAACGGAAATGCATCCCATGAAGGCAACAGAAGTTATGGAAGGAACGGTTGTCGTATTCCTTGCCATTGTCACATTGAAATTGCTTAATTTTGGCACCGAATTGGGTTGTTATAAAGTTATTGAAAATTGTGAAAACAAAGAATACACTAGATTTATTTGTGAGGGGAAAAGTCCATAGAAAATTTGTATAATCATCTAAAAATAAAACGTAATACCAATGACCCCCGGTGCTAGGCATGGGAGATGTCCAAAGATCACTGTGAATTATATCAAACGGTAAAGAAGTACGATTACAAGAATCAGAAAATGGCAAACGCACACTTTTACCAAAAAGACAAGCTTGACATAAAGTTTTGTCATTATTTTTAATAGAACTAGAAACAGGTAAAGGTAAATAATGCAATGTGGAGAAGCTCGGGTGCCCAAGTCGTTGATGCCAACGGTCTTGAGTGGTGGCCACAAAAGCAGTTGAGTTGGTCTTGGATGGGAGTGGTGCAGTCAGTGGGTATAAATCGCCCGAGCTATTGCATCGCAGGAGGTGGGCCTTGGTCTTGAGATCCTTCACAGTGAAACCGAAAGGGTCAAATTCAATGGACAATAAATTATCAGTAGTTAGTTTACGGACAGAGATAAGGTTTTTGACAAGGTTTGGGGCATAAAGGACGTTGTTTAGTTTAAAAGGCGGAAAAGGTGGTGGTAGGGTTAGGTTACTTTGACCTATCACAGGGATGGTCATACCATTACCAACAACAATATATTTATTAGTGCAAGTATTAAAAATAGACGGAGAGTCGTTACCTTGAGGATTTTTCATGTGACCCGAAGCCCCAGTGTCCATGAAACCGTGCGGATCCGGTTGGTTGAGAGACAAGGCATATAAGGCTTGCTGGATGTCTGTGGGTGACAGCGTGGCTGTATAAGCCTGGTCCGGGGCAGCACCCAAAATTCCCGCGGAGGAGTTGTTAGGCCGAAGGTTGGAAGGATACGGACATGGTGGCGTGGCAGTTTGCGAGGACCAAGATGGCTGTGAAGTCTGCAGCAGTGATTACCACTGGCTGGCAGCCCATGAATTTGGGAACACGATGTATGGATGCTGAGGTTGTCCGCTGTAAGAACGACCACCGCGTGAGGCTCCACGACCACGGCCACGTGACCGACCACGGCCCCTGCCACGATGTGGAGCAGACGCCACTGAAGAGTCAGCAGGCTGGGACGCGGTTGTTGCTGCCAGAGCAGTGGCCGCAGTAGCAGCAGATCGAGCCGAAAGGGTCTTCTTTGTTGTTTCAGCGATGGTTAGGCGGGACCTGCATTCACTAAAGGGCGGTAGAGGATCCCGGTTTTGCAAAACTGTGGAGATACTTTCATAGGTTTCTGTGAGGCCAGCCAGAAGTTGAGTGACCAACCGCTGATTGTCAACGGGTGCCCCGACATTGGCTAACTGGTCCGCAAGGTGTTTTGCCTGTTGGCAATAAGCGGCCATATTCGGGAAGGCATCAAGATGAATGTTAGAAAACTGTTGTTGGAGGTGGATTTGGCGATCACTTTTATTGTCGTTGAAGTGGTCTTGGATGGCAGTCCAAGCTTCGTATGCGGTCTGACCCGGGACAATAATAATGTGAAGGAGAGTTTTGGAGATGGTACCGTAAATCCATTGCAGTACCAAGGCATCAAGACGAGCCCAGAGAGCGTCGGCTTCAGCCTGGGCAGCAAGGATTTTTGCCGCGTCTGCCTCGGAAGATGTTCCAGGAGGGGCGGGGCTGCAAGTGTTCGAAGACTTGATAGGCCCGACAGTGTACCTTGAAGAGGGCTGTCCAAGTGGAGTAATGAGAGGATTCGTCCTCTAGGATGAGATCGAGGAATCATGGATTTTATATTGGTTACTGCCATGGCGGGATGTAGGGAGATGTCCATGGGCAGAAATCGGAGAAAAACCTGAGGAGAAAAGAAGAGGAAAGGAGAGGCGGAAGGTGGTTGGCCGGCTGCAATATGTGCGGCGGCGATAGGGTGGGAGGAGGAAGAATAGGATCGAAGGTTATGATACCATATAGAAAGGAATGTATTGACTGAATTGATTTCTCATATTAACAATCATTCAATATATAATACAATGGCAGGCTATCATCTAGGAAAGTAGTTAAGAGGTATAAACATGTTTCCTAAGATATATCAATTTACTACAAATACATAATAATCACTATTAGTAACCAAAAACATTAGGGGGACGGGGCGCAACCATAATTGGTCACGGGTACCCCATTACCAGTACGGTAACACCGCCGCCACTCATGCTAGTAGTAGTCCCGTGAACCAAAATCTTGTTGTAGTTAACAGACTGGTACCCGTGAGTTTCTCTCTCCTCCTTTTGTATTTTTTTCTATTTTATTTCCGGTTGAGTGTTGCCTCCAAAAAAACTGTTTCAGTAAAATGATGTGGCAGTGCAGGATTGGTAGAAATCAGTAAAATTGAAAAAACCTAGTGGAGTGCCGCATCCCCTTATAATCACTTTTAGTTATTTTTATGTTGATAATGAGTAACTAACAACTTCTGGTAATATGTTTTACTCAATTTGTTTAAATACATTATTTTCTACAAAATGTGGATGTTTTAATAACGTCACTACAACTAAAACATTTTTAATTGTGTTTTCTTATGTTGAGTCAAATGCTTATGTGTATTGACCTATGTTTCAAACCATTTTTATATTGATTCGACTAATTTTGAGAATGTCTACACTCACTTGTTTCTTTTATGTATTCACATATAGTATTTACACATGACTTTTTCGGTAAATATTTTAGAACATATGTCAAATATTTTAGAAAGCATGAACAGGTTACGATACACCGTTTTCTATATTTTTCTTGTATTTACTCCATATGATAACATAATTTATAGCATGATGGATTTGTATATATAAACACTAATTCTTAAACGTAAAGTATAACGATCATACCATTATAATACAAATCAACATAATGTCTATTTTATATTCTATCTCTATGTATATGAAGTAATCATTTTACTAATAGTTGATATAACTTAAGAAGTTGTTGGAGGATTTGATGGTCAAACCTGGATTTTAAGAAGGTTGAATTGATTTCTGGATCTAATCCATATAATCTCACAATCCTTCAACCCTCGGGTTCAAAAAACCCTTAGTCTAGCAAATCAATAATAAATCAAAGAGTAAAATAAATGAAAACTACCACAAAACTCATATCATTCACATTAAATCACTTTGCATTTCAAATCACTTGATAAAACACGTTTTATACCACGAGCAGATCTGAAATACATAGTTCTACAAAACAGGGGATATGCAAATGACCAAAGTTCTTACTACCAACAAACTCTAAAGACCATATATAGGCATCACCATCGCCCAACGTTTTGGCGAATGGGGATCATACTTGAACTGTGCCATGCGAATGGCTCTTTGGGAGAGCCATTCGCCCAAATCACATAGCGAAAGGAGAGTTGTTCGCCTGGATAAGCCTCCAATCGCCTAAACGACTCAACATCCCTTTTAAATACATACGAACTCTATCAAGACTACGTGCAATAACAACTAAATGGCCTATACATGCTACAAAATACATGAAATGCATCTACAAAAGTAAAAGCCGGTTAATTTCTTCTAACCCGTGAATTCGGTGGGAACCCAACATGTGTAAAACGTACGGCATCAAAGATAATTCACAGATCGTGTGGTAAGTTCATTAAAAGTTGTCAGGTAGCAAAAGTAAATATCAGTGCTTCGTAACTGGTTGAAAATTTAGATAAATCTAAGCGTGGTGCAAGGATTCGTAACTGGTTATCTTTGTATCGTGCGAAGATCGTTTGTTTTGATAAGGTTATTCGGATCCCTCTCCGTGATGGAGAGATTCTTTTGGTGCATGGTGAGAAAAGTGGTGCTCCTTTGAGTATCATTTCTTGTATGAAAGCCCACAAGTATCTTCGGAAGGGTTATTCAGCCATTCTGGCTCTTGTTTCTGTTTCGTCTGATGATGAGAAGAAGATCGAGGATATTCTTGTGGTTCGTGATTTTCCTGAAGACTTGCATGGTCTTTCTCCTCATCGTCAGGTTGAGTTTGGTATTGATCTTGCACCTGGTGCAGCCCCTATTTCTCTAGCTCCATATCGTCTTGCGCTCCCGAGATGCAGGAATTATCTAACCAGTTACAGCTTCTCTTGGAAAATGGTTTCATTCGACCGAGTTCTTCCCCGTGAGGAGCCCCAATTCTGTTTGTGAAGAAGAAGGATGGAAGCCTTCGCATGTGTATCGACTATCGAGAGCGGAATAAGGTGACCATCAAGAATCGTTATCCTCTTCCTCGTATTGATGATCTCTTTGACCAGCTCCAGGGTTCTAGATTTTATTTGAAGGTTGATTTGAGGTCCGGTTACCACCAATTGCGTGTGCAGGAAGCTGATATTCCGAAGACTGCTTTTCGTACTCGTTATGGCCATTTTGAGTTCTTGGTCATGCCTTTCGGTCTCACCAACGCACCAACAGTTTTCATGGACTTGACGAATCGTGTTTGTAAGCCTTACCTTGATAAATTCGTCATCACATTTATTGATGATATTCTGATCTATTCCAAGAGCAAGGTGGGCCATGAGGAACACTTGCGGCTAGTCTTGGAACTCTTAAGGCGAGAGAAACTGTATGCTAAGTTCTCGAAGTGTGACTTCTGGTTGCTCGAAGTTCAATTCCTAGGCCATGTGGTTAATGAACTGGGAATCCATGTCGATCCGGCTAAGATCGAAGCCATTAAGGACTGGGAAGCACCAAAGACGCCATCTGAGGTGCGGAAATTCCTAGGCCTCGCGGGTTATTATCGTCGTTGCATTGGGGGATTTTTGAAGATTGCTCAACCCCTCACATCTCTTACCCAGAAAGAACGAAAGTTTGACTGGGGTGATTTGCAAGAATCAGCATTTCAGATGCTGAAACTTAAACTCTGTCCTGCGCCTATCTTATCCCTACCTGATGGTACGGATGATTTCATTGTGTACTATGATGCTTCTATCCATGGTCTCGGTTGCGTGTTGATGCAACGCGAGAAGGTTATTGCTTACGCTTCTCGTCAGCTTAAGGTTCACGAGAATAACTATACTACCCATGATTTGGAATTGGGTGCGGTGGTTTTCGCTTTGATGATCTGGAGACACTACTTGTACGGTACCAAATGCGCTATTTATACCGATCACAAGAGTCTTCAGGATCAGAAGGAGTTGAACATGCGGCAGCGTCGCTGGGTCGAGATCCTTAACGATTATGACTGTGCTATTAAGTACCATCCTGGAAAGGCGAACGTTGTGGAAAACGCCTTGAGCAGGAAGGAGTCTGCGAATCCTCGTCGTGTTCGAGCTTTACAGCTCACCATCCATTCTTCTTGACCTGACCGAATCTGTTATGCACAACAAGAAGTTTTGAAGGTGAAAAACCTTAAAGCTGAAACCATGCATAGTGCCGATAAGCATCTCGAGCTTAGGTCTGACAGCCTACACTACTTTGCAGAACGTGTTTGGGTTCCTTTGTTTGGGGGATTACGGGAGCTTGTCTTGGATGAAGCTCACAAATCCCGGTATTATGTTCACTCTGGCTCCGACAAGATGTATTTGGATTTGAAGATACTCTATTGGTGGCCAAACATGAAGGCTGATATAGCCTCCTACGTGAGCAAATGTTTGACTTGTGCGAAAGTTAAGGAGGAGTATCAGAAGCCGTCTGGTCTCTTGCAACAACCCGAGATTCCTGAATGGAAGTGGGAACGAATCACGATGGATTTTGTCACCAAACTACCAAAGTCACCAAGTGGTTGTGATATGATTTGGGTGATTGTCGATAGGTTGACAAAATCAGCACATTTCCTACCTATTAAGGAAACTAATGGACTTGAGCGGTTAGCTCGCTAAGGGGTATCTTGACACGGGGTGTCTGTTTCAATCATTTCTGATCGTGATTCTCGTTTCGCTTTGCGATTCTGGAAGGCTCTACATAAAGCTTTGGGTACTCAGTTGGATATGAGTACGGCTTATCATCCGCAAACCGACGGTCAAAGTGAGCGGACAATTCAAACTTTGGAGGATATGCTTTGTGACATCCGTCACTTTTCTTTTTATTTTATTTTTATTTAATAATAATAATAATAATGTTAAACAGGATACTAATCAAACCCAACCAAACCATCCTTTTTCGGAGCCCAAACTGAGCCCACAGCTCCAGCCCAACATCAAACCAGCCCATTAAACCCGGCCCAAGCCCCCTCTCTTTCTTCTCCTATCTGATTTAAAAAAAAAAAAAGAGAGACTCCCAGGACTCGAACCCGAGCCTGGGAGCGGTTCGAGCAAACACAACACAACACATCACCAGCTGGTCCACAACTTCTTTTAGTCTAAACCTACATCACAATAATTATATACTAAGTTTAATGGTGCAGTTGACTTGTGAAAAGTCAACTGCAGCGAGATTCATTCAACCATTCAAACATCAAACGCGTTTTTAATCTCAATTTGGTATAATTGCATGATCTCCGGTCCATTACGCGTCAAACCTTCGAGCAATCATCATCAATTCGATTCAATTATGGCCAATTAGTCGCGTCATCGTTTTTATGTGGGTCAAACTTACCAAATCCATCAATCCGAGCCCTCCCTATAAATTGAACCCACCAAATCATTCTACACTCGCCGATCTCTCAACCCTCACCTTCAATTTCTGTTAACAACATCTATATAAGTATCAATCGTTCGTGTTTGACCATTCGTTTGACTGGACGATTTGTATACGAATCGTTACTGTAAGTTCCTTTTTCTTGCTGGGTTTTGTTCATCGGCACATAACAAACAATAGCCCCAAGAATCCAGGGGCTATTGATCCCTAATTGTTGGGATTGAAAAACTAGGGCTCGTATGAATCAATTAGGGAAGACGACTGTTTAGTGATCGTTTATAATTATTACAAAACAAAAATATCAACCAACTGACCCACAGATCAGTTGGTTATGTTTGTGGTTCGAAAGTTTGAACCGGCCGAAGGGCCTGGGTTCGAATCCCATTGAAACGGTTTTCACATTTTTTCTTTTAATTGAATATAAATCATATTTCCTTTATTGTATATAATTAATACAATCAGAAATCAAACGTTCTCAGGGTCCAGACCAGTTGGTCTGGGCTTGTGATTATAAACACGAACCGGCCAGAGGCCCGGGTTCGATTCTTGCAAGCTTCAAACTTATTTTTTTTTTTAGACTTTTCTTTTTGTATCTTTTAGTTATTATTTTTAAAAACGAATTAAAAATACCAAATATGATTTATAAACCCTATAAAAATTATCTTATGTTGTCCAAATGTTAAACTTTATTATAAAAATTTTAGATTTTCAAAAATCATTTATTTTATATATATTATAAATAGTACAAGTTTATTCAATTATAATTATAAAATTCTATAAAAAATATCAAAACGACTTTGTAAAATTCCATAAAAATTATTCTAAGTTTATAAATCAATAAACATTTCTGAAATAATTTTTATTTCCGAAAAATCGTTTATTTAATATTTTTAATCAATTTTTGTTAATTTTAATCATAAATAAATCGTAATAAATTCATTTTCCAATATTTTTGTACCAAAATTTTACATAAATTATTTCTATTCATTTGGAACAGAAATACAATTTTTAATTTAAAAATTCTTTAATTTTAATATTTTTAAATATTAAAGTTACATTTTGACAATTTGAAAAAAATAGATTAAATATTCTATTTTTTTGAGAAAATAATTTTATAAAAATTATTTTCACACTTAAAACTTTATATTGTGATCATCTTTAATTTAAAATTTACAAAAAGACTTTTGTTTATTTATTTATCAAATTTCTCTTATTTATTAAAACGTTTAATTTATTAATCAAACGAATACTTATCCCCAATTCGAAACCCTAGAAAATACTTATAGACTAGATAGACTTAGACTTATTTGTTACCTTATACATAGGGTAATACTTGGCAACGTTGGATCACACTTATTCAATCCCACAAGACTTAACACCTTGCTAAGGTGAGTATTACTTATCCCCTTTTTCGCTTTTACAACTTTTGGGGTGATTCATGCACAAGTATACAAAACTTTCATATTCATTTATACATACATTTTTATTCATTTACAATTCATATACGTGTCTTGTTTATCTTTGTGCTTATATTTGAACATGAACGTAGCTTACATACAAAATCATACATCTAGACATAACTTATGTTATGGTGCTCTTTACATATAGACGTAACTTATGTTACGGTGCTCATTTAGACATAACTTATGTTATGGTGCTCTTTTAGACTTGACACGTGTTAGGGTGCTCATTATCAATTTCATCTTATCAACTTTACATTGATCTTTGTCTTGTTTGGTTACTTGCGTGTTTACATAATGCCTTGGTGATACTAGACACATGAATTGTACTACTTTTCAAAACTTATACTATATGTACAAAGCTAGGTAGTACTCACCAACATCATATGTTGACAAAATTTATTTTCGTGCATGTTTCAGGATAAGCTGCTTGACGCTTCACATAGGACTTTGGACTTAGATTAAAACAATCAACTATCTTTATTTATGTTGTCATGTATTTATTTTCACATGTTGTAAAGCAATATTCAATAATCAAATATTTACATTTTAGTACCATGAGCTTTTGAACAATCGTCATTACGTAGCACCTCGATGATTCCACCATCGGTTGGGGTGTTACATGCTTCGGGCATGTGTTATCAACATTGGTAAAAGTTGGGAGAGTCACCTACCATTGGTGGAGTTCTCTTACAACAACAGTTACCATTCTAGCATTAAGGCAGCTCCATTCGAGGCTCTTTACGGACAGAAATATCGGTCTCCTCTTTGTTGGGCCGAGGTGGGTGAGAGTCAGCTCACTGGTTCGGAACTTATGTACGAAACTTCGAAGAAAATCGTACAAATTCGTAATTGTTTGGCAGCAGCTCGGGATCGTCTATAAAAGCTATGTCGATCGCCGTCGCAAACCTTTGGAGTTCCAGGTTGGGGACAGGGTACTTCTGAAAGTTTCTCCATAGAAGGGCGTCATACACTTTAGGAAGCGTGGCAAACTTAATCCTCGTTATGTCGGATCGTTCGCAATTTTGGAATGGATTGGACCAGTGGAATACAGAGTTGACTTGCCGGCGGAGCTTGGTAGTGTTCAAAGCGTCTTCCATGTGTCTAACCTGAAGAAGTGTTTGGCTGATGAATCTCTTATTATTCCTCTCAAAGAGATCAAGGTTGATGATTGTCTGCGTATTGTGGAGGAACCGGTTGAAATTCTTGAATATAAGATTCGTAGCCATCGTCGGAGTTAAATCCGCATCATTAAAATCCGTTGGAGTTCAAATCGTGGACCGGAGTTCACGTGGGAACGGGAAGATCAAATGAAGGCTAAGTACCCTCATTTATTTCCCAATCGCTCTCTTGAGCAAACACGTGTTACTGTTGAAGCTGAGTGAATCTCGGGGCGAGATTCCTTTCAACAGGGGAATGATGTAGCAACCGAAAAAATTTTCTTTCTTTTCAACTCTTCCTTTTTGGCTTCGTGCAATTTTCGGGATAAAAATTCTTTCAATAGGGGGATGATGTGACACCCAACATTTTCAGGTTAATACTTTTTCAAACATACAAGTCTACCTTAGCGAAAAACATTTATTAACGTACTTAACTGGGTCAGTTAAGTCGGGTTACATTACGTATTGTCCAGGGTTCAATGATTCGGAGGATCATTGGGGTTATTTTATGTACACACGAGTCTTGAGTCCCGTTGTTGGTGAATTACATGAAATGAATTAAGTGACTTACATAGATTGATCCATATAGGTTATATAATGTGCAAATACGTGTTTTAATGGTGTTTATATGATTATACATGATTATACATGCTTAACATATGTTAGGACTACATGTTCATGTGTTAGAATGTGTTAAAATGCGTTTAAACAACAAAACTGGAAATTTGGGAGAACATGAAACTGGTTTGACCTGTAGGGGGATCGAACCAGTATCAGGCTCATCCATTCGACCTCAGTTCATCTTCATTCGACCCTTGTAGGTTGCGAATGAAGATGGGGTATAAATATCATACTTTGCAATTTTTCATCATTTCACAAACCCTAAACGCCCCTAAGTGCTCTCTTTCGACCTTAAACACCTAGGGAGGAGTTTTTGACCTTGTTTTTCAGAATCTAACCTACAAACACCTCATATATCATAAACAAGAGAAGATCTAAGGTGTGTTCTTGATCTAAAATCCTTTTCAAGAATTTTCATTCGTTTTTATTAAACCCCAAAGGTCCAGATCTGTGCTAAGATGGTTTTCATGAATAAAAATCTTTCTAACATCTTTCTAAACAAAACCTTATCAATTATAATGAGTTTTCATACAAATTAACATGTGTTAATGGTGTTTTATGATGTGTTATGTGTTGTTTAATGATTGAATGATGCATAGATGTTATAACAATGATCTAGGGCTGTTATAGATGATGGTTTATGATTATTTTAGGTTACAAGTTGTTGGATGGTGATGTTTTGCCCATTTTGGGGATTTTGTGTTAGATCCAGGGTTTGTTCATGATGTTATTGTTAATGAAATGATTAGGGGTTTTCATATACATGATAAGCTGAGCATACTGAGCTGATTGTTAAGTGATTTCGACAAGTTTCCATTTTGGGTAAAGTTTACATGCATTGATGTGACATTTCCATAATTTGCCATTTTGGGTAAGTTGTAAAACGGACTGATTTTGGAGTAAAATTAGTAGGGTTTTATGGGGATAGGTTAATAATGTTTGACTGCTGTGATTCGTGGCGTTTCGTGATGTTTTCGGACTCTTTAGATGCGATTTAGTGCGTTTTATGAGAAATATGCAGCATAGGGTCGAACCAAGAAACCCATTCGACCCTTCGTGGGTTTGAATGAACTTCAAGAGGATCAAATCAACTTCAGTTTAGTCGAATGAACTTTATTTTGGTCGAATTAACATGTGTTAAGGTCGAATGAACATGTGTTAGATCGAATGAACATGTGTTTAGGTCGAATTAACATATGTTAGGTCAAATGAACTTGTGTATGGGTCGAATGAACATCATATGGGTTGAATGAGGACCCATATGGGTTGAATGAACTTCCATTTTATACTAATTCGACCCTACTTCCTAATGTGTGCAATTTTTTTATGCAAACTAAGTGTTTTATGCATGAACCTTATGTATAATCTATATGTACTTGATTAGTTTGTGTAATGGGTCACCAACAGGATGTCAGTTCTTCCTGATGTGTCGGTTCGACAGTCAAACAGGTTTTAAAAAATACTTAGTCATGATCTGGACAATCGGGGACTAGTTAACCTAAGGGTTATTAGTCAAAACACTTATGCAACTTTTATGATAGATCGCCGGTATTTGGGACTATCAGGATTGTGTCTTTGTTAAAGGAAGCAAACTAAGATGAGTGTCACAACCCTATTCTTTACTGTTTTCATACTTTTGGGGGAGAAACATGCGATACGAACTTACAAACTTTTAGACCAACATATTACATTATATCACATGGATACTTAGTGACATTTATTCATCAGTAAAGTCCTCTCAAACTTTTAGTAAACCATTAATATGTGGATACATAGCGGAGAAAGTGTGAATAGATCTATTGGGCCTGGCAAGCCCCACTCGGGCCGATTGGAGGTCGGTGGCGAGTGCATATTTGTCCTACCAAACTTACGACACCGGGTGATGAACTGGTGACGGGTATAGAGGCATTCTAACGTTCAGCAGTGGTTCACGACACTATAGTATCATGTAACGGTGTCTAGCTAGCATCAGGTATAGATGTAAGGATTGTTGGGTCTGGATTACAAACGTTACAAACTTTTGCAAACTTTATCTCTGTGACTCACCGGCAGTGTATGTGTTGACTAACTTAGAATGTTTTCTCAGGTCACTAAGGTAGCAGGGAGTTGTTAGGCACACTGGATCTCACTGCGTCTCATTCGGGTCTTACATAATTTGAAACCGTGTTGGTTAAACTATTTACTTTCATGACTTGGGTTTTGTAACTTATATTGCTTCTGCTGTCGTTGTCTTGGTTTATGAAACTTTTAAACTGCTTGGTTGGTTTATTACGTTATTTTCATATCATATAGTTTTCGTTTATTGTGACTGTTGACTTGGATCCTGGTATGTCACGCGCCTCGCGGCAAGTGGAATTTGAGGGTGTGACAATTGTTCAGTCGTAAAACCCACTTTTAACATGTGTCAAGAAAGAAGCTATCCGAATGAAAATACAACACGGGACAGACAGTTAAATCTTTGAGCAGATTTGGTTGAACATCTATGGCTCAATAGCTTGATTAATGACGGTGACGACGAGTAGAATAATTCTATTTTTTTACTATTTCGTTTTGATGTATCATGTTTGGTATAATATAATATTATTTATAGAAAAAAATTTATTAGCTTTTAAGTATTAGTATTAATATTAATTTAAACAAACGATTGAGGGGGCTTTATTTCATTACATACATGTTAAAGTGAAGGCACAACATATAGTGTTTCTAATTGTTGACATAGACAAGAGATAGTGTCAAAGTGGAGGAGAGATGAAAGATTTTACTCTTTAAAAAAAACATGTATATGAGTGTGATTCCGTTATAGTTTTTATAGTATTTGATCTCATTTTTATACATAATATAAAAGGGGTGATTGGGATTGATTATTCAAAACGGATTATGCGTTTTGGAAAAGCAGGGGTGGAGTTGCTTATAGATTATTGCGTTTTGGCAGCCTAAGAAATTGATTATCTGCATTTTCAAAATGCAATCCAAACACTAAAAACTGATTATCTGCGTTTTCAAAACGCAATAATCTAAAAATCATATTCAAAACGCAATCCCAAATACCCTCAAAGTCGTATCCGATTTTCAAGTAACACCAATTCATATCATACTTTTTAAAGATTGGAACGGGATCTTCAAGTAACACCAATTCATCTCATCTATACTATATTATAAAGCATTTGGAAAGGATGTCCGTAAAATTTAAGTAATTACAAGTGTTTATGTTTATGATACAATAGTAAATGAGGTTAGTTGAAGAGCAAAGTTGCCTTTTCTACACACTTTAAATTACTGTAACATTTGTGACAATTGAAGGGTGAGTTTCAAAACTCAGATGAGAAGTTGAAAAGTTGAATTTATGTCTTTTTAAATTAGTATAACATTTGTGAGTTGTGACAATGTTAGGGTGAGTTTCAAAACCGAGATGAGTAGTTGAAATGTTGAATTTGTGTCATCTTGGAAACCAAAGGAACCTGGGATGCTTCAGTTTTAAGCGGGTGGTGATTTTAATTTCAGTCATAAATCGATTAAATAGATGCAACCATAAACTAATTGAAAACCTCACCTATTTGTGTATAAATGGGAAAAATGACTAACTTCTTTATTCACCATCTTTAGACGTCACAAGAATCCTAGCAGATCAAAGGTAGGTTTTTCAGTTTTTGGTTCTAATTCGTATGTTGTTTGATATTTGTTTGTTTTGAATGAAAAAAACACGAAGACCTTATGGAGAACCTATCAATGATCAATGGCAGTGGTGGCTTTCTTTTTTAGTTGTGTGTTTACTTTTTTATATTTTTGTTTTTATGCATTGTCTTTAGAGGTTTTGCAATTATCTAATTTGGTTTGTATAAATGGTTGACTTATTTCTTTTTATTTGAACAAAAGAATATGGAACAAGTTATACATAAGCCATCAATAGAGGTGCCAACCCCACCAACAATAATCAATAGTGGCGAAGGTTTTCACACTCAGGTGCGTGTTTTATTTTAAGCATTGTTAAATGAAATAATCTTAAATATCAAAACCCACAAAATGGTCTTGATCATCTATAAGAATTGTCTTATGTTCTTTGGTTTAGGATATTTCATATTGTACCAAATGGTTTGGTTTACTTTTAATATTTGAAAATGTTTAGGCTATGTACTTCATACTTTGCAGTGTCGTTATTATTTATTTAAGTTGTACTGTTTATATTAATGGATTATGTTTAGTAATATAATACTTTGAGTACTTTTTTAAGTTTTAACTATAGCCATTTTAGCGTTATAACAAAATCTTTATACACACTTTAAAGACATGAAACTATAAACATCTATGTTGAATTTGGAACTTTAAATATGACA
Source organism: Ambrosia trifida (assembly GCA_028751855.1). Classification (NCBI taxonomy): domain Eukaryota; kingdom Viridiplantae; phylum Streptophyta; class Magnoliopsida; order Asterales; family Asteraceae; genus Ambrosia; species Ambrosia trifida. The sequence continues at coordinate 65,385,106 of CM054123.1, forward strand.
GATTTGTGTTTAACTTTTCAAATTCAAGATGAACTATTTTTTGAATTAATGTTTCTGCTTTTATACACATGTATTTTCATTTTGCATATTCTCAAAATCAATTAATTAAGTTTTTCCATGCAACAAGTTAAACTTTAAATTCAAAGTGTGTCATAAATTAAGACATTATTAAAAAAAGTACTACTTCATACTTTGGCTTATATTGCTTCAGTTAATACACAAACAAATGACTTGAGCAAGAGTAACATCATAGATAACCACAACTTTAAAAACGGTTTGCAAGCATGGCATTTAATCTGTTGTGCTCCATTTCTTCAGTTCAATAAACAATACCAATATCATGCAAGCATCATGTTGTTGCAAAGAGAAGCCAAAACTCTAGCAATGCTTGGAACAAGACACCGCTCACAAAATTTCCACTAGTTCATGAGGTTAGAGAATATTATGATAATTTTCATCTCAAGTTAAATTTTAGGTTATTAGTCGACAACTGATTTGACCAATTGTTCATAACCGATTTACCAAGCTGAAATAATTGAAACCCATCGGTTTTTAAAATAACTTAATCGAAAGTTATGGTTATGGCTCAAAACCATATTGAGCCAAATAACAACTTGTACACGCCCTGAAAATCATCAACCGAAGTTTTGTGGCCTCCGCCGCAACACACGAACAACCCACTAGTACTTTATAAAGAGTGAAACGACCTGTAAAAAGAAAAACTCAAAAAGAATTTGGATCCACCAACAATGTTAATAAAGTCAAGGAGAGTTGCTGTAAAAACACTATTTTTTTCTCCCTTATTTCTATTTAATAATATTTATTCTATACTTTTATCATTACATTTTCTCTCTCTTCTACTTACAACCACTTTAAAAAGTATTAAAAAATTATAGAAGATGAACAGTGTCCCCTTCAAATTTACTGATGAACGGTGTCTCCTTTATATATTTTCTCTCTCCTCTACTCACAACCACTTATACTATATAATACGAAGAACCCCATCACATAATATGGAAGCTCTACTGTGAATGCTCTGAAAGATTTCTTTGACACTATTTTACTAATTTGAATTATATCATGCTCTATTGTTTATGGTTTGTGACTATAACTAGACTATAGCATAACTAGCATTATAGCAACAGCCATTGAGTGACCAAATTCAAGTACAGGCTTATATGGCTAGAATTCCATTTTTGGGAATAATGATTGTACACTTTATCTTAAAGAAAGCAACTAACTATGCCTCACGTGTGTTCATAGTATACTTGTCCTTTGAGTAACATTTGGGGTAATTTAGAAGTTACAATAGTAAAAACAAGCATGTTGTAATCAAAATTGTAAAATATGATATATTTTAAAATTTTGAAATTTGTAAGAGAAATAAAATATGATAAAAAAATAATTATAATAAAGAATTAATAAAAATAAAGAAAATTGAAAACTACTACAAAGTATCAAAACGTGTAAAGTGTAGGAGACAATATAAAACATTGATCTAACAATTCAACAGTTGAGATTAGGTGGTCCTCAAATTAAGCAATCATGTAGTGAAAACAAGTGTTGCAAGGGTATGTTATTGCTATACTCTTTTTTAAGTCTAACATGCTATGTATGTTATTTTCTAAAATTTACATCATAAAACGAACATCTTATTCTCTTTAATTTGAATATGTTATTGCTATACTCTTTTTTAAGTCTAACATGCTATGTGATTACATAACATTACATAATATGTCTTATATTAAGAACAACTATAACTTTAAATGACTATGTACCATTACATAATTACGTAACACTACGTGATTATATACTCACGCTACGTGATTTACATGGACAATTGTACCTTGGCTTTTGTGCTTTCCTACACTTTACACGAATTTAAAACTTTTTACAATAACATTCGATCCCCTATTACTATTTACTAATTAATAATATGTTTTTGATTTGGATATATTCTTAGTTGGAGTTTTTTAGGCATTTATGCTGTATATAAATAACATGCCAGAATTATATTAATTTGGTCATAGATAAATAACTTTGTACCACATCCATAAAAGTTGATATATTTAGTACAGTTTTTGTTTGGAGAGATGGAGCCAAAAATATTGCTACCAAAGTAGGGAGCCAAAATGCAATGTGGGAGTGGGCAAAATCATATGATATGAAATTGGTACATAAAAACTTATGACTCATTATTCCCGTGATTCCTGAAAGTCCATGCACTCACACACATGTGATGATGAGACTAGGATTGCTTTCCAGATTTCTTACAAGTTACAATAATAAAATTTAATAATATTTCTAAAATGCCTAAAATCTTTCCTAGAGTATATCTTATGGTTGGTAGGTTCTTCAAGTCTAACATCCATATCCATAGGTACAAAAGTGAAAGGTTATGTTGGAATCAACTCATTGCATAGGCATTCATGAATCCTTTTAGTTAGATTGGAACAGTTGTATATAGCCTTGACTTGTAAATCATCTATTAGAAGGTGACTACAAACCTAAGTATAAAGAATACCACATGGACCAGGATCTCTAGCGCTTTTAAAAAACATTTGCTTGCAATGTGTGGAGAGGTCAAAAAGTACACCAAGTAGGTAAAACGGTATGGAAATATGATGTGGTTTGTAGTGTGGTTTTTGTAAAGATGTAGTGGTGTTTTTATTTGATAAAAATGTAGTGGGTTTAAAAGATGAATGGAGTGTGGTTTATATATTTGAAATTGAAAAAAAAAAATTACCCGTTAAAGAGCCGTTGGGGAGGGGGGGGGGGATAAAAATTTGACCGTTAAAAAATATGGACATTGGGGTTGTGTGAGGTGGCGGCATATCATTGGTTGGGGGATGGTTGTGCATGGCGTTAAAAATTTAAAGTCCCTGCCCAATTGCACCAACTTTACAAAATTTTCGCCTCTTTAAATAATAACTATAATTTATCTCCCGCGTTGCGACGGGGGCGTAAAACTGTGCCAAGTTGCACAAATGCTACACCACCTCCAATGACCAACAATACCGGAAAAGTTTGTAAAAAAATATAATACAATAAAAACTGAAAAAATAACTGATTTAAAAGTAACGTAAATACGTTGAACCACGCACGCGAAATGTAAAACATATAAGCAATATTTAAGTCGATTTAGGACTCGTATGTTACAACTGGGTTGTTAAACATGAAAAATAGACGTAAAAACGTTGAACCACACATGTACGTTGTACCGTATTAACTTACAAAATTTAGACCGAATAAAAGTTTATATATTAATTCTGTTTAGTACATAATCTTTTTTTGGAACGATCAACTGAATGTAGTATTAAATCACAACTGAAAATTACTACATAATCTAACAATAATATTTTCTTTTTCCACGGTTTGAAGTGTGAGTATGGGATAACCAGACTAAACCAAATAGGCATTCTTGTAAAAATATTTTATTTAAGGTGTAGATCCCTTTCCCTGATCTCCTCTTTATATACGTCACCACCGTCCACTGGTGCACCAAGTGCATGGTCACGACAGCCTCCATAACAACCGCCATCATGCCTTAGACCCCCTGTAGTGGGGGTTGAAATATAAAGCTCCATCTGATGTGGACAAAAATGGCGCCCCAAACACCATTACGGGGGGCTCCATTTTGTAAAATTAAGCTTGGGCTTTATATATATAGCGCCATTTCTATTATCCCCCCTCCAATCAGAATTTGCCACATAGACACTCTCTCTCTCTTTTCAGATTTTATTATTTTTTTAATTAAAAAGATATAATAAAATATTAATAGGGGTTTTATAAATAAAGCCCCTACCACTACACCCATTTTTCAGTTTCTCTCTCCATGCTGACTCAGCAGCCACGTGGACCAATCAGGAAGGGGGGCTTTATAAATAAAGCCCTCCACTACGCATGGTCTTATAAGTATATCCAATCTGTTTTTTTTTCCTCTTTCTCTATCTACAAAGTCGATTCAATCTCACATATCAAAACCTTAATCGACCCATTAAACAATCTATTAATTTAGAGGATTTTGGAGATGCAATTGACGGAAGTAGCCAATGTATAGTGGGAAGTAAAGCAAAAATGGACATGTGGTATATTCATGTTACATGTACCAAGCACAATGTACAACAATGTAATGCACAAAAACCTTGATGAGCACAAAGTACAACAACCTACCCACAACCCACTTGTAAATCTATACCTATAATAAACCAAAGCCATTTTAATGACATGTCACTCAAAAAGGGTATTCTCTTCATTGAGTGTGTCATGTGTCATCCTATGTGGCAAGACCTTTATTTTAGGAAAATAATAATTTAAAATTTAAAAACAAAATTAGATTTTTATCTCTAATGTTTTCTCCTATAACTTTTAAACGTTAATATCTTTTATATACGAGATTTTTTAAAGAAAAAAAATTACACCAAATTAACGAACGTTTTATTATCTTTCCAACGGGTACCATAGTGCTATATAAAAAACGGAGAAAAAAACGACTATTTTTTTCTTGTAACCGGACATGTATTGTGTCAGGTTTGGAATTAGTTTAAAAAAAATTGTGGGTTTGGTTCGGGCCTGGGATTAGGTGATACCCGACCCAATTACCCTTTTTTTATATTAAAATATGATAACTTATGGCAGAGATTTGTTTAATAATAATAATAATAATAATAATAATAATAATAATAATAATAATAATAATAATAATGATAATATTAATCATATATTGGCAGATGTCATTTTCATTGTTTAGATACTTCTAATTTTATTCACTTTACTTAGATTTCTCAACCCGGGACGCTCCCGGGGTATAAACTAGTTAATATATGTATAATTACACTTTTTTCCCTATTTTAACTTTTACGTACACTTTTTCTCTTCGTTTAAGGCAACTATCTCAAAAAATTTAAACGACCTTAATTGTTTCATAGGTTAATACTTTTAAAAAATCAAATTACTATTCTATTATCTTTAATTTCAGTATATTCTTGCTATTGTTTTTAGTTTAAAAAATCGATGTATTATATGATTAACAATATCTAGAGATGAGCAATAACTGAATTGTTAATTGAAACCGAATAAAAAACATATGAAACCGAAACCAAAATCAATTGAAAACTGAATTAACAAAAACCGAATTAACTTAAAATCAGTTTCCGTTTTTTTTTTTTTTTTTGTACCTTCAATTAACCGAAATTAACTAAACCGAAACCAAATAATTCATATATTCTTAGGTTTTATACATATATTTTATGTATTTATACCGCTATTTCATGTACTTCAAAGCAAAAATGTTGGTCAAAGTATGGTTTTGTTATTAACCAAAATTAATTGAATCGAAATGAAAATCAATAATCTAACAAAATAAACCATGCCAACAATCTAACAAAATAAACCGAAATAATTAACCGATTGGTTAATAAAATATATTAACCGATGACTTTAATTTTGGTTGAGGCTAATAACTGAACTGAACCATACGTACCCCTAGAAGTGTCTGCATTTCTCGTGTCATCGTACGGGCACCCTACTAGTAAATATTAAAAGAGAACTTTGATGAATATTTTTATTAAGATTGAAATAAGGAGTGAATTGCAAGTGATAATTCACTAATGTATTATGTATATATAACATGAGTTTAGTTATCATATAAATGGTAAAATAAAATGAGAATGGTGAGAATGATACAAAAAAAAAATATATAATGAATCACAAAATATGACACAATATCAAAAAATATAACATAATGCGAGAAAAAAGACATAATGAATTGCAAAATAAGACATAATGACGAAAACACAAAAAATGGACAATGATCTAACAAAGATTATAAAATCTACAAGCTAAAGTTTCAAAAGTAAAAGCCTAAAATCCAAGATCATAAAGTTTGATGAGACAATTCTAATGCCGCAAGAATGAGTCCAGTCAGAGCCTTTGATACCCTTCCTACTACTACCTATTTTTTTGAAGACTATGTATTTGATCCTAACTCTATATATCATAAGATTAAGATCAAATACAAATTGACTTAACTTACTAAACATGAGAAGTGAAGGGGTGAAAAAAATTCTGTTACCTTTTGTTTTTCATTTGTTCAAATATGTTTTCTAGATGAAAAATGTAAAAAAAAAAATATTTATTTTGTATAATTACTCTACAATTTGTGGAGTAATTACACAATTTCTTTCTTTCTCTTTTGATATGCCTTATTATATCACAAATTCACAATATACGTCAAACTAATTAGTTTATCTTATCATTTCTTTCATTTTTTAATCTTATTTAAATTTTACAATTTTTATCGAGAATTGTTATTTACGTCAAGAACTGATGTCACAATTCTGTGGAACCATCATCGTGTTATGTCCCCGCCGCATCGCAACTCTCTATTTTGTATAATTACTCTACTAGAGATTACTCTACAATTTGTGGAGTAATTACACGATTTCTTTCCCTTTTTTATTTCAAGACTAAATAACATGATTAACAAAAAAAAAATCTATTCATCACTTCTTCCAGACCTATTTATGGGATAAAACTCATTTGTACAATAACCTTATCCATATAACACATTCGAATCTTATATTTTTACCTTTTAAATCACTCAAATGTCACAAGTAAACTTAAGATGCCGCCAAGTTAACTTCCTATTGATGTTATAAAAGAATATGCAGGTTAAAGTGAATATATATGATCATGTTGTCTCATAACTCCAGTCTGTAAACATAATCAACCACTGACCTTGCTATAGATGATGAATAACAATGATGAGGATTTGAAGATATATATGAACCATGAAAAAGAATACACTAACAAAAATTATAAACAGCAGTACAACTTTGATATTATAAATGAAAAACTAAATTAAAATTATACAAAAAAAAAGTAGAGAGATTAAAAAAATTACAACATGGATGAGATTTTCTTCTTTCAAAAAAGGGATTGCTGCAGAATAATTAAAAACATATAAACTATCTAGTTGAACCACACTACGAAATGTTTACCAAGTGGAACTTTAAGCAACAATTATGAGTTACGCTGGCCCAGCAGCCGCGATACCATCTGAAGTCGGAACTGTAACGAAACGAAGTAGCTCCAAAGAGGACACGAGTCCCAAGAAATGTGAAAGTATCGTGTTTGCACTCGCCTGCAATTATCAGATTCAAATAATATCATGGCAAAATCCTGCATCGCGGTTGCTAAACATTTGCTTTTTTATAAACTTTGAATGAAATATTGAAATGTGTAGGATATACCTGGACCAAGAAAATATCCAAAGCGAGAACCGGGCTACTCCCAGGAGACATACCCTTGTAATAAGGGTTAGCTGAGGTGGTGAGGGCCTTGGCCACCAGCAGTCCAACGGTGGCTTGCATCCCGAGAATGGCAGCCCCCATACCCAAAAGATTCAGGGCTATCCCATTTCTCAAGCTCTTTACAACGTCAGCACGTGGAGGAGCCTGAAAAGAGAAAAAAACTGCATCGAATAACATTTTTTTTAATAAAAACTATCGTTTCTAAATCCATTTTATTTGTAACGAAAGATCTAATAAAAAACTATCATTTGTGACAGCAACCTTTGTCAATTTGCAAGTCAGGAATTTCATTGATCGATGGAATGGAAGACACTTGTTATGATGGAGTGTTGAGTCAAGGTCATGTATGCAAGCATAGGCCACCCAACCACCCAAGTATTTAAAACGTTACATGCCCACCCAAGTATAGACCAGACCAGTAGACCACCCAAGTATCAACGTTGATTTTGTTTACGCCAATTTCAATCAAAAAGTTGCCAGAAAATTGTAAAATGACAAAATTGCCTAAATTTAAAACTTCTGCTACCTCTAGAGACTTAAAAAAATCCATCAAAGCTACTAATTATTTTTGGCAATCCATCAAGCGATTCAAGAGCTTTTTTTTTTTTTGGTAAAAGCATTAATGTGTGAGATCTTTTTTCATATTACATTTCCATACAACTTATTTACAGAATTGACATAATCAAAACCAAACCAATACTTCAACGGCTTGGAACACTGTTTTCGTGTTTGGGTGGCCTTAGTGAAACATTTAGAACATTCGGCATTTCAGTGGCCTTAGTGAAACATCATCTTACATCATTTTTGTAGAAAGACAACCACCAAAGGGCTTCTAGCCTAGCGGTATCAACTATCAAGGTGTGGAAAAAAAAGGCGTCCATGTTCCTCCCCATGAGGTTGAGGGTGGGTTCAAGTCCCATTCATAGTTGTCAATAGCGAAAAAATGAAAAAAATAAAATACAAAAATCTCGCTATTTCCCGCTATTTGTCGCTATCAACCATATAGCGACGCATGAGCGCTACGCGCCTACGCTACGCTATTCGCTATAGCGGGCGCTACAGTCGCTATTAACAACTATGGTCCCATTGTGGACAAAAGGGTAAATTTAGTAGGATAAGAAGGGTGTTTGAGTTAGCAGGTAAAAAAGATGGAGTGACTAAATTCCTACATCTTACTACAATATCCCTTATGCAGCATGCACAGTTTTATTTTATAAAACAATGACATACAACACATGGGATTATAATCTGCAACGCACTCCTTTTCTGATTAAATAATAAATAGAGAAGAGAGCGGGTGACGGGTCACCAGAACATAACCAAAAATTTATGTATATCTGAGACATAACACCAGACCAGGTAAAAGTTGGCTCAGGCTGGTTCGGTCGGTTAAATACAAGACCAGTTTGAACCAGTTGAGTAAAACCATCATCTGTCTCGACTTCATTGTTTCAGTTTAGTTTATGATAGTTTCAATCTCTCAAATGCTAACAGCCGCCAAAATGGCTCCAAATTGTGAGCAATATCCCCAAACTTCAATTTTCTCATTATAATCATCAAAGGGTAAAGAAAGGCCACGACACTTCCATTCCTTTCTCTCAGTTCCTAAAACCAAAACCTTGGAATCACAACTAGTCTCCTTGATAGAGGATTTGAGTCCAACAATCTCAAACAAACCAAAAATATCCACACCCACAGCATTCATAGTGGCTTTACTGAATGCAGCTACACAACAATAAATCTAGTTCGTGTTTTGACTCTTGACTGCTAAATTTAATGTCCCTATGTACCTATACAGATTGACAGTCGGGTTATTAGTCTTGGTGGGTTCAATTCTGCTTTGTATGCTGGTCATACTTAGATTCACATGTGTGTGAATGAGAGTGCTCCTAAACCGTTTGATGGATGCATGAACGATGTGCAAAATCATAGACGTCGTTTAATGTTGCTACGCCAGACATAAAAATGTAATAAAAGCAGGCGAGCTTTTTGATGGGTTGCCTGTGAATGTCTTGGTAGCATGAACAGTTTTGGCCATGAGCTCATAGAGTTTTCACAAAATTGCTAATCCTCGATCTGTCTCCGGCTTTTTACGCTACCAGACCAGACCAGACCAGACTAGACCAAAGACAGGGTTCCTATGATTTCTTGGAAACCTATGACCGGACCGTTTCTTGTATCGTTGTATACTTGTATACACACAATTACAGGTTGTATCGTACTGTATATTAGTTGTTAAAATGCAATAAATTGATGAAAAATACCTTTGAAGGGTCATTAACAGTCTTCCGAAGCCTATCCGAAAGACGAATATATCCAAAAGACCAAAAGACCGAGAGGAAACCCGCCGCAATACCACCAGCATTAGCATAGAAAGTAACAGGCGACGTAATTTTCCCCGTAATGACAACCGAAAACGACAGGATCACGGCAGCCACAATCGTACAAACCAACTGCCCCCAAAACCCTAAACTACCCAATCTCTTGAAATACCTTGAAGTACTCTCCAACCTCTTGGCAACCTAACATCAATAAATAATATATTCACACAATTTCATAACTTCTTAATAAAAAAAAAAATAGAAATTCCATCAATTAAAGCGGCGGTTAAACCAGCAACAAGATGCGCAGAAAAAGCGAAACTGATGCTACTAAAAACAAAGTTTTGGGACTTAAGGTTGAAACAATTAATAATAAATTGAAATCAAAAAAACATATGGAATTGAAAGAGGATGTTGTTGACCAAATACCTGGGCAAGTTGTGATCGTTCGGAAGGTTGAGTGAAAGAATTGTAGGAAGCAGATAGTGGGGCAGAAGTGAGGATATTAATTGGGTGTTTGAATTGATATGGGTGTGAAAAGAGAGAAGAGGGTGTGAAGGAAAGGGATGAAAGAGGTCGATGGAGGTTAGGTAGTGAGGGTTTGGATAGTGTCAATGGTGTTGGCCGGAGTGTAGTGATGCAGCCAGCTGCCGAGAGTAAAAAAGTTTGCATCTTGGAGGGGATTGGTGTGTTTATTTTATTTTTTCCGGGTTTTGTTAGTAGAGGAGAGATTGTAGAGGTGTACAAATCCGATTTTTTGAAAAACCGGTTCGGGTTTTTATAGGAACCATTTTTCTTAATGACCGGTAGTTAAAAAAATGGATTTGTAAAAAAAATTAAGGACTGCTTATAACCGATTAGGATCAGTTTTAAAACCTGTTTTTTTTCCTAATAAACCGGTTTACTGGTTGTAAAACCGGTTATCACTTAGGGGTTGGGGAACCGGTTGAGAAACCGACGGTCTGGATTGGGTTGTAACCAGTTAAAAACCGGATTTTAAAAAACACTAGTCCCGGTTTATTTTCCAAACCGGTTTTTTTTACACCTCTAGAGTGTAGACTACCCAAAAATGTACAATACCTGATAGGTCATAAGGACGATATAATCAGTTCATTGTCACTTTAGGTTTAGTCACTCTCACTTATATGTCAATTTATGGCTTGTACGAACAACCTATCATACGGACAGTATAACATTGGTGCCATGTATGGTTTGTAGGTATAACACCTCATACTACCGAAAGGTTTTATAAATAACATAATCGTTTAGACTATCAGGAGTGGGGGCGGGAGAGGGGCGGGAAGGGGGGGGGACACCGCCGCCGGTAGGGGCGGGAAGATGGCGTGGGGCGGGAGAGGCTTCACCGGCGTGGGGGGAGTGTGGGGGGACACGTGGCAGCGATCCATTGGATGAGATATTAAATTTATTAAAAAAAAAACAACAATCTATCCCCCTCATTTTGAAGGCCGGTTTAAAAAAAAAAAGAAATTAAATAAAAAAATAAAAAAACATTACATAATTAAATTACTTAATAACCATTACACACTTAAACAATCATTACATAATCCTAATAATTCCTAAATTACTTATTTAAACATAAATAAATCCACTATGGAGAGTAGTTGTCCCATTCTCCGGGGAAGGTGATGCACTCGGGTGAGACGGAACGTGAGCTATCCCGTCCATCAGATCTCGCATCTGAGGGGAAGTAGTAATACTCACGAGGAGGGGTAGGTCGGCTATAGTAGAGTTCCTCCTCCTCAATCTCACTCAGGGTTCCAAGTCCCCCTCAGTCGGGGAAGTCCCATGGTAGGGGGTGGGGGTAGCCTGGTGTTGGGGGATGGGGATGGGGGTAGTTTGCTGTTGGGGGATGGGGGTGGGGGTGGGGGTAGTCTGGTGGTAGGGGACTGAAGCAGCCCAGGGGGTAGGGGCGACAACGTTAGTCGCTCCATTTGTTGCTGGGCCATGACATAATCCATAGCCCAGACCAATTCCTCATCCGTCCAGTCATCATCGGCTTCAGGATGAGGAGGAAAGGTTGGTTATGCAGCAGCAGCAGCAGGAGGGGGATATAACCAATGTTGTGGAGGAGGAGGAGGAGGAAGAGAAATAGGAGGTTGTGCAGCAGTAGGAGGAGTAGAGGAGGTGAATGGTAGTCTCCGGGGGCGGACCCGTCCCCGGACCCGGCGAGAGTACTGCCGGATATTAGACGGGTCAGCAGCTCCTGCTTGAAAACCGTCACCCATGTTATTCATTGCTTTAGGGAAGAGGAATAGGTGTGACTGAAAATTTGGTTAGGTGTTGTATTTATAGGGTTAGAAGTATAAAGCAGTGGGGGGGGGGGGGGGGGGGAACTTTGAAATTCAAAGTTTCAAATTTAAAATTTCAAATTCAAACGTATGGGTGGGAAAAATTAATGTTTGTACTGTGTGGAGCAGTGGGGAAAAATTTGAAATTCAAAGTTTCAAATTTAAAATTTCAAATTCAAACGTATGGGTGGGAAAAATTAATGTTTGTACTGTGTGGAGCAGTGGGGGAAAATTTGAAATTCAAAGTTTCATATTAATTATTTAATATTAATTATTTTTTATTACTTTAATATTAATTATTTTTTTATTACTTTAATATATTTTCGGTTTATATTATTATTATTATTATTATTATTATTATAAAAAAAAAGAAAAAAGAAAAAAAGGGAAAAAAAAGGAAAAAGAAATGCTACGTGTCACTTCCCCCCACCTCTTCCCCCCCCCCCCCCCCCCCCCCCCCCCCTTCCACTCCACACAATTATTTTCCCCCCCACAAGGGTCCCACAAGTGCCACATGGCGCTTCATCCCCCTCTTTCCCACCCCACCACTCCTTATAGTCTTATACTTTGTTCTCCTTTATTAAATGAAGTAGATGTGGATTCAGTAACCTCTAAAGCCCGAAGATTAACAATGATTACCCAAAATTTGGGGCAAACATGATGATGGTTTCTAGCCCTGTGTTAGATGCACCACATAGTATAAACCAACTGCCAAATACGATAGTAAGATACTATAACTCCTTCCAACCATTAAAAGGTCTCAAGAGTATACACAACACAAAATAACACTTGCAAGTAATTCACATATATACTCGCACCTTAAACCTTCCAAACAAGTTTCGTACTCATGGAACTAGCGTGTCAAAAACTTGTGGCAACTGGAACTCTAACTACTAATGGCAAGATAAAAAACAAACGGACTAGCATCTGACGTTGGTATGTCGATTCCTCAATATAGAGTTCGCTAAGTATACCAAGGTTTTGATCTTTAGCAGCTGGCACAAGAAACCTGAAAATAGATAACATGGTGAGTAATTAATATCACCAACAAAAGCGTATAACAAGTCAATACTTTCATAATTGGCCAATTCAACAGATTTTGACAACCTGGTTTTGAGAATTAACACACATTTTTTGCTTTTTAAAACGTATTACGCATCATTTACCTAACAAAAATGAAATCCACATACCATATTCTGTTTTTAAAAACTACCACTTGTTGCAATCAAAACGTGAACTTTCATAGTTTGTTTTGCAGGTGCTTATAAGAATATAAAAACTGGGCTGCTATTAATGAGTGTGATTGCATGCTTACTTTTAGCCTATTCGGTCTTATTTTGTTTCTTTTGAGACATTGGGATGTTTTGCAAAATGAGATCGACTTTTTTTAATACCACGCTCATGTTCTTGTGCACAACGATCAACTTTTCATCTATCTGAGCCTGGAATGTGTCGTACAGGTAAGGAACCGACAAACTAAGAAGCACCCCTGATGTAAAATCAAGATAAACATTCAAGTCAGACAAAAGATTTCCTGTTTAACGGCATATTGGCGTATGCAAATTTCAAGAAAATATAAAGAAAAACAGCTCTCACCAATATAGACTAGTGTAAGAAAGTTAAACAAACTACCGATAAACGAAATCAACCATAATCCAACAGCAACCTAAACATTAAACCACATTACAAAACCATATAAAGATTAACCAAATGCTAGCAAATCGAACTCAAAACCGCAAATCTTGAAAAAAAAACATATACCAATATTAAAGTTCTCAAGTTCCCATCAACAGCAATTTCATGCACGGTTGCTAACGCCTTATTAACCCACACTCGTATCTCATCAGCAGCAACAAGCACAGATTCCTCAGATATATCCAAATCCGGAATCGGAGGTAAAGGCCTACAATTAAACCATACACAATCAAATCAAACCATCAAACCAAAACACAAAACTAATGCACTGTAAACACACTCACCTATTCAGAAGAGACGCAGATTTCGCCCAGAAAAACAGAATAACAACCAAAAGCAACAAAGTATTAGCAACAAATGCCAAAAAATTATATCCTGCTCGTTCGAACAGAATCCACATGACAGTAGAACCAATTAACAACATAACTCCTCCGTAATATTTCCTCCACAGCAACATATCCGCAACTGCAACACCAAAAAAAACAATAACTTCACTACCAATCCATCAATAAATTTTACCTTTTTTATCACAGAGATTTCTATTTTCTTTTTTCTCTTTTTTTTAAGTACGATTACAATAAAGTGACAGGTAAACAGACAATAACATTAACAGTCAATCAATTTTATTTTATTTCTTTATCACAAAAATTTCTTTTTTCTTATTTTTTTTTTAAAGAAATAATTACCACTAAAAACTTTAATAATAATTACAATAAAGTGGCAGGTAAATGGACAATAAGGTGCGTAGCACGTCGCAACCCCTTTTGAATAGCAATCAATCAATTGATCAAAAGAACCAATAAACATAATTACAACAAAACCCACTAGATCAAGAAGATCTGAAAGTGTGATTGGATTAGATCTTTGATCAAGATTTTGGTATGCAATAAAAAAATGGCATTCAGGGTATTGAAAAAATGGAATTAGAAATAAAGGGAGATACCTGAACCACCACCGAGAGCGTCGTAGACGGAGATTCGAACGACTTCACCCATGGAGATTAGGTTTTTATTATTGTTGTTTTGGTTGGGGAAGAAGAAGGGAGGGAGATTTTTGAAGGGGGTTGGTGTTAAGTTGGTATGTAATTGTAAAGTGTTTTGAAAGGTTTATTTTTTTCATAGATTGTAACGTAAAGTGTGTGTTAATTATTAAATTAGATGGCCTTTAATTGATTTGTGCATGATAACTTGTACCCTATACCCACTCATGAAGGTTCTATAATAAGGGTAATCGGATGGGTACCGTCTCAACTGTTTTGACATCCTAACCTTTCATAACTTGATCTAATGAAATATTTAGATAACGTTCGTTTCACGGAATGGAATTTGGATGGAATTGGAATGTATATTCGACTTCTTATGTTGTTCGTTAGAACAAAAGAATGAATTGTGATTGAAAAACAACATACGAAATGGAATCCACATTTCAATTCCATCGAGATTCCATGATGTCTTATGAAACAAACACATTTAAATTCCAAATCAAATTATAGTTCTCACGCGAATTTCAATCACATTGCAATCAATGAAAGAACGCTACCTTAGTCTTTTGTTTAGGGAGACCATTTCAAGTTTAGTTTACGTTAGTGTTATGAAAATGATAAATTTATGAGACTTGGAATATTTTTGAGTGACTTGGATGTGCTTTCAGGGCACACCATAATGAACAAAATTGAAAATATGTATATGTTTTTTTTTTCACATTTTTCAACTATTGATATTTAGTTTTGGGATTCTAATAGTATCTCTAATTAGTTGCGAAACTTTATAAAGATATAAAGATAGTGATGGGGCCTGAAAATTATGAGACCCAATTTTTTTTTATTGGTGGGACCGGACTGAATGCATGTAAGAGTTATCTACGAAAATCACAAACATTCACCATTGAGCTAAAAAAACAGGGGGGGGGGGGGTGTCACACCCCGACAGCGCATAGCGAAAAGCAAGTCATGAGGTAACGAAAGTTGTTACCACAGAGTTTAGCGGTTCACATGTAATTACGTATGAACATCTTGCTAACACCCTCTAGTTAAACATTGTTTTAAATTTCATGGATAACGAAAGTTGTTGTAAACAAGGAAAACAATATCTACCAAGATGAAGCGGAAGTTTAGTTAATTTTGTTATTACAAAACAAAATAAACATTGTTTTTAGATAAATTAAACGGTCCCAACATCATGCCCATCGTAGTGCCTGGCTAAATCACTCTCTAACTACCTATGCATCAGTACCTGAAAAACATGCTTAAAACATCAACATCATGTTGGCGAGTTCACAGGATTAAAAGTAATAAATAAACTTTCAAGTTTAACGAAAATGTATGATCAATTATCACTAAAAGAGAACCAAGTAGACTCGCAAAAATCTAACAAGTATGATGTATCCTAAGGCTCCTAATCAAGCCATAACTTTGTTCCCGGGGTGACCTCTAGTCCGAGAGGATCTTTTTGGAGGTTATGTTCATTTTCAGTAAAATACCAAACCTAATCCTGAAAAAGGGGGCGTCAACCCAATAGATCTGCAACATAAACAACGGCTCTAGCCCGAGAGCTAATGATTAAGAAGTGCAGGGAGTGTGTCAGCCCGAAGGGGACACTGGTGTTACGTACAACGTACCCACCGGTGCACCGACCTAAGGCCATCAAATGTTCTACTTATCTAGCGAAACTCGTCATACAAGCATGTTAATCCCCCGATTTGTAAAAACGTTCAAAAACATTTAAAAAGAAAAGAGGCCGTGAAACTCACCTCAATGCAACAACTTAGGTAATTTTCCAACTCCAAGTTACAATCCTTCACCTAATTACATTCCCAATCTGTAGGGCCATTTAGTAACTATACTAAATCTAATCAAACTATTCACCAAACACCTCGACTTTGTTATACCAAAAGCATTGAATTTTAGTTATCCCTTACCCCATTAACCCAATGGTGACATGTGACGAACGGTTAAGCCTAGACATTGCATGGTTCATTTAACTTTTAATTGCCTAATTTTTAGGTCTTCACATACACTTTCATGGTGTCACATTACTATCGTATATCATATTTTAACAATCAATTCCAACATGCAAGTCAATCCTAGGCACAGAAAGCACACTAGAACATATTTATACGAATTTCCACATCAAGCATTTACCAACATCTCATGTCAACTTATGATTCTTCTATAACCTCTATTTAAATCATAGAACATGCATATAATCCTTGTAACAAGACTACTTTTGCTACATCATGCAGACATATTATGCCTTAAAATCATGTTTCGGACGACTTTCAGGGCATAGTTTTGCACTATAAGCGTCTATTATCAAGGTAAACATCTAATGTACAATGATAAGTGATTTTTATACTACATTTAACACTTATATAGTTATTTTACATCAGACCTAAATGCATGCATTCTAAGTGCACAAAATCATCGAAATCATGCATTTTAACGCGTCTTTTGCAAGTATACTCAAGTTTTTGTCTTAGGTCTTTCACATTATATTTATTACACTTTATTTTTCACCAAAATAAGTCACAGAAACCTGTTTCAAATCAGTCTTAGAAAATTAGATCCTAAAGCTTAATTTTTGGCGTTTTAAGCCGAAAAACGGGTTCTGGTCGTACATGCAAGGTTTCCCAAGCGTGTAGATCCTACTAAAACTTGTTTGGCCTAATTTTAGGTTTATGAAATCCATTAAAATACTCTTATGATCAGACTTGTGTTTTTATCCAAAATCATTCCAAACTTGACAACAAACAATACTTATTCAAGTGTTTATACATCAATAAGCCACATTTCATCTATATAATCACATTCTCACTTATCTAAGCTATCAATAACATCATCTTGTTATTATTTTTCAGATTTAATACCATTCATAA
Organism: Ambrosia trifida; assembly: GCA_028751855.1. Lineage (NCBI taxonomy): Eukaryota > Viridiplantae > Streptophyta > Magnoliopsida > Asterales > Asteraceae > Ambrosia > Ambrosia trifida. Next base: position 65,402,617 of record CM054123.1, read on the forward strand.
AACCCTCTTGCATGTATCTAAAAACAAAGGATCTAATCATTTTATTCATAAAAACCAACAAGAACAAACATTCCATGGATTCACACACATATATACATACTCACACATACATACAACACATCCATTCATTTCCATTTCATTTTTCCCATTTGTTTTAGTTAGAAAATCCTTGATTATTTGGTGAATACTTGTTTAAAAACTGAAAATAATAAAGGTTTTGTTATTGTTTGATTATGTACTCACCTTGTAAGATACTTGTGGGTTTTCCTTTCAAAACAAAACCTCCTAGTTCTTGAATCTTTTAGCCTCCTAATCACCAAGGGTGTTAAAATCTTCAAGTGTTCTTACTCATTTTGATATTAATATGATCAAAACAAGGAAGAATGATGGTGATGATGGTCGTTCGGTTTAGAGAGGGAGAAGAAGAGAGAATGGAAGAGTTCTCTTGTGTGTGTAAGAGAGTGGGAATAAGTGCATTGGGATGGTGCAACTTATGGGGTTTTAAATAAGCAATCATTATTAATCTACATCTACACTTCTACACTCTACACTATATAATAAAAGAAAACACATGAGGGACACATGGCACTCCCTCATGAATTCTATCATTTTATTATTTAATACAATAAATTCAAATATAATATATTAAATGAATTAATTGATTTTAGTAATAATATTAATAATCTTAGTTGTAACTGAAATAATTAAAAACGAATTGAATGATTTCTGTTATTAATATAAATAGATTCTCATTCATTCGGTTTCTAATGATTCATGTTACAACTATAATTGTTAATATTACTAGCAGGAGCCCGCGCGTTGCGGCGGTGCTGTACAATGTTTGGATGGTGCGTTTGCTCAAATTTATGATTTTCGACCCGATTCGACCTAAAAATTCAAATTGAATAATATATAACTTGAATGAGTTAATTGATTTTAGTAATAATATTAATAATCTTAGTTGTAACTGAAATAATTAAAAACGAATTGAATGATTTCTGTTATTAATATAAATAGATTCTCATTCATTCGGTTTCTAATGATTCATGTTACAACTATAATTGTTAATATTACTAGCAGGAGCCCGCGCGTTGCGGCGGTGCTGTACAATGTTTGGATGGTGCGTTTGCTCAAATTTATGATTTTCGACCCGATTCGACCTAAAAATTCAAATTGAATAATATATAACTTGAATTTCTTTTATAAAAAGTACATCCATATTCCACCTATTACTTTTACCTATTATATTATAGAGATTCAAACCAACTTATAACTGGATCAAAATTTATCCTCTATTATTGATTAAAAAAGAACATTACGTTGTTACCCGAAATCATGATGGGTAAAGTGCATTCTTACTAGTTGTTTGTTAATCTCCATAAGCTAATTCTAAAAATTATATAACGAACATGTGAGTTTGTTTGCGGATAATTTATTGTAGATAAGACACACAAAATATAGGAGTTTAAAATTGTGAATGGTGTAATATTATACAAACTAATTTTGTATTTCTTGTTTTTGCTTGTTTTTAACCTTCAACTATTAATCATTAATTTTTTGTTTTTTTGTCTTTAATTAATAGAAATTAATAGTTGTATTAAATTTGTCTTGTCATTCTAATGAAATTACAATTTTACCCTTATGCATAAACATGAAAATGACAATTTTACCCGTCCAACACCCACTATATAGTAGTATCGATAGATTGCTAAATTTTAATTTAATATATTAATATTATGTTTTTTTGCAGTTAATATAATTATATTTTAATACAAAATTAGAAATAAATTATTAGACATACTTTGAAAAGGTTTATTAACTAACCGAAATAAACATTATTAAAACATTAGTGATTCTTTTTTATATAACATATTTATATGTTATTAACATTGATTTTAAATCATGTACCTTAAATTAACCCATTTAAAAAAATGATCTTTTATTCTAAGTTTAAAACTATGTTTGCTACGATGTTTGACAAATGATTGTTAAGTTTTATTATTACGGGTTTTAGTCATTGTTTTAAATGTAAATATGAAATTTTTTACAAGAAATTATTTAGGGGCTGAAGAATATTTAACATTTTTTTCGAATGTAAATGTAATTATTTTTATTTTTAATATAATATGTAATCTGATTTTCTTAATTATATTTATAAATTTTTATATAATATATATAATTTATTTTTTAACCCGTGTAACACACGGGTACATAACCTAGTATTAATAATAATAATAATAATAATAATAATAATAATAATAATAATAATAATAATAATAATAATAATAATAATAATAATAATATGAGAGGGGAGGCAGATTGAGTGGGGGGTTGGGTATATTATTTTTTTAATAAAAACTTTCACATAATATACACAATCTCACAATTTTATAAACCCATAAATATTAAATAATTAAGGTTTTTACCCCTTTAGCCTCTAGTGATATTTCCCCAATAAAATTATCCATTTCGAGCTAATTAAGTCATATTGGAGATTTCCCTGGCGTACCGGGTCTTAGTTTCGCGTCATAACTAAAAACGCGCAACCACTAGACTTGGACAGTTTAGAAATCATCACTCAATACCTCAAACAATTCCAATAATACTCTCATTCATAAAATATTATTTTATGCTAAATCCAACATCACGAGTTAAAAACCGAACTTTCTACGGTTAGCCGGGTCGCCACCAATGTTTAATACGATAATTTACTACTAAGTGATACGGGACAACTAAAATTCCCTATAAATTTTCAACAATATTCATACCCGATAAAACCTTTCTAATTATCGCCAAATCAAATCTAACACATAGTATCCAATCATATCTATATTTATTATATTTTGTACGGATAGTACCTGGATTTTTGCCGGTTGTCACACCCGGGGCACTCCCCGCGTCCATTCTCCTTCACCAATGTGTCAAATTAGTGGCGAAGCTTGAAAAAATAGTGGTGGGGGCCGAAAATCATGAGACCCAATTTTTTTCCTATCAGGGGGCCCGGACTCAATGCATGTACAAGTTACCTGTTGGTGTTTATGTGTGAATGTGAGTTTTTCTTATCCCACATTGGTTGGGGAAGAAAAGTTGGATGGGTTTATAAGTTGAAACCATAAACCCATCAGGGGGCCCAGACTCAATGCATGTACCAGCGTTCTTCCCAGCACTCTCCCACTTTCTCTTGTTGTCCGCAAGGGCTTTCACAGCCGCACCCCTTGGAGGTAGAACGCCCTCAGCAACCATCATGTTGGTCAGCTTGTGAGCTGCCCGAACAGTGGCCAACATAGTAGTGTGATCAGCGACAGCAATATGCCCAGGAATCTGTGGCACTAACCCAACAATGTAGTGCTCGATCCTCCGGTACTCCGGTGTAGCCAAACCGGGGCACATCACAACCAACTCGTGGTGCCTAGCAATAAACTCCTCGATCTCCAACCCAACCATTTTCAGATTCCAGAACTCGTGCTCCAACCTCATAATCTCATCCCTCGGGCAATACTCCGCTCGCAACATCTGAACAAACTCGGACCACGGCATAGCATTGGCCTCACCCAGGCCAAGGCTAGCAGTGGTAGAGTTCCACCAGGTCAGGGCATGTCCCTCTAGAGTGGCAGAAGCATACTTGACGCGATCAGCGTCAGGACAGTTGCACATAGCGAACACCGACTCGATCTTCTCCAACCACCGGAGCAGTCCCACTGCCCCTTCAGTCCCATTGAAGTTATGGGGCTTGCAGTCCATGAACTTCTTATATGTGCATCCAGACTGCACCTGATTAGTGTTTCCTAGGGTCTGCTGAGCAGCCTGGAAAGCAGCCAACGCAATGTTCAACTGCTACTGCAACATGCTATCCAACTCTGCCTGAGTCATGGTGATGTTCCCACCACCTCGTCCAACGTCCATGTGGCCCCCGCCGATGTAACACCCCAACCGATGACGGAAACATCGAGGTGTCACGTATGAATGATTGTTCAATAGCTCATGGTACTAAATGAAAATTTAATAATATTAATCAATTTACGATTCATCTTACAAGTAAAGATTACAAAAGTTGATTAATATAAACTAGGTCCAAAGCTCCTATGTGTTCCAAGACTTGTGCAACTTCCAATAGCAAATAAACCTGAAACATGTTAAGTTGGAAAGATGGGGGGGGTCAACTATAAATAGTTGGTGAGAATACATAGGTTTTGCATATAGTTAAAAACAATATGTTGTATAGCAATCATAGTTGAAGTATAATAATGAGTAATGATAGAATATGAGTCCGACATGTAACAATGCGTCTTTTGTACAATCAAACCTTGTGTCGACTGAGACCTAACTCGCAAGTTAGTAAAAGTGTAACTGTTATCGATCATCCCTGAATTTATGCAGGGGGTGGGTTTGTCAGACCTATAGCGCTATAATCTAAACAGGCGGCTTGATCAATGTTAATGATTGTACTGTGTCTTTTTGTTACAGTCAAATGATAGAATGAGTAAATAATAGTGTAATTGAATCACAAGTTTCAACAATGTAAGAATGAGTAAATGATAGTGTATAAAATGTTTAAACATGTTTCACCCCAAAATGTAAAACAGAAAAAGGGGCTATGTAAACTCACATTGGCTAAGCTGAATTATCCTCTAAGCGTTGTGAATGTATGCGAGGCGAATCCCAAAGACTCAACAACGTAGCTAGTCCAATTTGAAGAAATAAAAAAACGAAAAAGAAAGAATATCAAGCTTCCAATTCGCCAATTACAAGAGCTTATAATCAAAGCTTCAATTGTAGAAGTAATAGACTATAGAAGAAAGGTATGAGGGAAAGTTTAATCGGATTGAAACAATCGATTTAGAGGTGCCAAGTATAATGGGTCATAGGTGGGTTTTTATACTAGTTTTGGATTCAATTAGTCATTAAAATTGGTTAACACCATAAAGTAAGGTTTTATGATGAATTAACTATTTGACTAGGACTTTGACTGTTTGACTAAGACTTTGACTAGGACTTTGATCAGGACTTTGACTATTTGACTGTCTTCGCAGACCGCGAGAACTAAAAAAAATCAAATTTTCTAATTTAATCAATTTTAAGTTCCTGACTTGTTTCCTTCGGTTTCTAAGTTGTTTTAGGACCGAAAATTAAGGGTTTTGAGTATCAAGGTCTGAAACATACGTGCTCGGGTGTAGATGTGAGTATAAAACGTGCAATACTTTTACTTATAAAAATTATAAGTTTTATTAAATTATGACTTTTGGTCCTATTAAAATAGGAGGGTTAAAAATGAAAATTTTGAAATAGTTGAGTGACCAATTATGCACATTTATGAAAAGTGAAGGGTGCAGGTTGTCACAGCCGCCACCACGGCGTCCTCCAGTACGTCCACTGGTACGACCAGACATGTTCTGCCAAAACACAAACAAGATACTCAGCATCACTACTAGATCAAATTACTAGTGACCAAACGAATTCAGAACGAGGTTCCAGCATGACCATCTGTCCGAACTCGAAGTCCAAGATTTTCATGCATTTCAATTTATGATTTCGTGTGCACCCGAAATGATAAATCGCTCTACATGGTCCTCTAGGCGTGCTCCTAGCTAAAACTTCAAGTCACCCAATACCCATATCCTTAAAAGAGATTTTATCGCACAACGACCCCAAAGTGAACAATCACTTAGAGGTGTACTATAACAAGTACTAGTGCATGATAGTGTGTGTAGGCAAGTGTGTCCATTAGGGCATAGAGGGGAGATATCCAAATGCTGGACAGATCTCAAAAGTGTGCCGAAGCCACCCCAATGTACACTACTGCCGTGCGTAAGCGATAAGCCTCTTCATCTTCAAACCCGAAAAAGAAGATAGAATAAAGGTAGAAATAACGAAAGATAGATAATGTGATACTACGTGATAAGAACACCGACACCCCGACAAAGTTAGTACGTTTACCAAACCATGTGTGACCGTCTAATGTGTGTGATTCTCGGTTATAGTCTAGACTCTAAATGCAGTCCTAGTTCACTATAATCATTGGCTCTGATACCAATCTGTCACACCCTCAAATTCCACGTGCGGGGTTTTACCGCGAGGCGCGTGACACACCAGGATCCAAGTCAACGGTCACAACGAACGACAACTATATACGATAATATACGTAAACCAAACCATGTAATAGTTTGAAAATGATGATTCAAAACACAACGGAAGCAAAATAGGTTTTACAAAACGTATAACGATGAAACATAAGTTTAAAGTTTATACAATCCAAGACGAGAAACATGATCCTACACGCGAGTGCGACTCCGTGCGCCTAAACTCAATGCTGCTACCTTAGCGACCTGAGAAAACATGCCAAAAAGATGTCAACATATAATGCTGGTGAGTTCACAGGTTTTAAGTTCACAAAACGTTTTCATGCGTAAAGAGTTTCATCTCAAAATACCAAGTGTGCAAAACCTTCAAGTAAATAACAAATGTTCCCTTACTACTACGATTATGTTGCTGAAACCATTACTGACAAGCGTTGCATGTGTTGCTGCCCGTGTTTGAGTTGCCAAAAATAGAGACAATATGCACCCGCCCGGCTCCCGGCCGTCGGGTGGGGTTCATTAAGCCCAATAGATCTATCCACATTTCCCCCGTTATGTATACCCACATATTCATGGTTTCCCGGGGGACTTAGCGTTGCGTCGTATAGTAATTTAAAACAAGCGTTGTGTTTCCAATAGCGTTGCGTTTTAAAAGCGTTGTGTTTCAAAAGCGTTGTGTTTCAAGTGTATTATGTTTTCAAAAGTGTTGCATTGTCAAAACATAAACGTTGTATTTGTTAAAACGTGTGTCATGATTCTCCCCCGATAGAAAAATGTATAAAAGAGGGGCCGTGAAACTCACCTTAGAGTGCGTCCTCGGTAATATAGAAATCCGATACGTGTGTGACAGTCCTTACTAGTGGCGACCTATCAATGAGTTTACATAAGTGTGATGACTACTAACCCGAAGGCTAATCAGTCCCCAAATTGTCCAGACCGTGACTGTGTATGTTGAAAACAAGTTTGAATGTTAAACCGACCAAACCCGACAAGGCCTGACATCCCATTGGTGACCCGACATCCAACGTGTTAGCCACATACAAGATATCATGCAACATATGCAATTAAACACTTAGCATGCGCAAAAATTCACCATGTCTAGCATAACGCCCAATTAACGCATAAACAAGTCCGAACACGTGTTACCAAGTTATTAGACATGTCACGGGGTTCCTAACATGTTCCTAGGTGTCAAACCATGTCCTGGGATGTTAAAATACACATATAACAGCAATACACGCGATTAGGAATCACACATGCAATTGGGAAAGTCAACTGGTGATTAGGATGGTCAAACTAGTGATTGGGGTTGTAATCACATGGATTACACACGATTAGGCTCCCAATCGCCCCTAGCTACATGCGATTGGGACTAATCACCTGCTCCTTAGGCGATTAAGATGCCCTAATCGCCCACTGCAGCATGTTTCCTCTTTTTCGCGCGTTTAACCCTCCAAATCAGGTCCGAAACATGTAGAAACACCCAATATCAAACCCAAAACATTTATCAACCTATTTCAAGCAAAAAAAACCCCAATTTATTATCATCTTAACAGTCCCAAATGCAAGCGTTTTCCCAAAATAGCATAACTAGCATGTAAACATCACATCAACATGCAAAGCTTACCCTAAATAGCAAATATCCAGATTTCATCACATAACGACGTTGTCCGACATTATCCTACTGTTCTAGCATCATCCTAGAGTAAACCCTAACCACAAATAATCAACAAAACACATCATATCATCATCATCAATCCTTCATAATCATTCAAACGGGTCAAAACGCCTAATATCAACAATACACAACTATGAACCTCCAAACTCCTAGGTTACCATCATAATAACTCATTTAAGTCAGAAACATATCAACAAAACAAGAACAATCATGTTTTATCAATAAAAATCCAATCTTTTCATGAATACACTACATATAACAAGCATAAAGGTTTGGGTTTGTTTAGAAACCGTTTTTAATAAGTTTTCAAATACACAAATGTTTAGAAATCAGGTCTGGACCTTTAGGGAGCAAAACAATAACATTACAAAAGGTTTGGGATGAAGAACACACCTTGAATTTGCTAGATTATGAGGTGTAGGGCTTGGAAAGGTGATATCTTGAGCAAAAACGTGTTCCAGAGATTGGATAAGGTGTGGGATGGCTTTGGGGTGTGTTAGGGTTTCACAAATGATGTTTTGCAACATAAGGGTGGTATTTATAGGCGTTTCTAGTCTTCAGATGTAGTGCAGGCGATTAGGGTGCAGCATCAGGCGATTAGGGCTGTAATCGCCTGATCTGACAAGCAATTGGAGCTCTAATCGCCCCTAAAATCTCCCAATCGCTCCCAACAACAGGCGATTAGGCTAATCACCCCTATTTACATGCAATTAGGCCAATCACCCCATATTTACATGCAATTAGGCTACTTACCCTCATTTACATGCAATTAGGCTACTCACCTGTAACATCGCGAAATTTTTCCAATTTTCGTATGGGTAAAATCACCACTTTACTTATATTAAACTTCTATTGTACAAGACTAACCATGTCTAAATCTTATTTATTTCAAGACATTTTAAATACAATAATAATAATAATAATAATAATAATAATAATAATAATAATAATAATAATAATAATAATAATTCTGATTTAAGAAAAAATTAAAGATGTATACATGTACGTTGACTAAAAAAAAATAATAATAATAGTATAAATTCAAATGGGATAAGAACATCTTTGGAAATGGTCAACACAAAATATGGAGCAATTAATGCTCCTATTCTTGTTCATATTTTTTTCTACAAGATTGTCGCACCACTCCCACAAATTGAGGTCATCAATACCAAAAATAAAATTAACGTTTGTATGGCACTGCATGTATATATACATATAACCACCTTTCGTTTTAGACCATTCCTTAAACTCCACTCCACCTTCAATTTCTGTATAAAAGCACCATCATAATAGCAACCGACTAGCCACTTCCAATCTCGGCCTTTGCTACCGCCGCATACATCGTTCAGCCACCGTCACGCATCGCTACCGCCGTGACCCGTTTCTAATTAATTGGAATCAACAGCTTTGTTGCCTTTTGCACTAATTTTTTTTGCTACCGATATGATTACTCGACTTCTATCTCAGGTTAGAAAAATTTGTCTTCAGTTTTGAAAGTATTTATTCGAAGTTTCATTCATTGATTGTCGGTGACTAAGGATCCATAACGAATTGAGTTGTTAAAATTGATTTTTAGTCCAACCAAACTTTATGGATCAATGCCATTGTAGTTTTAATAAAATGATCTGCATAAATATATTTATGTTAAGAAAAATGATTCTAATGAACTTGTTTTAAAACTATATGTAACTTATTTTTTTATTTTTTTTGTTAATAATATGATTTGTATAAATAATTCTATAGATGTACAGTTAGTGAATGACCCATATATAGTTAGAAGTAGCCATATATGAAACTAAGGCATGGTAACTCATTTAGTGCAATGGGCTATGAATGTGCAAGAAATAAATTTGGATACGAACTAATTTTGATTTCTATGTATCCATGCTATACATCATTAATGGATAATTTTTTTTTCTTACTTTCTGTTATAAATTAATTATTATACCTTTTCAAATGTAAATAGTTAAAAAGGCTATTTGTTACCTATATTTTTAATATAATGTTATAACGTGACTTTGTTAGTTATGTAATTTTATATTGAGACGTAGACATTATTTAAGATGAATACATAACTAATTTGATACATTTACGAACCTATTATAAACTATTTATAATATCTAGTCAAGTGTTGTAGGGTCCTCGTCGCTGGATAATCATTAAATCAATGAATCCCATATTGAATTTAATCTCAAATATATTTATACTTAGATTGTCATGAATTCAGAGAGCAACAATAGAAATTATTGTCAAGCTGATGTACGCGTATAAGATTCAAGCATAATTCATTGATTCTCGTAATTTCTTGCGAGTTCAAGCAATGTGAGTTTACATAGCCCCTTTTCCATTTCACTATTTTGGGGTGAAACATGTTACAACATTCAATTTACAATTCAATCATAAGTGTCTGTGTTATTCTATGTTGCATTTTGTCCTAAACATTACTAGGGTAAGCACATTATTCTAGCATAATCATTAACATTGATCAGCCGACGGTATACAATGATAGATCTATTGGACTGACAATCCCACCCGGATACGTGTACCTCCTACATAGGTAGCGTGGGTGATTGTTATCGAATTTATAACAAAATCTAGTGAACCATATGCATATGGGATGGACCACAATATTCTAGTCACAAGGTTTGATTATGCACTCGATTTACCCGATGGTTTTGTTTTCACATATGGACTAGACTTGCCATGACACTCGAATTGTACAAGTTTTTATTCAATTATCAAAACCTATGTAATTGTCACCAACTTTTGTTGACCCAAAATATTTTCAAACTTAACATGTTTCAGGTTATAGCTTGCTTGAAGATTAGAGTTAATGCTTGAAGATGTGTAGCTAGTATTTTCCATTTTGATGTACAAATTTTTAGAACAATTGTATGTAATTTATTTAAATCATTTAATGAAATTTATTATATGCCATGAGCTACTGAACAATCATCAATACGTGACATCCCGATGTTTCCGCCATCGGTTGGGGTGTTACATCACCCCCCATTTACACGCAATTACACGTAATCACCTATAATGTCATGCAATTACACGTAATCACCCTCAACATGTTTATTCGGGTTTTTGGCGCGTTAAACACTATTTTAACACATATAAGCACGTATTCACATTCTGACAAGTCATATAATGGTTGTAAACACATAATGCATGATAACTACACGTTCACATCCGTTCACCAATTCACGGGACTCGAGACTTGCGTATGTGCGTTAAACCCGGCGATTCTACAAATCACCAATCTGTGTTCACATGGTTATGGATCGACTCACAATGATCCCGTGGATCACTGTAACGACTCCCGATGATTCCCGGAACCATCGTAACGACTCAACTGACCTAGTTAAGTATGTTTGAAAACGTTTCTCGTTAAGGTAGACTTATGTGTTTTATGAAATGTTAACCTAAACGTGTCGGGTGTCACATTTCGAAAGGCTCCAACTGAGCGCCCAGGTTGCTACCCATGGTAACTGTTTCAACATCCTCCACACGAATTGCCTCGTCAGGATCCTTGTAAGAATTAGTATATTTGTCATCGACTTGAACCTCCTCGAAATTGTTCCCTTGCTCAGTACTTTTTTCAGGTTGTGTATTAAGGTCAATCCTCCTTTCCAGCTTTTTCCTCTGTCTTCTGTTCTGTATCCTCAATCTCCGATCTCCTCCGTAACCCAGACACGAAACTTTCTCCTTCGCCACTGAAGAACTACTTCATCCACAATTCTCCAACCATCGCCAACCAATACTCCCACATATTCGTAAGACAAGTCCCCGTCAAGTTGTTTGACGTTGGCTCGATGTACGACTTTACCATAACAAGCCCCAATCCAATCAAGTGTATCATTGCACAAAACATTCAACGGAATACCTTGTATTCAGCCAAACCACCCTTTCAAAAGGGAAGGATTGACATGTCCATGTATCAATCGTCTTGAATACATCAGTCCGATCTATAGCTTTAACCCGAACCATCTCTACTTCCTCTTTAGAATTAAAAGATAGTAAAGCTGATAAATCACCCAAATATTGGATAACATCATTCTGCTTGCTCATCTCACGGATCACGTTTGGCAACTTCTTCAAGGAATCAACATCATAAACTGTCGCCACCAATGCCTTACCATGACAGTTGCAATACTCATTAATAACATCCGGTATCACGACTACTATCTCTTCCTTCCTTTCGTCTTTAACACCCGTTAGCATCACTTTAAAGGAACCAGGTTGAGGATCATTCGAGAAAATCCTATCTGTAGCCACCTTATTCTCAACCACTGGAACCGAGTTTCTTGAATAATAGACTTTTTAGGTTGATCTTTAATGTCTGTGAATCTTGCAATATTTGCACGAAGTTTGTAAGAGCCCACCTACACGTTCTTCATCATCCTTTCCAACTCTTCCACATCTTTAATCTTCTGAAATGTTACGAAACCGAATCTCCTTCCGACTTTGTCCCGTTTCCAGGCTATGTAGATCTTTGCTATCTCCCCATATCCTTTCAGCAGCCGATCCAAATCGTTACCACTACACCCATCCGAGAGGTTAGTGATAAAAAACTTGATAGTTTCTTCATCGGTGGGATGGTCTTTATATGTTTCTGGTTGTTTTCCTGAATGGCTTCGGTCGCCCATGGAGATGATGTTGAGATGGTGTTTGAAGGAATAAACCGCAAGTTGAACTTGCGGCTTCATGTCCTCTCTCCTAGTCATCCACGAGCAACAGCCACATAAGCATAACTCGCAACTTCAAATTGCGGGTTCACCAATCTTACAAAAAGCCCACTGACACACATACGACACAAAGAATTTACACTGTTACACTGTTATGATAAAAAATCTATCATTTGGTTGGTTTGATTTTTGTTTTTTTCTACAATTGAGGAAGAGGGTAATCGCTTTTAAGTCCTCATCTCCAAAACTCATTTAGTCTTGTTTTGTTCAAATACAATATTGGACAAAGAAGAATTGTAATCAACTCCTCATGGATCAATTTTCTATGCTTGATGATTTTCAATGACTGTTTTGATATTTTATGTTTCAACGATTTTTGTACTCTTATACAATCAATCTCTTTCGTTCAAAGGGACTTATTTGTTATCTAATACAAAATCCATTAAAATTAAAACATCAATGAGTAACGGCCTATTTGGTAACCTCTTAATGAGGCTTTGAACCATTCAGACTGTTTGTTTCAACTTAAAAAAAGGCTCTGAATAGAATGGTTAAGAGCTGAACCATTCAGACTTGTTGCATAGTTGAACCATTCAACACTTAATCATTCAGAGGCTCTTAACCATTCAGACATCTTAATGATTCAATACTTAATTAAACAAACAACCCCTAAGTGAAAAAAATTCTTGACATCCCTCACATAAAGGAATTTGACGGATACCTTTATATTCAAATTTCAAATCCAATTCCGTCTCATGCTCAACCAAACATGATTTTGAACGGAATAAATTCCAAATTCAGTTCCTAGTTGCAATTCCACAAACCAAATACGCCCTAAGAATTCACATCAAAATACTTGAAAAATCATAGCTTATGTACCTCGTTGAAAACAATGAAGCTCCCTGTCTTGATAATGAGATATAATGATTTATGGTTCTGGCTGTGTAACGATATCTTCTTGATTATTTACAAATAAAACAAACTATTTTTTTAAGTATACAAGATTAATCATTAGATTTTACAAATTTTGGCGGAAATAGCCATTTTTTCGGCTTACCAACTAGGGCTAACCTACAACTAATGCACCGATTAGCCAAAAATTAGTTCTCATCTGACTACCGACTAGTCCCGATTTTTCCAACACTAATTGAATTTGTCTTTTACGGGATATGCTTTTAAATTTTTATAAGGCATAAGTAGAATCTTAGAGCATCCACAATGTACAAACTACCCAAACCAAAACAAATTGCCACCTTCCACGTCAAATTTACAAACATCCTTAAAAAACACTCATTTTCCCTATAATGTACAAACCTCAAAAACCCCACTAAAAATTATTATAGATATGTGTATACACACACACACACATATATATATATATATATATATATATATATATTGTGTATATATGCGTATGTGCGAGGAGGTGCCCACTCAAGAAGTCCATTTAAGGTCCGTGCAATTAGACTTGCACCAAACCGGACAAGGGCCCCAATGTTGTCGAATGAGTGTAGTGATCCATGGACAATGCCACCTAGAAACCTGACGAGTAAATACCCGCATTACGGGTGCTCTTATGTGATATTTAAGTGTAAAAATTGCATGTTTAAAAAATTGTATTTTTATAACACCATTTTGTATCCTTGCCCCTATGCCTGTAAACGAACCAAACGAACACGAACAAAGGCATGTTCGTGTTTGTTCGTTTAACTTTAACCGAACACGAACATACAATCAAACACATTTTTGTGTTCGTGTATGTTCTTTAAGAAAATGGCCATGTTCATGTTCGTTCGTTTAAACCTAAACGAACAATTCATGAACGTAAACGAACATAATTGTACATAAAACAACACAAATAAGCATAATTAAACAAACATAAATGAACACAAATCTAACATAATTGATCAAACATAAATGAACTTATAGTATTTTTTTTTTTTTTTTTTTTTTGTATAAGCTGGTTACTAGTTACGATTAGTTTCATTAAAAAACTTATTTTTATTGCTAGAAAACTCATTTACAAATTAATTATATTTGTATAAGTAGTTATAACATTTGTTTTATGTTTATATTTATATAAATATAACCACTTATGTATATATTGAAATTTATACGAACATAAACGAACAAACGTAAACTAATGTAAATAAACGAACGTTTTTGAACATAAATGATAGAACAAATAGTGTGTTCATGTCTATTCATTTAATTAAACGAGCAAAAAATTTGTTCATGTTCATTCATTTATTTATTAAATAAATAAAATAAACGAACTTATCGTCAAACAAGTTCACGAACAGTTCATGAGCATTCAGTATGTGCTGTTTTCTGTTTGCCCCATCTGCCCAGATTCACCTATTTTTATATCATTTTTAATAAATAATAAGATCTGAGTGACGAGGGCTAGGAACTGGAGGGATCGTCAATCAGAGATCGAAGTGAGGCAATTTTGGTTTCAAATCGAAAGAAAATCGGTAGCAGAAAGAAATAATTGAGAAGAAGAAAGAAAGAAGAAGGATGCTGCCAATCGGATCCAAGGGCCGAACCCCTTCTCGTACCTCTTCCCCCTTCCCTCACTACCTCCGTAGAATCATCAAGGTTCCAATCTCTCCTCTCTCTCTCTCTCTATATATATATATATATCATTCTATATTAATATGTTATTAGTGAACAGATGTAGAATTAGGTTAGTTTTTGTACATTTCAGTAGATCTAAACTCCTATTATCAACCGAACATATCATATCCAATGACCTACAATAGAAAAAAACATTGATTTACTAGAATAAGAGTTCTGACTTACAATTCATCGATTAGACCGAAATACAACCGATTCGTGTCTGGATTATTGAGCTACTCGTTTACAACCATATCGGTGTGGATAAAAGTTAGTATTCTTGTGTGTTGTGTGTGTTTTTTTTATGGTTAGAAGATGTTAAATATAATATAATATTGATCAACACATAGGAAATTAGTATTTGACAGTAGAGTGGTAGGTAAAACGCAACAAGTTGCGCTCCAACCCTCTTATAAATAGCAAAACCGATCCTTTCAAAAACAAAGCTATGGTACTTCGACGTGAAGAAATTGTTGTGCACGACCTGTGCAGTGTTCAGGAAATTGACAGCATCGGGGGCAAGGGACTCAAGTGTATCAAAGGCAAAGGGAATGAAGACATTTAATGAAACTGATAGAATTGATGTGTGCTTGGTTACGACTTTCTTCTCACTGAATTACAATAATTGTCTGCATATGAAGCGATAGATGGGATTGTATACGGGAGCCTGCTAATTGTTTTGGACTAGGTTTTAAAAAGCGCGTGCTTAAGCGCGAGGCGACCGCGCAGATCCATGCGCCTTATATCACTCAAGGCGCGCAGTGTACAAAAAGCGCAGGAAAAGCGTGCTTTTTTTTTTTTTTGGGCAAAAAAGCGCGCTTTTCGTACATGGGGTGTTTTTGTGCTTCAAAGTGTTATACATATAGCTAAAAAGGTTATACATTTAAGTTAAATCATATATAAACCTTATTTATATCTATATTTTGGGGTAAGGATGCTAAAAACCTATAGGATATATAGAAAAAATTATATAATCGTCTTGCGCTTCGCATACGAAAAGCCCACCGCTTTTGCGCTCGGCGCTTTGCGCCTCGGTTTTAGACCTCGTCGCTTTTGTGCGCTTCGCGCTTTTTTAAAACCAAGGTTTTGGAGTTATGGTGTTGAGATGGTTCTTCATTTCTTCTCTTGAATAAGAAAGTTGGCCAGAAGTTCGATAATATTGATTATTGACTATTGAGAAAGCAGAAGATGAATAGACACGATGAGGAGGCGAGTTGGCATCTTCAGGACAATTAAAGCTAAAAAGTAAAAACATTAGAATATATTATGTTAATTGAGTGAGAAGTAATAAAGAGTTGTGGAAGGTGTTAAAATGTAGTTGATTAAGCCATTGACAAAGCTAAAATCATACGGATAGTTCTTTATATGAAGTAAGTTGGATATTATAAATTTATAATTACAAAAGGTCATTCTAGTTATTGGTAATATAGTATTAAATGTGTTTAAATATATAATAGGAAGTTCACTTTGTTTAACATATGTTTTGAGGCATAAATAGTTACTCTCATTCTGAACAAAGAGGGATGGCTTCATTTCTTGTCGAAATATATAAAAAAAATTGGCCCATGTATTCCGAGATTGATTGTGAGTGGTGACTTTTGAAGCTGATATCTCACTTACATGTCAAAGAATTTGAGGAAATTCGTCTATCTTGAGCTTCTAAGCTTGATCTATCCCGTAACATGTCAGGATACTAAATTTTAGCTAAATTCAAGAGCATTTTTGAGGGATTTCAGCTGATTCTATGAGGCAATGTTAGCGATAGTTTGAATCCTTTGTTTTGACTTGAAGAGATTAGTCTAAAAAAGTATGGTTCTAGGTTCGCAAAAAAATATCTTATTCTTAATTATTATGAGTTTAACTAAATGTGGGAGCATAGTTATCAAAGACGCTAGGCGCACTCAAGGCGCATAGGCCTTGCCTGCGGCCTAGGCGTAAGGCGCAAAAAAAGCGAAGGCCTGAGACAAAAAAAGCGAACAAAGAAAAAGATATAAATATATTATGTATTAGAGCATTCACAACCCGTCCATCAATTTATGTAAAGGGTTCCCTCAAATTATATGGGGTGAGTGTGAGTGATTGTGAGTGGAGGAGAGAAAAAATATTTGGTGAAAGCACCGTTCACCCCTATATTTGAAAAGCTACTGTTTACCCCCATATATATTTTCATATTTTTGTAAGTGGTTGTGAGTGAGAACAGATGAAATATAATGATAAAAGTATGAAAAATATTATTATTTTAATTAGGAGAGAGAAGATTTAGAGGTGGAGCAGTGAATTTTTGTGTAATTTGGAGGGGATTTGGTGGATGGGTTGTGAATGTTCTTAGAAAAATAATGTTATTCTTCAAATAAAACAAATAAAAGCTATTATATAACATTTAATACCATCTAATTAGTATCAAAAGCACACTGAAATGTTAAGTGTATTAGTATATAAAAGTAGTTTTCCTTAAATACAAGTAAAAATCTGCCTGCAATCTAGCCATAATTTAGATAATTTGGCTAGAAACTCTCCAGAATGTGGGAATCTCATCGGAATCTTCCCCTAAACCATCATTCGGAGAATGAAAGCGTAATTGCCTCGACTTAAAGCGCAATTGCATCGCCTCGTGTAGAAAATGGGCCTAGGCGCAAGAGGCGATGGCTTTTAACAACTACGTGTGGGAGGAATAAAGGAAAGAAATTAAGTTATAATGTAAGATAATAAAGAAAATGGCCTATTTAAAATGAGTAATTGAGTGTATTTTTGAGATATAATAGTTCAAGAGTCAAAGTAAAACTTATTTCTGTTCCTGCATCATTGGTTGATTTTTCTCATTCTTGTATTATGCTGTCTGAATTGCATATATGCTAGGCTTACAATATATGTATCAACAATAATGTATCGTCTTTTTAGCGTTTTTCATATACGACAAAATTTTGTCGAGTCAATGGTCTCACTGGGTACGTGTGTTTGTTTGTCTTGGTTTTTAAAAGCGCGAGGCGCTATGGTCTAAAACCAAGGCGCAAGGGTCAACACCGCACCTCTTTTCAAAGGCTAGGTGCATTGTATTTATATATATCTTTTTATTAATTCTCATAGGTTTCTAACATCAGTTACCCAAAATTCAGACATAAATAAGCACTATAAATGGTTTAATATATAAATAACATATACCTACAACCTAAAAGCGATATGCACAACAAACTGATGTTCAAAATCTTCCCTCGTACAAAAGGCGCGCCTCAAGACCGCGCCTTATGTCGATTTTCTGCTCACCCTTTAAAACAAGTTGTTTGTTTATATATTGTATAAAACAACCACCTTGGAAACACAATGAAAAGAGCAAGAGTGCTGTAGGTTAAACTGTTTATGTGATTCAATGCAAACTGAATGGATGAAAAAAAAGATTTTTGCAATGATTTTAAACGATTGGTTTAAAAATTGATTTCACTTTGGGTTGTTTTTGGATGTTTATTTGATCGTCAAGGCTTATGAAGTAATTTGTTATTTCTATTCTGGCACATTGTAGTGGCAGCAAATGGATATCGAATACACTTTCTGGCAAATGCTTCATTTATGCTCCTCACCAAAAGTTGTGTAAGTATCCTTATAGCTTTGTGATGCATTACCATTGCATTGAACTTCCATTTTAGATTTTACTTTTATTTTTAGTTAAGTTTTTTACTTTAATCTTTAACTGATGAGTATTGTCCCTGCATAGATATAACCTTAATATCAAATTTATTTCTGACATCCTAATGATATTGATTTTACATTTTTCATGTGACTTATTAAACGGATACAGCTATCAGCACACCAAGTATCACAAACGTAAGTCAGCCTCTTTTCTTTCTCTTTTTTCTGTTTGCATTAAAAAATTGTTACACTGTTCTAACGAATGGGATTAACTCTAAATAAAAACCTAAAAATTAATCTACTTGCATTAGATATGACCTTTGACCAGCTCTTGTTTCTGGGTCACCTGGGTTAAAATACATTAAGAAAAATGGTTCTGCAGTGTGATCCTTATTAGTCTTCTTTTTCTGCAGAGACCAAGAACCAGTGGGCCCGTGATGATCCTGCATTTGTTGTGGTTTGCATTCTTCTTTTGGCAGTTTCAACTCTAGCTTATTGTGCTACGTAAGTTTATTAGTATGTTGAACTAAAAATTTCCATTAAATAATCACCTATAAACAAATTATTAATTAATTTATAACTGCCCTTGCCCCTTGGTGCCGTCAATAGTGCATTGCTTTTTTAAACCGTGTTTCAGTTTTTATACCGTTAAGTTTCATTTGTTTCAGGTATGATCATGGAACAGGGCATGCTGTTTTTGTGGTTTTTTCTGTGATATGTTTCCATTATTTATTAACAGGAGCAGCTGTGGCTACCGTTTGCTGGTAATAGCTTAGATCCGTTGCATTTAAAATAATATACATGAATATATAATCTTATAATCATTGACACCTGTGCTGCAGGTTTTTGACAAATACATATCTTCTGGAAGAAACTTCAAACAGTCATGTAGTAGAGCAAAGGGTTGAATGGCAAGCCCACCAATTTACTTTTCTTTTTTCATCGTTTTTCTGTTTTTATGTATAAAACTACACCTGCCAATCATGACCCATCCTTAAATAAATGGGTTGATTTGGGCTACTCAAGTTATGCAACGGGTCTAAATGTATCACTCCCATAAAACCATCCGCCGCCAATGTATATTGCCACCGCCTATCAGTCCTCACCAACATAAATTACAAT
Organism: Ambrosia trifida; assembly: GCA_028751855.1. Taxonomy (NCBI): domain Eukaryota; kingdom Viridiplantae; phylum Streptophyta; class Magnoliopsida; order Asterales; family Asteraceae; genus Ambrosia; species Ambrosia trifida. The sequence continues at coordinate 65,422,422 of CM054123.1, forward strand.
AAAACGGACCTACATATATTTCTTTACAATTAGAATTCTAAGATTGCTTACTTTTTACAGGTTGTATGCATTTGATGTGCACTGCAATTCGTTCTTCCCATTGTTTATCGTGCTGTATGGTAGGTTCAATCTTATTCATATTTTTTATTTTAATTAAATATTAATTATTTGTTTACCAAATAATCCTAATTTTTTATATTTGTGGCAGTGTTACATTTTTTTCTATCACCTCTTCTGGTAGCTCATGGCTTCATTCCACTTTTGCTGTCGAATGTGATTCTTATGGTGGCTGTATCTTATTACCACTACCTCAACTTTCTAGGTTACGATGGTAAGAAATCGTTGAATCTAGGGATATAAATGACTTTTTAACCTAAGTGTTCCAACTTTAGATCATTACAAATATAAACAAATATTGATGTTTGCTTTGCAGTGTTGCCATTTTTAGAGAAGACCACTGTCTTTCTATACCCAATTGGGATCACCATTATTCTTACACCCATCTGTAAGTGTTGAATTCTGTTCTGAGTGAGCTTGTTTCTATTTCCCTGTGATTATAAATTTCCCAATTTCGATTTGCAGTTATTTTAAGTGGATTTAACCCTTCAAGATACTTTCTGAATATCTACTTCAGTCAGTGGTCGTGATGTTCTCGTTTGTAAGTGTTGAATTCTTGCCTAAATGCGTTTGTTTCTATATTATTAATTTCTGGGTTTTGATTTGCAGTTATTTTAATCGGATTTAACCCTTCAAGATACTTTCTGAATACCTACTACAGTCAATCGTCATGATGTTCTCGGGTCAATGGCTGACTTTCATATATTAGAAAAGGATCGTAGAATTGCATGAACTGAAGAAAACTAGTTGCGGATGATCATGATTGATTCGTATGTATACAGAAGGGAGGTTAGGGAAATGTATGTGAAGGCTCCTTGTGCCATTCCAATAGAAATATGTAGTGAAATCTGGGTAAAAATGTCCTTTCATCGCTCTGTTATGATTTTGTTATTGTGATTTGGACTTGGTTTTGGTTTTAGTTTCGGTTTCATGTTTAGGCCATATATGCATCACCATTGGTGACCTCTGCCATATTGTGTGTGTGTGGGGTGGGGGTGGGGGTGGGGGGACATTGCAATGCCGATCTCTAGCTTGCAATTTTACATCATGCTTCATAAAAAGAAGAAAAATGGAGAAATCGCCATTGGCGATCTCTCAAAAATAGATAGGCTGTTAGTGCCACCGGCAACTTCGTGCTTTTTAACCTGGCTTCCTAAAAAAATTGCGGTTAGCGGTTTCAATGAGAACCCTTGCTTTTTTGTGCAAATTTCTACAACCTACCTGACTAAGTAATGTCCAAGTTGTACTGGTCGTCAGTTGCAATGACGATGGCCCCCTTTAAAAACATGGTCAAGATTTTACCTCATTGTGATGCATCTAATCGCGGGGTATGATACCCCTTAAATAATATAAATGATTGTATTTTTATCAGGCATTCTTTTATAAAAAAACTAGCTGATTACCCCGGGAGGGTCCCGGGGTTGAAAAATATAATTTTACGTGATAACCTATTGCAAATGGCTCAAGTTAACTAACCATAAAATCTCTCAATCATTGCATGTTCATAGTATTCTAATCAGTAATAACTCATATTCCCCACAAAATCTAATTTTACGTGATAACATGAACACTTTGTGTGTTTTTTTCCTGTATGAACGTCCGTTTTTTATATAGCACTATGGTACTCGTTGGAAAGATAATAAAACGCTCGTTAATTTGGTGTAATTTTTTTCTTTAAAAAATCCCGTATATAAAAGATATAAACTTTTAAAAATTATGGGAGGAAATATGAGAGAGAAAATTTTAAATTTATTTTTAAATTCTTTTTCCCTAAAATAACTCAATTTAATTAAAAAGGAAACAATTCAAAAACACCAAAAACTCTCCATTATGATGTCACGTGGCACTCTCAATAGAAGGTTGAGGCCTCCATTGCACGCCACGTCAGCATATACGTTTTCTTTTATATATATATAGATAGATTCAACACACCATTGGGCTAAATGACTAGTTTTATCACTGTGGACCAAGCTAACACAAATATGGTAAACAATCTATTAATTGAAATTGAAAAACCAACTGTTTGTGACAACCTAATCTTTAACTGAGCACCGGACAATATTTTTTTACGTATAAACTTGTTACAAGTAAACTTATGGGATCAAACGAATGTCTTGCTAAGCAATAAGATTTAGTAAAACACAACTTGCATCAGGGTTTAGGCACCTTATGGAGTTCGAGACTTAAAGAGGCAGAAAACCAACTTGCATTAGGCACCTTATCTGCTTGTGGGACTAAGCTGTCTACACCATTGTGACACTCTTAGGTGGTGTTTGGGATTGATTATTCAAAACAGATTATGTGTTTTGAAAAAGCAGGGGTGGAGCTGCTTATAGATTATTGCGTTTTGGTAGCCTAAAAAACTAATTATCTGCGTTTTCAAAACACAATCCCAAACACTAAAAACTGATTATCTGCGTTTTCAAAACGCAATAATCTAAAAATCAGTTTCAAAACGCAATACCAAACACCCTCTTAATTTTCATTTGTCCTAGTGAAAGATTTAGCGTTTGAAAATACTTGTGAACTTTCTTAAAAAGCGGGGTACTGTAAATCTTAATCTAATCTAAGTGTTTATAAATCATTGAATACAACCGTCTAAAATTGAATAAGTTGATCGATTTGAGATTTATATGGCTTGGTTAGCAGTTTGGAATTTGAAATTGTACGTTTAACCTTTATTATTTATTAATTTTAGTTACTTATACGTATTATTTATAAACTATCATTGCCATCTTTAAAAAAAATCAATACATACCCAAGATTTTGAAAAAGAAGTTAAAAGATGTATGTTCAAACCAGCAAACCACTACCCCTGCCACCAACGACGGTGTTGCTGTGTGATAGTGGGGTACCCGTGCCATTTTGGGTAGCTCCCCACCCCCGTTATAAACATCCCTATATGTAAACCAATTGTGCATCAAACAATATATTTAAGAACAATAATCCATGTATTCCTATTCCAATATAAACCGAATCCATAACCATTCTAATTTTCAACCAAACACGCCCTAACACTTTCTTTGATGATTTCAAACTTTTGTATTCAACCATAACAGGAATGCAACAAGTTTGGGAAGCATGATATAAGGTGCACACAACTTCATATTTTAAATAAACATGCAAATACAAAGTAGAGGATTAATTCCACAATGCCATTCCTGAATAAATGCTAATCAAAACCTTGATTTCACTTCATCGACTGATCATGCTAAAGGACCTTTTGAAGCAAGCTATCCTCTTGAAGAATGATGCGCATTGGCGTATCACCTAAACCATGAGCCTTGGCTAACATAACTTCCATCATTAACGAACCAAACTCCTTTGGATCGAGTGTACCTTTTTTTTCAACATCAAATTTATCAAATAACACGTCGTATAGATCATCAATGTCTTCTTTTGATTGCAATGCCAAGTCCTTGTACGACGAATCATTGGTATCATTTTGGAGTTCATCACGAGACAAAAATCCATCTTGGTTAACATCTAACAAGTCAAATCGTTCATTGATGCATTTTTCAAACGCTTCTGAATCCTCGATAAATTTTTCTACCATATGACTGTCGATAAACTCAATACTCATATTTGCGAAATTTGAGATTTATTAAAATCTGAATAGTTTTATTATTGTTGTAAATATATATAATTAGGGTTTGAGTATATATTTTTATAGATGAAATACGTTCCTCCATTAAAGGACTTCCTTTTAGAATGGTTGAAAGCCCTTTAGTTTAGATCATAAATGGGTTTGATGGCTGTACGGTTGTTTCGCCATATAACATCTTTCACCTTGCAAAGAAAATGGTCGTCATCTCCTATCTAAAGTTTGTAAAAATTTACTTAAAAGTTAATTTTGATAAATAACATACTATAATTGTTCTTCTTTTGGTGATATGTTGAATATTACAATTATACAATTACCTATTTCCACCAGACACTGAGACACATGTGATAACTTTCAAAACCCCACAGATTATCTAACTTGGATTCAACTATGATTAATAATTAATTTGCTAAAAATGACCGTAACAGATTTTTAAACAACCAACAAATAAAAACCAACGACAAAAATTATATCACATACACAATAATATTGAATAATTCATGTATCATTTGCATCACAATTATAATAATTAAGTATATCGCATTAAAGTCATGAAAATTTGTTATGTAAAAAGCAACTAAAAAAAAACCCTCCATGTTATTCAATGATATATTCAGAGCCAGCCCTGAAAATTCAGGTGTCCGAGCCGAGCTGCAAAAATTGTGCCCCTTAGCTTAAACTTTAAAGAAGAGATAACGTACAAAGCTTCCTTAACGTACAAAGCGTAAGAAGCATTCTCAACCATTAGATTTTGGCGGTGGCAAGATGGTAATTAACAACCCTAATCATATTTGGGTTAATCTAACCAAGGGCAAATTAGGAAGAACGCGTTTAAATTTTTTTGAATTCGTAACAACAGACGCATTCGAAAACAAAATTTCCAACAATTGAAACTGATTTTTGATAGATTCAATTCAATTAAAACGATTAGAATGATTAAACATTCAAAACATTCGATTACAGTCAAAATCTAAACGTATATGCAGAAAAACAAGAAAAAGAGTATTACAACTCGATTGATAAAATCAGTCAATCATATTCAAAAATCACTATCTACGCATGTATTATTCACATAAACTTACGACTTTTGATAATAGATAAAGAATTAAAGAAAAAATTGGATTTCAAAAACGTTTCAGAAAATTAAGATAAAAAAATGGTAAACGGTTTCTGTTTAAACGCACTTACTATATGTCTTAAAATATATGGTGCGTTTAAAGGTCACTGGTAGACCTAACAAACAACAGTAATAACTTATCTTTAAACGCACATTTGTTATATTTAAACACACTTTTTAAAATTTAAGCGCACGTATTGTATTATTTAAACGCACGATGTTGACTAAAATACATAAATTGTTTTTTTTATGTTGTATGTACATGTAATGATGAAAAATGCAAGTTGCAACTCTTATTAATTGTAAAACGTCAACCTATCAATATAGATGATTATTTATATGGTAAAAAATTCAAAAAATCTTACTATCTACTAATTATGATTTGGCTGCTAATAAATATAGTTAATTCTTGAGATTCAATATTCAATTACCACCTAATTTACTTTTTTTTGTTAATTCTTGAGATTCAATATTCAATTACCGCTATCTTGATGTAATTTTCCACGGTTATGTGTTAATTAATAAAATCAATAATTTTACATAGTGAGTCACATACCAAAAACTGAAAACCTAAAAAAAATGACAGAAAACCACATTCACGCAATCAACGATCTTCAAGTCAAAATAATGATCATGGTAGATTGCATCTCAGAGGTAAGAGATGACATCAACTCATCCTGTGTAGTTTCAGGAGCACAAAATGAGGTGCAGAGGGAATATGTGAAGAACTTGGATCTGATTGAGAAGCTGCTGAATGAAGAAAAAACACCATTCAGGGATGCAACTATTGAGCAACTCCAGACACAAGCATCTTTTGATAATCTCATCTGCCAAGCACTTAGCAACACAGAGACCTGCATCATGAAGAACATGGAAGCAAAAAAGAAGGCAAGGGATGCAATCTTGGTTGGCAAGTGATGGTGGTGGTTTGATGGTGGCTTTTTGCAGTGTTTTATTTATTTTTTATTTTTTTTGTGTTTGTATATCTTTTTTTTATTATTATTTTTTTTTTATCATGGTGGTGGTTTGAGTGATGGTTTTTGTGGTTTTTAATGGTGGTGATGGTGGTTGTTATGGTAGTGGTGATGGCTTTTGTGGTTTGTGGTTGAAGGTGTAATGGTGGTCTGTAACTTGTATGGACTTCAAATATTAATGAAATTAGACACACTATTTTTGACGTACTATATGTTTATCTTTGGATGTACTTATGTTACAAACAGACGCACCCATATAAAATCAAAAATCAACTGAAATAAAAAATAAAAAATAGACGCACGTTTAGTTACTTCAGACGCACTAGTTAAGTACTAAAATTTACAAATTCAACAACAAATATCTAAGACAACTCCTCATCATCAGAGTCTTCTAATTCAATCTCTTCGTTATCATCAAAGTTACCTTCTACATTCTGGTCATCTGGTTCACCTTGTGGCTGTGTTGAAGCACCCTCCTTCGCATGTTTTCGTCGATCATGGCCTTTCTCTCCGCATATGGCACAGGTTCTCTTCCTTTTGCCGGATCGACTAACTTGTTTTTTCTTGCTGGACTTTATACTCTTCTGCTTACCACGACCTTTGTTCTTGATACCATTCGGAAGTCGAATAGTGGGTTCGGCCTCTGATCTTGCGAATAATCCATGCCAAAACCAAAGATCTTGCGAAGTGTTAACATGTTGGATTTTAACACTCACTAACGGTTAAGTCACTAACGCCGTTAATGGGTTCGCTAACGTGCATGATGATGTGTCACTCCACGTCATCATGCCATGTCAGCAACTGCTGCCACGTCAGCAAACCCACTAACGACGTTAGTGGCTTTACCGTTAGTGGGTGTTATAATCCAACATGTTAATAGTTTAGGTTATATATAGCCAATTTTTTAGTTGGGGGTGCCATTGGCCAGTCATTAAAATCCAATTCCCCTGTATATATTGACTATTGATGCGCATGAGGCATACTCCAAACAAATGTCGATGATTGAATGTTCACGTATAAAAATTTCGTTTAGATTTAAACTAGAACTTGCAATGACCCACCGCAACCCGTGGTTAGACAACCGAAACAAACTGAACTGATGCTGTCAAATTCTTGCACATGTAGAAAGGGAAAGTCGTACCAGTTGGTGATTAATATAGGCAAATTTAAGTATTTGTTATCTTGATTTTGTTTTTTTTTTATTGACTAGAAATCGAGTAGTTAAAATAAAAACAAAAGATGTCGTGATTATAAACAGATGTTGTGATTATTGTCGATCGATAGCAGAAATCTTTTCATGTACTTTAAACAAAAAGCCAACATATATTGTATTTTCGAAACATTATTTAGTGGTGTAAGGAATTGGAGAAAATTACATAGATCCGGAAGTAAGTCAGTAACGTCATTGCATACGTCGTGTTAAACTGTTAATTTCGTATTTTATTTCTTCATGTTTCGTCACACTTGCATTTAGGGTATGTTTGGCAAAACTAGCTGGAGGCTGATAGCTGGAAGCTGCAAGCTGGTAGCTGCAAGCTGGTAGCTGCAAGCTGGTAGCTGCAAGCTGGTAGCTGCAAGCTTTTTAAATATATTTTAGTGTTTGGCAGAGTAGCTGGAGCTTTTAATAAAATATATAAAATGACCAAAATGGTCATAATTAAAAGATTGTAAAGAAAGTTTTTATTTTATTTTTAAAATAGAATGGGTATTTGTGTCATTTACTAACTAAAAGCTTGTAGCTAGTAGAGCTTTTTCTTAAAAGCTACTACTAGTAGCTTTTCACTGTAGAGCTTTTTCTCTAACCTAAAAGCTTCCAGCCCCTTCAACCAAACAAGGCTTTTTATTAAGTAGGAGCTTTTTCTTAAAAGCTTGAAGCTTGAAGCTCCTAAAAGCTCTTAAAAGCTCCTTGCCAAACATACCCTTAATATGTCAGCCAGTTGTGTTTTCTTTTGTTATTTATTACTGTTCCTTTTTTTTTTTTTTCACACTAACATTATTGATGCACATGCGTCATCTTTTTTCAACGTTTAAATATATTTAATAATTAGCTTATAACTCTGTATTACACTGCTTAAATAAATATGATTTTATATACTAATTATTAAAAAAACATTACATTTAAACAAATAAAGTAAAGCTTCCATCACCAACCTTTCTTCTCCGATCACACCTCTTAACTCTTCCCTTGTTCTCCCACCATCATCCACCACCTCCCTCTATATGTCCTTTCCGTCTAAACTCTCTCTTTTTTCCTCCAGGCTCTCCCTTCGCTCCACAGCCCCTTTAGCCGCCTCTTTGCTGTAATCACTCTCCGTCCAATCTCCGTCGTGCCGATCACCGTCGTCCCAACGGCTCTTTTTCCAATTCACCTCTTTCGACCTGTTGTTTTCCTCCTTCGTCCGTTTCTTCACTTGTTCGCCCTTTTATAGTCTCGTTCTCACTGTTACGATCTCGTTCGACCGGTCCTCTCCTTCGACCGTTTTTGTTTTTCTGTTTCTGTCATTCGTCCGTTTTGTTATTTGTTTTCTTTCCTTCAGCTGTTTTGTAATGTTTTGACCTGGTATACTTTCGTTTATAATAATAGTTATAAAATAAGTTTACCATAGTTATTATTATATAGTAATAATAGTATATTACTTATAGTATTATATTAATAATAATAATAATAATAATAATAATAATAATAATAATAATAATAATAATAATAATGGGGTAAGGAGCACTACTAGAAAAATACCCCTATCTTGACACACATTTAATGACACGCGAGAATTCATGACACGCAAAAGCGCGTGTCATTAAAAAATCGTCATCTTTTAAAAAAATTGGTCAAACAATGACACTCTTTTTTGCGTGTCAAGAATCTAATGTCAAGATTTAAAAAACATGACACTACAAGAATTGAGTGTCATGTTTGGTGTCAACTGCTTCACATTTTTCAATTCCCACTCCCTCTCTCTTCCTCTATTATTGTGCACCCCTCATATCAAATTAACAACTAAAAAAAACATAACCCTGCTGATCGATCATAACCTTCTGCGATAAAAAAAAAACCCTAGGGTTTAGCTCGCGTTCATAACCCTGCTGATGGAAGACAACCTCGCGTAGATGGAAGACAACCTCGCGTCATCATCATTTCAGTAAGTATTTGACATCAATCTCGCGTCAATCGAAGGTTTGTTATCTGCTGACATTAGTGTTTAATGAGCAGGAAATACCCTAGGGTTTAGCTCGCGTTCATAATCTCGCCTTCCTCTATCTCGCGTCTGCTGCATCAATCGAAGGTTAGGGTTTATCTTCCTCAATTATTATGGTTTATTGTTGAAATGTGATACTAATCGGCCATCATTTACAATGCCAGACCCACTTCAGTAACAAGCAATCGAACCCTGGCTCCTCACTTCAGCAATCGAACCTAGCTCCTCATTTCAGTAAGTTCAGTCGAACCCTAGCTCGTCACTTGTTGTTTTGTTTGTTGTGTATTGAATGCATATGATAGAAGATACAAAAGAAAAAATAAGCTTTTTAAGATCTTAGTTTTGTTTGTTGTTTTTTAATTATGTGGCTAAAAATCTACTTGTTGGTGTAAAACCAAGGTTGCAGAAGGCGTCCTAGGCGGCCGCCTAGGCGGCGCCTAGGCGCTAGGCTGAAGATAATATCGGAAATAAGCCCTAGTCGGAGTTTTGGGCGTTTTGGCCATTAGGCGGCCGTTAGGCGGGCCTAGGCTGGCCTAGGCGGTAGTATTTTTTTTTTTAAATTCGACAAATTTCTAAGACAAGGGTGGCCCGTTGTGTATAATTTTCCAGTTTGTCTCATGTATATGTTGTGTAGTGTTTACAACTATTTGATTATGTGTATGCATCTTATTTGTTGGCGTATGGATATGATCATGTAGTTAATCATTGAGGCAGGTTGTTGATGAACTTTTTTGAGATCGATTGAAACATCTCACAGTTTTATCTTGCTTTTTTTAGATGAAAATGGCCAACAAGAAGAAAGTAGTAATGAAACTTTTCTATCTCAAAATGATGAATCAATTTGATGATGGAAATACCTATAACAGTGATGTTGATGACTCCGCCACACTTGATGAATGTGGCCAATATGATGTTTTCGAACTGAGTATCATTTGTACTTAATGGAGTTTATTAAGGTAATTAAAGAAGTACCATATCATTCTCAGAATATTATTTGAAGTGCTTTGCTGTGTAATGTAAAAATTAACATACTAGAGGTTCCAATAAATGGGCATATGTCATCTCATGAGCCCACACTTAGGTTACTTGACAATGAAATAAGCGAAGGTTATACATTGACATGATAGAGATAATTGAGTTCTAAAACAACAGGTAACTTCATACAATGGACATATGTCATCTCATGATTTTCAAAACCATTAAAACTCATTTTGGTCGTGTAATACATCAACGCAACACTTTTATCAATTTAAAAAGAGCACTCACCTTTTACACGCAATAGAAGCTTTTTACTTGTTATATATTTGAATATTACATAATATGAAAATGAAACGGTTGGTGTCAAATTTGAACTTAATATGTTTGAATATTGCATAACATGGTAAAAACATAATTAGTGAAAGGATGAAGGTACATTCAGACTAGCATTACTATCAATTTCAACGGCGTTTTCATGTTATATAACAATGTAACGCGTGGTATATAACATATGATCATTGTTGCAGAGTTAGTGAAAGGATACACGGCTGCTGATTCTAACACAGAAGAACATTTGATGAATGAAAGATCGATAGTGGCACAATGCCAAGCAGTTGCAGATATGAAGTTCACGTATGTTGTCTCATGTCAACAATATGACATCCAGAAAAGATCAAATGATGCTCGTGCTCATGACATTTTGAGGCTTATGACAACGTAAGACTTGAAAGTTTTTACTTAAAATATTACACGTTAAGTATCTCTTCTATTTTCTAACAATCTTATGTTAATGTCGCAGGTATCCGTCTCTTCGTGTTTCCTATATTGATGAGGTGGAAGAACCTAGACATGATGAATCAGAAAAAGTGAGGGATAATGTTTCTTATTATTCAGTTCTTGTAAAAGCTGTGCCAAAGTCTGCAGATGCATCTGACCGAGATCAGAACTTAGATCAGGTACAAGTTTCAGCATTCTTTTGAGCATAGTTGATCGACTTTGAAATATTAATCTACCTGTTGGAGCTATGGTGAGGCATAATACTAAGGAATTGAAACAAATATGAAATATTCCTCATTTCCTCGTTCAGGTTATATACCGTATAAAACTTCCAGGGCTTGCCATATTGGGTGAGGGAATACCAGAGAACCAAAATCACGCCATAATTTTCACACGCGGAGAAGGCTTGCAAACAATAGACATGAATCAAGTACTCTTGCTGCCTAATATTTTTATGCCTCTAGTTTCTTAGCAAGGTTTTTTTTTTTTTTTTTTTTTTTTTTTTTTTTTTTTTTTGTAATTGTATATATTCGCAAACAGGACAACTACATGGAAGAAGCCTTTAAAATGAGGAATTTGCTCCAAGAATTTCTTGTCAAACACGGTGTTCGAACTCCAACCATACTTGGACTTAGGGAGCATATATTTACTGGCAGGTGAATATGCAGAAATCTGTATGCTTTCCTCAAGTATTCTTTTTGGTACACAGATAAAACTAATCAATTTTGTTCCTTTTCAGGTATTGCGTCAGTGGCACTCTAAGCGATAAGTCGACCGATGCAGCGATGATACTCTACGACGCAGCCGTGGTACCCGCTGTTGTCTTAGGTTGGGGGAGGAGTAGATGCTAACACGGATGCGGATATTAATGCCATTCATGAAGAGTGGTCTAGTTATGCCGCAACCTTTATTTTCAAGTTATCCGTACGTTTAGTCTAGACTAATGTAATGTATTGACACAATATTTTTGTAACTAGTGGTAGGATTCGACAAATGCTAATTGTAATTTTTTTGTGGTATATATAATATATGCAATTTTATTTTGAAATTTATTGATTTTGTTATTATAAATATAAATATAAATCTAGATTTATTAGTTATTTTGCAGAATTTTTTTTAGGTAAAAAAAAACATGACACGCAAAATTAGTGTCATAAAGGTGTGTCGTAAATGCATGTCATGAAAGAGTGTCATTAAAGAGTGTGTCATAAATGCGTGTCAAAAAAGCGTGTCGTAAAGGAGTGTCATAAACGCGTGTCATTAAAAGATGACACGCGCCTGCATGTCATAAACCTTTCTTGACATGTTCTTCCTTGACACTTTTCTGTGTGTCATAAACACCCTTTTATGACGCGCAATGCGCGTCAAGAAAGGGGTATTTTTCTAGTAGTGGAGTTATGTGGGGGTTCGCTTAGAGGGTGGGCAACCTGTGGTTGCTACCCTCGCTGTCTTGTCAAGGGTTTTTGCCCACTGGTTCCTTTGCCTCCAACTCATCTCGAGTTCGGTAGTTAGCATTCGTACATGGCTCCTGCCAGGAAGGCCCAGAATGTCAAGTCAGGAGGTTCTGCGCATGACTTTGTTAGCGTTTTAAGGGCCTGCCCCTTTAAACATTTTCACGACTGTAAAGATGGTAAACCGGGGTTTGGCGGATTTTTCCGCCTTATTGAACACATGCAAAGCACTCATCTCAAGACAGAAAACCGAAGGTTATCTATGAAGGAGGCTATCTCGAAGGATCGGGACCTTTTCTTGGACGTTGGGGAAGCTCTCAGGACAGGAGGTAAATGGTTATGTGGGAGGTGCATGGGGGGATACATGCTCTCAGTAGGGGATGCAAACATGACGATGAGGTCGTATCGTTCGCCATGGTCTCGGAAGATGTCGAAGATTTCATTGTTGGGATACGGAAACCATGTCAAGCGTTAGACGACGCAAACCCACGTCACCAAACCGGGATGGTTGGGGATGTTGCCCTCCTCGAACGTGTTTTTTCCCTCCCTATTCAAACTGTTAAAAGCATTCCCCCTAGTTGTCGTCTGACGTGTGCTCAAGTGTTAACAAGTGCCTTACGTAAAGTGGTGGCGTCGCCAGGCTCGGTTGAAAATTGGGTCCAATTGCTATTGCTCCCGCGGTTAACCCTGAGGGTGGTCAGACCGTCCTCCAGGCAAGAGCGAAGATCTGGGAACAGGAAATCTCTGCAGTGTAGTAGCATAATGCAAGCGCTTGCAGTATGGAAAAATGGGTCTGGGTTTGCGGTCTTGGTCTCTTCCCTCTTGGATAGCGTGGGGGATGTGGTGGTATCTAGAGGAGAAGTCAGAAGGGAAGAGGACAATGAAACGGAACCGAATATAAAGCAATGTCTTCGAAAAGTCAGGGATGGGCATTTCACGGCGGCGGTTAAGGTTCTGTGCTCCAGTGGGGTTGCCCCTCTATGTGAATCGACCATGCAAGCCCTCATTGATAAACACCCAGTGGTGCCGCCTCCATCTTTTTCGTCTAACCCTATCGCCCAACCCGCTCTATCTGTAGATAGGGATTGTGTGCTCAAATGTATCCGATCTTTCCCTAAAGGGACGTCTTGCGGTAGGGATGGGATACGGGCCCAACACCTGTTGGAAGCTATGGGTGGCGAAGGCTCGGTGACTTCCTCGGGCTTGCTCGCGCCATTACTGAAGTTGTCAACTTATGGCTTGGGGGGGCCTGCCCTAAGGCACTTGCTGAGTTTGTTGCCTCGGCCCCCCTGACCCCCTTATTGAAGCCCGATAATGGAATTTGACCTATTGCTGTGGGGGGCATTTGGCGAAGGTTGGATTCTAAGGTGGCAATGAAGAAGGTTCGAAAAGACATGGCCCAGTACCTAGGGGATTTTCAATTTGGAGTAGGCGTACCAAATGGGGCAGAGGCGGTGCTTCACAGTGCCAACCGGTTCCTGAATTCTTTTCATGTGGATGGGTCCTTGGCTCTGCTTACAGTAGACTTTTCCAATGCCTTCAACATGGTCGACCGCACAACCTTTCTTCAAGAGGTTCACCAGCGATGCCCGTCTATCTATCCGTGGGTCCAGTTCCTTTACGCCCAGCCTGCTAGGCTGTACGTGGGTATGATTGTATTGGGGCTACCACCGGAGTGCAGCAAGGAGATCCTTTGGGGCCCCTTCTCTTTGCTCTTGCCTTACATCCTCTCATCATGCGGGTTCAGGAAAACTGTAATCTCCCGTTCCATGCTTGGTATTTGGATGATGGGACGATTATAGGCAACGCAGCTGCGGTTGCTAAGGCTTTAGACATTATCAACATGCATGGGCCATCTCTGGGGCTTCATCTCAATATTAAGAAAACAGAGGTATTTTGGCCGACGTGTGACGGGTTGAAAAGCCAGGAAGGGCTTTTCCCGACAGAGATTGGTAGACCTAAGAAAGGGGTTAAGCTCCTTCGTGGGGCTGTTAGCCGAGATCCTGCCTTTATCGGGGAGTTGGCAGGGCGGCGGGCTACGAGTGCGGTTGCCCTCATGAAACTACTGCCCCGCCTTAGAGATCCCCAGAGTGAACTCCTGCTGCTCAGGTCATGCATGGGGGTCGCTAAGTTACTTTTTGGGTTACGAACTTGCCAACCCCACTTCATGATGGATGCGGTATCCTTTTTCGATGATGGTCTCCGCGAAGCTATTGAAGATATAGTTGTGTGTGGCGGCCCCTTCTTCGGGGACCTCCAGTGGCGCTTGGCATCCTTGCCGATGCGTTTAGGTGGTTTGGGCCTCCTTTCAGCTCGAGATGTTGGGGTCTATGCCTTTGTGGCGTCCAGAGCTCAGTCTTGGAAACTTCAGGATCATATCCTCCGAAACAGTGGGGTCATTGGACTAGACCCAGACTATCAACAGGCGCTCGAACGCTTAAATGTCTATCTCCCGGATTTTGATATTGGCGGTTTTTCTAACAAGGACACCGCCCCCCAAAGCCACAAAAAACTTTGGCGAATGCTCTTTTTAGCAAAACTGCTCAGAGCCTAGGAGAAGTTTTTGAGTTGTCCACTTGCCAGAAGGCGGTGATTGAATGCCTAAAGGGCCCTCATGCTCAGGATTTTTTGACCGTTATCCCGATTGAGGGTTTGGGTCAATGCATGTCTGCAGTAGAGTACAGGGCTATACTCAAGTACCGATTGATGATCCCTATGTACCCAGAAGATGAAACATGCCCCATCTGCCGGAAAACCTGCATGGATAAATACGGGGAGCATGCAATTCATTGCAAGGAGCTCCCTGGTTTCAAATATCGGCATGACTGGGTGAGGGATGTTTTGTGGGATATCTTGAGAAGAGCTGGGATCTCTGCCAAAAAGGAGGCCCCTGTAAACTTCCTCACAGACCCCACAGAAGGGAGATCCACCCTGCGACTAGCAGACCTGCTTTTCTTTGGTTGGGAGAGAGGGAAACATGCCTGTGTAGACCTCACCGGGGTATCTCCGCTGGTTGGGTTACGGGAAACAGGGTTCGTAGCTGGGGAAGCATTAGGAAAGGCGGAATCAAAGAAAGTAGATAAACATGCTAAAGCTTGTGCAGATAACCAACATGTCTTTATCCCTCTGGCTTTCGACACCTTTGGCTCCCTGGCGCCAGAAGCTATTCGTTTCTTGACCAGGGTCCAACGGGTTGTCCACAACAATGTTTCATCCCCAGGGGGCAAGGTTTTGTCTTTAGTAGACTAGGGTTTGCAATTCAAAAAGGGGTGGCGGCGCAGCTTGTTGCCCGTCTACCAGCTATTATGATGTAACTTTCGTATTTTGTTTTAATGAAAAATTATTTGTTCTAAAAAAAAAAATTAAAAAAACCACCTGTGTTGCATGTGGTGAATAAAACATGTGTATAATATGAGTTAAATAAATATGATATAATCAGTTAACACATCTATATATATATATATATATATAATAAACCAAAGCATTTTTAATAACATGTTATAATATTATGCAATCTCTCTTTTGAGAGATGCCACATAGGATGTGATGTGGCAACTCTAGACTAATTAAAAAAAGGAATAAATATGGTTTAAATATGATTTAACACAATCTATTAAATACCTAATCTACTAAATGTAAATATTAAAACTTTATTATTTTCTCTCTCATGTTTCCTCTCATAACTTTTAAACGTTAATATCTTTTATATACGAGATTTTTTAAAGAAAAAAATTACACCAAATTAACGAGCGTTTTATTATCTTTCTAACGAGTACCATAGTGCTATATAAAAAGCGGAGAAAAAAAAACGACTATTTTTTGTAACCCGACAGGTATTGTGTCAGGTTTGAAATTAGTTTTAAAAAAAATGTGGGTTTGGGTCGGGCCTGGGATTAGGTGATACCCGACCCAATTACCCTTTTTTTATATTAGAATATGATAACTTATGGCAAAGATTTGTTTATAATAATAATAATAATAATAATAATAATAATAATAATAATAATAATAATAATAATAATAATAATAATAATATTCACTTACTTAGATTTCTCAACCCGGGACGCTCCCGGGATATAAGCTAGTATATTATATAAGGGATGGTTATAGAGAAAACTCACTCAAATTGAGGAAACTCTAAAAACTCTTACTTCCTAAGCTTTTTATTATATGAAAAAGTTAGGGCATGTAATATACATGTTTTAAGAGTTTTGAGCCAAAAAAATCAAAAAAGCGTCGAGTGGGCTTTAAAAAAAAATAAATAAGTTTTTGTGTTACATATGTTACATGTCTGTAAAGTGTGTAACATATGTTACACATCAAAAACTTATTTATTTTTTTAAAAAAAATCTACTTGGCACTTTGTTGATTTTTTTTATCCAAAACTTTTAAAAACATGTATATTACATGCCCTAATTTTTTCAGATAATAAAAAGCTTGTTATGTAGGAGTTTCCAGGTTTTTCTTAATTTGAGTGGGTTTTTTCTTTATACTTAGCATATTCACACACACACACATATATATAAAGATATGTGTTTTGACCAAATGTACTTTGATGTACTATTGATAAAAAAAAATTAAATATTTAAAAACCCGTGTATTGAATAGGTTGATTAACATGAGTTGAATAAATATAATATAATCGGTTAAACATGTAGTCATCAAGATACGTATTTTGAACGAATGAACTTTGATGTACTATTTATTTATTATAACATTTTACTATGTTTGTTTTTATCTTTTTATTATAAGGTTACAAACGTGTGTGTCACACCTTCAAATTTCACTTATGGGGTTTTACCGCGAGACGCGTGACACACTAGGATACAAGTCAACGGTCACAATAAACGACAACTATATAAGTGAAATGACGTTCAAACAACCATGCAGTTTTAAAGAAAGATAACCAAAGTACAATAGAAGCAGTTTACAAGTTACAACTCATGATACTAAATGCAAATAGTTTAAACAGTGTTTGACAAATGCTAGAACAGGATGAGACACCGTGCGACTCCTGTGTAACTAATCTTTGCTGCTGCCTTAGCGACCTGAGAAAACATGCTAAGTATGTCAACAGACAATGCTGGTGAGTTCACATGTTTTATTTTTGCAATAAAAGTAAGTGCTTGAAAACTAGATTCATATAATCCATACATCTATATCTGATGATAGCTAGATAGCATTACAAGTTACTTAAGTGTTATGAACCATTGCTGACCGATAGAAATAAGTATGCCTCGTTTCCCCATCACCGGTAATCACCCGGTGACATAATGTTAGATAGGATAAATATGCACTCGTGCGACCTCCAGTCAACATGGGTAGGGCTTGTCGGACCCAATAGATCTATTCACACTTTCCCGCTATGTTCCACATATTCATGATTCAAACTGTTAGGAGGACTTTAGATGAGTCGCTTAGTACACATGTGATATAATATAACAAATATGATCCACCGTGTTAGTGTTTGTGTAGCATGTTTCTCCCTAAATTGGAAAACAGTAAAAGAGGCCGTGAAACTTACCTTAGGTTGTGTCTTTAATGTTTGAAAATTAGACATGAGATAATAGTTCCAACTACCGGAAACCTATCACAAGATGTCTATAAGTGTTTGACCGATGACATGACCACGCAGGACTCAACATCCCGTTGGTAATCGACAATATCAGTTTAAGAGACATATAAGTTATCAGGTAACCGTACATGTAAAATACGTAAATTTGCATGTTATGGGTCATATCAGCATGTTTTACACAAAGGAGTCACAATATAGGCGAATGGGTCACATATGCACATGAAGGGAGTCAGTTCTTAGACAAAGGGGTCCAAAACTGTCATACCCTCAAATTTCCACTGCGGGGTTTTACCGCGAGGCGCATGACATATATTGCCTTTTTTTCAATTACATATAATTAATATATAATAATAGCCTATAATATATTTAACCCAAATATTTTATAATTAGTTTACGACACCCGATCTGACTAGAGTTGGTTACGGACCGGGTCTCGCATAGAGCGTAATAATTTCATTTTGCTTAGTTCTAAATAAATTCGCCGACCGATTTATATTTATATAATGATAAATCTATAAAATATTTAACCCAAATATTTAATAACTTATATACGATCCTCACTCCGTTAGGTGTCGGTTACGGACTCGGTCACGTTTCGGTTAATAACACCTAAATTTATAGATAAATTCACATAAGTACATAATTGCAAATTATATCAAACGAATTATTCTATAATTATTTGTTTTGTTGTTTCCTCAACGTTTGGGATTCAAGACTCATGTGTGTGTTCTGATAATTAACTGAATTATTTGATCGCATTGTTTCGTATATATTTAACCAACTTAATTCATCCGAATTAAACTAAATATATAATTTTAACCAAAGTAAATAGTAAGTGTTTATAAAAAGTTAACCTGAATTTGTCGGGTGTCACAAAAACTAGGCGAAGAGATCACTTTTGGGCGAAGGAGTTTCCCAGGGGCGAAGATGTGAGACCTTCGCCCCTGCAGACAGGTGTAGGGGTGAGCCCTACCCCCTTGCAGCTGCTGCAACACTTTTGTCGCATGAAACCCATCAAGTCGATCCCAAAACTTTACGAATCATGGCCAATCAATACCAAACCAATACATAGCCTATTCTAATCATGATACACCACATAGCACCTTGTCAGATCAGGCTATATGCATAAGAACAAGTTTATCCAAAATAACAAAATTTATGGAATGGTCACATCATGTGACACCCGGCATGTTCGGCTTAAACATTTTGGTAAAACTTAAGTCTACCTTAGCATAAAACATTTATAAACGGACTTAACTGGGTTAGTTGAGTCGGGTCATGTTAGGATTGTCCAGGGTTCAATGATCTGGAGGATCATTGGGAGTTGTTTTGGGAATACACTAGTACTAGGTCCCGTTGTTGGTGAAATTACATGAATTGAATTAAGTAGGATATGTAGATTGATACATACGTGTGATACAATGTGCAAATACGTGCTTCAAAGGTGTAAACATGATTGTATATGCTAAACATATGTTAGGATTTCACGTTCATGTGTTAGAATGTACTAAAATGCGTTTAAACGATAAAACTGGAAAACCTGGAAAACACAAGTACTGGTTTGACCAGTAGGTGGGTTAAAACGGGATGGGGAGTTAGTAAAAGACTCATTCGATGAGGCTAATCTTCATTCGACCCATGGTGGGGGTCGAATATAACATAAGTATAAATACCACACTTTGTCATTTTCATCATTTTACAAACCCTAGTCGCCTCTAAACACTCTTTATCGATTTTAATCACCGAGGAAGGAGTTTTTGCTCTCGTTTTTCATAATCTAACCTACAAACAACATCTAATCAAGAATCTAAGGTGTGTTCTTAATCCAAAACCCTTTTTAAAGTATTTTGATTCGTTTTCATCTAACCCTAAATGTCCAGATCTGTTCTAAGGGTGTTTTTATGATTAAAAACCTTTAAAACATCTTTCTAAACCTAAACCTTATCATTAAACATGGGTTTTCATATCAATAAACATATGTTAATGATGTGTTATGTGATGTTATGTGTTGTTTAATGATTTGCTGCTGAACTAATGATAGAAACATGATCTAGGGCTGCTATTGATGTTGGTTTATGATTGTTTAAGGTTACAATTAGATGGATGATGATATCATGTCGAATCTGAGGATTTTGATAAATCTAGGGCTTGTTGCATGTTAGTATTATTGATAAAACTATTGGGGGTTTTCATACACATATTGAACTGAGCATTTTGAGTTGAATATGAAAGGATTTCAGAAAGTTTCCAAATTGGGTAAAGATTTCATGCATGATGTGACATTTCCATAATTTTGCCATTTTAGGTAAGTGTTAAAATGAACTGGTTTTGGGGCAAAATTGGTAGTTTTCGGATAGTTTTGATGCGTTTTAGGAAAAACAATACTGCAGGGGTCGAACCTGGCCACATTCGAACCCACGTGGGGTCGAAGGTGGGTGCCAGGGGGTCGAACCTGCAGTCTGTCACACAGTCTGGTCGAACGAACTTGATTTAGGTCGAATTAACATACGTTAAGGTCGAATGAACTTCTATTAGGTTGCATGAACTTATACGAGGGTCGAAGGAGCCTCATGGGGGTCGAACCAAGGGTTCTTGGGGTCGAAGGAGCCTCCAAAAACATTGATTCGACCCTACCTATTTGTGTGTGCGATTTTTGATGCAAACTAAGTGTTTTATCTTGAACCTTATGTGTAATCTATGTATGCTTTATTAGTTTATGTAATGGGTCACCAACGGGATATCGGGTCAGTCTAGTGTGTCGGTCGAACAGTCAAACATGTTTCAAAACATACTTGGTCACGATCTGGACAATTGGGGACTAGATAACCTTATGGTTATTAGTCGGAACACTTATGGGCACATTTTTGATAGATCTTCGGTAGTTGGGTGTAACGACCCTGGCTGTCGGAGCCGGGTCGTCGGGTCGAGTTATCGGAGCCACGCAGCGGATTCGGATCATAACAGTCTTTAATCTTCCAGGATCCACGTCATCATATCTGTTGGGTTACCTGAACACATGCCAAAAATAGTTTCTGTCAACAAAAAGTTGGTGAGGTCGTGTATTTTATAAAGTAAATGGCCAGTTCGTTTATTGATAATTCTTTTATATAAAACGTTCTTTCATAAACATTCTTTTATAAACATGCTTTACAGTTTTAATTCTGAAGGGGAAAATATATTTATATTATACCACTCTATCATATATCAATTCTGTTATAAATCAATTCTATCATATCGATTATATTTCGTGCCATTCCTATCGATGGTACCACTCTGATTGTGATAAAATACCTGTTCCTGTCCTCTACTTGGACAAGAATGGTTTTGGTCCTCTACTTGGACATTCCTACCCTCTACTTGGGTAAGACTGGTTCCTGTCCTCTAGGTTGGCAAGAAAAAAAATGGCGGATACCGGCCAGTACTTTCCTCGTCGTTTCTATGTCCCCTTTTCTATTGTATTTCTTCTATTGATAATCTTTTATTTATGTAAAGCATTATTATGTTTTCTTATAAATGACATGTATTCCCCCGAAAACACTTAATAAAACAGTAAAAGTGGGGAGTTCACGATACTCACAGGTTTGCGTTAATCTTCTTATAGTCTCTCCTATTACAATTATATGTCATATATATATATATGGATACGTTTACGCGTGGGACTTGTCAGATTGTAATACTTAGGATATATATCGTATATACAATTTATACATATTGAATTCAGTATATATTAGATAGTCCTAAACTCGGGGTTTATTATTGACACGACACGGACATCCTAAATCTAGTTGGCCATTACAGCTTGGCATACAAAAGTAATAAAGCTGGCCATTACAGCTTGGCACACGAACCTAAAGAACTCTAGACACGAACTTACCCGGATGATGGTTCGGCAGAGCATATTATTATTAACCCGAGTCTAGTATATCGTTTTATATATCGAATCTTATATATATAAACATATATATTTTATATATGCTTATTATTCTCTTATTATTAATATCAAGTCCGTACGTTCCCGTATTATATATATATTCGTATAATTCTAATACTATTCCTCGTCTAGCTATTGGACCGGGTTCTATTCCGGTTGTTGATCGAGTCACTGAGTTGACTCGGTATCGGTTCAGTTCTCCAATTTGATTAACGGTACCTCGCAATCAAACATATCTTTATGTTAATAATAGATTATAAGATTGTATAACTTATGACCAATCACTTGCACTTACCGGATTTATAACCGGACTCGGAGATTGACCGGAAGTTGTACCGAACCGGGTATCGGACTCGTCTTTCAAATTTGGTACCTTATAACAATAACCACAAAGAGAGATTAATAATCAGGAGATTATAACCAACAATCAAATGATAATTGTACAGTTCATACCAAAAGATACACTTGTATATAAATTAGATTATAACCGAGCCTTCACTCGATTAACATCCGAGCTTGGCCATGGACCCAATCGGTCATAACCATGACACCAAAACAGAATAAAGAAGCTGGGTTACGGTGACTTATCGAGCACATGAACCGGAACAGGAAGATTATAATGGTCCGATGACAGTCACCGGATTTGGTGATTGTCCGGTTGGTTTAGAAACAGAAGAACAGGGTGTCGGGTTCATGGGTCGTTCACCGGTGACAGTGGTTTATTGGCTCGAGTGATGGTTCCGGTGGTTACCGGTGACAGTCACCATAACCGGTGACTGTCTGGTTCGCTTAACCGGAACAGAAAGCCAAACAAGATGGGTTCTCAGGTTTAACTGATTATAGTTAACTGATTAACACCAGACACGACAAGAGTCACCATAACTTGGTGACTGTTCCGATTACGAGAACACAAGGAAGGTTATCGATATCATGGTAGGAACAGAGATGAGGTTGTGGTGGTTATTATCGGGATTATAATGGAAGAGAGGAGGAGGAGGTTCGCTAGAGAGCAAGGCGGCGACCGGCGGCGGCGGTGGCGCCGGTAGTGGTGGCCGGTGTGGTTGCTCTCTTTAACACACATATGTGTGTGTATATGCTCGTGAGTCTTTGCAGACAAAGAGAGAGAAAAGCAAGGTTTAAATAGGAGGGACTAGATTAGGGGGGATTTGGCAGCAGGGATAACAGCTAGAACTCGGGGTGTTTGGTCACGGGTATAAGAACAAAATAAGGAACGTTTGGCAGCGATTTAATAGCAGATAAGGAGCGTTTAACCGAGATAATAAAAATTCAATAATTATTATCTATATAATCGGTTGAAACGGTTGGTCGCGATATTCGAACTTGAATATTTTATTAAGTAATCGGGTGGTCGGGTACGACCCGACCCGTTTAAGAGACCCGTAACACCTCGGGGTGTTACAATCTCCCCCCCTTAGGAAATTTCGTCCCCGAAATTTGAGTGATCTTGTCCTTTACACCCTTAATCTATAAGGATGTTAAAATTTAAACCTGAACACTTATCAACGAGACATGATCAGTTTTCGTGGTTTGTGGGTAACTCGATTTTATATCAATCCAAGACTATAACTTATTAGAAACGTCAATCTGTAAGACTACATCTTGATCATTCTGTTAATCACGTTTTAACCTTTCTTGCTATAGTCATATTAATTCAGATACATGGATTATCTGTATTTTTCTGGTATGACTATTAAAGGCTCTTAGTATAGATTGATATTTTCTATAATATTCTTTTTTATCTTTTCCTCATTAAGACGAGAAGTAGACCGAATATTATTTCTATATAAATACTTTGAGATTCTAATCGTTTTTCTTCTGAAAGATTTACAAACTTCCAGCAAACATTACTAGAGTCTCAAATCGATACGATATTCTCATCGTTTGATATTCGGATTCAATTACAATGATGGATTCTATATAGTTCTTAGGAGATAGATACGGAAGTCCCTTCATTATCATGACTTGAATGGGATCCGAGCTACTACCTCTTGTATTCGAACTTTAGAATTTATCATCATTGTAATTTTGATTTTTAGGGAGTATAAATGATTTCTAGTAACTATAGGATTATTTCTTACAAATTCTATCCTTTCAGTTCTATCTATATCGGTGTACTATGGTTGATCTCTGGGTTAACTCTATTCATGGATATACTTAGAAGGTTTCTCAGATCATTAGACGTATCTTATCCGGAGTCTAAAGGTACCGGAAAAGACTAATTGAACTTGTTGAATTACACGGTTTCAACAATTCCATTTTATTATCTTGACCTACCGAATTTGGTTATTGAGATTTTTCTTAAATCATCTATTATAATCTTACTGACTATTTCATTGATGATTGACTGCATTATTTATTGCTAACCATTCTTTGACTTAAGATTCTTAGGATAATGCATCACTTATTCTTTCTCAAAATCATGATTATCATTCAAAATTTAGATACTTATTGCATTAATTATTTCTATAAAATTCTTTCTTAATTCTATTTCGGGATTCGTTGACACTCTCGGTAAAAATATTCTATAATTACTTTTCGTAAAATATTCTTTATAAAATTCTAGTCGTTTTTCTTACGACTTATATTTTTATCGGGTAATTTCTTTTAATATATATTTTTATTCTGGTATTTATTTCTTCTGGCATATCAGATGCCTTCTGATAATATTTGGCACTTCGTTTGCCTTCTCGTGTAATCTGGCATTTTCAATGCCTTTTTATTATCCAGACATATCGGATGTCTTTTCAAATTATAATTCTTTTTATTTGTCGATTTATATTCTTTTATATCCAAGCGAATACTGATAATCGTTTATAACAGACACTATAATTCTGTCATTTCTATGATATACGCTTGCTTGGATAGATTCTTTCTTATTTATATATTCGACCAAAGTCTATACTTTCAGTGTCCGAAAACACTTTCTAATAAACTTATATATAGACAATATATCATATCTTTTTAATCCAACTTATTATAAGCAAGGCTTATCTCATCAGGATATTCGTATAGATAGTTCTTGCCAGAACAGTGACTTCTTAATTTATCTCTCACGACCTTTAACTCGGAACAAGAAATTCGTCATTCCTTGGTCGGAGAGTTTCACTGGAAAAATGAGTATAATTCTACTCATTTTTCGTTTTCACTTCGATTATACCTTGCGAATCTTTACATGATTCCCCTTGTATTAATCGTATTTCGATATATTTGTTATAAATTATTTTCTTTTGAAAATTTGTTGGATTCCACCATTTCCGGTTTCTGAATCCATATAAATTTCTATCGGTTATACTCTGCGGATTTAACAATTCTTCCATCACTTCTTATTCATGATTTTCAACTTGGTAACACTTGACCGTTTTACCAATTTGATTATACTATAACTCACGTAAGTTTTTATACAAAAGTGACTACAAAGATTCTTTCATAGTATCATATATCCTTATAAAGAATCCTGTGACTTAGTGGCAAATGTCCGGATATACCTTCTGTAAGGGTCCGGATATCCTTTGCCACGGGGATTGCACAGAGGACATACCACTATCTTTTGTTGGCAATCAAAAATCAATAAACTGATTTCTATGATTCGTAGAATTTAACCAATCGATGGCTTTTATTCTATGAATATATCTTTAGTCGTATTTCACAAAGGAAATTTCAACTATATTGCCGGTTTTGTGGTCGTATTCTCCACATGCGATACGTTGATAGTTCGAATATATATATTTCTTCTTATTATTATTTCTTATAATTCCTTTTAATATGTTCGTGACCCAAACATATTATGATCTCGATAAATTCCTACTCGAATTTTCCTGTGCCTGTAGCGTTCATAATTATGTTTGCAACCATAATTACTATTCCACCTCACCTAACATTCCAGTATTTGTTTATTTTAATCACAATAGGTATGTGTCCTTTACACATTATTCTATTATTCTTTTCTTTATTTTCTCTTAGATTCGAAATTATATATTATGGAATAAAACTTGTAGATCTGAGTCTGACGAAATAGACTGTCAATCGTTCAAGAATTTGTTCGTGTCAAAAGATATTTAATATAACAATCTAATCTTTTTAATATCCTTGACTTGTTCGAGTCATAGGATTAAGACGTAGTTATATTGTCGTATAATCGAGCGAATAAGAATTCGGTTTCTTCAGATAGATTTCAAAAATATTTCTGTCACGGAATTTCGAGAATAATATTTTTGTCCAAAATATTATTTAATTCTGGAAAGGATCGAGGAGGACATATAACTGAGATTTTTATATAAGTACAAAGATGGGTTTAGATTATAAAACGGAATATGTATATTATTTATCGTTTATCTCGGAATAAAATATCAAGGAAGTTATACGATCAAATATAGATATAGAATCGTGCCGAAAATACTCTTGACATATATACGGATATAGATTCGGTTAAAGATTTTCACTAAAAAGGACACCAAAGGTGGAGTTAAATATGTTTCGGTAAAGTAATACAACCGTGGTTCTATATGATTTTCATATTTCAAAATAAAAAGAATTTATAGTAACAATATTTAATCAAAACACTTGAATTTCAATAATTGGATTTCTTATTATGAATCAGAAAATAAAATAAAATAGATTTTCTCAAAATGTTGAGGTAAAACTTTTTCTGTTAGATGAATAATTTCAGATAAAACCCAAGATAAATTCTACGGACTTTTAATAATATAAGAAGTATTAATACTTGTTTTGGATAAAACGGAAATTAACGTATTGATAAGTTTTCTCAATCTTATAAATTGAATAAAATGTTTATTTAAAATTTTAAACGGAGGGGTATTTATATATTTTTACTCAAAACTGAAATACTGGTTTAGTATAAAAATAGTAATGACTAAGAATACGTTCATTAAACTTCAAAATTATACTGAAAAGATTTAAAACATTTTAAATAATCGCGGAATATATTTGATCTTTGATTAAATAATCGAGGGAAATTCTTTGGAAACACAATATTTATATGTCTCTAGTATATCGGAATTTATAAAAATTTCGGAATTTACGAAGTAAACATATATTCTTGGAAGCATGATCATAGGAATGTTCAAGTTGGAGCGTAAAATTCATATTTTATTTATAAATATTGGAATAATCATAAGGTTAACGATCTGAATAATTACTGAAACTGGAATGGTACGATAATTTATACGGAATTTCTGGAATATGCGACGAATGATTATAAATCGACGAGTTTTTCTAGAGAGTGAAATACGATTTCTAAACTCTCGAATAAACTGATCAAATTATCGAGGAATAACTTTTGTAATTTTTAATATCTATTTATATATATACTTTTATAATTTCTGTCATTTCTTATTTATATCGGAATTTATTTTCTGATTTCTTTTAATATCACGGTTTCCGTTCTGTATTATTTCTTATTTCTTATAGCCTTAATATCCTGTAAGACTTTCCAGAAATTAAATTTGCATATAAATTCACAATTGTGTACAGAATTGTCAATTTATCCCACATAATCATTCTAGTAATATCCTGTAATGGATTCGTTCTGATCTCTAATATACTGTTATGGTTCTCACCAACTTTATACTGGTTAGGCATTTTAGGTACCCAAAAATTTAATAGCCTGATATTTTCTTTAATATTTCTGATATTATAAATATTTTTCTAAGCAAAATTTCTTTTTAGAAAATATTCTGGTAGATCCCGGATCAATAAAGACTTCAAAACTGTTATTAAGCGCCGCTCTGATACCACCTGTAACGACCCTGGCTGTCGGAGCCGGGTCGTCGGGTCGGGTTATCGGAGCCACGCAGCGGATTCGGATCATAACAGTCTTTAATCTTCCAGGATCCACGTCATCATATCTGTTGGGTTACCTGAACACATGCCAAAAATAGTTTCTGTCAACAAAAAGTTGGTGAGGTCGTGTATTTTATAAAGTGAATGGCCAGTTCGTTTATTGATAATTCTTTTGTATAAAACGTTCTTTCATAAACATTCTTTTATAAACATGCTTTACAGTTTTAATTCTGAAGGGGAAAATATATTTCTATTATACCACTCAATCATATATCAATTCTGTTATAAATCAATTCTATCATATCGATTATATTTCGTGCCATTCCTATCGATGGTACCACTCTGATTGTGATAAAATACCTGTTCCTGTCCTCTAGTTGGACAAGAATGGTTTTGGTCCTCTACTTGGACATTCCTACCCTCTACTTGGGTAAGACTGGTTCCTGTCCTCTAGCTGGACAAGAAAGGAAATGGCGGATACCGGCCAGTACTGTCCTCGTCGTTTCTATGTCCCCTTTTCTATTATATTTCTTCTATTGATAATCTTTTATTTATGTAAAGCATTATTATGTTTTCTTATAAATGACATGTATTCCCCCGAAAACACTTAATAAAACAGTAAAAGTGGGGAGTTCACGATACTCACAGGTTTGCGTTAATCTTCTTATAGTCTCTCCTATTACAATTATATGTCATATATATATGGATACGTTTTACGCGTGGGACTTGTCAGATTGTAATACTTAGGATATATATCGTATATACAATTTATACATATAGAATTCGGTATATATTAGATAGTCCTAAACTCGGGGTTTATTATTGACAGGACACGGACATCCTAAATCTAGCTGGCCATTACAGCTTGGCATACAAAGTAATAAAGCTGGCCATTACAGCTTGGCACACGAACCTAAAGAACTCTAGACACGAACTTACCCGGATGATGGTTCGGCAGAGCATATTATTATTAACCCGAGTCTAGTATATCGTTTTATATATCGAATCTTATATATATAAACATATATATTTTATATATGTTTATTATTCTCTTATTATTAATATCAAGTCCGTACGTTCCCGTATTATATATATTTATTCGTATAATTCTAATACTATTCCTCGTCTAGCTATTGGACCTGGTTCTATTCCGGTTGTTGACCGAGTCACTGAGTTGACTTGGTATCGGTTCAATTCTCCGATTTGATTAACGGTACCTCGCAATCAAACATAATCTTTATGTTAGTAATAGATTATAAGATTGTATAACTTATGAACCAATCACTTGCACTTACTGGATTTATAACCGGACTCGGAGATTGACCGGAAGTTGTACCGAACCGGGTATCGGACTCGTCTTTCGAATTTGGTACCTTATAACAATAACCGCAAAGAGAGATTAATAATCAGGAGACACGGACCCAATCTTGGCCATGGACCCAATCGGTCATTACCATGACACCAAATCAGAATAAAGAAGCTGGGTTACGGTGACTTATCGAGCACATGAACCGGAACAGGAAGATTATAATGGTCCGATGGCAGTCACCGGATTTGGTGACTGTCCGGTTGGTTTAGAAACAGAAGAACAGGGTGTCGGGTTCATGGGTCGTTCACCGGTGACAGTGGTTTATTGGCTCGAGTGATGGTTCCGGTGGTTACCGGTGACAGTCACCATAACCGGTGACTGTCTGGTTAGCTTAACCGGAACAGAAAGCCGAACAAGATGGGTTCTCAGGTTTAACTGATTATAGTTAACTGATTAACACCAGACACGACAAGAGTCACCATAACTTGGTGACTGTTCCGATTACGAGAACACAAGGAAGGTTATCGATATCATGGTAGGAACAGAGATGAGGTTGTGGTGGTTATTATCGGGATTATAATAGAACAGAGGAGGAGGAGGTTCACCGGAGAGCAAGGCGGCGACCGGCGGCGGCGGTTGCGCCGGAAGTGGTGGCC
This sequence comes from Ambrosia trifida, assembly GCA_028751855.1. Taxonomy (NCBI): domain Eukaryota; kingdom Viridiplantae; phylum Streptophyta; class Magnoliopsida; order Asterales; family Asteraceae; genus Ambrosia; species Ambrosia trifida. Next base: position 65,451,928 of record CM054123.1, read on the forward strand.
GGTGTGGTTGCTCTCTTTAACACACATATGTGTGTGTATATGCTCGCGAGTCTTTGCAGACAAAGAGAGAGAAAAGCAAGGTTTAAATAGGAGGGACTAGATTAGGGGGTGTTTGGCAGCAGGGACAGCTAGAACTCGGGGTGTTTGGTCACGGGTATAACAACAAAATAAGGAACGTTTGGCAGCGATTTAATAGCAGATAAGGAGCGTTTAACCGAGATAATAAAAATTGAATAATTATTATCTATATAATCGGTTGAAACGGTTGGTCGCGAGATTCGAACTTGAATATTTTATTAAGTAATCGGGTGGTCGGGTACGACCCGACCCGTTTAAGAGACCCGTAACACCTCGGGGTGTTACATTGGGATTATCAAGAGCTTGGCTTTTCTTATTTTATAGAAGAACACAACCTAAGGTGAGTTTACGGCCCCACTTTTACTGCTTTTACTTTTGGGGGAGAAAACATGCGTTAAATTTATCTTTTGGTAACATATGTCATACTATGATTTACTATTTGCATTACTATACGATATTTGAAAGTCCTGGGGGAAACCATGAATGTGCGGGGATGCACAATGGGGGAAATGTGGATAGATCTATTGGACGTGACGTGACAAGTCCCACTCGACGGCTTGGAGGGCCGGGCGGGTGCATATTGTCTCGAACTTGCTAAAGATTGCTGAAAACTCGGGCCGAACATTGGTAACAGTCTAGTAATGGTTTTCCAATCGTAGTAGTAACAAAACATACGCCTAGCTAGCGTACCTTGGTAACATTGATATAGTATTGATAGGTTTTGAACTTGGTAACATTTCGTAACATTTGGTAACATTATGAACAAACTTGTGAACTCACCAGCATTATATGTTGACGTCGTTTTGGCATGTTTTTCTCAGGCCGCTAAGGTAGAAATAGTTGGACTAGGCGCACGAGTCTGCATGGCGTCTAGGCTTAGTTTCATGTTTTTGAAATAAACGTTTTGAACACGTTGGTACATGGTTATGTAACTGGTTAAATGCTTCCACTACGGTTTTTATGTTATGAGAACTATGTTTTGAGTTACGTATTTCATATAGTGTTGTTTATTGTGACCGTTGACTTGGATCCTGGTTTGTCATGCGCCTCGCTGTAAAACTCCGCAAGTGGAAATTTGAGGGTGTGACACATCATGCATTAAATTGTTTCTATAATAGGTAAAAATCACATATCATCATCATTAAATTATGTTAATATCATCATCAATCTCAGTTATAACTTAATCTAACATGAATCCTAATCTGTTATCATCATCAAAACAATCATATAAAGCCCTAAATCTATAGAATATCCCCAAATGGGTCAAAACTCATAACATACTCTATAACTAGGGGTGCAAACGAGCCGAGCCCGAACTCGAGCAGGCTCGAACTCGAGCTCGATTAACTTATAAGAGCTCGAGCTCAGCTTGATTCGAGCTTTGTTTTTAAACCTCGAGCTCGGCACGTTGTTAGTTTCTTAAGCTCGAGCTCAGCTCAACCCGTTTAATGTTTATTAGTTAATATATTAAATTAAATAATATAAATAGTAGGCTCGATAAGTTAAAATCTCGGCTTGTCTCATTTATTAAACAACCTTAAACGTGGGGTAAATAGTATAAAATATTAACAAAATTAATATTATACTAAGGCTCGATCAGGCTCGTCGAGCCTGGCGAGCTTCATATGTCAGTCTCGAGCTTGGGCTCGATAAGTAATCAAGATTTGTTTTAGGCTCAAGCTCGGCTCGGGCTCGATAAGGCTTGGCTCGTTTTGTTTTTTTTATCGAGCCGATCTCTGTGACACCCCAGGAAATCCCACATCGGCCATGGCCAGGAGAGATCCTTGGTTCATAAGTAATGTCTTGCCTCTTAAATCACCAACGCGTTTTGGGGCTTAATGTTAGTGGATGAGAGGAGAACTCCACAGTTAAGCGTGCTCAGGTGGGAGAAATTTCAGGATGGGTGACCTCCTGAGAAGTCTCCACTTGGGCAACCAAAAACAAATCCGTGAGCTCTAGATGGGCAAAGCGGACAATATTGGTGATGAGAGGGGCGGGGTGTTACAGATAGTATCAGAGCCACTCCTGTGCCGTTCGGGATGGTGGGTGCACACCTCATCAGGGACGATGAGACACTAACAGGGGGTGAATGTGACACCCTAGGAACACACCTCATCAGGGATGATGAGACTCTAACAGGGGGTGAATGTGACACCCCAGGAAATCCCACATCGGCCGTGGCCAGGAGACATCCTTGGTTCATAAGTAATGTCTTGCCTCTTAAATCACCAACGCGTTTTGGGGCTTAATGTTAGTGGATGAGAGGAGAACTCCACAGTTAAGCGTGCTCAGGTGGGAGAAATTTCAGGATGGGTGACCTCCTGGGAAGTCTCCACTTGGGCAACCAAAAACAAATCCGTGAGCTTTGGATGGGCAAAGCGGACAATATTGGTGATGAGAGGGGCGGGGTGTTACAATCTCGAGTAGCTCGTGAGTTGCTCGGCTCATTTGCACCCCTACAGCTATAACAACCAAATACACCATAAACATGCTTCTAACATCTAACAAATCATCATATCAATACCATGTTATCATCATAAAAACATATAACATGCAAGCCCTCGTTATTAGATCACCCACATTTTTGAAAACTAACTGGGTTTTATCATAAAACTCAATAAATGGTTTAAATCTTGTTTTGGAAAGCTTTTGTTAATGAAAACACTTTGAAATCAGGTTTTAGACATCAAGGGTTTATAAAAACATCATTAAAATGAAAGGAAAAGATGTTTGATATGATACACACCTTAGATCTAAGCTTGCTGATGGATTTATAGGTGTTTTTATGTTAGAAATCGATGGTTTTAGGGCAAAACTTGTTATCAGAGGTTAGAAGCTAAGAGAGAGCACTTGGGGGTGAGTTAGGGTTCACAAAATGATGAACACATGTCAAAACAAGGTATTTATACATGGTGAGTTGCAGGTTGGCGAAAGGGGTCCCATGGGCACAAAGCCCTTCGCCTGGAACCCTGCCCTTCGCTATCTTTCATCCCAACAAAAAGCTCTTCGCCCAAAACCTCCCAATTTGCATTCAAAACGCGTATTATCATATATTTTCATATAAACACGTATGCCTAAGTTACCAATGTTTGTATAACATGTAATTATCAACAAATTGCCCATATTGCATTCTTGTTTCACCAACGGACAGGATACGAGACTCGTGCACGTGTGTTTTCCGGTGATCCTCCGAATCAACAACCCATGAACATTGTGTGTGTAAACCGATGTGACTCCTGATAATTCCCTGAATCACCGGACAAACTCAAGTTTCCCATTTAACTTCGTTTAGTAAATGTTTCACTAAGGTAGACTTAAGTGTTTGATAAAAATATTAACTTGAGTTTGTCGGGAGATACATTGTGTGTTAAACATGTTATTAAATTTACTTTATTTTTTATTTATTATTAGGTTGGAAATTTGTGTATTATACGTGTTTGGATTAATGAAATCTTAAATAGTTGTGGACGAGAAAAAAAAAGAAATAGATAAGAAATTAAAAAAAATATCAACTAATAAAATAAAAGACAAGCATATAATTATGATTTAATAATATTATCTTATAAGAGAAAATGAGGTTAATTATGATTAATATATTAATATTAACAATTAATAATATTATTATTTATTTAATATTATTATAAATTGTAGAGAAACTGTAAGAGAAAGTGTCATGTGACATTAACTGAAATCATTTATTATAACAGAAGTTTAATATCATCATAACAAATTAAAAATATTTTAAAAGTTTTTGTCAAGTTAATTGATATAACTAAATAAATTTTATTAGTTATTTTGTTGTGTGTATATCAACTAATATTTCATCCCGCGCTTCGCCGCAGAACACGATCCACGGAACGTGATGTTAACATTATTCATAGTGTATAGAAGCTAGTTAGCATTTGATTTATTGCATAAAAGCTTCAATCAAAATTTACAATCAACTAACATGACATTATATAACTACATTTAATCTTCTCGCCCCAATTTCTTGTATAGCTTTTGCTATGCATTGCATATTCGCAACGTTGGATTCATTTACCATTTCTGGGAAATCGTTCAAAAAACTGAAAAGCACACAAAAAAGTTTAGTAAAACAGTTAAAAAATGTATTATAAACCCACAGGGCTCAGTTTTTTTATCATCATTGCCAGAAAATGAAATAGGGTATGGTTGACAAGGAGCTTTTAAGAGCTTTTATGAGTTTCAAGCTTTAAAGAAAAGCTGCTACTCATTAAAAAACCTTGTTTGGTTGAAGGAGCATGAAACTTTTAGGTAGGAGAAAAAGTTCTGTAACGCTACTAGACTAGCGTTTAAGAAAAAACTCCTATTATATACAAGCTTTTAATGAGTAAATGACACAAATACCTATTGTATCATAAAAAAAACATACATACAAGCTTTTAGTTAATGCCTATTTTGGTTATTTTATTAAAGCTCCAGCTACTCTGTTAAACACCAAAATATATTTAAAAAACTACGGCTACCAGCTTCGAGCTACAGTTACCAGCTTACAGCTAGTTTTGCCAAACATACCCATAAGGGACAATAGGCAACACCAATGGCACTGATTCTCCAATCAAGTTAACTTGGTAAATCCAAACATGCTCAAAATCAAGGAGGCAACTGGTTGCTTGTTTAAGCTGTCTCCCTTGACAATCAAGGATCTAGTCGTAGTCATAGCCGCACAACTCAAACTTACTGTTTTAAATGGTGTTTACTACGTAAAAATATACGCATAAGAAGCTTGTACCTGAAAAATTAGTGCTTCTGCTCGCCTCTTTTGAATATTCAACAAATGGTTCTTCCATTTCCTTATTAAAATCATAAGCTTTGCAACCAAACAATCAAGTATGTCCCATAAGTCATTTTAACCGGTGTAATTATCTTGAGAATAAAACTCTAATTTACGAAAAATCACAACTATTTTATAAAACACTGTGAGTATTATAAAACCTTATCATTGTTCTTTCAGAATAAATAAGAATTAATTTGACCATTGATGGTTTGATTCATTGAAGATGAAACATTAAACAAACTAGTTCCGGAAAATAGGCCTTGTTAATTATTCCATGTCTGCCATTTAACAAATAATTAATAAATAAGAGAATCCAATGATAAAGAGTTCTGATCTCAATCGGTCTATCTATAAGTAACACCACGACTTCTAAACAACACTACTCAAAACACACACCAATGGATACGATTTCTAAACCAAACCAACAAACAAATGTGTTACTTGTTACAGTTGCAGCTCAAGGTCACGTAAACCTAATGCTAAGGCTAGGCAACCTTCTTGTGTCCAAAGGTCTCCATGTTACACTCGCCACTCACGACTACGCCCTAAAACACTGCTCCTCCACCGTCGGCAGCATCCACCTCGAGTTCTTCTCGGATGGCCTACCCAAAGACTATAATCGTAAAAACACCGAAAATTTTAATGAATACATGAACTCGCTACTTAAGCATGGGCCCGTCAGCCTCTTAGCCCTAATTAAATCACACACTCATAAATTCTCATGCATTATCAACACCCCGTTTGTGCCTTGGGCTGCGGACATCGCGGCAGAGCTCGGACTTCCTTGTGCCATGGCGTGGATCCAACCGTGCACGATTTATCAAATATATTATTATTTTTACAATCGACTACACGAGTTCCCTAATGAAAGTACTCCTAATATGACCGTGAAGTTACCAGGTATTGGATATTAGGTTTATTATTACTATTACTATTATTGACCTATAGACTCGCCAATGATCTCTAGCCAGTTGGTTTGAGGTGGGAAGATTTACTTCCTTAGAGGGTTCCTGTCCGGGTTTGGTCTCGGATTCGAATCTCATGCTCCACCTAAAAAATAACCGCTTGGGTTTGAAGGGAAAACTCTGTGTGATGCTATGGGATTTGATCCTGGGCAGCAAGGACGAAGGATTGTGAAGGCCAGGGGTGGCCCTGGGCCCCCCTGTTTTTTGGCGCATATGTGGAAATTTGTAATTTTCGTTAGTAAATTTAGTCCGGGTTGAGTCCGCCCCCCGCCGATTTGCCACTACGGATCAAAAAAATTTGAGTTCGGCCCCCGCCGATTGGCGAACCAAGCTTCGCCCCTGCTGGGCAGTGATCGCTTTGCAACACAGGATTTACCGCTGAAACACTACTTAAAAAAACCTATAGACTCATTAAATATCTAGAGGCCTAATGTTTGGATTCCGTTCTCTATATTACAATGCATTATTTAGTTATAATTAATTTAGTATTTTTACCATTTTACATCAGGGCTGCCATCTTTTAATGCGGATGAGCTACCGTCCTTTGTTCTACCGTCAAATACATTTCCAACCTTTTATAGTATATTAAAAGAAGTTTTCCATAACCTGCACAAGGTCAAATGGGTGCTAGGAAACACGTTCATGGAGCTCGAAAAAGATGTGATAACGTCGATAGACAAGTTTTGGCCAGTCGGGCCGCTTGTTCCCGAGAGTTTGTTTGGAAAGATGGATAAACTTGGAGGCGATTTAAGCGGTTTCGATACGTTTAAATCAGACAATGATAGTACTGACTGTTTAAAATGGTTGGATAAACAGCAACCGGCATCGGTTGTTTATATATCATTCGGAAGTTTAGTATATTATACGGAGAAACAATTAGAAAGCATAGCAAGTGGTTTAAAACGTGCAAACCGGCCGTTTATTTGGGTGGTAAAAATAGCGGAAAATCAAGTAAATAAAGAGTTTGGTGTCTTGGAGGAGATTAAGGGTTTTGGGTTGGTCGTGAAGTGGAGTCCCCAAACCGCGGTCTTATCACACCCTTCAGTCGGGTGTTTTTTGAGTCACTGTGGTTGGAATTCGCTGGTTGAAAGTATAACAGCCGGTGTACCAGTTATTGCTTGTCCGCAATGGAGCGACCAGCCGACGAATGCGAAGCTTGTTACGGATGTTTGGAAGGTTGGCGTGAAAGTAGAGAAGGGTTCAGAAGGTTTTTTTGTTGGGGAGGAGGTGGCTAGATGTGTCGAAGAGATTATGAGTGGGCCGCGATCGGAGGAGTTTAGAAAGAACGCGGCAAAGTTGAAGAGGGCGGCGCGTGAGGCGGTGGCGGACGGTGGTTCATCGGACAAGAATATACAGTTGTTCGTAGATGAAGTTGTTTGTTACTGCTCGTAAATACATGTAAAAAAATAGTGCCATAAAAGTGTCATGAAAGAGTGTAATGTGTGTCATAAAAGAGTGTTATTAAAAGATGACACGTGCTTGCATGTCATAAAAATTTCATGACATATCTTTCATTGACAATTTTTTGTGTGTCATAAAAACCCTATTATGACGTGCAATACATGTAAGAAAGGTGTTTTTTCTAGTAGTGAACTAGTACGCAAATTTGATGTTGTGAAAGATATCTTGTAGTTTCATGTGTCCTTAATTAGATAGAGTTAAAGATTAATTGTCATTATACTGATTTACTATTATGAGGAGACATAATGTACAAAGCGTCCTTAAAATACAAAAGCGTAAGAATGATTGTCAGTCATTGATTAGTGTTAAAAACGTGGAGTGGCGCGATCGTGATATTTAAAAGTAACTAACATACCGTTAAACATGCGAAGGGTAATTTAGACAAATTGCAGAAATCTATTTTCAATTTCATTTAATTAGTCCGCCTAAATTGTTCAGTGGTTAATTTTGGTCGCCTAAATTATGGAAGTAACTAACTAGGGTTTTAAACGATTGTAATTACAAAACATTTACACAAACATTAATGCATCGATCGGAAAAACAAAGAAAAATGAATAATGATAGATCATCAAAAAGAAAACGAAGCTATGTACTGTAACACCCCAACCGATGGTAGAAACATCGAGGTGTCATGTATTGATATTTATCCATTCAATCAAATTCAAAACTAAATACATCCAAATGTCACAAAGTGAAATTATTACATGCAATGTTAAAATTATGTTAAAATTATATTAAAAACTTCAAATAATCTTTTCTTGAGATAGCAATAGACTTCAAGCATCATTGTTCCCTAAAACTGTTGAGTTTGGAAAATATGGGGGGTCAACTAAAAGTTTGTGAGAATACATAGTTTTAGTTTCTACAAATCAATCAAAATTCTTGTTGCAATTCATGTGTCAAGTGTTCTTCTAAGTCTACATGTGAAAACAAGACTAAGGTAACTGGGCACGCAATCAAACCAATGTGACTAGTTTTCGTGGTCCCTCCCATAAGCATATGGTTCACCAATAGTTTTAAATGTTTGTCGATTCCAATCATCCTCGCTGACCATAAACCCGGTCAACGGCCCTGGGTGGGATTGTCAGTCCAATAGATCTATCATTGATATCTTTATCTAGCTGTGAGAATACATAGTGTAAGATCTTTATGGGTTATAGAAGTCTTCAACATACCTTTGATCAAAATAGCTTAGTATGAGGCAGCGAAGATGGGATGAGTTACTCAATGGTATTGATTGTGGAATTCGTTGTCATCCTGGAAAAACGAATGTTATGGTCAATGCTATAAGTAAAAAGGAAAGAGGTTAAACCATTATGTGTTCGTGCGTTAGGTTTGACAAAGTGGTGCACTTTATGGATCGTGTTTGGATACCGTGTAAGGGTGGTATGCGTGAATTGGTTACGGATGAGGCCTATAAGTAAGAGTATTCAATACACCCTGGTTTTAAGAATATGTATAAGGATTCGAAAGAGCATCATTGATGGCCGGACGCGAAAGGCGAGATAGTGGCTTGTGTTGGAAGATGTTTAACTTGTGCGAAGGTTAAGGCCGAATATCAAGAATCTTCAGGATTACTTTAGAAACCGGAAATCCCTCAATGGAAATAGGAATGTGTCCCGATGGATTTTGTTACGAAATTACCCTGGACATCAAGCGTTTATGATGCCATTAGGGTGATTGTTGATTGTTTGACTAAATCCTCACATTTTCTATAAATCATAGGAGCTTATCACATTGAGAAGTTGACTCATATCTACTTGAAGGAAGTCGTATCTAGGCATGGTGTTCCGATATCAATTACTTATGATATGGATGGCCAATTTGTATCGAGGTTTTTGGAGATGGCTACACAAGGCCTTAGGAATACGATTGGACATGAGCACCGCTTATCATTCCTAGACGGATGGTCAAAGCGAAAGAACTATACAAATGCTTGAGGATTGATACGTGTTTGCGCGATTGATTTTGGAGGAAGCTGGGATACTCATCTTCCATTTGGTTGAGTTTCCTATAATAATAGTATCACTCCAGTATCAACGCCACACCGTTTGAAGCTGTGTATGGTAGAAAGTGTCGTTCACCACTATGTTGGGCAGAAGTGGGCGATTCACTTGATTGGTCCAGAAAGAGTCCAAGAGACTACGGACAACATCTTTTGAATCAGAATAGATTAAAAGTGGCAAGAGTTATGCAGACAGTGGACGAAAACCATTAGAATTCCAAGTTGGAGATGGAGTTATGTCGGAAGTCTCACCTTGGAAAGGCATTATTAGGTCTTGTAGGCAAGGAAAGCTTAGCCCTCGCTACATTGGATCATTCGAGATCATAGCAAGGGTAGGCCCAGTTGCATATCGACTTAAGTTATCGCAAGAACTTTTTGGAGTCCGTGATGGGTTCCACGTTGGTAATTTGAAGAAATGTTTGCCTGGCAAGGCGTTTGTCATACCTCCAGAGGAGATTAATGTAGACGACAAATTGCGTTTGTCAAGGAACCGTTGAGATTACGGACTATAGAATCGAGAAATTTAGGTGGAGTAATATCGAATTGGTCAAGGTCAGATAGAACGCTAATCGTGGACAAGAGTTTAGTTGGGATAGAGGAAATTAACTAAAGCTAAAGTATTCTCGTTTATTTCCGTCCAAGCTGAAATTAATAGTGGCTAGATGAAAATTTCGGGGACGAAATTTCTTAAACGAAGGGAGACTGTGACAACCGGTAAATTTCGGTCAACCGTTAACTGGATCTTAATCACGATTCCTATATGCTTCGCATATATTAAAGTTGATTTTGGTTAAGTTGAGTTGTTACGAGTCCGACGATGTCTTTCTTGGAGTTCGTGGACGTCTAGATGTTCTAAAGAAAGACTACGCATTTAAACGCCAACGAACTGATATCAATAAAGAATTCGTTAGAACGGACAAACATAAAGTTATTACGCATAAATACGGCATGTATTTGTTGTTGAAGCGATCGGATGTGGAATCGGCTTGAAGAACGGAATAAAACGCAGCGTTTTACAGAACACGGGAAGTAACCGATAGGAGAACCGGACATCAAAATGCGTGGTTTAAACCGCATTTATACTTTCAGAATAATGATTTATCGTAAATAATGTTATTTATTAAATATCGAAAGCTATCGGGTCGTTTAGATGAAAGAAGCGGTAGACGATTGAGTTAACGCGATTTTAACGGGTGTTCTGAAAGAATGCGTAGGGTGCCGAAAATAATTATATTTTTTCTCGGTTTAGCTATGTTTTAGATTTCGAACAAAACCGACTAAATTTTCTAATTATTTACCGAGCCTGGATATAAACCGAGAGGTTTCGTGTTATAACAGGTTCGATACGTATATTGAATGTCATGTGTTTGTAAATTGATTTTTAGGTAAATTGTAGACAACTTGTGTCGTCTGGATTGTATAAAAACAAAGGAAACTCTGCCAAAATTTTATAAAATCTGGAGCACAACGAATGTGATACATAGATTTGCATTTTTATAACTTTTCAAGTATAGACAAATACATTTTATACAAATTATCACGACGTTACAACAAAAAGTATTTATAATATGTACAAGTGAATTCCGAATAGCATTTTTAAAATATATATATATATATATATATATATATATATATAGGGAAATTATAAACTGAAAACCCACTTGACTTAAGAAATTAAACTAAGAAAACCCTTGTAAAAACCATCTAAATCTTTTTATTTTTTTTTTGAAAAAAATACACAAGGTAACATACATGTATTAAAGCGTTTTGGGCCAAAAAAATAAAAAAAAGCGCCGATTGGATATTTTTAAAAAAATTAAACAAAATTTGCGCTGTTACATATGTAACAACTGATGTTACATACGTAACATAGCTGTTACATATGTAACAGCACAAACTTTGTTTATTTTTTTTTTTAAATATCCTATCGGCGCTTTTTTTATTTTTTTGGCCCAAAACGCTTTAATACATGTATGTTACCTTGTGTATTTTTTTCAAAAAAAATAATAATTTTTTTAGATGGTTTTACAAAGGGTTTTCTTAGTTTTCTTAACTCGAGTGGGTTTTCAATTTATCCTCCCCCTATATATATATAGGGAAAGGGTAAAATGAGAACCACCCTTTCGTGCAAGAACTACGGAACTCACTTTATAACCACAAACATATTTTAATCCTAAAAGAATTTGTGGTCCATAATTAAAGTAGAATAAAATATAAAAAGGAATATTCCCTTTCCTAATAAGACAAAATAGGGTGGGCCCAGGTCTTTACACCACTGTAAACCCATCGTAACAATTTATTTTTTTTTACGTCGAGGTTACCCGTTTTTACACCGGTGGGAAAAAAGAAAATTTTAAAATTCACATTTTACGTCGGTGTTCTCGCGGTTCTTGCACGAAAGGGTGATTCCTAATGGAACCTAATCCTATATATATATATGTATATAAATATATATGTATATATATATATATATAGTTTTGCCAAACATCATGCATAACGAGTTGTCGAAAGGTTTTCAAGACTATATAATGTTTGTTGTACGGACACAAGAAGTGTATTTTGCAAAGTATATTTTCCTAGAAATAAATGTACGAACAACTATATTTATCCGATTTACAAGGTGAGTTACGACTTGAGATGAGCTATACGTTTCGTAGCACTAGTCCAACGTGAGTTACATACGAATGGTAACAAGTGTGCAATCTGGGTACTATATTGTATGTTAACACATAAATTAAGATAAGTCGTGATCGGTTCGTTGAGTTACAACACTTTCTAGACTCGAATTCGTACATACGAGTCTAGGTAGCTGGAGGATAAGCTAGGCTTACTGTGATAGATTTTAAGGTGTCCTTTGTTTGATTAGGACACAAAGATATGGTTAAAATTCCTATAACATTAACATAATAAATCAATGGCTTTTGGAAGACACATTTTTTCAATATTCTTTGATTTCAAAGATGCATTATCAATCATGTAAAACATCGAATAAAATAAATAGAGAAAAGCCGACTATCGGAATCGAACCGATGACCATCGCATTACAAATGCGATGCTCTAACCTCTGAGCTAAGCAGGCTCACATAAAATAAATTCGACATGTATAACTCAAGCTTTGATAGCTAGATAAGCAAGGATATCGAGGTGCGTTCATGACCCCACTTTTTATTGTTTTATAACTGTTTTCGGGGGAAGACATACTTGTTTTATGAAAACTTGTTAATTATAAAACGTAGCAAAGTTGGAGATAACGTTTGGAATTGCAAATGTTTTTGCGTGGATTGTACAGATTGGTATCAAGGAAGATAGATTGTATTGTATTGTATTGTATTGTATTGTATATGTTTCTCGGCCCCTTTTCGTTTAAATGTTCTTGAACGTTTTTACAATCGGTGAGATTAACATGCATGTATGATGAGTAGACTATAAATGTAGAACACTTGATGGCCTTAGGTCGGTGCCTCGGTGGGTACTTTCAGTGTGACACCAGTGTCCCTTCAGGTTGACACATTCCCTGAACTTCTTAATCATTAGCTCTTGGTCTAGAGCCGTTATTTATATTGTAGATCTATTGGGTTGACACCCCCTTTTTCATGATCAGACGGACTTAGGATCTTTGTTGAAAAGGAATGTAAGCTCCAAAAGGCACCTCTTGGGTTAGAGGTCACCACGGGAACAAAGTTATGGTTTGATTATGAGCCTTTGGATACATTATACTTGTTAGATTTTCGCGAGTCTGCTGGGTTCTCTTCTACTAATACGGAATACGCCCTTTTAAGCTAGGAAATTTGTGTAATTGCTTTAAAAACATGTAAACGCGACAACTGTTTTTATTTTTATAGAAACATGTTGGCGTCGAACGTTTTTATTTTACCATTTCCGCTTTTAAGTATATATTGTTTTATGGGGAAGAAATCTCATTATCGAACATGGTGGTTCAAGTTGGGTGATTTTATGGGAAGATAAGTAGGCGGTTTGATAAAGTCAGAAGGGCAAATGGGTTTATGAGCAAATGGGTTTATGAAGATTGAACATAAAACCATGAACTCACCAATTTTATATTGACCTTTTTAAGTATGTCTTTCAGGCATAGATTTTGGAAATGGCATGGTTGGGATAAACAAACATCTTGGAACTGGAAACCCAAGAGATTTAGAAATGGCGTTTGGAGTTCAAAGAGTCTTAGGAGTATATATTCCGCTGCGTGGTAAAGGTGTTAAGGGTTCACAACCGACAGGGAAATTTTAGGGTGTGACACAATGTTTGAGAATTGTTACCGTTGGGATGATGGAGAAGACCGTTGGTGATCGGTCAAGTTTGAAAGAAAAAAAAACAACCACTTTATATATATAATACAATTATGGGGAAATGGATTTAAATACTCCCAACTATCGCCTATTGGCGGATAGCACTCCTAACTATCACTTTGGCGGATAACACTCTAAACTTGCAACTTATTTTCCATTATCACTCCCGGACTTAACACCGTTAGACGACGTTATCCTACGTGGCATTTTTGATGACGTGGCTGTCTGACTTGGCAATAGTTGTTAATAAATAAACATTTTCCCTCATTTTACAAACTTACGTCTTCACTAAATTGAAACCCTAGATTTTGGGGATGAAACCCTAGAACGATTCAAGCACCTACACTCGATTCAACAACAATTCGACTGAAGAACAACCACTTCAATACACGAACGAACATCAATCATGAGCTCGTCTTCTACTTCGAACTCAATTGGAACGAGAAACCCTAAGTTTAAAGTCGATTTGGATGGGAACCTCTATTGCCAACATGACGTTCCTGCAGTACTTCGAGTTGCTGGAGTAACGAGTCTTCGACAAGGTGAACAATTTTATGGTTGCTCGTATTGGCCGGTTAGTACCCACCCTTATTCAACGTTTTTGTTGTATGAACAATTATTAACTTTAAAATTTGTAATTTCAATAGAAATGTGGCTGCAAATTCTTCGTGTGGAAAGAGGATGTAGATAGAATGTTTAAAGAACAAGCTTTGAAGATTCAGAACTTGGATGGAAGAAGCAGGACTGTCATGTCAGATAGTTATGAAGATTTGAAGATTCAGAACTTGGATGGAAGAAACAGGGCTGTGATGTCAGATAGTTATGAAGCTTTGAAGATTCAGAACTTGGAATTACAAAAAAAATTGTTAATTGAGGAGAACAAGAGGTTGCAAGAAAGGATTTGTGACAGAGGCTACAAATGGAAGAAGAAGACATATGTTTTCAGTGTCTTGATAATAATTGCAATTTGTATGTACTTGTCCAAGTATGTAGTTAGTTTAGTATGCTCTGAGTTTGAGGTTTGAGATGAATGAAATGTTTTGTAGATCAATTTGCATGATGTAGATTGATTATGTGATATGAATGAAAATGTTATTAAGCAACATTTGCATGAACATTTGCATGATGTTTGAGTGAATTTGCAGGAACCAACTTGAACCATTTGTTTAACCAAGCTGCAGTACTGAAAATTGACCCATTTGCAAATAGTTTCTAACCTGTTTATACATAAACACACCATGCAAACTGAACCTAACCAAAATTGACCCATTTGGAACAATACTAATGCAAAAAGAACCTGATTACACACTACATTACCAACCAAACTGAACCTAAACAAATTGACCCATTTGATCAACATTCATAATGGTCATTTAGTCATAACATTCCCAAAACATTCATAACATTCATATAACATTCTTAATAGTCATAACATTCCCAAAACATTCATAAGAGTCATAAAACATCCATAACTAGATCCTAACCATACAAACACCACTATATTACACAAAAGGTGGTGTTAAGTAGTAGAACATCATTAGTTTAGCATAATTAAAATCAGCAGCCCCTTCCAACTGCCCTGAATGCTCCCCTTCCTGCTCCCCTGGCCCTTCCTGCTCCTCTGCCCCTTCCTACTGCCCTGCCCCTTCCTGCTCCTCTTCCTTGAGCCACAGTAGATTGCTGTGTTGGCTGACTTGGACCTTGGGTGGTCTGGGTTGACTGTTGGGTGGTCTGGGTTGACTGTTGGGTGGGCTGTGCAGCTTCAGTTGGGACTTCTTTTCTTGGCCTACCCATCTTTTGTCTTTTAGGCTTAGGGGCAGCTGCAAAACAAATAAAATGAAGTTAAATATGTAACATATGAACATTACTAATAAATGTAAGACATTAACATTACCTGCAATCATCTTTCCCTTTTCAGTACACTTCCTCTTGTTATGGCCTTTTGACCCACAAATGCTGCAACTCATAACCACACCATGCTTTGTAAGCTTCCCTGGCCTCTTAGGGTCTTCATGAGGATCCCTTCTTCTCTGCTTTTTTGGCCTTCCAGGAGCTGGTTTGATTGGAGGAGGATCCATAGGATAAACCACCTTAGGCCAATACCTTTCACTTGGCAATGGTGGGATTGAGAACTCATATGCTTTCATGTATGTTTCTTTATGATAGCATTTATCAACATAGTCTTCAGCAGGCTTTCCTAAGAACCCAGCCACAGCACATACATGTTTGCAAGGATAACCTCTCAAATCCCATTTCCTACATGTACAAGTCCTATTCACCAAGTCCACAGAAACATCATCATACTCCCTAACTTGGAAGACTTGGTATGATGATGGATACACCTCACATTTAAAGGCATAACTTTTTGAAAATTCCAACTTTTCCTGAATGTTAGGGCATATGACTACATCTTTTTGTTCCATTTCAAGTTTCTTGGTAACAAGCCTACTCATCACCTGAATCCTGATATCTTCTAGCATATGTATGATATGTTTTGACCTTGCATTCAGGATATAGCCATTGAAAGTCTCTGCCATGTTGTTCACAATTGTCTGACACTTGGTTTCACAGTTCAAGTAGCACCTGTTGAAGCACTTTGCATCTTGTTTCAGCAAGGCATCTACTGCACTTGTATTGACAGTCCTCATCTCTTCAATTGCTTGATTATAATCTGCTTCATTATAAGCCCTTGCTGCTTTCCAGAATAATTCTTTCAGCTCTTCATCCTTGTATGTCTTATGCCAGTTTGCATAGATGTGCCTTGCACAGTTTCTATGCTCTGACTTTGGCCAGAGAAGTGCAACAGCATTCAACAACCCCTACAGTTAACATTTT
Organism: Ambrosia trifida; assembly: GCA_028751855.1. Taxonomy (NCBI): domain Eukaryota; kingdom Viridiplantae; phylum Streptophyta; class Magnoliopsida; order Asterales; family Asteraceae; genus Ambrosia; species Ambrosia trifida. The sequence continues at coordinate 65,468,377 of CM054123.1, forward strand.
TTGTTAATAATGATTGAATAATAAACATAATATGATATTGAATGAACACAAGATGTTACCTTCTGCTGATCAGAAATGAATGTCCAGCCTTCCCCTTCATCAGTCACATCTATGCAGCTCCTAAGCTGATCCAAAAACCATTCCCAACTCTGATTGTTTTCACCTTCCACAACTGCCCAAGCCAATGGATACATTTGGTCATTCCCATCCCTCCCCACTGCACACAACAACATCCCACCAAGAAATGTCTTCAAGAAACAACCATCAAGGCATAGAACCTTCCTACACCCTGCCAAGAACCCCTTTTTTACCCCATCAAAGCAAACAAATAGTCTGAAGAAGGTCTCAACCTCTGGATCTTCACTAAGTTCACCTGGAGGGGCAGTTTGAAGCACAAATGTTGATGTGGGATTAGCTTTCCTTAGAACATCCAAATAAGATCCAATCTTGCTATAATGATCCTTCATAGATCCATGAAGTTTCTGATGGGCCATTGCCTTAGCCTTATAAGCAAACCACTTGGTAACTATCATTTTATACTTCTGCTTCACTGCTAGGCATATTTCCTTTGCAGACCAATTAGGCTTTGCTTTAAACAAAGGCATGAACTCCTGGGCTACAAACCTAGTAGTCAAATGCCTGTTCTTTATCATGCTTCTTTGACAATTATGTTTATCTTTCATAGACTTAATCATATAACACTCTTTCCCCTTATGTAATGAACAAAATATGTAAAAAGGACAACCTTTTACACACCTAACACCTACACGACCTTCTTTCTTTGAATCACTCTTAGCAATTACCAAGCTTCTACCTGTTGTTACAGCATACCTCCTAACAGCATCTTTAAATGCATCTCTAGTTGCAAACCTTGTTCCTACTTTCCAAGTCCACTTCTTCCAATTTGTGTTTTCATCAACAACAGGAACAGGTTTTTGGTACTTCTTGCCTCTTATATCATCATCCTCACTTTCACCAGGTGTGAGGATATCACCATCAGACTCTTCATAGCTGCTATAACCCTCTATATGTGTGTCTCTATTATCAAGTGATTCAATCAAGTTACCTTTTTCAGTTGTTGCCAAACACTCTTCTAACAACTTCTTATGAGCTTCACTTTCTTGATGATTTGCTTCTTTAATAGCTTTAACAGATTCTACCCACTCATTGTCTTCATTGTCTGACCCAGATCCAATAACTTCATTCACCACTTGTTCAAATACTGCATTATCTTCATTGTCTGACTCAGATGCAAATACCTCCTCATCATCATCTTCACTTGTTTCAGATCCAAATACCTTCTTGTAATCACTGTCTCTACTATTATCACTTTCAGATTCAGACTCAGATGCAAATACCTCCTTATCACTTTCAGATCCAAATTCCTTTTTATCAGTTTCAAAGACTTCTGTACCCTCCTTTCCTAGTTCAAATACTTCAGCATCATCTTTTCCTAATTCAACAACTTCTTTTCCTACTTCAACAACTTCTTTTCCTACTTCAACAACTTCTTCTGCATCATCTGTTCCTAATTCAAACACTCCTGCTAACAGATCTAATTTTGAAGTACCAGCTTTAACTGGCTTTGATGGTGAGTATGGTGTTAATCTAGAAGCAGAAGCTTTGGTTCTCCTGCCCTCAGACACAGGACTCATTGTTGACTGAAAGTTAAGCTTGGGAGGTGGTTATCTATTGGGTTGGGCTACAGTGATGGGTTGGGCTACAGTCATGGGCTGGGCTTTAGTGGTGGGTTGGGCTTTAGTAGTGGGTTGGTCTAGGGCTGATGTTGGGTTGCTACAATACTTCAATGTTGCTTTACTCAAGGGTCCAACTTGAACAAATACTTCAATAAAAGCCTTAGAACTAGTTTGTACCTTAATTGCCTGGCATCCAACATCCTTGTCGTCCCTCAATTGCTTCAATAATCCGTCTTCGGGATCAAGGCAATACATGTCAAAATCCTTAGATTCGTAGCACCCTGTTTCCATTACATTACCCACGAGCTCAAAGAATGAGACATGGTCTGGATCAATACGATACATCTTCCATTCACCACCAATATACTTCAACGGACCTAACCCTACATCAAAGCCCCCACCGTAATACACCTTGAAGGCGATTTCATCCATTGAAAGGTTCGATTGTGAAGAAATCAGTGTTTGATTGTTTGTTTGTGAAGGGATTAGGGTTTGAGATGGATGAACGATCGTGAGTGAAGAGTGAGGAGCGAGAAGAGTGAAATGATCTGATGTGTAAAATTAGGGTATAAGTAATTTTTTTTTCCACGTAGGTTATGCCACGTCATACTCCGTTAGCCACGTCAGCTTAAAACTAACGGTGTTAAGTCCGGGAGTGATAATGGAAAATAAGTTGCAAGTTTAGAGTGCTATCCGCCAAAGTGATGGTTGGGAGTGCTATCCGCCAATAGGCGATAGTTGGGAGTATTTAAATCCATTTCCCCTACAATTATTCACACAAACATTCAAACACAAACATTCAAACACAAACACAAACATTTAAACACAAACCATTCAAACACAAAGATGAATCCTTTCGAGCGTGGATTGACGTTTTTGAGGATCCCATTGTTTGTAAGATATATATTTTTTGTTATGTTATATTAATTTATGCATATATTTTTTTCAACGCGTACTTATATATATTTTTTGGTTTGGTTGTTTTTAGCGAACTATCAAAATAAAGGTGAGTTTTGGAAACGAATCCGGATAATATTTTTTAGTCTCGTTGGTAGGGGAGAAGACTACCGGCCCGCGGATTTAATATCGGGCAAGTGGAGCGATATTAACAGTAAATGCACCAACTTTCAAACCATTTATCAACACACATGGTACGGTTGGAAAACCGGCCAAAGCGACGAGCAGATTTTGGAGGCTGCTTTGGAAGAATATAAAGCCACGTATGGAAATTTTCAATACTTGAGGCTTTGGAGGCTGCTACGAGATAGCTCCAAATGGTCCAACGTCCGCTCGACGGTTGGAAATTCTTCATCTAGGGCCAGAAATATGAGGCATTCAAAGAAGTCCAAGACCTCCGAGTCGGTTGATCTCGAAACACCAACGTATGACGCACGAAACATCGACCTAAACGCCGAAGACAATGTGTTTTTTTGCAAGGGCGGAAGAGTTACCACGTCCGCCCGGTCGAAGGGTTGCTCGAGCCGCCCGGTCAGAGTCATCGTTGGGTGTCAACGAGTCAAGTCAGGTGTTTTCCGAGATGAACCAACGCCTACAACACATATGCGACATCGGGGCTCAACGTATCCAAGACAACCGAGAGGTGGTCGAGCTTATGATGGATCGACAATTTGAACGCGACTTTGAGTTATATACGAGGTTGCACGACAACTTAACCAGCAAAGCGTTGGAAATGTGTTTGAAACAAAATGCCAAAATTGAGAAAAAAATATAATCTATGAGTATTTGTATTTTTTTTTATTTTAGTATTGGTTATTTAAATAAAAAAACAATAATTAAACAATGATTACCCAATCATTTATAAAGCTCTAAAAACTTCACACATCACTACGCACCTATCTTTCCATAAAGCTTCATAAAGTCCTTTCTAATAATTTATAATATTTTAATCCTCATAAAGACTCATTAAGACCCTCACTATACATACACTAATTATACATATTTTTTCTCACCTACTTAGTATTAGTACATTGATTATCCTATAAAAGTGTGTTCATTTCAAACATTAAATAATTTAAACACTACCTAATCCACCAAGTCCACAACTCCAACTAACAAACTCAATTTCTAATCAATCTTTGAAAGCTGACATCAAACAATTCGAGTTGTACACTTCTTAATTTCTTATGTTATACGGCAGTCTATAAAACTATAAATCCATGTCACACCCCCTCTACATCACCCAATTCTTTCTCCACCTCAAAAAATGAATTCTTCTTGTGAGCAATCACAAAACATAAATGTTCTTCTAGTTACTCTTTCAGCTCAAGGCCACATAAACCCAATCCTAAGACTAGGCAAAAGTCTTGTTTCCAAAGGCCTCCATGTCACTCTTGCCACCACCAACTCTGCCCTCCAAAACATCCCCTCTGCCCCGACCTTCATCGGCGGGGTCCACCTCGAGTTTTTCTCCGATGGTCTACCTATCGACTACAACCGAAAGGCTAATATGGATTACTACATGGACACACTAGGCAAATTTGGACCCGTTAACCTCTTGGCCTTAATCCAATCCCATCCGACAAAATTTGCATGCATCATTAATACGCCTTTTCTACCATGGGTATCTGATGTGGCAGCTGACGTTAATATTCCCAACGCCATGTTATGGATCCAACCATGTACTCTTTACCAAATATACCATCGTTACTACAATCGTCTCGACGATTTCCCAACTGAAAGTAACCCGAATATGACCGTTAAGCTGCCCGGACTGCCCGTCTTTTGTGCCCATGATTTACCTTCGTTTGTTCTTCCATCAAATAACTTTCGTAGCTTCGATAGTATACTAAAACAAGTGTTTCTAAACCTGCACAAGGTGAAGTGGGTACTTGGGAACACATTCATGGAGCTCGAGCAAGACGTGATCGTGTCACTAAACAATGGTACCAACCGAGTATTTTGGCCCGTAGGACCATTAGTTCCCGAAACCCTTTTGGGCAAAGAAGAAGATGTCGATTTCGGTTTCGATCTTTTTAATTCGAATGAAGAGAGTTATTGTATAGAGTGGCTAAACAAACAAAAACCCTCATCAGTTGTTTACATATCTTTCGGGACACTCTTGTTTTTGTCCGAAAAAGATATAAACAACATAGCGGCCGGTTTAAAAACCACAAACCGGCCGTTTCTATGGGTGATAAGGCTACAAGAAAATCAAGAGTTACCCAAACATGGGGTATTGGAGGATATTAAACAACAAGGGTTGATTGTGAGATGGTGTCCACAAACAGAAGTGTTGTCACACCCGTCAGTCGGGTGTTTTTTGAGTCACTGTGGTTGGAACTCGTTGATAGAAAGCGTGGTCGCGGGTGTACCGGTTATTGCTTGTCCGCAGTGGACGGATCAGCCGACGAACGCGAAGCTTGTTACTGATGTTTGGGGTGTTGGCGTGAGGCTAAAGAAGGATTTAGATGGTGGTTTTAGTGAGGACGAAGTGGGAAGATGTGTGGAAGAGGTTATGTGTGGGCCGAGATCGAAGGAGATTAGGAAGAATGCGTTGGAGTTGAAAGATAAGGCTCGTGAGGCAGTGAGGTTTGGTGGTTCATCTGATAATAATATTCAGATGTTTGTGAATGAAGTTATTTCTTCTTGCTCATTTACCGAACAAAAATAAATTTGGATGTTATTGTGAAATAATTTTTTTTATCTGTTTCATAAAGAATGTTTAAGTATATTCATGTTTGTATTTTTAAATGTTAACACAACATTCCTATAATTTTTGCATGATCAAACATGCATACCATATCGTAAAAGTAAACATCAACCTGTAGAATGTTGGAATAATTATTTAGTCAACTTGTATTAACTTAAACGGGTCAAAACTATAATATTATATTTAGGTGGCGTTTATTTTTTTTCATCAGAAGTACTTCTGATTTTTTTTGTCTGTAACTTGTAGGCACAGGCAAACGTTTAAGGTCTGCAGATTGTTTGTTTTTTGAAAGACCCTTTACTAAAAAATGTCTTCCTAACCCCCTTTTGATATAGACATGAATCAAAGTCTTCTAACCACTTCTCACATATTCTCCCCTTCTTTTTCCTTCTCTCTTTTCTTTCTTCTTCATTAGACATCTAATCCTCCTCCTCCCCCTCCTCCTTCTTCCTCCCTCTCTCCACCTTCCATCGTCGCCTCCCTCAACCACCGCCGTCGCTTCCCCCTCCTCCCTTTCACCGCCGCCGTCTCCATCCACCACCGCCGTCGCTTCCACCTCCTCCCCTCCAATTTTTCTTATAGCAACTCCAAATGAGATTATCTTTATGTTTGGAAATTTGTTGTTGAAGTGGAACACTTAACAATTTATAGTCACATTATTAATTTATTAATTATTAATCAAATACAATACACACAGCGAAACACCCCTTTCACTTATGAAATTGTTTAAAATAGGAAAAAGCAATTGAACTTCTAGCTTTGTAGAATTTTTTTTTTAACGGCCAACGAATCAATTTCCAAGCACTCTCGGGCACCCTTTTGGCGAATCAGGTACTCGAGAGTACCCGGGCCACCAATTGCCACCAATTCCCGGGAAAACCCAACCACTCACCCGCCCGAAGGCACGACGGTGAAATAATCGGTAAAACCGGTCGTGATCAGGACTCGAACCCAAGCCAATGGCCGGGTCATCCCTCATTTCCCATCCACCAATGTCCTCCAAATGTAGCTAGTGAGAATTTATTGTTTTTTTTTAAATGGAACTCTTATATCACCCAAAATACTTACAACATATTATCGACACCCAAGCACATTTAGCCAGCGGCTACCTGGCCGACCCATCACGACTTACATCAAAAAAACATAAAAAACCAAACAAAAATTGTTACACCCGAAGACACCCAGCCCACAGCCCCTTTAGCAATTATCAAACAAAGAAAAGTCCCACCAAGATGCCTTGTCCGAGTCTGCGAATCTGCCCCGTTTGGTCATCCACCAAAAAGATTCGAGTTTAATTTCTTCGAACGTCTCTGGTATCGCTGAACTCACATCCCTAAATGTTAGAAAATAAAGTATGATATTATCATAATTTCCTTTCCTTAAAAAGGTTTCACAACTCATTCATTGGAGAAAAGAGACGTTGGACTACAATCAATCAAGATCTCTTTTTCCTCATTTTCTTTTTCAAATGTATTGTATTGTTTTCTATTTAAGTGCTGTAGGTTTCTTCATTGTAATCACAATATTCGATCCAAAACATTCAAAGTAATACGATAGTAATATTTATCCATTTGATTCCATTTTATAATACTAAATACTTTCTCATTCCTTTTGATCCACGACTTCCAAACCACCAAGCAAACAGTTGCAAAAATCGCCTGCACCTTCATGTGACCCGCATTTATGCTACAACAAATCTCGATCAGTTCAGCAATTGTTTTCGCCTCCTTAAAATCCGGGACCTTTAATCTAATACTAACATACCACCAAAGTGATCGTGCCCATACACAGTTAATGAAAATGTGGTCAATAGTTTCTAATTCGAGGCCGCAGCGATTACACAACCCATCCCCAACCTGAATACTTCTGAAGGATAATGCTTTTGCAGTAGGGATGCCATTTTTTAGCACTTTCCAAATGAAGGCGTTAACTTTCGGGATGACCAGATTACTCCAGATAGTCGACTGACCCTGCTGCACACCCCGAGTTTGGCAGGACAGATCCATCCACACCGGTTTGACAGAGAATTCTTTTGTTGACCCGTTTGATGACCAGTCCCAACAATCAGTTACGGCCGATATTTTACGCTTGCTAACCTACATCGACAAACGATTCGCTTCCTCCCATTCAGCGACCGAGTATGGCAACCTGCACCAGTAAATGTCCCACCAAAGTTGTCCATTAATCCTACGATAGCAGTCACTAACCATAGGTTCCTTCTGCTTGCATAATGAGAACATGGTAAGGAAGTCATCTTTAAGTCTAGAATCAGAGCACCACTTGTCTTCCCAGAATCTAACAGAGTCACTCACCCCCACCGAGCATACAAACTTTGACTCGAGGTCAATCCCTCGATCCAAAAACGCCTTATTTACTAACACAATGTTAGCCCAAACTCCAACCCCAGTTTTCTTATATGGAACAAAGCCGGACCTACTCATACCCCCATGTATCGCCCTCACCACTTTGCACCAAAGCTGATTATTTGACGACTTGTACCTCCACCACCATTTGACGAGTAGAGCCAGGTTCAGGTCTTCTATGCTTCTAATGCCCAAACCTCCATTGTCCTTTGGTTTAATAATATTATCCCATGCCACCCATTATATTTTATTGTTTACTAATTGCTAATCTTGCATCATGTCAAACAAATATCGGATTGATACAGAGCTCATCATGGCTTCGGCTGGGTTGGAGAATGGGCAAATACAGGGTATGTTTTAGTTCCTTTGTTGTTTTTGTTTTCTTCTAGATGTAGCAAAATGGGCGGAATCGCGGAACTTCGGTGTTGGTGTGTGTGTTTTAGAGAGAGAGAGAGAGAGAGAGAGAGAGAACAGACAGATGGTGTTAGGTGTGTGTGTGTTTTATTTCTTTATGATTTTGTGGATATTTGTGGTGGATTATGGTTATGGTTTTGGGTTACGCTACAGACGTTAACATACAAATAGTCTTCTTCTTGCAGACTGCAGATATTTGGTCCACCTCTTCTCCTGCATATGTAGTTCGCAAACTGCAGACATTTTACCTCTTCAAAAACAAATAACACCTTAGTGGTGTTTATGTTATGCTTTAAAGTCAAGGGGCTTATTGTGTCAAAATCCCAACTTAGTAACTGTAATTGTGTAAATCGGTATGTATATAATCAACCAGTATATATCTATACTATATTATAATGCATGAAGGAAGATTATTTGAAGTAAATATTGTATGATCCATAGTATCGGTTAAAACAAATTTCCTTTTTTACATGGATCATCACATCTATTCACATGGAATGATTTTTATTGATTTGAATTAGTTTTATTTTGAACATACCGTGTCCTTTCAATTTAATCATATCATCATACTAGGAATTCTTATACGTAGACTCATCTCACATCAAAATATTGAGATAACATTACTCATAGTCTTGATTATAAACGACTTATAAAATGAGTGGACAATTAATTAAAAAAATTTACAACATACAATTTATTTATTTAACTAACTATCAACACCATTATTCTTTTACCACTTATGTATAAAAATGAATATTTATAGGGTGTTTGGGATCAAGTTCTAAAATAACTTGTTGACTTATTTGCTTTTTGAAAAAGTTAATAAATAAATTTGTTGTTTGGCTTTGTAAAAAGCACCATCCGTTTTGGCTTTTTTGTTATCAGTGGAATAACTGTTTTGGAGAAGTCAGAAATCTTGGCTCTTTGTTTTGCCTTTTGACTTATGGAATACAAATTACAGAAATACCAACCCACCATTTGCATTCAGTATAACCCATCCGCACTTTTTGGTCATTTTACATAAATAAACTAAGCCAAACACCTTTTAAAACAACTTACTGACTTTTCCCATGATAAAAGCTAATACAATTTTTTTTTTTGAAAACTCCTTTTGAAAAAGACATAAGTTAATAAACACATTTAACAAAAAATCACTTTTACGGTTACAAAGGCAATTCCAAACACCCTCTTAAGATACACTATATATACAAATTTCATCTGAAGGAAGTAATTGACATTTACACTATACATTGAGTGACACAAAGAAAAATTCATTGCATATATGAGTTGAAGAAATTAAAGGAGCAAGATCATTAGATGTCAATCTTATGTGATCCATTGTATCAGTTACAATAAATCTTCTTATCATTACATGGATCATCACACATGTTCACATGAAATTATTTATCTTGGTATTGAATCAGTTTTGTTTTGAACATATCGTGTTCTTTTGATTTAATCAAATCAACATACTGAAAATTTCTATAGAAAACCCATCTCACATAGAAAGGTTAAGATAATATTGTTCATAGTCTTGGTTACAAAAGACTTATGAATGGAATGCACAATAACATAAAAAAATTAATAATAATGAATTCTTGTTCTTGAGTACTTCAAATCAAGTCAACATTTTGAGCTCAAGTTAAATTTTGTTGTTTGTTATTAATCGAAAACTAATTAAACCCAATGTTCATAACCAATTAACCGAACTGAAATAATTGAAACTAGATGGTTTTTGAAATATCTTAATCAAAAGTTTTGGTTATGATTATGGCTCAAGATCGAACTGAACTAAACAATTATGCACACCTCTAAAATCACCATTCGCAGTGTTGTGGTTCTCGCCGCAACTCGTGACACCCCACTATTACCATATAAAGAATTTTGGAAGGCTAACAATGTAATTTAACCTAATTTTTAAGGCAGTTAAGAAAACAATTCACGCATTTGAAACATGTATTAATACATAAAAAAGTGGTCATTTATCATTTGTCCATCTTACTTATTTAATACCTGAAATATTTAATGCATGAGATACTTAATATATGATGTGTAATTAATAGTATAAATCTAATATAATAAATATACCAAGCAAAATTAAAAATAATACAAAAATGAAAATGTTAATAATACAACATCACTAAAAATTTGAATTAGTAAACAATCACCTTATGATGGAGTGGAAGCCCCATAACCTTCCAATATGGAGGTTATGGGTCGAAGTCTCACCTAAAGAAAATTTATTATATGTTGAGCTAGAGGTTTTACAACAGTGGGTCGACCTCTGCTTTCACTTTGGTCTCTACCTAAAGCTTCTTCTTCTTTTTGGTTGCCTCCACTTCAGCTTTCGCCTCGGAAGCCTCCTTCTCCTTCCTCACCTGCTCCTCCTCCTACTGCTTCTCCCTGAGCCCATGCTCTATCTTTTCTTGCATGTGCTTCTGCGCAATCTCTTCCTCGGTAAGAATGGGCGCAGAAGAGGGAATGATCTTGGGCACAGTAGGAGCTACAAAAGGAAAACACAAGTGTTATGATTACATTTAAGAAGGCACGACAGAGGAAATAAAAAACAAAAATCTACTAAGTCAAGTCACTTACTAGGCGTCTTCTTCACCATTTTCTGCATTAATGACTGGCGCACTGGAGGTGGCACAATTGTAAAGGAAAACAACGCCGACTCTGTTTCCTTGCCACTATCTTTTTGAGGAGAGGGGCTGATACGCGGTTGGAAGTCCTTAATTTTATTTGTTTAAGATTGTATTTTTATACAATTTTATGTGATCAAATATGTTATTTTGATATGATTTGTGTTCGTAGGTTTAGACGAGCTTAAAGTGCATTCCGGGAGCTTAATGGGGCTTTGGGTTGAAGATAGGATAATTTGGAAGGAGGAAACGGAAGAAATAGTAAAAAAGTATATTATTTGCGTCGGCTACGGGAGTTTAATGCGTCCCCGACACCATGTGTTAAGTCAGTCAATACTTCAAGCTGTTAATGTCAAAAAATTAAATAGGTGGCTTGACTTGTGGATGGAACTATCATTATATTGGTTGACCAAAATCAATTTGTTTTGGTGGATATTAAAAGAAAAGAATAAGGTACGGTGGATTTGGTTGGAGGAACAAGAGGAAAAATTATCTTCATCATATTATTTTTTCTATTTGACATCATAGAAAAGAGGACATTTAAAAAGAGGCATCGTCATCATTTTTTTGGATTACAATTTTTTTCAAGAAAATTAAAAATTCCAATGGCATTTTTTCCACATGCTCTTCAAGCTCCACCAACCATGAGGGGCTAATTTTTTGAGGGTTCACCCGGTGTAGACTTGTAGCTTATGGTTCTTTAATAATTGGGTATTTTCTTTTATTTACTTTGTATTTGGAATTTGAACAAACTTGTTTATTTTGTTAATCTTGTGTTGAATTTTCTTTGATAATTGTTTCTTGTACCAAATGCTAGGGAAATAAATTCGGTTAATTATGCGTTGACTGGTTATTAGGGTTTGTATGTTCTAGAGTGATGAAGTGTAATGTAGTCCATTATTGATGTTGATGAAACTTGACACCTCGCCTATTGTAACAATGACCCTGCTAATCCTAGTTACAATTTCTTGATTAGTCACAATTTGTTATAGATTTCTAGGTTACTTGTTGAACCAGTGTGATATCCCTTTTTACTAATCTTGTTTTCAATTAACATTCTCAAATCAAGCACTTTGGTATTAATCAATTTAAACTTTTTCTTTTATTTTTCCAATCATCATCTTGGATCACTTGTTGGTTGACAAAAGTTTTAAACTAAATTCTTAAATGATCAAAAGCTATAAACTTCATAATTGTTTTGCATACTTATTTTGTAAATAGCTTAGACAAACAAACAACTAGTGTGACGCTAACCACATGTTCCTCTTGGATTCGATACCCTACTTATCCCAGCTACCTAGGTTATTTAGGTTTTGCATGACCTCTGACGACGAGGTCATCAAATAGCGCTCTTGCCGGAGAGCTAGTGCGCTTAGTATTGCATTGCTTGTTTATTTTGTGTATATAAAAAAAGTGGTATTTTTATTTTTTATGTTTATTAGATTTCTCTTTGGGTTTAATTTTTTGTGCATAATCTTTCTTTTAGAGATAATAGAAGCTCAAATGTTTTGACCATGTATTCGACTTTCTATACATGTGTGTTTTGTGGAGATCCGCGTCACGCATCAGAAAATTGCCTAAAGCATGTGAAGAAAAAGGATGCAGCACAAAGATATTTGGTAGATTATGAAAGATGGGAGAACACTCCGGTTTTATACTATGAAGAAACTGCTCCTACTCCAAAACTTCAAGATTACCAAACACTAGTAAATCCTGAATATGAGCAATAACTTTAGTCAAATGAAAGCAGTCTTGATGAGATTATGAGAAGAGTTCAACTTTCTAAAGTCGGACAAAAATTAGCACAACCTCATCAATCAAAAGAATGTCGGTTAAAATGGTTGAATTTCAAATACGATATTCTAAGCCATGAAAGAAAAAAAAGATAAGGCTTATTCCGTATAATCAACTATTGAAAAATGTCAAGCAAAACAGGAGCGGATATTGTCACACATTGAGGAGCAGGTCACGGAGGTTAATACCACACCGATCCCTCAAGTGGTTGAAGATTTAAAGATTGAATCCAACATGGCTGAAGAAGAGGTTACAATTCTTCCTATACAAGAAATTGATTCTTTTAACCTTGATGAAGACATGGTCATTCTAGAAGAACTAGTGAGTTTGGTACCCATGATTAGGAAGGTTGACTTGCGAGATTTTGGCTAAGTTATATTTAAGTGGATCCGCAACAAGTATAAACTGTACATGCCGATGCTAGTGAAGCATATTTGGACATGGTATGTAAATTACCGAGCATACATTGGGAACTCGATAGGCAAATGCGCGCTTAGACCACCTTAAAAGACAAAGCAGGTTTGGTCTGGCTGAAGACCTGCTACTGGGAGGCAACCCATTAATCAGGTCCATGTACTCTTTCCTTGCTTATTTTAATTGCTTGGCCATGATCATTTTATTTTTGAGTGTTTTATTTTGTGTGGTGCATTTTTATTTATTTTGTGTGTTTTTGTTCATTTAGACCGAGGTGAATTTTTGAAAATGGTTCTATCACATTCCTATGTACACTTTGAAATTTTCCCTACACATTGAGGACAATGTTAACTTTAAGTGAGGGGAGAAAAGAAAAATATAAGAATTTTGAAATCAACCATTTAAACACTACACATTAAGGACAATGTTGACATCAAGTTTGGGGATGGGGGAGAAAATTAAAAATAAAAAAAAAATCAAAATTGTCCTCTTTAAAGCATTCGAAAAAAACACATTTAGCAATTAGTCAAGTGATTTTGCAAACCATTTTTCTCTTTTGTCATGGTTGGGTTACAAGAATTACATGATAGGTTCTCATCAAGTTTTTATATAAAAAAAAATTATGAGTGGTTACTTGGGAATAACTTACTTGAGGAGTTGGTTTACTATGTGCACATCACAAATCCCACCTATTTTTTCATGTGAGACATTGAAGATAGGATAATTTGGAAGGAAGAAACAGAAAAAATAATAAAAAACTATATTATTTGCGTCGGCTACGGGTGTTCAATGCGTCCCCGACGCCATGTGTTAAGTCAGTCAACACTTCAAGCTGTTAATGTCAAATAATTAAATAGGTGGCTTGACTTGTGGCTGGAACTATCATTATATTATACTATATTAATAGATGAAGCTAATGAATAGTGATTTCATTATTATCATTATTAATGTTATGTTAAATACTTATAATTTCAAATAATTTCAACATGTTTGGTAGTGGTGTGGTGGTTGGGTTTGTTGGTTTATATGATCATTGTTTAGGTTTGATTCTTGCAACCATAATATGGGTTTTTTTTTTTTTGTTCAAAACAGGAGGGTGTTTATGTAAAATCATGAGTAGTATCATGGGTATTTATGTAAAATCATAGGCAAGTTAATGATAGATGTCAAGTAATTCTTCATTGTTATAGGGGCAAAGCAATTATCATTCATTTCTACATCCTTCTACAAACAACCATTCAATCATTCATATCTTCACATGATTACTGCTGCTTCTCTTCTAACCCTCGAGCATATTGCCGGTTTTGGGGTTTAAAGGCCCTCTTTCTCTAAGAGCTGTACAGCTCTGTTTTCTCTGCAATTTATGGCGCCGATAAAGTCGCCTGTAGGGCCGAATTACTGTAGCAATCTTCAGGTCTGATGTCGTTGTTCCTGCTACCGGCAGGTTGCTAATCATGTATTGTACCAACAAACCGTCGCCTTCTCTCTTTGATTTTGTACGATGAGTTTTGCCCTAAATTTTTTGGGTTTATGTTCGCGTTGTTGCCGACGGCTTTCGAGCAGTCTATGGCGACAACGGACGATGTTGTTCTGTTACCGATGGTGTGTAAATCGTCTATGGAGGCAACAGGCCATCGTCTTTTTACTTTGCTTTTGTATAACGAGGTAGGACCAAATTTTTACGTTGTTGCCGCCGGCTTTCGAGCCGTCTACGGCGACAACAGATGTTGTTCTGTCACCAGCGGCATGTAATCCGTCAACGGAGGCGATAGACCATCGTCTGTTTTCTTTGGTTTTGTATAACGACTTGGCCCCAAATTTTGACGTGGTTGCCGACGGCATTCTCTTTTTTCTTTGTTTTTGTAGAGGCCTAAATTTTTGGGGTTTGAAGCTGCCTTTTGTTTGAGTATCAGTCAACAGAAAAAAATTATAATCTACATAATAGAATCAATGTCTGTCAAGATTGGTGTGTCTTATTGTAGTTGTTGCTTACATTGTCTGCTCAACAAATTTGCAAATCTTAAGCTTTGTAGCCTGCTGAATTTGTTGTTGATTCATGTATATGCGACGATGACTGCGCATTTGCTGTACCGTCAACCGTGATGGCGTCAATGCATCGCAACCGGCTGATGTGTTATGCGCAATCTGAGCTCCAACGCGTTCGTTGTATCTGCTGAATTTTCATAACTCCCCGAATATTTGTGTTGATGTTTTCCTAGCCGGGCCTTGGCTCTATCGTTTCATGGATTTTGTTAAGCGATTAGTAAGATGCTTTGGATGGTTCGTTTTATACGATGAGTGTGCATTTAACTGATTGTCATGACGACGTCATTGCATTGCCACTAGCTAATGTGCTTATGTTGTCCGTTACAACCGATTATATTTCATGCTTCATAATGGCAAACGATTGTAAAGTTTCATGACTTCTGTTCAGGGCTTAATGATCCGCTTTGGATGAGGCGTTTTATTTGACTGTAAAGTGTCGGGCGATGATGACTTTCCACTTAACCGTTAGCCGTGATGGCGTCATTGCATCGCAACCGGCTAATGTGTTCCACTTTGTCTGCCCCTTTGTTGTCTTTCTTAATGTTCTACTTTAATTATGCACGTGAAGAGTTGGCATTTTGACCCTTTGCCGCATTGTCATTGCGCCACAACCGACAATGTGTTTTAACCGGTTTGGCGCGCCACAACGCGCGGGGTAAAACCTAGTTATATTGGTTGACCAAAATCAATTTCTTTTAGTGGAAATTAAAAGAAAAGAATAAGGTACGATGGATTTGGTTGACCAAATGCATTTGGTGGAATGTCTTTCGTTGGATTAAAATCTCCTGGCCCGACGACTTTGTCTCTCTCTGTGAGGTTTTTGGGCATCTAAGTAGGGAGTCAGGGAGTAAACGCTGGAAGAAATGGTTTTGATGATAGCTTTGGCCACGGTTTGGAGGATCTGGAAAGCTAGGAACGCGAAGGTTTTCGAAGGGGTATTTATCTCGGTGTCCAAGTCGACTGAGCTGATAAAGGAGGACTCTTTCCTTTGGTTGATCCATCGTGCTAATGGGCCGAGCCCATCCTGGGAGTCCTGGACCACTTTTGATGTATCTGATGTAGTTTAATTTTGTTCCCTGTTTTGTTGTTTTGGGGCTGTTGTGCGGCTGTTGGCCGGCTTTGTTTTTTTTTTGGGTTTGTATTTCGCTTTCTAGCGGCTTGTTGGCTCTCTCTCTCTCTCTCTCTCTCTCTCTATATATATATATATATATATATATATATATATATGAGGTTTAGGATCCTGTACAAAGTACATTTTTCGTGAGAAGTGTGAGAAGGACTAAGAATTGACATGTAGACATCATGTTTTAGATTTAGGAATGATTTTTTAGGTTGTTTTAACTTGAAAAACACCAAACACAACAATCTAAAACACAATACAATGCATTATAGTCATTAAATTTAAAAAACAACTAAAACACACTACTTAACGCTTAAAACACACTGCTAATGTTTTTAGCATGGTGTTTTAAGTTTTAAGCCTAAAATACATTGTTTTCGGGTTTTAATTGTTTATGTTTGGTGTTTTTATAGGCAAAACAATCCAAAACATCACGACTAAGTTCAAAAAATGATGCCTAAGTATCAATTTTTAATACTTCTCACACTTCTCACAAAAAAACCACTTTGTACATGATCTCGACCATATATATATATGTATATATATATATATTGTGTTTGCTGGTAAAAAAAAGAATAAGGTATGGTGGATTTGGTTGGAGTAATAAGAGGAAAAATTATCATCATCATATTAGTTTTTCTATTTGACATCATCGAAAAGAGGGCATTTAAAAAAGGCATCATCATCATTTTTTTGGATTTAGATTTTTTCAAGAAAGATAAAAATTCCTGCATTTCTTCCACATGCTCTTCAAGCTCCACCAACCAAATAGGGGCTAATTTCTCGAGGGTTCATCCGGTGTAGACTTGTAGCTTATGGTTCTTAAATAATTGGGTATTTTCTTTTATTTACTTTGTATTTAGGATTTGAACAAACTTGTTAATTGCGTTAATCTTTTGTTGAATTCTCTTTAATAATTGTTTCTTGCACCAATTGCTAGGGAAATAAATTAGGTTAATTATGCATTGACTTGTTATTAGGGTTTGTATGTTCTAGAGTGATGAAGTGTAGTTTAGTCCATTATTGATGTTGATGAAACTTGACACCTTGCCTATTGTAACAATGACTCTGTTAATCCTAGTTACAATTTCTTGATTAGTCCCAATTTGTTATAGATTTCTAGGTTACTTGTTGAACTGGTGTGTTATCCCTTTTTACTAATATTGTTTTCAATGAACATTCTCAAATCAAGCACTTTAGTATTAATCAATTTAAACTTTTTATTTTATTGTTCCAATTATCATCTTGGATCACTTTTTGGTTGACAAAACTTTTAAACTAAATTCTTAAATGATCAAAAGCTATAAACTTCATAATTGTTTTGCATACTTAGTTTGTAAATAACTTAGACAAACAAACAACTAGTGTGACGCTAACCACGTGCTCCTCGTGGATTTGATACCCGAATTATCCTAGCTACCTATGTTATTTAGGTTTTGCATGACCTCTGACGATGAGATCATCAGGGCCAGACTTACTGGCCCGACCCGTTCTGCCCTCTCCACCTTCCGCCCGGGTCTTCGGCGTTTGGGTGACATTCCTCTTCTTCTTTTTCAGCTTCTTCGGAGAGGTTTCAGTATCGTCCAGATTTGAGGAAGAGGACTCCTTCTGCTTGTCCTTCTGGAAGGTGTAGGGTCCCTCGCCAACTGCACTCAAAGGCGTAGACTCAAATACTTTTACATAATCTACTTTTTTATAAGTAGGAGTCATGGGCGCCATTTTCCAACGGCCACGAGCTTCTGGAATCCTAGATAGGCGTGTGGGATGAACCAGCTCCTCTGAAGACCCGCTTGTCACACCCCGCCAAGGCGGAAACGCGAGGTGCGACTTCGAAAGATTTCCAGGCACAAAAGGTCACACGAGCATTAATTAAAACAAAGCGGGAACTTTCATTAAACAACCAAATCCATTCAACATTAGTTAATTGATTAATACTAAAACCATTGTATGTAAATATCTAAAATTATTATGACAACACAACGGTCCAAAAGAAGGTATCCCACAAATGCTCGCACACGACCTGTGCAAGTTCCATTGTCCATGCTAATTTCCTGAAAAAACATGCATGTAAAATATATAGGTCAACACAAAGTTGGTGAGTTCATGGGTTTTCTATATGATGGACATGTAATCCAAAACCAACTAAATCATTGCCTAGCTAAGGCAATAATCAAAATGTGATCTGACATGAGCCCATAAACAAACCTTGAATACTCACTTGATGTGTGGATGCTAGACTGTACTGAATCTGATGTAGTGTGTCTGGTCTAGGAACCCTAAATGCAATTAAAAGCAACTTAGGTCCATGTTTGGCTCTAACTACCATGCAATTGTTCACCCGACTGTAACACCTATGGACTCGAGGCTTTTGTACCACTATCCACGTGTGTCATACACTGTATATGTCAATAATTGTTCATTTTGTTATTCTCGTGGCTATGTTTATTCTATTTTTGGCAAAACATATGTTGTGACTTACTTAGTGTTACCAAGGGTTACATATGTCTCTGTTACACAAGTCTAGGGTGACATGTGGACGCATTGTTTGGCAGTTTTTGCATAAAAACAATCCATTTAGGTGTTTTGCTTTTGTACATATACTCGCATAACATATGTTTTTACTAAAATTCTTGTGTTAAGCTTGTTAACATATGTTTTTAAGGTCTTTAACACATGTTTATAAAAAAAGTCATGGTATAAATCTTAAAACTAAGCAAGATTGGGTTATCTTGGATCGGTTTCGACCCTATACACAGACGCATACCCTCGTATGTATACGTAGGTGTACGCATTTGTTCATATATGTGCCTTAAGGTGGATGTAATCGTGTGTATATATATATATGTGTGTGTGTGTGTGTGTGTATCTTTATGTGGAAATATTGAACTTTTAACATAGAACTTAAGTGTTTAAGTTGATTTCACTTGAAAACTAGTGACTTGATGATGTGTTCAAGTGTGTGTGGGGTGATCACTACATGTAGTCGAAAGATACATAAAGGAGGAAAATGATTCGGTTATGATACCTTGAGTGTATAGCCGAGAATAATAAATAAAAATATGCTAGCTTCCTTCCCAATGACTCCTAAAGGCTTGCTAGTGGCTTGGGACTTCTAATTGGTGATGGTGGTTGATCGAACCGAGTCCTTTGGGTGTGGATTCCCTTCGGCCGAGTGGTTAACCAAAGGAAAGGAAAGGAAATGTTCAAGTGTTAGTGTGATTTTGAGAGATTGTGGTGTGACTTTAAGGTGCTTTTTGACTCTCTATATAGCCGAGAAAGAGGATGAGGCCAAGGGTTTCATTGGAGCATAATTGTAGAAGGTCAAATGTCTACTTTCATGGAGTGCATTCTACTAGAGACCTTAAGAGTGAGAATAGTTGACTTTGAAGCATTGGTTTGGCATGTAGGGGTGGGGTTTTGGCCAAGAATACATGGGAAAAAGGGCAAGTCTTTTGTAGCAAGGTTGACAAGGTAATATGGTTTATGTTTTGCCACCTTAATATAAAGGGTTGACTATTTTTCTTGTTTGGTTGTGTGCTCACTCTTGGGGGCCGAAATTTATGGGGAAAGAAAAGAGTTTTATGGATCGTCAACTTTGCTTAGATGGCCATGTGTTTTATGTTATTTCCATGTTTGTATATAGTCTCTAGTCTAGTGGTTTGATAGAACAAGAAATGTGATCATATGTGTATGTATATATGCGTGTGGAGTGTGTGTGTGTGTGTAAGGTAGATTAGTGGTGAATCCTAGACAATACTCTTGGCTTCCTTGGGAACATATGAGCCGCAAATTTGTCCTAGGGAATGGGCATGGAATGTTCTTGCAAGTCAAAACATCATGGAGGTTAGTGATCATAAAGGTATTTACTAAATTGGGTAATATTCTTGAGGTTTGTGATCATGCTTAAGCGTGTTGAGGGGGGTTTGACCTTGGCCGATTATGGGGAAGGGAAAAAGAATAGTTTGGAGGGTTCTAACATGGGTAAGTTGGGTGTATAGTGTCATGGATGCCATATTAGTGTAATGCATTGGGAATGAGAGGTCATGGTGAGTGTGGGAAAGTTATGTGAACTTGTGTGTGTGTATGCGATCGTGTATATATGTATAAGAGAGATATTTGTCACTTTCCAAGCATAGATTGGTGGTTGTGTGTATATATTGTTATATGTATGTATGTGTGACAATGTATTTGTTTCGATTCTAATACTCACACTAATCCTGGTGTATAATTTTTAAGGTTACATGTGGACACATTGTTCGTGTTCTCACTAGTTTCCAAAGAACACACGTTGGTAACCTCATTATTATTAAACATTGTTTGTTTTTGTTCTTGTTGGGGCAACAATTTGAAGTCTTATGTTCAATTGCATGGATTTCCCACCACTAGGGTTTTGCATGGGTTTCTTGTGGTCTAGCATGACCTATTTGACTAACTAAGGCCTTGGACTAACTAGTGTGTCTACTGTTAGACTGCATGCCTTGGGACTGGCTCTTTGGAACCTTGTATGATCCAAATATGACGAAATAGATGATATGGAATGCTATGCACAATGTATCTCCGTGCAGTTAAACGTACTGATATGAACTGTGATTTCGACGGGTGTCACATTCTCCCCCTGTTAGAGGAATTTCGTCCGTGAAATTTTCGGTGGTAGTCATCTGAACTAGTGGTCTCCTGGAAGAGATGTGGTTATTTGCGTTTCATCTGGTCTTGACGATCCCATGTGAATTCGGGTCCGCGTTTGGAATTCCAATGTACTTTAACCAGCTTGACTTGACTACGACGAAGTTTCTGAATCTTCCAATCTGTTATCTCCAGTGGCTCTTCTATGAAATGGAGCTGTTTGTCGATGTGGATTTCCTCTGGAGGGATAACCAATGACTCATCGGCAAGACACTTCTTGAGATTTGAAACATGAAACGTGTCGTGAACGCCACTGAGTTCCTGTGGTAACTTGAGTTTGTATGCAACCTGTCTAATTCATGCAAGGATCTCAAATGGACCTATGTATCTGGGATTGAGCTTCCCACGTTTTCCAAACCTGGAAACTCCTTTCCATGGAGATACTTTGAGCAAAACTCTGTAACCTACCTAAAACTCTAAGGGTTTACGCCTCTGATCCGCATAACTCTTATGTCTGTCTCTAGCAGCTTTCAATCTGTCCCTAATGTGGAAGACCTTGTCAGTTGTCTCCTGAATGAGTTCAGGACCTGTCAGGTGCTTGTCTTCTACCTCAGCCCAACACACAGGCGATCGACACTTGCGTCCGTACAACGCTTCGAAAGGAGCAGCTTTGATACTAGTATGGTAAATTTGTTAAACGATCGACAGGAAATAACCTGGATAATTTCTCTGTTTTGTCTGTTTCCTTGATCGACAGGAAATGCGCAGACTTTGTTAAACGATCGACAATTACCCAAATCGTATCATGACCTCGAGATGTCTTTGGCAACTTGGTGACGAAGTCCATAGAGATTTGCTCCCATTTCCAAACGGGAATCTCTGGCTGGTGAAGCATTCCTGACGGCTTCTGGTACTCTGCCTTGACCTTTGAACACGTTAAGCGACGTCTGACGTAGGCCGCAATACAACCCTGGATGTTAGGCCACCAATAGAACTGCTTGAGGTCCTTATACATCTTATCTGCACCAGGGTGTATCGAGTACTTGGACTTATGCGCTTCACCTAGGACTAAATCACGCAATCCTCCATACAATGGAACCCATATTCTGTTCGAGAAATATTTTGTTCCATCAGGTTTTGTCTCTAACTGGTTAACCTGATTGTATAGAGCTTCTTGCCTGATGTTACTATCCTTAAGAGCCTCTTGCCGAGCCTGACGAATACGAGCAGTGAGATCGTTATGAATGGTCATGCCTAGCGCACAAACACGCAATGTCTTGGCACGTTCCTTTCGGCTTAATGCGTCTGCTACAACATTTTCCTTCCCTGGATGGCACTTAATCTCACAGTCGTAGTCATTAAGTAGCTCAACCCATCGTCTTTGACGCATGTTCAGATCCTTCAGGTCAAAGATATGATGTAAGCTCTTATGGTCAGTAAACACAGTGCACTTAGTCCCATAGAGGTAATGTCTCCAAATCTTAAGCGCGAACACTACTACACCCAATTCTAGATCATTGGTTGTGTAGTTTCGTTCATGCATGTTGAGTTGTCGAGAGGCATAGGCTATAACCTTGTTCCTCTGCATTAAGACACAATCGAGACCTTGGTGAGATGCATCACAGTAAACCATGAAGTCCTCTGTTCCCTCTGGCAGTGAGAGAATCGGTGCGCTGCATAACTTGAGCTTTAGGAGCTGAAAAGCTGATTCTTGTGGATCTCCCCATTCGAATTTCTTATCTTTCTGGGTCAAGACTGTCAGGGACTGGGCTATCTTTGAAAAATTCTCGATGAATCGTCAATAGTAGCCAGCTAACCCTAGAAATTGTCGAACTTCTGTTGGGGTACTGGGTCTAGGCCAGTCTTTGATCGACTCTAATTTGGCTGGATCAACATGTATACCCTTCTCGTTTACCACGTGACCAAGGAAATGAACCTCACGAATCCAGAATTCGCACTTGGACAACTTAGCATATAGTTTCTCCTCCCTGAGTAAATTCAGAATCACTCTCAAATGCTGCTCATGCTCTTCTTGAGTCCGTGAGTAAATCAGAATGTCGTCAATGAATACGATCACGAACTTGTCGAGGTAAGGTTTGCACACCCTGTTCATCAGATCCATGAACACTGCTGACGCGTTAGTCAACCCGAATGGCATAACCAGAAACTCCAAATTGCCATACCACGTCCTTAAAGCAGTCTTGGGTATGTCCCCTTCGTGAATACGTAACTGGTGATAGCCTGATCTTAAATCAATCTTCGAGTAGAAACTGGAGCCTTGCAGCTGATCAAACATATCATCTCTCCTGGGAAGAGGGTAACGGTTCTTCACCGTAAGCTTGTTCAACTCTATGTAGTCGATGCACATGCGAAAATATCCATCCTTTTTCCTGACAAAAAGAACTGGTGCTCCCTAGGGTGACGAGCTTGGTCGAATGAATCCTTTGTCGAACTACTCTTGCATTTGGTCAGACAACTTTTGCATCTCAGACGGAGCTAAACGGTAGGGCGAACGTGCTACGGGATCAGCTACGGGAATGAGATCAATGCGGAACTCGACTTGCCTCGGGGGTGGCAATCCTGGCAGATCTTCGGGAAAGACTTCTGGGAAATCTCTCACGACAGGGATGTCTTCGATCTTGCTCACCTCTGGTTTCTTCTCACGCACAAGTGCTAAGAAAGCAAAATGACCTTTTCGTAAGCACTTCTGTGCCTTCATGCAAGACACTAATCGCAACGGGGTCTTCCTACGCTCCCCCTGTATGGATAAAACCTCTCCACTGGGCAACGAAATTCGAATCACTTTTGCGAAACAGATGACTTCTGCACGGTTCTTCGACAACCAGTCCATGCCAACGACGATGTCAAAACTTCCCAACTCGATTGGCAGATGATCGATACTAAACTCATGATCTCCTAACTTTAACACACAATTCCTAACTACTTATTCAGACCTAATTGTCTTACCATTAGCCAATTCTATGGAGAAATGTTCATGCAACTTATGTGACTCTAATTCAAGGGTCCGTTTAAAGTCAGTTGACACGAAACTTAAATCGGCACCAGTATCAAATAGTACAGAAGTAGTATGGTTGTTTACGAGGAACGTACCCGTGACTACGTTAGGATCATCCCGTGCATCATCAGTTCCCATGACAAATGCCCTGCCACGAGCTTGGCCTTTCAACTTGGGGCAGTCTTTCTTGAAATGGTCAGTAGCTCCACACTCGAAGCATCCTGGCTTACCGTCAGAGTTCGCAACTGCTTTGGCCCGTCACTGCACTGTGGGATGTCCAATCCGCTTGCACTTCTCGCATTTGATACTGTCGCACATCCCCACATGGTGATACTTGCACTTGTTGCAGAGTGGGTGGGGCCCGTTGTATGGCT
Organism: Ambrosia trifida; assembly: GCA_028751855.1. Taxonomy (NCBI): domain Eukaryota; kingdom Viridiplantae; phylum Streptophyta; class Magnoliopsida; order Asterales; family Asteraceae; genus Ambrosia; species Ambrosia trifida. The sequence continues at coordinate 65,492,550 of CM054123.1, forward strand.
TGCAAGTTTCAGTAGCGGTGGCAACAAAAGCTTTGACGGTTTCGGGTTTCTTGCTGGGATTACCCTCTGCACCTCTTCCTTTCTTGAAGTGGGACCAGTTACGCTTGTTTCCAGAGCCTTCACCCTTGTCGGATTCCTTTTGGGTCAGGGATCCCATGCGTACCGCATTGCCGGTAAGGCTGTGAGCACGGGTGACTGCATGTTGGATGGAAGCTGGAGCAGCAGTGGTAACCATGCTACACATCTTTGGAGAAAGTCCCCAGATGTACCGTTCTACCCGTTTGTACTCGGGGGTAACCATGTGTGAAACTAGATGAGAAAGCTCATGAAATCGGGTGGTATAGGCAGTGATATCCACCCCATCCATGGACAAATTCCAGAACTCGGTCTCCAATTTCTGCAGTTCACTCCGTGGGCGATACTTGTCCATCAGCGTCGACTTCAACTCAGTCCACAACAGATTGTAGGAAGCTTCGCGACCCAAGGTCTGCACTTGCAGGTTCCACCATGTCAGCGTCTCGTCTTGGAAGGTACAGGTGACGTACTTGATCTTCTGGTCCTCCGAACAACCACTAATGTCGAGCACAGATTCCGTTTTCTCAATCCATCGGACAATACCAATCGCTCCTTCTGACCCACGAATGTTCCAGGGCTTGCATGCCATGAAAGTCTTGTAGGAACACCCACGTATGGGATTCTCTACTTCTGCAGCGTCAAAAAGATTGGATCGTCAACGAAAGGATTGGCATAAGGAAACGACCGAGACAAGGAAGGGATAGGCAAAAGCTTTACCATTCTCAGGGTCCTGGGTTCTGCGTCGTCCTGCAGCGCCCGAACCGCCACTAGAATCGGCGCGGTTCACCTCATGTTGCGCAATAGCCTGTGCGATTACCCTGGCTAAATCCGCTGAGGTGGTTAGAAAAGCTTCTTCCTTGGAAGACGAATGAGTAGCCCTTTTGGGTGGCATGTTTATTCTAATACACACGATTAAAAGAAATGAGACACATATCACTGTATAATATTGTCAACACACGCACCAAGAAAACAACTATCCAATCAACACACCCAACAAGCACAAGGACATAGCATAACAATCGAATAGGAAACCAAAATACCAAATCTCTAATTAATAGTTAATCATACCAATTTAGTTTCGTAATAATACAAAATAACAATACAAGAGTATCACAACAAGTCACTACTACTAAATCAAGTACAATACATAACGTCCTAAGGAGACAGGGGTGGGAAAGCAGCGGACAAAGCTGCAACGGCGGCTGTCATCCTGGCCTCGATGTCATCAACTCTCGCCTCTATCTGAGCAACACGCTCCTCGGCTGCAGTGCGTCCCTAATCCGCCTCGTAAACGCGAGTACCCAACTCCGCTAGTCAATAGAGGATAGAATCCCGTGTATGACCCGCCAGATAGAGATCATCCTCGATCTCCCAAACTCTCCCTCGCAGCACCCCAATCTCAGTGTCGTGACGACCAACCACGTCCCACACAAAGTAGAGGGCGTGATGCACAAGAGCTGGCTCAACACCGGTGGGTAACGGAGTGTCAGAGGGAGGCTGAGATGGACCACCAGTCTCAAAGGTAGAGGGAGCCTGGTCATTAGTGTCCTCATCAGAATAGGCCAAGAATCCATCCATGGTCGGCAGGTAAGTCCTTTTCCGAGCCTGAGATCACCGGAGAAGTTTCCTTCTGGGTGGCTCGGGGTCCTCTGGGGCTGGAGGCTAGGGATCGGCTTGTGCTGGTGGCTCAGGGTCAACCTGGGCACGAGCCTCAGCTGGAGCGACAGGAGCCAGTGGAGGGAGCACTCGTTTCCTAGGGGTATACATCAGACGAGTCCCACCTGGACGCAGGCGATAAGGTCGAAAAGACGGCGCTCGGGGCTCTGGCTGCGGTAAGGGTGCATCCTCCTCCTGTGCCTCGCCAGCAAGCACATCCTCCTCATCATCGGAGATGACGTGATCAACCTGCATGTGATCGTCCTCGGTGTCGGAGTCGCTAGAATCGAGCTCGTAATCCTGTTGAAGACCGTCGGCTGGAGGGCTATCTGGTACAATCTCCTCCTCGGAATCCGAGAGAACGATAGGGTTGTCTTAGTTTTCCATGATCCTGGAAATCAATGAACACACGTGCGTGTCAGTAATGGTCTGGTGTACTTAGTGTAACTACTAACGTGCAAAGTACATAATTGGCATGGAACTTGCGTAGTGCATAGGGATAGGCGTTGTGTTTCTTTCTTTGGAAAACATTTCGAAATCAATTTTTGTTTAGATTATAGTTTGACTCGAAAGAATCTTAGTTCGTGATAACATCGTGCTCTGATACCAATCTGTCACATCCCGCCAAGACGGAAACGCGAGGTGCGACTTCAAAAGATTTCCAAGCACAAAAGGTCACAAGAGCATTAATTAAAACAAAGCGGGAACTTTCATTAAACAACCAAATCCGTTCAACATTAGTTAATTGTTTAATACTAAAAGCATTGTATATAAATGTCTAAAATTATTATGACAACACAACGGTCCAAAAGAAGGTATCCCACAAATACTCGCACGCGACCCCTGCAAGTTCCATTGTCCATGCTAATTTCCTGAAAAACATGCATGTAAAATATATAGGTCAACACAAAGGTGGTGAGTTCACGGGTTTTCTATATGATGGACATGTAATCCAAAACCGACTAAATCATTGCCTAGCTAAGGAAATAATCAATATGTGATCCGACATGAGCCCATAACCAAACCTTGACATGTTGTGCCTCGCCCATTGTACACTAAAGACAATGAATAATGTGAAATACAAGCACTATTTTGATATTAGTCATCCGGTCAGAGCGACTGACCAAAAGTGGGGGTGTCAACCCAATAAATCTATCCCGGTGTTTCATGGCTAAGTCCATAGCTAATGGTTATGGTATGATGTATGACACGAGGGCTTAATGGATCCTGAACCTTGATGTCTCATGTTCACATAAAAGTCATGTATTGTAATTGAAAACTGTACGCATGTTTATCCCCCAGAAAAATGTAAAAACTGTAAAAAGGGGTCGTTAATACTCACTTGATGTCTGGATGCTAGACTGTACTAAATCTGATGTAGTGTGTCTGGTCTAGGAACCATAAATGCAATTAAAAGCTACTTAGGTACATGTTTGTCTCTAACTACCATGCAATTGTTTACCCGACTGTAACACCTATGGACTAGAGGCTTCTGTACCACTATCCACGTGTGTCACACACTGTATGTGTCAATAATTATTCGTTTTGTTATTCTCGTGGCTATGTTTATTCTATTTTTGGAAAAACATATGTTGTGACTTAATTAGTGTTACCAAGGGTTACGTATGTCTCTGTTACACAAGTCTAGGGTGACATGTGGATGCATTGTTTGGCAGTTTTTGCATAAAAACAAGCCATTTAGGTGTTTTGCTTTTGTACATACTCGCATAACATATGTTTTTAAGGTCTTTAACACATTTTTATAAAACATGTCATGGTATAACTCTTAAAACTAAGCAAGATTGGGTTATCTTGGGTCGGTTTCGGCCCTATACACACACGCATACCCTCGTATGTATACATAGGTGTACGCATTTGTTCATATATGTGCCTTAAGGTGGATGTAATCATATATATATATATATGTGTGTGTATCTTTATGTGGAAACATTGAACTTTTAACATAGAACTTAAGTGTTTAAGTTGATTTCACTTGACAACTAGTGACTTGATGATGTGTTCGAGTGTGTGTGGGTTCGGGTGATCACTACATGTAGCCGAAAGATACATAAAGGAGGAAAAATGGTTTGGTTATGATACCTTGAGTGCATAGCCGAGAATAATCAAGAAAAATATGCTAGCTTCCTTCCCAATGACTCCTAATGGCTTGCTAGTGGCTTGGGACTCCTAATTGGTGATGGTGGTTGATCGAACTGAGCCCTTTGGGTGTGGATTCCCTTCGGCCGAGTGGTTAACCAAAGGAAAGGAAATTTTCAAGTGTTAGTGTGACTTTGAGAGATTGTGGTGTGACTCTAAGGTGCTTCTTGACTCTATATATAGCCGAGAAAAAGGATGTGGCCAAGGGTTTCATTGGTGCATAATTGTAGAAGGTCAAATGTCTACTTTCATGGAGTACATTCTACTAGAGACCCTAAGAGTTAAAATAGTTGACTTTAAAGCTTTGGTTTGGCATGTTGGGGTTGGTTTTCGTCCGAGAATGCATGGGAAAGGGACAAGTCTTTTGTGGTAAGGTTGACAAGATAATATGGTTCATGTGATTTATTTTTTGCCACCTTAATAAAAAGGGTTGACTAGTGTTCTTGTTTGGTTGTGTGCTCACTTTTGGGGTCGAAATTTATGGGGAAAGAAAAGAGTTTTATGGTAAGTCAACTTTGCTTAGATGGACATGTGTTTTATGTTATTTCCATGTTTATATATAGTCTCTAGTCTAGTGGTTTGATAGAACATGAAATGTGATCACATGTGTATGTATATATACGTGTGGTGTGTGTGTGTAAGGTAGATTAGTGGTGGATCCTAGACAATACTCTTGGCTTCCTTGGGAACATATGAGCCGCAAATTTGTCCTAGGGAATGGGCATGGAATGTTCTTTCAAGTTAAAACATCATGGAGATTAGTGATCATAAAGGTGTTTGCTAAATTGGGTAATATTCTTGAGGTTTGTGATCATGCTTAAGAGTGTTGAAGGGGGTGTGACCTTGGCCAATTATGGGGAAGGGAAAAAGAATAGTTGGAGGGTTCTAGCATGGGTAAGTTGGTTATATAGTGTCATGGATGTCATATTAGTGTAATGCATTGGGAATGAGAGGTCATGGTGAGTGTGGGAAAGTTATGTGAGCTTGTGTGTGTGTATGCAATCGTGTATATATGTATAAGAGAGATATTTGTCACTTTCCAAGCATAGATTGGTGCTTGTGTGTATATATTGTCATATGTATGTATGTGTGAGTGATAATGTATTTGTTTCGATTCTAATACTCACACTAATCCTGGTGGATAATTTTTAAGGTTACGAGTGGACACAGTGTTCGTGTTGTCACTAGTTTCCATAGAATACACGTTGGTAACCTCATTGTTATTAAACATTGTTTGTTTTTGTTCTTGCCGGGGCAAAAATTTGAATTCTTATGTTCAATTGTATGGATTTCCCGCTACTAGGGTTTTGCATGGGTTTCTTGTGGTCTAGCATGAACTAGTTGACTAACTAAGGCCATGGACTAACTAGTGTGTCTACTATTAGACTGCATGCCTCGGGACTGACACTTTGGAACCTTGTATGATCCAATTATGACGAAATACATGACATGGAATGCTATGCACAATGTATCTATGTGTAGTTAAACGTACGGATATGACATGTGATTTCGATGGGTGTCACACCGTTTGACTCCTCGTCGGAAATAATTACGCACGAGAATCCTCCCGGCACCCAACACGACAAAGGGTTAGGGTTAATAGGACTCTCACCCGTAGCGAGGAAGTGTGTTGGCGCGTTCTCCTGGTTGGGCAGATAGAACATGCCCAACATCTCTTCCACTACTGACAGACGGTCCGCTGGGGAGACTCTCCACCCCAACCTCACCTTATCACGCGCCAAGAAGGCGCCAAACTTCGTCACACCTGCAGATGATCAAAACAGTTAGCTTCTTCTAAAAATCATCAAAGCATCAATAAAAAGGATGCGCAAAGACAAAACTTACCGTCATCAAGGATGTATGGCTCCTGTCCTGGAAACAAGCGCAACCAGCTCATCCCCAGCATCACAAGCAGCACCTCATGACATAGATTGCCATCAAAGGGGGAGGTGTTAGAAGTCAAGGTTACAAACCAATCTTGGTCTTTGTAACCTTGCATCACCGGATAGGTAGGGAGCTTCTGGCGCTCCCCAAGTGTAACAACCTAGAGTGGACCCCAAAATTTTTTCGCGTATAATTATTATTATAGTGTAATAATCAAGGAACCAAAACAAATATTAAGCGAGATGGCTATGTTCGAAACCTAAAACCAAACCATTATATATACATGATTACTAAATAATACGCATTACGTGACTGGACCAATACGCGATATGACCCGAACCGTGTCCCGTGTTGAGTCACCAATGGGGGACACATGATACCCTCTAAAAGGGACCCATTTCCCTTTTTAGAGTGCCGGACTGGGGGCGGGAATAGGGGCATGAAGGCATTAGCGTGGAGATTCTGCAGGGCGTGGGGCAGTTTGGTGGGGTGATGTGTCACCTTTTGATTGGTCAGGGTTTTTTTTTTTTAACTTTAACACAATATAATATTATTTCCTTCCCCCCTCTTCTCCCCCCTTCCACTCCCCACAATTTTTTTCACCCCCACAAGGGTCCCACAAGTGCCACAAGGCGCTTCATCCCCCTCTTTTGTAACACCCCAACAGATGGCGGAAACATCGGGATGTCACGTATTGATGATTGTTCAGTAGCTCATGGTAAATAATAAATTTCATTATATGATTTAAATAAATTACATACAATTGTTCTACAAGAATTCGTACATCAAATTGAATAAAACTATGCACACATCTTCAAGCATTAATTCAAATCTTCAAGCAAGTAGAACCTGAAACATGTTAAGTTGAAAATATTTTGGGTCAACAAAAGTTGGTGAGAATTACATAGGTTTTGATAATCGAATGAAATTGTTGTGCAATTCATGTGTCATGGCAATCTAGTCCATATGTGAAAACATACTAGAAGTAAATCGAGTGCATAATCAACCATTGTGACTGTTGTATTGTGGTACATCCCATACGCTCATGGTTCACTCGTTTATATTGCAGTAACAAACACCCACGCAACCTTTGTAGGAGGCACGCATCCGAGTGGGATTGTCAGTCCAATAGATCTATCAATGTATACCGTTTGGCTGATGAATGTTTATGCTAGAATTGTGCTTACCCTAGTCATGTTCAAGACATAATGCAACATAGAAATACACATTGACACATTGATGATTGAATTGCATAAATAATGTTGTAACATGTTTCACCCCAAAAATGGTGATAAATAGAAAAGGGGCTATGTAAAACTCACCTTAGCAAAATGTTATGTCTCGTAAAAAAAAATAGAATAATGTGTTGTGAATGTATGCGAGGCGAATCCCAAAGACTCAACAACGTAGCTAGTCCAAATTGAAGAAAACGAAAAAGAAAGAATATCAAGCTTCCAATTCGCCAATTACAAGAGCTTATAATCAAAGCTTCAATTGTAGAAGTAATAGACTATAGAAGAAAGGTATGAGGGAAAGTTTAATCGGATTGAAACAATCGATTTAGAGGTGCAAAGTATGATGGGTCATAGGTGGGTTTTTATACTAGTTTTGGAGTCAATTAGCCATTAAAATTGGTCAACACCATAAAGTAAGGTTTTATGATGAATTGACTATTTGACTAAGACTTTGACTGTTTGACTAAGACTTTGACTAGGACTTTGACTATTTGACTCAAGGCTTTATTTAAAAAAAAAAAAATCTTGTATGTGAAAAAAAAAAAGAATTTAGAATCATATTATTATTATTATTATTTATATACATTTATGTATGTATATAAGTTGTGAGTTAGGATAAATAAAGACTTAGGCACATTTGTATAATATTAATGATAAAGGTGTAATAAAATATATATATATATATATATATATATATATATATATATATAAGTGTTTTTTATGTATTAAAATTTTGGGGAAAATTTTGCGATGTTACAGTCTCCCCTACTTTTGGAAACTTCGTCCCGAAGTTTATTGAAGACATAGGGTTGAAGGTGATTGGGTAGAAATTAGGACAAGGGTGGTTTGGGAAGTTTCGAGTTAAGGCATGACATAAATTTATAGGTAACAGAATAAACTGTTTCGAATAATTTGGGTAAGAGTTTTGATATGTGTGAGTTTTAAGGGTTGGATTAGGTTCATCTGAAATAGCAAGGAGAATAAGAATCTTAAGTTTTAGGACTCCTAAAAGAAATGCATGAGTTGATTGACTATAGAAAGACTAAATGAACTACCAGGTAACTAGAGTTTATAATTGGTTATTTACTGAAAACCTTGATAGAATTTCACACTACCTTAACGTACCTGTAAATTCATGATTACGTTCCAGACCGCAATCACCAATTTGCCTTACATTAAAGTTTTGCGTCCTTCTATATCTCCACCGATTGTTGAGCAGGTCCGATAGCCTCCACCAGTCATGGAGTAGGTTGTAGGGCCTCTCCCGACTGTTGAAAAGGCATAATGACCTCTACCAATCGTTGAGTAGGTTCGATAGCCTCCACCAGTCGTGGAGCAGGTTGTTGGGCCTCTCCCGACTGTTGAAAAGGCATGATGACCTCTATTAAGTGCAGCATTTATTATACACATAGGTTGCAAATTGATAACATGTTTATGCAAGCAAGTATAACAAGCATAGTATATGAGTTGTAGTTGTATAGATTTATATCATTAGTTCACATTCAAACAATCATGCACCAAGTAACAACTCTCAGACAAATATTTTATTACTTGAATCAAATAGCGTCAATTCATAGAATAAAAGCAACCAATAGTCAAATGGTGAGACTTGCGGTTAGGTAGCCGGAGGATCTTGATCTCTGTTTAGTTAAGGGCATCGGTTACGGAAGTGATTTGGGTAATGAATGTTCAATAAGATATGGGTTGAATGAAGGACAATGAGGTAATATAAGGAATGTAATCATTTATTCATTTAATTAAAACGAATAAATGAAAACGTTGACTTATCAAAGATTCTAAATTCTAATAACATATGAAGACATGCTTTAGCCTATAAGTGAACACTCATCCCGAGAATTCCCAGGTAGGCATCCGGGTCCCTCGTCTGATTGGGATATATGCGCAATGCCAGCCTAGACAGAAGACTCAGAATACAGGCGTTCACCCTTCCAGATTGCACGTGTTCGTTATTAAAATCTAGAACTTCGACGAGATCTCAAGGTGGTTCAGGCTAAACCTGAGGGTTTTGTCCTATTAGTCTAAGAGTAGATCCAATGGTGGAGAGCAACCTTCTTTTAAGGATGAAAGTAGGGATAAGAAGTAGGAGGGAGATAGATAATAGCAAGTAAAAGAAGCAAGTACTGGTTAAATCCTATGGTTATAGACTAGATTATTTTTCTAATAACCTAATTCCCTATAACCATGGCTCTGATACCAATCTGTAACACCCCAACCGATGGCGGAAACATCGGGATGTCACGTATTGATGATTGTTCAGTAGCTCATGGTAAATAATAAATTTCATTATATGATTTAAATAAATTACATACAATTGTTCTACAAGAATTCGTACATCAAATTGAATAAAACTATGCACACATCTTCAAGCATTAATTCAAATCTTCAAGCAAGTAGAACCTGAAACATGTTAAGTTGAAAATATTTTGAGTCAACAAAAGTTGGTGAGAATTACAAAGGTTTTGATAATCGAATGAAATTGTTGTGCAATTCATGTGTCATGGCAATCTAGTCCATATGTGAAAACATACTAGAAGTAAATCGAGTGCATAATCAACCATTGTGACTGCTGTATTGTGGTACATCCCATACGCTCATGGTTCACTCGTTTATATTGCAGTAACAAACACCCACGCAACCTTTGTAGGAGGCACGTATCCGGGTGGGATTGTCAGTCCAATAGATCTATCAATGTATACCGTTTGGCTGATGAATGTTTATGCTAGAATTGTGCTTACCCTAGTCATGTTCAAGACATAATGCAACATAGAAATACACATTGACACATTGATGATTGAATTGCATAAATAATGTTGTAACATGTTTCACCCCAAAAATGGTGATAAATAGAAAAGGGGCTATGTAAAACTCACCTTAGCAAAATGTTATGTCTCGTAAAAAAAAATAGAATAATGTGTTGTGAATGTATGCGAGGCGAATCCCAAAGACTCAACAACGTAGCTAGTCCAAATTGAAGAAAACGAAAAAGAAAGAATATCAAGCTTCCAATTCGCCAATTACAAGAGCTTATAATCAAAGCTTCAATTGTAGAAGTAATAGACTATAGAAGAAAGGTATGAGGGAAAGTTTAATCGGATTGAAACAATCGATTTAGAGGTGCAAAGTATGATGGGTCATAGGTGGGTTTTTATACTAGTTTTGGAGTCAATTAGCCATTAAAATTGGTCAACACCATAAAGTAAGGTTTTATGATGAATTGACTATTTGACTAAGACTTTGACTGTTTGACTAAGACTTTGACTAGGACTTTGACTATTTGACTCAAGGCTTTATTTTAAAAAAAAAAAAATCTTGTATGTGAAAAAAAAAAGAATTTAGAATCATATTATTATTATTATTATTTATATACATTTATGTATGTATATAAGTTGTGAGTTAGGATAAATAAAGACTTAGGCACATTTGTATAATATTAATGATAAAGGTGTAATAATATATATATATATATATATATATATATATATATATATATATATATATAAGGGTTTTTTATGTATTAAAATTTTGGGGAAAATTTTGCGATGTTACATCTTTCCCCCCTCGCCACTCCGAGTAGTCTTACACAACAACCGTCAACCTTGAGACCTTCCACCTTTCTCCTGTTAAAAACTCTCCACCTAAAATTTTGACACACATACACATCTGCCTTTTTCTAATAAAACACTCACACACCCCTCAAACATTCTCATCCATAAACTTATATCTCTTAAGAGGGTGTTTGGGATTGAGTTTGAAGATGCAAAAGTGCTTTTGGTCAAAAGTGCTTATTGGCTTATGACTTTTTGAAAAGGAGTTTTAAAAAAAGTGTTTGGATTAGCTTTTGGGATGAGAAACGTCAAAAAGTCAATAAATTGTTGTTTTTTAAGTGTTTCGCTTAACTTATTGTGAATATTGGTTGTATGGGTGGTATATTTGTAATTTTTTTCCAAAAGTCAAAAGCCAAAAGCCAGGATTTCTAACTTTTCAAAAACAACTTTTCCACCCTTAAAAGCCAAAAGCCAAAAGTCAAAACAGAAAGTGCTTTTAAGTTATACAAACAGCTTATTGACTTATTTGCTTTTTGAAAAAGCCAATAAGTCAATAAGTTGTTTTGAAACACAATCCCAAACACCCTCTAACACACACACACACACACACAAAATACTACTGATAAACATTAAAGAGAGAAAGAGACTTGTAGAGAGAGAGAGAGAGAGAGACGCGTAGAGAGAGAGGAGCAGAAGAACAGAGAGGCGTAGAGAGAGAGAGAGACGCGAAGACGAAGAGAAAGACAACTCGGAGAAGAAAGGAAGACGACGGTGGCGGTGATAGCCTGATAGGTACCGAAGAGGATGACGGAGACGATGATGATAGCAGGGGACATCAAAAAGGGTTCCAATCGGGTCAGATCTAATCACAATGGTATTACGTCAACACACCCTTCCCCTTTTCTTAGATAATCATATTGATGATTTGGGCCTTGGAGACGATACTGGTTGTGGGTATCGGTTGTGATGAGTGGCGGTACCGATGGTTGTGACCGGTGACGATGGTGGGTTATAATCAGTGGAGTCAGGAAGCGGGTCAAGAGGTCGGGTCAACCTTCGGTCAAAGGAAGTAACTCGGTCAACAAAACAGTCAACCAAGTCAACTCTAAACAACATGAAGTCATGAACCATGGCCTAATGTGAGGTATAACTCAAACCTTGTTAAATATAAACATTGAAACTATAATTACATAATGCGTGTGGGATTTGATGAGCATATACGGACCGAAACCAAATCATGAGTTAGACGAATATTAGTATATACCTTGAACCCTTGATATTTAGAGTTGGACATAAAACTAATAACTCGGATGTTTGGACTAGCCGTATGAACATTGGATAATTTTGAACTTTCCACATGTTAATATAAAACGAACCATGGCATTAATATAACAACTTGGACCCATTGGACGTTAAAACTTAGGGAAAATCACCAATTTGGCCATTGACTTGGTCAAATTACCAAACTAGCCAATTCCCATCTCTTGGGAGGGTCGGCTCACAGGTCCCGAGACGTCTTGGTGAGACTTCGGTGATGGACCACTAGCTGAGCGACACCTCAGAGTCGGCTCACAGGTCCCGAGACGTCTTCGTGAGACTTCGGTGATGGACCACTAGCTGAGCGACACCTCACCTGACACCTCACACGTCTTTGGAGAGACGGTTCCCGATTCCCAAAACGTCTTTGTGAGACCTCGCCTACACACTTCCCAACTCTTTCCCCTCTCTCTCTCCTCTATCTACTCTCTCTCTCTCCTCACTTTCTCTCTCCTCTCTCTCATCTGCTCATGACCACATGCTGATCATGCTGATCAGAATCGTCATGATATATTTAACAGTCGGTCAGAGATGTTCCGCCATAATTTTGGTCCTACTTAGACTCATTTACCTTACATATTATAGTAGAGTGGTAGTTTAGTGTTAATCCTTGGTGTGATATATTTAACATTATAGAATCTAGACATGGACTGCACATAATGGATGGAAAGTGTGAATCTGCTCATGACGACATGCTGATCATGCCTCTTTCACGAAATGCAACAAAGTCCAACAAATCTCTAGCATCCCCTCGTTCTTTCATGCTCTTTTTCAAATCTTTGTAAACTGCAATCATGCATTTAATTTGTTCCAATTTGGTCACCGGAGAAGACGATGAAGTCGGACGGAGAGGTGACGTCTTTTGGACGTCAGCTACGAAGCGACCGAACAGGCGGTGCTGGTGGTGTCAGAGACGTCAGCCGGAGAGGTAACGTCTTTTTTACGTCTGCGGAAGGGTCTGCGGAAGGTTGGGTTGGTCTGCGGAAGGTTGGTCTGCGGAAGGGTCTCCTCTCTCTACTCCCTTCCGCAGACCGGAGACGTCACATCTCTGTTCGACTTCGTCGGAAACCTGCAACTCGGCGGTGACGTATCGGAAACCTGCTGATCATGCTTTGTGTAAAGTAGAATATTTTTAATAAGTATATCGATGATGAACTCGAATTGAATTTGAAACTGGAAATACTTTCAGAAGCAACAAAAACGTGGAATGTGATATTTGTATGTTGATAATGCATGGTTGAAGTTTAGTTCTGTTAGTTGCTGATCATGCATGGTTGAAGTTTAGCTCTTAAAACACTAATCTTGAACCTCTTTCATTCAAAGTATATGGATGCTGATCATTCGGAAGGTTATTGAGGGGCTCCCACTATTTGCACAAGGTTAAATTTTATTTACACAACCCTCTACGGCCCGTAGAGCCCTCTACGGGTCGTAGAGCCCATTTTTTACTCCTTCTACGAGCCGTAGAGGCCTCTACGGCTCGTAGGTAATCATTACCAATGATTGGCAATTATACAATCATTGGTAATGATTACCTACGAGCCGTAGAGGTCTCTACGGCTCGTAGAAGAAGTCTTATTAATTTTTGAGAATGAAGAAGGAAGAGATGGATGTTTGATGATGCCTACGGCCCGTAGAGGCCTCTACGGGTCGTAGAAAAAAAAAACAAAAAACGTTTGGGACGAGGTTCGATCTTAGGCACATTCTCACACAAACACACACACAAAGTCTTATTTCGTATATGGGGACCATCTGGGCTACCAGTTCGCTGGTTTCTTAGTTGGAAAGTTTTAATATAACATAAACCAGTCTTAGGCACCCTCTACGGCCCGTATAGGCCTCTACGACCCGTAGAGAGGGTTTTTTTTAAATCATTTTAATTATGTAATAATTAATCCCGAGCGTGTAATACATTAACACAAGCATGTAAAACATTAATACAAATTTATAAAATAAATTTTAATTGTTTAATTTTTTTAGTTTTTTAATGTCGTCTCGATAAGCGTGTAAAACATAAACACAAACGTTTATATAACCAAACGATAAAACTAAACGTTAAAACATTTACACAAGCGTTCAAAATAAAAATTGTTTAAAACATTTACAGATCAAAAAATCATAAGTCAAAAGAACTGTCATCAGGCGTCGGCGACGGCTGCGGCTGCGGCTGCGAGGTCCCGGGCTGCTGCGAGGAGGTACCGGACTCATGCTGGGTCTGCTGCGTGATGGGCCCTAAAGTCGGTGGGAGACGAGTCTGCATGCCCAGCTGGCGATAGATATCCTGATGGCCAGCAATCATCCAGCGCATCGCCTCATCCTGCCGATCACGCCACTGACGCATCTCTACCTTCTGCTGCTGACGCCAGATGTCCATCTGCTGACGCCACGCACGCATCTCGACAGCCTCCTCGGCAGCCGCACGTACGTCCGCCCTAACATCAGCAGGCAACCTGAGAGAGTGATAAACGCGTGCCGGTATCTGCACATCCTCAGGCTGCTGCTGAGGTATCTCGACGTCCCTCAGACCGCCCCCCTCCTGCTCAGCAACAAACTGCAACCCGACCTCCACAGCATCACCTGCAATGGATAACAATAAATAATTAATAAATAATAATAATATTCTAGGATTTTATAAAAAAATTGGGCAGAGTTTCCCCTGTTTTTACGCAAACCAGACAACACAAGTTGTCTACAAGTTTCCCAAATAATAATAATAATAATACCTCTAAGGCCCTGATGTACCAACGGCTCATGCACAAACTCCACGCCACCGGGACCAATCAGATAGTGGAAGGCTTCATGATCCGGCGTCTTCGCCTTCCTCGCCGGACAAGCCATAGCTCTCATCGTGGGTAGACCTATTGGGCTGAAACAAACTCATAAACATTAACATTAATAATAATAATAATAATAATAATAACAACAACAACAACAACAACAACAACAACAACAACAACAACAACAACAACAACAACAACAACAACAACAACAACAACAACAACAACAACAACAACAACAACAACAACAATAATAATAATAATAATAAGAAGAAGAAGAAGAAGAAGAAGAAGAAGAAGAAGAACAATACAAGGGCGGTAGTGACGGAAACCGATTACGGTTAACATAACCGTAATACTTCTGGGCATCGCAGCGCTCGGCATTCTTGCTGATGATCCCCCCGCATGCGATGCCTCCCTTCAACGGTTTATGGGGGAAGGAGGCAAAGTACTCGGCCATGACCCGATGCAAGGCAATCGGCGTGCCGGTGAGTATGCAATACAGGTACATCAGGTCCGTCTTCGTCACCCGCTCGTTACTATTCCCCCGTGCCGTTAGGGAATAAGTAATGCAACGGTGAATGTAACGAACTACGGGGTGACGAATATTAGATGCCCTGTCACACCTCTCCCTGCACAGCATAATAATAGTAATAATAATTAGAACAAAGATATTGAAAAATAATAATAATGATGATGATAATAATAATAATAATACTTCTCTGTCGGGTTCCCGAACTCTGGACCGCCAATGGTGGGCCACCACGCATAGATAACGTCATCAGCGACAGTAGTCACACCCCTAGTGTAGACATCCTGAACATTATCATTAACATTAACATTAACATTTCGAATAAGAACAAAAACAAAAATAATAAGAATAAAAATAAATAATATTAATACCTCTACAAGGTCGTCGCGAGTGTACCACTGGGTGTGCGTAGCCCACTCATCTAGAGAATAACCATACTCAACGCCGAGTATGGAAAACTCAATATCCTTCGGTAGGCGACCCGACGATCCGGCGCCCGACGATCCGGCGTCCGACGATCCGGCGGTGGGCGGCCGAAACCGAAAGGTGGATAGGAACTCTATCACCAACGGCCGATGGGACGGCGCACAAAAGTCGTCGAAAAACCTGTCCAGTGGGCTCCCTTCCGGGATCCACTCTCGGGCAATCGCCTCAGCACCCCCCTAGTGTCCCGAAGCGCGTCCCAAGAAATCCCACGCGCCTTTTCAATCTTCTTCTTCTTCAACCTCTGAAATCTGGGATTCGGGTAATCGAATCGCCGAAAAGTGCAAGGCTCATAGCCTGACAAGTCACCCCCTGCCATGGCAGCCCCCACCTGGACCACGGGCTCATCCTCCTGCTGCTCCTCCTCCTCCTCGTTCATGTACTCCTCGTCTACAAAATCTGCCATAACTGCAAAATCAAAGAATTTATAGTTAGGGCGTTTCTATAATTAAGGCGTTTCAAAAGAAACGCCAAAACTATATTAGTTTTGGCGTTTCAAAAGAATCGCCAAAACTAATATAGTTTTGGCGATTCAAAAGAAACGCCAAAACTAATATAGTTTTGGCGTTTCAAAAGAATCGCCAAAACTATATTAGTTTTGGCGATTCAAAAGAATCGCCAAAACTATATTAGTTTTGACGTTTCAAAAGAATCGCCAAAACTAATATAGTTTTGGCGATTCAAAAGAAACGCCAAAACTAATATAGTTTTGGCGTTTCTTTTGAAACGCTAAAACTATATAGTTTTTGGCGATTCCAAAGAAACGCCTCAATCCTGTAACAAATACACCTAAACAATAGAAAAAAAAACACAAAAAAAACACAAAAACAGAAACAACGCTAAAACGCGCGCGCGTTCAACGCTGTTTCAGCAACCCTAAAACGCGCGCGCGTTCAACGCTGTTTCAGCAACCCATTTTCATCTTAATGTAACTGTTTTGACGCGACCCATACTCGCATGAACAGTGTTCAAGAACACCAAACTTGTCGAACTCTTAAAACCTCTTGTTTCGAGTCCGGATTTTATCACATTGAAGTCTAACACAACCCAACAACAAAACCCCTAACAATAATTATATTAACAGATCGGAATCAAAGGTTAAATGACTGATTTTAAAACTTAGGGTTTATAGAGTTTAAAATTGGGGTTTTTCAAATCAGGATGTTTTGATGAAAAATTTTGATGTCCAAAGAGTCTATAGATGCCGATAAACACACCCCAGTCATCATTCATCATCAAATAGATCATAATGATCCACAATAATTATAAACACATGGGTTGTAAAAGCACGATTATAACCCCTTATAAGATGATAATATGGACTGAAATTTGAGGGATTGTTACCTTAGTGATGAGAAACAAGTTTCAAGATGGTGGTGGTGGTCGAAGATGGTGGTGGTGGCGATTAGGTTTTGAAGGGGTAAAGGGGGGTTGGTTTTGGGGTTGTGTGAGAAACTGAACAGAGGGAACGATCTGTATCTGTTTTTAAAACATACCTACGGCCCGTATAGGCCTCTAGGGGCCGTAGATAAATATAAAAAAACGAGGTGGGACAAGGATCGAGCCTGGGCACATTATCACACACACATATACAAGAGCGTATATACACACATATATAAACCATCTGGGCTACCAGTTCGCTGGAATAATATCCAGAAAAATTAAATATAACATATCACTGAAAACCCAAATTTTGTTTTTTAAAAAATCCTCGTCTACGGTCCGTAGAGACCCATACGGGTCGCAGACTCATATTTTTTTTAAAAAACTACTAATTATATTTATAAACTTTACAATGTTTTTAGAAACCAAAAATTTTTTGTCTACGGGTCGTAGAGGCCTCTACGGCCCGTAGACTCAATGGCCTCTACGAGCCATAGATGGCCTCTACGAGCATCTTCCAGCCTCCTACGGGTCGTAGAGGTCTCTACGGCCCGTAGCTAAATCCCTTCTACGGCCCATAGAGCCCTCTACGGCCCAGTAGAAGTTTTGTTTTTTTTTTAAATTTTGTTAGTTTTAATTAGGTGGTATAGGTTTTTTTTTTCTTTTTTTATAAAAGAACGTTTTCATTTCATATTGTATATGTAAAATAATAATAAAAAATAAAAAAATGTATCTAATAAATCATTATACATTATAAAAACAAATTTACACCGAACTATCAGAAGAATCAGGACAACCAGTTAGGTCAAACCACTCTGGATCTGTTTGAGATAGCCTACGCCCCTCATCAAGACGATCCCTGTATAGTGCTAACCATGGGTTGTGATTTACATCTACCCAACGCCTCCATGCTCCACTCGGATAAGGCGTCGGAGCGTCGTCTGCTAGCTTTAGCATGATGAAGTGGTTGCCGTTCACGAAGGCCATCGAAATGACCCGATTTTCTGGCACGCTTTCAGGATGCCTGTGAATACGGAAGAATGTGCTCGCTCCAAGAGAACTGAAGAATTGAAGGACCACACCAAATGCCTGAGCAATCACTAATCCAGTCAAAGGCATCTCCATCCACTTTGAATTGGGTGTGTTCCCGACTCCCGTCCAATCTAAGGAAGAGTATATGCGGGCGAAACCGTTATCGTCGAATCCGTTCAAAATCTCGTACCAATCCTCATGGTATTGACCCATCATCTCTTCTTTAAGAACGTGGCGGATCAAATCCCAGTCTTCCTCCTCCATATCCAAAGCCAAAGCTATAGATCGGAACCCACAGTTACCGTCTGGCTGAACATTTTGAATATGCGTGACAAACCGTCGATAAAGGGGATCAATCTGATGCTTAAATTGTCTAAGCACAAATTTATACCTGTCACCGCCAAACATTGGGAAATCATGATTAGGGGATGTGTACATATGTATATATGTATGTATGTATATATGTATTAATAGTTATTTATGTACCTGTCCCCTACTAAGAGTGGATACTTTTTGCTACACACTCTCATTGTATCTCTACTTGGGTCTGATGGCCTACGTCTTTAACAGGTTCGTCTTCCTACAATGGATAACAATTGTTAGGACAAAAAGGATTGGTGAAACCACTTTTGCAAACCTTAGTCTAATTCACTTCTGTCAAAATACTCTAAGTATAGAACTGCTGAAGACAAAGGATCAAACTGCTGAAGAAGAGATTCAGAAGTGCTGAAGAAGAAAAGTCATCAGAAGTTCTGAAGTTCAAACCAGACACTTCTACTGAAGAACTACTGAAGACAAACTACTCATCAGTAGTTTGTCATTCATCAGTGCTTACAGAAGATCTTTTCCACCGCCTTTGTATATCAGTAGTTTAATACTTTAGTATTTCTTTTTGCTTTATGTACAAGTTCCAAGACTGCAACTTGTTGCAACTTGTTTCTGAACTTGCTTTTTGGCAAGGTTCATGTATTTGTAAAGTCTATAAATAGAAGGGTTCATCCCCTCTGTTTTAGACATTGATTTTAATACAAGAAATCCTTCAACACTTATTATTGTTATTTCCATTTCGTGTTTACTGAGAATCTGTCAAAGTGTTTCATTCTCATTCAATACTTAGATTCTCAATAAACACTTATCATTTATTAGTTCTTGAATCCAGGGGGAGTAATAACTCCTGTTGATAAAGTGTAGCTATAAACTTATAAACATTCCGCTGTGCTATCACTCACCAAGAACTTGGTAAACACTTAAGTGTCAACTAGCAAGTTCAACTAAAAGAGCAGCTTACTGATCCAACAACAATAAATTATAATAATAAATAATAATAATAATACTAATAATAATAATAATAATAATAATAATAATAATAATAATAATATTAATAATAATAATAATACTAACATCTTCTTGCGCATCCTCCTGCTGATTTTTTTTCTTTGATTTTGTAGTTGGGCGCCCACGAGTATTCTTTTGTACCTCAGGAGGTTGAGTGTCAGTCATACTTGGATTTATCACCGACTTTATTTTTGACAACATATTTCTTTGAACGCGTGGTGATTGAGACGGCAGTGTCTCTTTGATTATTTCCCACTCACTCGCAAGGTCAGGTTCCCTCCATACTACTTCCGGTTCGTAATTCAGCCGTGTCCAGAAGACGTCTATTTCGGACAGCTGCATTTTTATTCCTGTATTCAATAAAAATAATAATAATAATAATAATAATAATAATAATAATAATAATAATAATAATAATAAAGTAATGGTATTACCTTTATTTATATACGAATCTAATCGACACGCACACGGCAACCCAGAACTCGTGAAAAGCTGGTGACCACAACTCATTTTTGGTTTCATCAACCTCTCTATATTTTTTATCTCAGTTATCATCTTCTTGATCGCTGCATGGGAAACTTTACGGAGTAGGTCCTAAAAAATCGGTATGTCATGGTGCACCTTTTTCACAGACAAACTCTCTTCAAACGAGTGGTTTATTGCCCTCTCTTGTGACGTTACCACATCGTCTGCAATCATCACAAGTTTGTGGAGCGAGTTGTTCGGCCCCTTAATCTGCATCTTAAACCGTGAATGCTGGCTCTCAGTTCTGTTGGTCGTATACTGACCAAAGTTGTAGTTTGTGTCTGTCCATGCAGAAACAAACCTTTCTTTGTAGTCACGGAGCCAGACCCGGTCTATATATTTAAAAACATCTGTAAAAGATAGAACAAAGATATTTGTTAATGTGTGTATGCGTTTTAAACTAAATTAATAAAATATGTACCAGCTCGTTCGTCCTGACATAGTCGTCTGTTGAATTGGTGTAACCAGAGACTATAATATTCCGGAGATGAAGATCTACATATGTCACACCCTCAAAATCCACTTGCGGAGTTTTACCGCGAGGTGCATGACAAACCAGGATCCAAACCAACGATCACAATAAACAAATCTAAATGAATATAAATGCAATTTCAAAACATAGTTTAAAATCCCGTTTACAGCGGAAGCTTATTCAAAAACAGTATCTCAACAATGAAACAATAGTTCAACGTTTATAAGACCATGCAACCCTAGTTAGACGCCGTGCAGACGCGTGCGCCCTAGTCCAACCGTGCTACCTTAGCGACCTGAGAAAACATGTAAAAGTTTACGTCAGCACAAAAATGCTGGTGAGTTTACAGGTTTTGTAGTCCAAGTACCAAGTCCACCTGTCCATACTATAACAAATCGAAAACCGGTATACGCTAGCTAGGCGTACGTTTTGTTACTACCACGATTGGAAAACCATTACTAACTCGAATACCAGATGTTGTGCCCGAAAAGTACCAGTTGTTCCTGTTGTTCCTGTTTGAGACAATATGCACTCGCCCGGCCCTCCAAGCCGACGAGCGGGGTTGGTCACTCCCAATAGCGCTATTCACATTTCCCCGTTGTGCAAACCCGCACATTCATGGTTCCCCCCGGGACTTCCAAAGATCGTGTAGTACACAATAGAAACCCATAGTATGACAGTAGTTACCAAATAATCGTTTTAACACATGTTTTCTCCCCCGAAAGTATGAAACCAGTTTAAAAGAGGGGCCGTAAACTCACCTTAAGTTGCGTTACTCCTTAACCCGAGTAAACTCAGCTGCTATGCTAGTCCCGTAAGCGGCGACCTAACATATGACAGTTACAAGTACTTAGACTAACAACCCGCAGGTTAATTAGTCCCTAGATGTCCAGACCATAACCAAGTTCGTTTGAAAACACCGTGACTGTTTAACTGACCCAAAGTACAAGACTCGACATCCCATTGGTGACCCGAGACTTCCCGTGTTATGTTTACGCTCTCAAACATGTAATCATGCAATCATACTTAACATACGTTAACGCACACCAAGTTATAGCTCATAGTTCACGTATCACTGAATTACATCCAAACATATGTTACCAAGTTATTAGATATGTTACGAGGTTCCTAGCATGTTACTACATGTCAAATCGGGTCTCGAAATGCTAATTTACACTTACAGCAGCAGTACACGCGATTAGGAAAAGTAAACTAGCAATTAGGGCTGATTGCATATAAGTTCATGTGATTAGGGCTGATTGCATATAAGTTCATGTGATTAGGGCTGATTGCATATAAGTTCATGTGATTAGGGCTGATTGCATATAAGTTCATGTGATTAGGGCTGATTGCATATAAGTTCATGTGATTAGGGCTGATCGCATGTAAGTTCATGCGATTAGGGCTGATCGCATGTAAGTTCATGCGATTAGGCCCTGATTGCATGGAAAACTGGCGATTAGCAATCCTAATCGCCTGTAACCTTGCTGTTCCAGTTTTTCGCGCGTTTAACGCTCCAAATCAGATCCAGAACGTGTGTAACTACCCAATATCATCCCAAACACTATTCTAAACATGTTTCAACCAAAACCCTTCGTTTTGCCTCGTATTATCAGCCCTGCATGCAATCACGTAATCCAAACACCATTCACATAGCATGCAATCATCATACTAACATGCATAACAATAACCCTAATAATCAATTACTCAGATATCATCATCATAACATTAATATTATTCTGATTTAACCTAATAACATGTTAATCCATCATTATGAATCATAAAAACCCTAGCTTTCTAATCATAAACACCCATAACACATGTATACTAGTTAGAATCCGATTAACAACCTTTATTAACGATTTTCAGAAAGCTTTTTCGTTTTAGAACAGGTCTGGACCATTAGGGATTGATTAAAAACGTTTATAAAGATTCATGGATGGAAACCAAACCTTAGAATTGTGAAAGAATGAAGGATTATGCTTGAATCCTTGTGTTTTGATCAAAAATCGCGTTCCAGAGGTTGTGTGTGTGTTGGGGCAGGTTATGGGACGACTAGGGTTTGTATAATGAAGTTTATGAGGTCAAGTATGGTATTTATAGTCGTTTTTAGTCGTCCAGCACATAACATGCGATTATGCAGCTTTACACGCGATCAGGAAGCCTAATCGCATGTAAGTTCATGCGATTGGGGCCTAATCGCATGAACAGTCATGCGATCAGTCCCCCTACTCGCCCCATATGAGCCTACTCGCCTCCCTTGTGGGCGATTAGGCTTGCCTAATCGCCTATAGCGGCTGGTTTCTTGCGTTTTGTTCGTTAAACCCCGTTTTAACATATGTTAACACATATTCACATACCGACAAGTCACATAATGATTGTAAACACATAACACATGTAAATACACATATTCACCCTCGTTCACCAATTCCCGGGACTCGAGACTCGTATGTTCCGTATGCCCTGACGATCCTACAAATCGTCACCGTTTGTACACTTGGTTAAGGACCGACATCTAATGAACCTCTTGACCAACATCCAATGATCCTCTAGACTAAACCGATAGTTCCCGAACCATAACCCGACTTAACTAACCCAGTTAAGTACAATATACGCGTGACTCGCTAAGGTAGACTTTCATCTAGACAACGTTGTTAACCAGAATTTGCCGGGTGTCACATCATCCCCACTTTAAAAGAATTTTCGTCCCGAAAATTGCACAAGTACCAAAAGAACAAGGAAATAACGAAGGGAACAAACAAAAGATAGAAATCAAAAGAGAGATTTACCCGAGTTGTCACATCATCCCACGTTAAAAGGAATCTCGCCCCGAGATTCATTCAGCTGCAGAAGAGACATATCTCGACTCGAACGCTTCCTTAGGAAAGAGGTGAGGATATTTAGACTTCATCTGATCCTCCCGTTCCCACGTATACTCCGGTCCCCGGTTCGAGTTCCACCGAACCTTAACGATACGAATCTTGCTGTGACGTAGGCTACGAATCTTGTAATCAAGGATCTCCACAGGTTCTTCCACAATCCGAAGACGATCATCAACCTTGATCTCTTCTAGTGGAACGATGAGAGACTCGTCAGCCAGACACTTCTTCAAGTTTGACACATGAAAGACGTTATGTACGTTGCCGAGCTCCGTCGGTAAATCAAGACGATATGCCACCGGCCCAATCCGTTCCAGGATCGTAAATGGGCCGACATACCGCGGATTGAGTTTGCCATGCTTCCCAAAGCGCATGACGCCCTTCCACGGTGAGACTTTTAGAAGTACCTTGTCATTGACTTGGAATTCCAATGGTTTGCGACGCTGATCGGCGTAACTCTTTTGCCGGTCCCGTGCCGCTGCCAACCGGTTACGAATCTGTACGATCTTTTCCGAAGTTTCGTACACTAGTTCAGGCCCAGTGAGTTGACTCTCACCCACTTCAGCCCAACAAAGAGGAGAACGGCATTTCCGTCCGTACAGTGCTTCGAACGGAGCCGCCTTGATGCTCGTGTGATAACTGTTGTTGTACGAGAATTCTACTAACGGTAGATGAGCTTCCCAACCCTTGCCAAAATCGATCACACATGCCCGCAGCATGTCTTCTAAAGTTTGAATCGTGCGCTCACTCTGACCGTCAGTCTGTGGATGATAAGCCGTACTCATGTCTAGTTGGGTACCCAAAGCCTTGTGCAAAGACTTCCAGAAGTGAGAAGTAAAATGGGAGTCACGATCCGAGATAATAGAAACTGGCACCCCGTGCTTAGAAACAACTTCCTTCAAGTAAAGACGAGCCAAACGATCCATGGTGTCGGTCTCCTTAATAGCAAGAAAATGGGTTGATTTCGTCAACCGATCGACAATCACCCATATCTTGTCATTCCCGCTTGGTGATTTAGGAAGTTGTGTGACAAAATCCATAGTAATTCGTTCCCATTTCCATTCCGGAATTTCAGGTTGTTGCAAGAGACCCGACGGTTTCTGGTATTCCACCTTGACCTTAGCACAGGTCAAGCATTTGCTCACGTATGAGGCTATGTCCGACCTCATGTTTGGCCACCAGTAAAGCACTTTCAGATCTTGGTACATCTTATCCGAACCAGGATGAATAGAATACCGGGACTTATGAGCCTCATCAAGGACAAGCTCCCGTAGTCCCCCGAATAAAGGAACCCATATGCGTTCTGCGAAGTAGTGCAGGCCATCAGGCCTTCGCTCGAGGTGCTTGTCGGCACCGTGCATAGTTTCAGCTTTAAGGTTTTCCTCCTTCAAAGCTTCTAACTGGGCAGAACGGAGTTGATCAGGTAGGGATGAATGAATGGTGAGCAGCAACGCCCGAACGCGACGAGGTTTAGTTGATTCCTTCCTGCTCAAGGCGTCTGCTACAACATTCGCCTTGCCAGGATGGTACTTTATGGCACAATCATAGTCGTTCAAAAGTTCAATCCAACGACGCTGCCGTATGTTCAAATGTTGTTGGTCGAAAATGTGTTGGAGACTCTTGTGATCGGTGTAGATGGTGCATTTGGTACCGTACAAGTAATGTCTCCAAATTTTCAATGCGAATACCACGGCACCCAACTCCAAGTCATGGGTGGTGTAGTTCTTCTCGTGCACCTTGAGTTGACAAGAAGCATACGCAATCACCTTCTCGCGTTGCATCAACACACAACCGAGACCATGAATAGAAGCATCACAGTAAACAACGAAATCATCAGGGCCTTCAGGTAAGGACAAAATAGGAGCAGAACAAAGTTTAGACTTTAGTTCCTCAAACGCTGACTCTTGTGGTTCACCCCAGTCAAATTTCCTATCCTTCTGAGTGAGAGTGGTCAGGGGTTGAGCGATCTTCGAGAACCCCTGAATGAAACGACGATAGTAGCCCGCAAGGCCTAGGAATTGCCGCACCTCAGTTGGCGTCTTTGGTGCTCCCCAGTCCTTGATTGCTTCGATCTTAGCTGGATCGACATGAATTCCTAGTTCATTAACCACATGTCCTAGGAACTGAACTTCGCGTAACCAAAAGTCACACTTTGAGAACTTGGCGTAAAGTTGTTCCCGTCGCAAGAGTTCCAAAACTAACCGCAGATGTTCCCCATGTTCGGTCTCGTTCTTGGAGTAGATCAGAATGTCATCAATAAATACAATGACGAATTTGTCCAGATATGGTTTGCAAACGCGGTTCATCAAGTCCATGAAAACCGCCGGTGCGTTCGTAAGACCGAAAGGCATGACCAAGAATTCGAAATGGCCATAACGTGTTCGAAAGGCAGTCTTTGCAACGTCAGCCTCCCTGACGCGCAGCTGGTGATAACCGGACCTCAAGTCAATCTTGGAATAATAACTAGAACCCTGAAGCTGGTCGAATAGATCATCAATACGTGGAAGAGGATAACGGTTCTTGACGGTCAATTTGTTCAGTTCTCTGTAGTCCACACACAATCGGAAACTTCCATCCTTCTTCTTAACAAATAGAATCGGGGCTCCCCAAGGGGAAGAACTTGGTCTGATGAAACCCTTGTCCAAGAGTTCCTGTAACTGACTAGACAATTCCTGCATCTCGGGAGGTGCAAGACGGTAGGGGGCCCGAGCAATAGGAGCAGCCCCTGGTACAAGATCAATACCGAACTCGACTTGACGATGAGGAGGAAGACCAGATAAATCATCGGGAAAAACATCAGGAAACTCGCGTACCACCGGAATGTCGTCGATCTTCTTCTCATCACTAGAGGAAACAGATAAAAGCGCCAAAACGGCTGGATAACCCTTTCGAAGACACTTAAGGGCTTTCATGCTAGAGATGATGTTTAGCGGAACACCACCCTTGATACCGTACACAGAAAGGAATTCTCCATCAGGGAGAGGAATCCGAATAACCTTATCGTAACAGACAATCTCCACTCGATACAAAGATAACCAATCCATTCCTACCACAACGTCAAAACTACCCAATTGTACCGGCATAAGGTCGATGGGGAACGATAAACCCGACAACTCTAATTGACACTCCCGAAGGATACTAGTAGCTTCAATCGTTTTCCCGTCAGCCAACTCAATTATATACTTGGTCTCTAATAGTACGGGTACTACATCTAGCAGTCGACTAACTCCCATGGATACAAAACTCTTGTCGGCACCAGAATCAAATAACACACTAACAGAACGATTATTGAGAAGGAACGTACCGGTGACTGTGTCAGGGTCCTGTCTAGCCTCAGCGGCTCCAATGACGAAGGCACGTGCATTTCTGCCGCCGCCCCCGTTGTTCCCATTTCCGTTGTTCCCACCCTGCTTCAGTTTTGGGCAATCCTTCTTGTAATGCCCAGTGTCACCACAGTTGTAGCATCCTTGTTTTCCTGTAGTCCCCTGAGTGGTCGAAGCTGAGTTAGTAGTCGGGGCCTGGGTCGATGGAAGTGTAACCCGACAATCTTTAGCATAATGCCCTGTTCGCTGGCAGCGGTGACAACGGTTACTGTCGCAGTTCCCTTGATGATGGCGTCCACACTTGTTACATTTGGGCAGTTTCCCCGCATAACCACCCTGCTTGTTACCCGAAGAAGAAGAACCCCCATTATCAAACCTCTTACCCTGCTGTGTTGGTCCAGATCCTTTCCCGTCATTTCCCACTTACGTTTGTTGTTCTCTGGGGCCTTAACAGTCGAACCCTTCGCAGGCAAAATACCCTCATTCACCTTTAAGTTGGTCATCCTATGAGCCGATCGAACCACTTCTGCGTATGTAGGATGATTTCCCGCAGCCACTAATCCTGCAATTTCCGGTACTAACCCCGAGACATAGTGTTCAATCCTACGGTATTCTGGCACATGCAGATCGGGACACAGCACTGCCAACTCATTCCGCCTCACAGTATACTTCTCAATTTCCGACCCAGTCATCTTGAGGTTCCATACCTCGTGCTCCAGCTTCTGTACCTCTTCCCTCGGACAATACTCACGCTTCAGCAACTGCACAAAATTCTCCCATGGCATAGCATATGCCTCCCCAATACCCATATTCTAGGTGATGCCATTCCACCAAGTCAATGCCACATCCTGGAATAACGCAGCAGCATACTTTACCCGATCTTCTGGGAGACAGTTACACATCAGAAATACTGACTCCACTTTCTCCAACCACCTAAGCAAGCTCACCGCACCCTCAGTGCCAGAGAATTCCTGGGGCTTACATTCCCGGAACATCTTGTAGGTGCACATGGGTGGGGGAGGGTTAACAGGACCACCTGAAATGAATGTATGAGAAACCACGAAGAATGTAAACAATGTTCACCAATGAGGCAAAGAAAATGGATAAATCAACTTACCACCACCGTTGTGCCCTAACTGAAAGGCAGCTTGGAGCAAGTTGTTCAGATCAGCCTGCGATAGGTTAATACCTCCACCACGACCACCAGCACCACCGCGACCACCACCACGTCCACCATTGCGACCACCTCCACGTCCTCCTCGTACTCCAGACATGATTCTGGCAGAAAAGAACGAGAAAATTTAGTTTCGCAGATAAAGATAACCACTAATGTTCACAAGATCAAAGCTAGATCCAATCCAGGACTATCCCTTCAAACCCAGAGCTCACTAGGGCTTCCATGCATTTCGGTTTATGATTTTGTGTGCACCCAAAATGATAAACCGCTCTACATGGTCCTCCAAGTGTTCTCCTAGTTCAAAGTTCAAATCACTGAACATAGACTCTTAGCTACACACCGTAATACTACGGTAGTTTATGGCATGTGTTTCTATTGGAGTACGAAAGGGAGATGTCCGAGCCTTGGACAAATCTCAAGAGCACATGAGTTACTCCAATAGACTACACTGCCTAGAAAACAAGTAACCCAACCTAAGATAGAACGGATGATGTAACATAGAAAGACCAACGATTTAGAAACACCCAGACAAGACCATACGTAAACCACTATAATGTTTAGTACCATGTGATCGTCTAGTGTGTGCGACTCGGCTATAGACTAGACTCTACATGCAGTCCTAGTTCACTATAACCATTGGCTCTGATACCAATCTGTCACACCCTCAAAATCCACTTACGGAGTTTTACCGCGAGGTGCATGACAAACCAGGATCCAAACCAACGATCACAATAAACAAATCTAAATGAATATAAATGCAATTTCAAAACATAGTTTAAAATCCCGTTTACAGCGGAAGCTTATTCAAAAACAGTATCTCAACAATGAAACAATAGTTCAACGTTTATAAGACCATGCAACCCTAGTTAGACGCCGTGCAAACGCGTGCGCCCTAGTCCAACCGTGCTACCTTAGCGACCTGAGAAAACATGTAAAAGTTTACGTCAGCACAAAAAAGCTGGTGAGTTTACAGGTTTTGTAGTCCAAGTACCAAGTCCACCTGTCCATACTATAACAAATCGAAAACCGGTCTACGCTAGCTAGGCGTACGTTTTGTTACTACCACGATTGGAAAACCATTACTAACTCGAATACCAGATGTTGTGCCCGAAAAGTACCAGTTGTTCCTGTTGTTCCTGTTTGAGACAATATGCACTCGCCCGGCCATCCAAGCCGACGAGCGGGGTTGGTCACTCCCAATAGCGCTATTCACATTTCCCCGTTGTGCAAACCCGCACATTCATGGTTCCCCCCGGGACTTCCAAAGATCGTGTAGTACACAATAGAAACCCATAGTATGACAGTAGTTACCAAATCATCGTTTTAACACATGTTTTCTCCCCCGAAAGTATGAAACCAGTTTAAAAGAGGGGCCGTAAACTCACCTTAAGTTGCGTTACTCCTTAACCCGAGTAAACTCAGCTGCTATGCTAGTCCCGTAAGCGGCGACCTAACATATGACAGTTACAAGTACTTAGACTAACAACCCGCAGGTTAATTAGTCCCTAGATGTCCAGACCATAACCAAGTTCGTTTGAAAACACCGTGACTGTTTAACTGACCCAAAGTACAAGACTCGACATCCCATTGGTGACCCGAGACTTCCCGTGTTATGTTTACGCTCTCAAACATGTAATCATGCAATCATACTTAACATACGTTAACGCACACCAAGTTATAGCTCATAGTTCACGTATCACTGAATTACATCCAAACATATGTTACCAAGTTATTAGATATGTTACGAGGTTCCTAGCATGTTACTACATGTCAAATCGGGTCTCGAAATGCTAATTTACACTTACAGCAGCAGTACACGCGATTAGGAAAAGTAAACTAGCAATTAGGGCTGATTGCATATAAGTTCATGTGATTAGGGCTGATTGCATATAAGTTCATGTGATTAGGGCTGATTGCATATAAGTTCATGTGATTAGGGCTGATTGCATATAAGTTCATGTGATTAGGGCTGATTGCATATAAGTTCATGTGATTAGGGCTGATCGCATGTAAGTTCATGCGATTAGGGCTGATCGCATGTAAGTTCATGCGATTAGGCCCTGATTGCATGGAAAACTGGCGATTAGCAATCCTAATCGCCTGTAACCTTGCTGTTCCAGTTTTTCGCGCGTTTAACGCTCCAAATCAGATCCAGAACGTGTGTAACTACCCAATATCATCCCAAACACTATTCTAAACATGTTTCAACCAAAACCCTTCGTTTTGCCTCGTATTATCAGCCCTGCATGCAATCACGTAATCCAAACACCATTCACATAGCATGCAATCATCATACTAACATGCATAACAATAACCCTAATAATCAATTACTCAGATATCATCATCATAACATTAATATTATTCTGATTTAACCTAATAACATGTTAATCCATCATTATGAATCATAAAAACCCTAGCTTTCTAATCATAAACACCCATAACACATGTATACTAGTTAGAATCCGATTAACAACCCTTATTAACGATTTTCAGAAAGCTTTTTCGTTTTAGAACAGGTATGGACCATTAGGGATTGATTAAAAACGTTTATAAAGATTCATGGATGGAAACCAAACCTTAGAATTGTGAAAGAATGAAGGATTATGCTTGAATCCTTGTGTTTTGATCAAAAATCGCGTTCCAGAGGTTGTGTGTGTGTTGGGGAAGGTTATGGGACGACTAGGGTTTGTATAATGAAGTTTATGAGGTCAAGTATGGTATTTATAGTCGTTTTTAGTCGTCCAGCACATAACATGCGATTATGCAGCTTTACACGCGATCAGGAAGCCTAATCGCATGTAAGTTCATGCGATTGGGGCCTAATCGCATGAACAGTCATCCGATCAGTCCCCCTACTCGCCCCATATGAGCCTACTCGCCTCCCTTATGGGTGATTAGGCTTGCCTAATCACCTATAGGGGCTGGTTTCTTGCGTTTTGTGCGTTAAACCCCGTTTTAACATATGTTAACACATATTCACATACCGACAAGTCACATAATGATTGTAAACACATAACACATGTAAATACACATATTCACCCTCGTTCACCAATTCCCGGGACTCGAGACTCGTATGTTCCGTATGCCCTGACGATCCTACAAATCGTCACCGTTTGTACACTTGGTTAAGGACCGACATCTAATGAACCTCTAGACCAACATCCAATGATCCTCTAGACTAAACCGATAGTTCCCGAACCATAACCCGACTTAACTAACCTAGTTAAGTACAATATACGCATGACTCGCTAAGGTAGACTTTCATCTAGACAACGTTGTTAACCAGAATTTGTTAACCAAATTTTTTTTCCACCAATGTGGCTTCGAGTACCTGCATAGCAATAATAATAATTAAAAAATAATAATAATAAAGAAGTAATAATAATAATAATAATAATAATGATAATAATAATAATAATAAGAATAATAATAAGAGATAATAATACCTGCATTTGAGTCTTGCCACCGTATAACAAATGCTTAACCTTGGTTATTGTGTTATGTATGTCTCTTAAGATGCAGGGACTATCCGGGTTTTGTTTTCTAACGGCCGAATGTATGTCTACTGGCGTAACATTTTGAGAACAAAGTGTATCCACCAATTTTAACTCGTTCGGACCCAGCCTCCTAGCATACGCGTGACCCTCGATGTGTTGGAAAGGTTTGTGATTATGTGTTTGGTTCTGGACCTCCAAAATATAACCATCGTGGCCGGAGTGGTATCTCCCTATTAGTTGAAACGGGCAATTACATTTTTTACTGCCCGTCTTTCGAACCGTGGCTACACTATGATGTACGCCACTACGGTCACATCGTATCCATGCCGTCGTTACCCTCCTATTCGGCCCCCTGCCTTCCGAAACAGTACGTGAGTTTACGGTAATGTAACCATTTTTTTTGCTCTTTGATAAACCCACTTTGTGAGGTCTTTAAGAGACCTGAATACCTGCAAAATTTATATACGACTTCAAATAGCAACTAATATATACGAGTTCAAATCTCACAAACCCTACGAGTTCAAATAACAACTAATATATACGAGTTCAAATCTCACAAACCCTACGAGTTCAAATAACAACTAATATATACGAGTTCAAATCTCACAAACCCTAAAACAAATTTAGGTACAGGACTAAATATACGAGTATAAATATGTACACGGGTCTAAATATCTCACAAACCCTAAATATACGAGTCTAAATATACACGGGTCTAAATTATAAACAAGTGCAAATACATAAACACACCTGATTCGTTTCGTACGAAACATCCGGGACAGGTTCCTCGCCACCGTTATCACCTCCCTCGTGCGAATGATTACCAGCGTATTCGTACTGTGGATGACTTGGCGGAGGCACGTAAAATGACTCCGGTTCTTCAACGTACTCCTGGTTCAAATCGGGCAGCAGGTTCAAATCGGGTAGTGCATTCCCGTTACCATAGCGAACAACGGAGCTAACCTCCTCCTCAATACGTTCCACCATGGCTCCGAAAAGGCTTTCCGAGACGTGAGATAGGCTAAACGAATGCTCCCATTCGTCCCAAACATTACCGTAGTGACCCGAAGACATCGTGGTAGCTTGGAATCGATCGGATTTTTGTGCACCGCGTTTTTAAATTTTCTTTCGTTAACAGAAGAAAGAAGACAAGGAAGAAGAATATATCTGGACCCTCTACGGCCCGTAGAGGCCTATACGGGCCGTAGAGGGTTTAATGCTCCCAACAACCAGGTTTTCTACGGGCCGTATAGCCCTCTACGGCCCGTAGAGGGTTAGCTTTTTCAGACCGACACACTGAATGTCAGACACTTCATTCAATGACCTCGTACCTCGTATGGCCTACGGGCCGTAGAGACCTCTACGGCTCGTGTAGGGTTTAAATGCACTCCACCAAACCACCTCTACGGGCCGTAGAGGGCTTTACGGGCCGTAGAGGGTTGAGCATTTATTACACTGACACCCTCTACGGCCCGTAGAGCCCTCTACGACCCGTAGAGGGCTGTGCAAACTTACTTTTTGTTATTGTGTAAATAACATACCTCTATTGAGGAGAGAGAGAGAGAGTAGAGAGAGGAGAGAGAAAGTGAGGAGAGAGAGAGAGAGAAAGAGAGAGAGAGAGGAGAGAGAAAATGAGGAGAGGGAGAATAGTTGGGAAGTGTGTAGGCGAGATCTCACAAAGACGTCTTGGGATTCGGGTGTGGTGTCGGGTGGGGTGTCGCTCAGCTAGTGGTCCATCACCAAATCTCACGAAGACGTCTCAGGAATCGTGAGCCGACTCTCCCAAGAGATGGTAGTTGGCTAGTTTGGTAATTTGACCAAGTCAATGGCCAAATTGGTGATTTTCCCTAAAACTTAAGACTCAGACTTTGACTATTAATTAGATATAAGACTTGGGATTTGATATTTGAACAAAGATTTTGACATAACTATAAATACTAGGGCTGGCATAACAAGTTACACGAACCTGTTAAGACACGAACACGGAACTTGTAAACACGAACACGACACGAAATCTAATCGTGTCATTTTTTTCAAACACGAACACGAACCTGTGTATAACAGGTTAACACGATAAGACACGACAAGACACGTTAAGGAACACCTAGTAAAATAAGTTAACACGACAAGACACGACAAAACATGATAAGAAACACAATAAGACACGATAAGACCTGTTAAGACAGGTACACGATAAGACACGAACACGAAACAGGTAAACACGAACACGACACGAAAATAAACAGGTCTTAACGTGTCGACCTGTTATAGACACAAAACCTGTTAAGGCCAAACACGAAACCTGCTAAGGCCAAACACGAAACCTGTTAAAATCGTGTAGGTTCATGTCAGTTTATCGTGTTCGTGTCTAAATTGTCAGCCCTAATAAATACCAACATGTATTAATAAATGTCATATTAACTTATATACTAGAACTTGTATACTAGAATGAATATTAGTTATGACATAATTAGACAATAATACTTGAACTTGATCCTTGGAATTAGAATATAAGAACTCCACATTTAGACAATATAACTATTAAATCAAGGCGAGAAACTTAGAAATATACAAGCACACACATTCGAGCAATGACCAGACATATTATTAATATTAATAACATCCATTAATCAAAGATGGTATAAAACTACTCCATTCATGAATAACTCTAAAGATATAATATCGAGACCATGCGTTCAAGCTCGTCCCCACGCATAACTAGTCCGAATAAAACCAAAGACTAATAATATGTGTCGACATAGGGCCCAACCAGGAGCATATCAGAAAGCAATACCGAGCACCCTGTTTACCATTTTATGCTTGAGCTATGCTACCAGGTGAGTTTCGTGAACTCCCCTTTTTTACTTATAACTGTTTTGGGGTGATGCATGCTTCCATTTATTTGATAACTTATGGTGTTAGTTTTATAAGCGTGTTTACAATCTGCATGATTACCATACCAGGCACTCATTAACTTTAGGATAGAGCCGACTTAATACATGGGTAGTACTACTTGGGGAATCCCTCACGCACAGTGGTCCGGCCTTACACGGAAACCCCCACTGAGACCGACGGGTCGTTGCGGCATATATTTTGCCATGGGAACCTATGTCGCAGAGCATAGGTTAGAACCTATAACAATAACGGGTATAGTTTCTACTGTTACATCTAGGCATGGTTAGGCATGAAACTAGATGCAGGGTTGAGTGGTGATGTGTCGTAAAACACATCTATTCTCTTATGTATTTTTTTTGTTATAATTGAGTCTTTTGTATATAGTTTTTAGTAGTTTTAGGCGTGTATTCGTTTGTTGGCGTATTTTTGTCATTGTATAGATTTTTATTAATTTTTAGTACTTATTTATTTATTTTATATTTTGGTAGGTGTTCGTGTGAACGTTGGAGCGTAAACGATGAACTTTGGTCAAGCCAATAACACCCGAGTGTAGAGCACCGAGTTATAATAATAATAATAATAATAATAATAATAATAATAATAATAATAATAATAATAATAATAATAATAATAATAATAATAATAATAATAATAATAATAGAAAAATAGAAAAACGTGACCTCGTAGGTCATGACCAAAAAAAACCAAAAAGCCCAAAAAAGAGTTTCACATTAAATATATATATGATATCATTCATTGAGATTTCATAGAGAGAAGCATAGCGGCGGAGCAGGGAACAAAAAGAAGAATTGCAATTCTAATTCGCACGGCAGAAGCAAAAGTCAATATTCAAATACGGTGACGAGCGAAAGGGCACGGAAGGAGAAAAGGCCACGATGGTTAAAACTATTTTTATTTATTTTGTGATGTTTATAAAGATTATGAACTAAATATTTTATGGTTGCTTAGGTTTATGAACTAGACACGAAATTTGCAGTTTTTAATGATTCTTGGTTTTTAATTTTGATGTGTAGGATTACATGACTTTAATTTTATTGTAGGATTTGATATATGTGCGTTGGTGTTAATTTTATTTGAGGTTTGTTTATTGGTTTTGTGTAGCTAGGCATGTAGAGATACTCCCTAGGCCTTGAAATCAATCTAGTTCGTCAACTTAGGTTAGCGTGCTAGTATTTGGAGTTGGAGTACGACACAAGTATAACAAACTAATATAATAAATTAACTAAGACGTGCAGTCCATTCTTGAGGGTGAGAAATCTAACTCGAGATTGCTAGGTAACTAACTAGGCATTGTTCGGTAGTTGGCAAGCGCTAGGGCGGGAGTCGCTACTTGTCCGTGTTTAGAGTTTTCCTAGGTTTTCTTCAGTAGAGTTTAAGTCTG
Organism: Ambrosia trifida; assembly: GCA_028751855.1. Taxonomy (NCBI): domain Eukaryota; kingdom Viridiplantae; phylum Streptophyta; class Magnoliopsida; order Asterales; family Asteraceae; genus Ambrosia; species Ambrosia trifida. Next base: position 65,528,152 of record CM054123.1, read on the forward strand.
CTTCACAGTTTGAGGGTTTTAATCCAGGAGAGGTTTTAATCTGATTTCTGTGGGATTTCGGTACGCTAGGGCGATCCGGATCCATCTTAGCATTTCTACATTTGTCCCGCCTTAAGTCTAGTGAGCCATTCTTTGACAGGAGGTTTATTAGATAAGAATAGGGTCTCAAGTTAATTACCAGATTCAGGATTTATTGCTAGTGTCTAGGGATTTTACCTAAGTAACCAGCCTTCTTCCTATCCGATTTCTCCAAGTTCCTAGTTCCTATAAGTAGCTGAGGTTATTTTATTTATATTTAGTTTCTTTTAAGTTTATAATTATTAGTTTAACCCCCCATTTAAGTATATATTTATTTAGGCTAGTATTCGGTAGAGGTTGTGATCTTGAGTTGTCTTCGCGTCTTTGGGTTCGATACTCGGTCTTGTCTGTCTACTACTTTGCGACCGGTACACTTGTCGTGCGTGTGTAGTTTCTAGGTGAGTCGTTTTAATTAGAACTTGTGTTATTTATATATATACATTTACACACACCAAGTTTTTGGCGCCGTTGCCGGGGACGCGATTGGCATTCTGGATAACTTCCCAAACTGTTTGTCTGGTCTTTTAATTTGTAAATAGTTTTTGTTTTTTCCTGTAATTATTATTTTTTATTTTTTATTTGTTTTTATTCGTAATATATATTTTTTTAATATGTGTGAGATCTGTGGAGGGCCCCATTTTACTATAAAATGCCCAAATTCATCGGGGTATTTCGCATATTACTATGCTAACACGTATTTGCAGCCGCAGCCATATCAGTCATACCAGCCTTCACATCCACAGGCTAACCGGTGGTTTAACCCTGCAACATCTGAGTCACTAGATAGAATAAAAAGTCGGCCTGATCGTCTTAAAGCTAAGATGTATGAGGAAAGGCATGGTGGGAGCTCGTCAGAGTATCCACCTAGCCAACATTTTTATCAACATCCCGATTATCGGGATGTCTCGTCTCACACTAGACCCGATTTTGCCGCCTTACTTGCTAAACAACAGCTCATGCTCGAGGATATTGATTCTTTGCTATCCAAGCGCACCGACTCTTTGAGGGAACAAGATGCGGCACTTAAGAGGCTAGAGGCTCAGGTGGATGAACTGAAGACCATAATGGACGTTGAAGTCCCACCTCCAGTTCAGCAGGTTAATTTCACATATGATGACCCAGACGAGATGGTAACACTTAGATTACCTGATTGTATTAGTCCCGTTGCTGAAACTGTTTGTCCTTACTCATCTGATTATGTGCATGATTTAACTGACCCATATGATTCTTTACACTTGTCTTGTGAGGATGGTATTTTGCAGGATTCAGGGTTAGAGCCAGAGACCATAATGGACGCCTTAGTCCCACCTTTGGTTCAGCAGGATGAGCAGCCTTGCCAGATCTCTAGTTCAGTAGCATACCCTTGGGAGGCAGATGTCTGGAGTGATGATGAGGAGATAGAAAGGATAGCTTGGGACGCGCATAGGAAAGCCATGATGGAGAAGATAGGGGAGACTGAGGAAGATATGGACTTTTCAGAATCCACAGGCTGGCTGTTTGAGGAAGAAGTGGTGGAAGAGGAAGACACCACTGACCTGCTTGAAGAAGCAGCTGATGGAGAAGCAGAGTTTGGTGACGAGTTGGTTGATTTGACAGCTCCAGAAGTGGACAAATATTTTGAACAAGTGTCACCAAACAAGGAAGATGAGAAAGAAGCAGTGGTGGAAGAAGAAGAACACCACAGCCGGCCCGTGCAGGCATTGGATATTACACTGCTAGTAGTGCCACCACCATGGCCACCACCACGGGAGAAGGCGAAGAGGCACCTGGACCGACACAGGGTGAGGGTCAGGAGTTGTAGAGACAACAAATCCCCACATTACATGCCAAGAATCAGGTTTGGTCCAGGTAAATTTAAATATTGGTGGTCCGACCCATTTAAATTCGATAAAATAATTTTCAATTCCACTAATTTAATTTTTCTAAATAATATGGACTGGGTGGAATTAAGTGGGTTGGATCGGGTCCAGATAAAAGAGAAGCCCCCTGATTTAGTTTAAGTGTGGGGAGGCTCTGTAGAGTTTGTAAATTTATATTTATACCTTTTTTTTCTAGCTTTTTATTTTTTTTATTTGTGGTCCGTCCTTCGATTGTGGTTCATAGGTTTTTATCTTTCTATTTTATCTTTGTTTTTGTGTCTTTGAGTCAGTTAGCAGGTTTGCGTGTTTGCTTGGGTAGAGGAAATTTCACCATGAGCGGATCCCATGTATTATCTTTATATATATTTTATGAGTGGGAGTTTTGGTAAAGGTTTGGGTAATAAAAGAGATTTTTTCTTAAAAAAATTAATTAACTTTCTGTGAAAAAAGATTTTTCACGTAATGTGAGGAGTCTGGGCTGACCTGTTCGCCTTATGCGACCAGCTATTACCCCGGAAAGTTATATTTTTTTTTCTCTTGCAACGCGTGTTGTGATCACCAGTGTCCTTCACGTTGAGCGAGAACCAGATTTTTTTTCTACCCATTTGGTTCTACCACCATTCACCGCCATTTTGCCAAGCAGGTACGTCTTCTTGTTTGTTGTTATATTTTGAGTCTAAGTTAGTAGTTTGAGTCTTTTTATTTTTGTGTGGTTCGGTATTATGCTCGGGTTTTGTTTGTTTTGTTTTGCGCAGGTTTGGATTGCACCACCCGTACTCAATCTCCATTCGGGTGATTCTGGACCTGTACGTTATATTGAAGTAACCCGAGAGTTTACCATTGTGTCAGAGCCGATCGCTACCAAAATGTTATACGATCGAGCTGGATTGGACTAGAGCTTACGAAGAAAAATTAACCAGCTAAGTCCTTTTCAATTTGCCCTCGTCTTTTTATTTTTGTATTCGGAATTTTTTTTTATTAGTTTTTGTTTTGAGTCGTTTTCTATTCCTACATTGAGGGCAATGTAGAGTTTAAGTGTGGGGATGGGAAACTGTCGTTTAGTTTGTATATAAAGTCGTTTAAAAAAAAAAACTGAAAAAAAAAACTGAAAAAAAAGTCCCTGATTTTGAAGTTTGCATTATATAAAATATGGAAAATGATAGGTAAAGTTAGGTGTCCGGTTTTCAAAAAGTATGTATAATAAGAGATTAAAATTGATTGAAAACGTGTCTGATTTGGGATATGTGGGTAGGCTCGGCCGGTAGAAAGGTTTCCTTTGAAAAGTAATAAATTAATTATGTTAGGCTATTTTGTGGGTTCTCATGTAGGAGAAACGGGGAGACCAAAACCGCCAAAAATAGTATAAGAAGCACCGTTATAAGTAGAAAACCGTTAGAATTTCTAATTACTTAAAAAAAAAATTAGAAATCAAAGCAAAAATGCTGAAGCTTAAGGTGCCTGGCCACTGGGATAGCGACTTGGATTGGTCACACCCTCTGAGTTAAGTATGCTGAGATGAAAAAAAAAATGCTGAAGCTTAAGGTGCCTAGCCACTGGGATAGCGACTTGGATTGGTCACACCCTCTGAGTTAAGTATGCAAAAAGAAAAAAAAAAGTGATTTTAATTTCTCTTGGTTTTCTACATAAGACGGTTGGGAAATGGTCAATTGGTCGTTCCTTTAGCTTCATAAGCTTGAGGCGGGATTAGGAGGAACTGTGGCTTCCTTCGAGTGAGACCCTAGATAGACTAATCAACATGAACTTAACATAAATAAAAAGGGGCTTGGAAACCGGTGTGGGTTTAAGAGGATCAATATACCTGCAATCGCAATCAATACGTTAGTAGATTATTAATTAAGTAACCTATGTTTTGAAACTGGATGTAAACCTAACTGTGATTCCATAGCATAATTCTTTTTCAGGGACGAAAAAGAGTCAAGTGTGGGGATGTTTGATGTGTCGTAAAACACATCTATTCTCTTATGTATTTTTTTTGTTATAATTGAGTCTTTTGTATATAGTTTTTTGTAGTTTTAGGCGTGTATTCGTTTGTTGGCCTATTTTTGTCATTGTATAGATTTTTATTAATTTTTAGTACTTATTTATTTATTTTATATTTTGGTAGGTGTTCGTGTGAACGTTGGAGCGTAAACGATGAACTTTGGTCAAGCCAAGAACACCCGAGTGTAGAGCACCGAGTTATAATAATAATAATAATAATAATAATAATAATAATAATAATAATAATAATAATAATAAAAAAGAAAAATAGAAAAACGTGACCTCGTAGGTCATGACCAAAAAAAAAACAAAAAGCCCAAAAAAGAGTTTCACATTAAATATATATATGATATCATTCATTGAGATTTCATAGAGAGAAGCATAGCGGCGGAGCAGGGAACAAAAAGAAGAATTGCAATTCTAATTCGCACGGCAGAAGCAAAAGTCAATATTCAAATACGGTGACGAGCGAAAGGGCACGGAAGGAGAAAAGGCCACGGGCACGTTAAAGATCAATAGTCAACGAGCCTTGGGTTAGGTTTAGTTTTCGTTTATTATTTTTATAGACATGGTTAAAACTATTTTTATTTATTTTGTGATGTTTATAAAGATTATGAACTAAATATTTTATGGTTGCTTAGGTTTATGAACTAGACACGAAATTTGCAGTTTTTAATGATTCTTGGTTTTTAATTTTGATGTGTAGGATTACATGACTTTAATTTTATTGTAGGATTTGATATATGTGCGTTGGTGTTAATTTTATTTGAGGTTTGTTTATTGGTTTTGTGTAGCTAGGCATGTAGAGATACTCCCTAGGCCTTGAAATCAATCTAGTTCGTCAACTTAGGTTAGCGTGCTAGTATTTGGAGTTGGAGTACGACACAAGTATAACAAACTAATATAATAAATTAACTAAGACGTGCAGTCCATTCTTGAGGGTGAGAAATCTAACTCGAGATTGCTAGGTAACTAACTAGGCATTGTTCGGTAGTTGGCAAGCGCTAGGGCGGGAGTCGCTACTTGTCCGTGTTTAGAGTTTTCCTAGGTTTTCTTCAGTAGAGTTTAAGTCTGCTTCACAGTTTGAGGGTTTTAATCCAGGAGAGGTTTTAATCTGATTTCTGTGGGATTTCGGTACGCTAGGGCGATCCGGATCCATCTTAGCATTTCTACATTTGTCCCGCCTTAAGTCTAGTGAGCCATTCTTTGACAGGAGGTTTATTAGATAAGAATAGGGTCTCAAGTTAATTACCAGATTCAGGATTTATTGCTAGTGTCTAGGGATTTTACCTAAGTAACCAGCCTTCTTCCTATCCGATTTCTCCAAGTTCCTAGTTCCTATAAGTAGCTGAGGTTATTTTATTTATATTTAGTTTCTTTTAAGTTTATAATTATTAGTTTAACCCCCCATTTAAGTATATATTTATTTAGGCTAGTATTCGGTAGAGGTTGTGATCTTGAGTTGTCTTCGCGTCTTTGGGTTCGATACTCGGTCTTGTCTGTCTACTACTTTGCGACCGGTACACTTGTCGTGCGTGTGTAGTTTCTAGGTGAGTCGTTTTAATTAGAACTTGTGTTATTTATATATATACATTTACACACACCAAGTGGCCAGCTTATATTACTGTAACGCCATAACCATAAATATTAAACTTGTTTGATTACAAAAACTATTTGATAAACTAAACTTCGGGCGCCTAGTTAACCAAACACACGAACTCACCAACATTATTGTTGACCCAAACCTATTTTAAGCATGTGTTCAGGTACCTGCTTTGGATTTACAAGAAAGGTGCAGTTACGATTAGAAGTCCCATCAACAGACGAACCAGAAGATGAACGAGAAACCATAGATACTATCCAAACCTTGTAAGATTGTAGATTAGATATATGTATTATCGGGAGATGTATTATTTAAAACAAATACATTTATACAATAGCTTAGATAATTCGTGTTGCATCTGCTGATTTGCTTGCATTGCGTGAATGTGTATCAATCTGTGATTTCGTCCAGGCCCTCCCGGGTCGGGGTGTGACACCAAGCACCTTCTAGGGCATCTCAATGGGGATCACCCCCCGCTTCACATAAAAGAACTTCTCCTTCCAGTCGTGCATGGACTTGGAAGGATCAGTTCCCACTGGCTGCACCTTCAAGCGCAGGGCGAAGCTAAATCAAGAATGTTCCCTAGCCATAACATAGAATACGTTGAACAGCTCGAAAGTTGGTTCAACGTCCAAGGCACGACAACAGGATTCGAAATGCATAAGCCTGAGCATGCCAAACCCACTAAGGTGGGTTACATTGATACCATAGGCCACCAAGGTATTGATTTGAAACTTGGTAGCCGGAAGACGAAACCCACACTTTGTAAAGTGGGCTCCGTACAGGGCTATCTTGCCATCGTGGTTGGTCAGGACCGTCTTCCCCGTCTCTAGTAACTCTGGCTCCCGAGCCGGATCAAGCTCTTAGTCCCGGACAAACTCATTAAAACTAGCCTCGGCCCACTTTACAGTGGTGTTCACCTGGGTCTTGGAGGTTTTCGTCTTCTTGATGTTTTGCTCCATTTGGTTCTCTTAGGTCTGGGAGGATTCAAACATCATTGTGGTGAAGAAATCTGGAAAAGCGTCATTGGAAAGTTTGAAGGATTATCGGAAGTTGTGAAGACCGGTCGAAAAGTTTGAAGACCCACCGGAAACTTTGAAGATTTCAGAGAAAATTTGAAGTGGACGTTGGAGAAAATTTGGGAGAAGTGAGGAGAGAGAGGGGAAAACACGTATTTATAACCACCGCATTTCATGCTATGGGTCACAGCTGGAATCCCCAACAGTCAATCCATGATTTGGACGCTCCAGATGAAGCCACATGTCCCAATCGCCACTGAGGAGTTGCACTCGCACGCGTGGTCTTTCACGCTCCTAACACACGATGTGTTACACTTGCCACGTGTCAACATCCTGAAGACTGCCAGTTGCACTCGCTTGCGTAGACGGCCACGCGCCTGACACAAGACGAAAAATTTGTCTGTCACGTCCCTGATTTGACTACCATCATGACAACATCCCTTCTATCGTCTGACCTGTCTACCAACCTCATCGGCTTCCTCAACACGCCTCCTCAGATTTCCTCCCAAATTAATTACATAACTTTTCAAATTCTCGGTGCATTTACTTTCAATCGTCTCCACATTAACTACCACGACGGCGCATTAACTCCACTAAAAAGGGGAGACACGTGACCTGAGGGTCACGCCTGCCACGTCATCACTCGGCGATCGATTGACGTAAACTCAAAAAGACGTTATCTGCATGATTCCTCATCAGGATCACGCGTGCCACGTCATCAAACGGTGATACTTTCACATGACAATAAAGGCGACGTTTGCGTCACTTTTATCTTGATATATGTTAAAAAGATGCAACACTTTTTAGCATACATTTGACAATAAGCAACATAAGGAGCGTCGGATCCTCGCGGATGTGCTTCGGATTCTAAGTAACAAATGCGGGTGAGCCTTCACCCACCCCTCATAAGCTTATAGTCCAGCTCCCCACCAGACCTTTCCTCAAGACCAGGAGACACACTGGACTAGGGGGACTTGAAGGGGTGTGGGCCCAATTCCTAGCGCATAGGTGGACCCTACCCCACAACATCATCATCATAGGACCTCCGCGGAAAAGTAACAATTCAAAATCGTTAAGTACAAGAAGTTAGCACATCTCCGTGGAGCTCCCTCTACGGAGCCTCAGATTTGGCGGAGCTCAGTCCTCCTCATTGAGATCATACGTGGAGTTCAATCCACCCGTGCGGGACCATGCGCCCAACTCAGCAATGGTCTCCCACTGACAGCTTACACCTGATGTGCCTTAGGCCTGGTCCGCCATAACGGCACGCCAGCATGGAAGGTGCAGCCCCCCTGAGCCCACTTGCTGCACTATTCCCTTGGCGTCAAGCGTCACTTCAGTCAGTCTTCCAAAAGGAGCAGACTGTAGCCTCCTGGCACACTCTGACGCAGAAAGATCCGTTTCCAGCCAATGACAGCTTGCCACGTGGACCAATGGTAGGGCGGTACTCCTTTCTCTCTCCTTATCTAATTTTCTTTATTTAACTCCTAGTCCAAATCTAACTATTTGGGTCGAAAGGAAGGCAATCCTATAACCCGGGCCCATGCCCATCGTCGAGGTTATGGGTAAATGGTCACCGGCCTGTGTAACTCCTATAAATAGGAGGTCTCACCTCCTGCATAAGGATTCGATTTCTCAGAGAACACACTTACATTTACTGTGCCGAACCACCATTTTTGTGTCTGCTATCATGGGTCTTTCGAGACTCTAGGAAGTCGCCTCCTTTCGTACGGCCCTTTGATTATTTACAGGTCACAAATCCAACCTCGATGTGGAGCAAAGGATTATATCCTACAGCAAACACGATTCGACGCCCAAGTACCTCTTGTGAGGTAAGTACAGTACTCATTACGCTCGCTGTTTCATCAATAAGATTGGTTATGACGGTTATATGGATATAACTAACTCATAACCGCCATGTTAACTAACCTTATTACAAATACTATTAAATATACAATAAAACATATTATTGAAAGTTTAGTTTACTAAATATCCAATACTCGACCCTAAACTAAACTTTCATGACTCTTTATTTATCTTCGTCTTTTTTTCCATTTCTTGACTCCATATAATATCGTTTTACCAGTCTAATTCAGCTCCGCTTTGTCGCTTTCTCTATCTTCTTAAGCAACTTTTAAATTGCATTATGGCCATTCATATATGAGAGTAAGAACTCGGTGTCATATATGAATCAAATTAATTCCTTTTTCCATATATGAGGGTATAAACTCAGTGTCATGTATGAATCAAATTAATTCATGTTTGTTATTAAGCAGCTTTCGCATATACTCTTGCTGCATTGTTTTAGTTTCTTGCATTTTTTTCCCGTAGCCACCCATTTATTTATCTATTGAGTAATCAAAGAAATACTTCGCTTGTTAAGTTGTAATTTATTTCTTAATTTCTTGCATTCTTTCGCAATTACTGGCTTCCGCATGTATCCGACTAATTTTTAGTCACAATTCTTTTTGTTTAACTTGTTCTTTCGTTTTATAACAAATTTGATTTCACCAATTCCAGTTTAAATGATCATTAAGGATGATGTTCATATTTTTCTTAAATTAAATTTGTGCATAATTTTCTTTTAAAAAAAACTTTTGCAACAATTCTAGTTCAAATATCAAAAATGAAATTTGATAAAAAAGGATCTAAATCCCTTGACTTTTCTTTCAATTTGTATGTGATCAAAATATTATAATTATAATAATAATAAAACTATCCTCCTTCCTCTTTCATTTCTTTAAAATTTGAATCAGTTTTTTTTTTCAAACTTGATTTTCCAAAAAGGATTTAAAAACAGATTGTATGTAACGATCTATGTATTGTTTCTATAAAAGATCAGAATACTTTCAACCTTTTAAATCGAAAGAATATATAACGACGTTAGCGTATACTCTGTTTTAATGATCTATGGAATAGTAATGAAATCAAGAAATTTTACAAACGTAAATGATTTGGATTTGTGATTCTTCGTTGGATACATCGATGATTCTTTCTCTGTTCTTGATATGATCTTTATAACATTCTCTACGATGATACGGCATGAATTTTATGCATTCTCTGTTTTTTCGGTTTGATCGTAATAAACAAGAACAATGATTCGTTTCGTTGATTCTTCTTTTCTGGTTAGCTAGTAATCTATGTTCCAATCTTTGTGCTATGATTCCTTTTGTCTCTGTTGGCTACAATGGAACATAGTAATGTTCCGGTTGATTAATGATGATTATAGCAGTTAATAAATCAGGTTCTAATACCACATGTTGTCCCATACTCATCATCTTGTTAGCATTGTGCAGCGACTTAACATCATTATAATCGAATCATAACAGACAACCGATTTAAACAAGCGAATTCGAGTGGACCATCTTCTTCATATGGTGGAGAGAATCGTATATGAAAACCGTATACAAAACTCACACACTAAATGTTTACAATCAAACTAATACATATATAGGATTGGTTATGATGGTTATGTGGATATAACTAACTCTTAACCGCCATGTTAACTAACCCTATTACAAATACTATTAAATATACAATAAAACATATTATTGAAAGTTTAGTTTACTAAATATCTAATAAGTAGATATGGTTATTATTTAGAAATTACATATTAATCCGAATGCACCATATGAAGAAGATGGTCCACTCGAATTTAAACCAAGAAGCATAATGAATAATCTATACTATATTATAAAGCATGAGAGAAGGATTCCAACCAAATTTAAGTAATTACAACATATAATGCATATGGTACAATAACTTAATGAAGGTAGTAAAGGGGTGAAGTTGTCTTTTTTACATTAACAATTAAGTTGATTATGTAATAACAAAGTTATTAGTGACTATCCATGTTTATAACTCCTTTATAAGTTAGGATTCCAACGAAATTTAAGTAATTACAACATATAATGTATACGGTACAATAACTTAATGAAGGTAGTAAAGGGGTGAATTTGTCTTTTTACATTAACAATTGAGTTGATTATGTAATAATAAAGTTATTAGTCACTATCCATGTTTCTAACTCCTTTATAAGTTAGGATTCCAACCAAATTTAAGTACTTACAATATATAATGTATATTGTACAATAACTTAATGAATGTAGTAAAGGGGTGAAGTTGTCTTTTTTACATTCACAATTAAGTTGATTATGTAATAATAAAGTTATTAGTGACTATCCATGTTTCTAACTCCTTTGTAAGTTATTAGTGACTATCCATATCCCTAACTCTTTTATCTATACTATATTATAAAACATGTAAGATGGATGCCTGCCAAATTTAAGCAAGTACAATGTTTTATGCGCCTTTGTTACAATGCTTAATTAAGTTAATTAGGGGGTAAATTTGTCTTTTTACACCATGTTGGGATGTGACCTTTTATTATTTTTTTATGGTAATTTGAAAGGGCAACTGCACCCCCAATTCATCATTATTCATTGTTGAAAGATCAATCGACTGACATTTATTGATACTCATTTACGCCTTTGTTCTTTTTACCTACGCATCACATAGATGAGATTAAAATGAGGACAAGATAGAGAAGGAGAGATAGAGATACGCAGACAGAGAGACGAGATGAAATTTGTGTAGGCTTATAAATGATATCTTTACAGGTTTCGTCTTTGGGTAAAATGGCGCTATATACTGATATTCAGAACAAGCTCTGATGAAGTGGTTAACAAGAACAAAAGCTCACCTGGAACGGGCCCAATTGAAGATCACTATGTTTTGGATTTCATAATACAGGGTAACCTCTACTGTGTTTTTTATATTTTATATTTGTTATCAATATAATTAACAAGGAAATGGATTTTGAACTCCCAGGATCATAAGTTAGTTGCAGGTGTTTGTAGACATGATGCATATGCTATTGGGTATTTGAAAGTGGTGTTCAAGAGATGAGAGTCATGGAACATGATGCCAATCAATATCATCCAAGAGTCAAGGACATAAGTAATCTAAAATCAGGGTAAAGATGACATGTTCGTCCTATTGTAAGTCTCTTCGATCTCAATCCCTCAATTGATTCATATCCCTTCATATCTCTCTTGTTTCGTTGTTTTTTTTTTCAAGATCCCTAATTTCTTTTTATTTCCAGATTTATATCACTTTTCTGATTTTAATTTAGTTTTAGTTATATTTTATTATAAGCAAAAACAACCAAAACATAATTACAAACTATTTCCCCAAAGCAAATCAATAAAATCCTTATTAAAATCTACAACTGATTAAATCAAACTTATTCAATTGACCAAACAAGTGAAGCATGAAAAATAAATCAATCGAGATAGTTGTTGACTTCAAGTCTATTGCTGCCTATATTAAAAAAGGTTCATTTTTTACCCTCAAGATCCCCCATGGTTGTTTTTATGTGTGTATATATATATATATATATATATATATATATATATATATATATGGGAAAGATCCGGTACAAATAGCTTTTTTTGGTAAGAACTGTGAGAATCAAAGGAGGGTATTTTTTTTAAAAAAAAAATTTTCAAATTTTTTTTCCCATATTGTAAAACATGTATTATAGTATTGAAAAAAAAAATTGGTGTAGAGTAATTACGTGTAGAGTAATTACATAATCACTCTAGTGTAAACTAATGTATTTACCTTAATGACGTAATTACACTAAAAAAAAATTTAATTTTTTTTTGTATTGTTCATCTAGAAAGAATGTTTAAGCACATGGGAAAAAAATTTCTAAAAAAAAAATAATTTTTTTTTACCCCCTTTGATTCTCACAGTTTTTACAAAAAAACTATATGTATTTGATCTTTACTCTATATATATATATATATATATATATATATATATATATATATATATATGCTTTTATGGGTGTATATGCATCTGGATACTTTGAATCTTGAAGAAATATTTGGAATCTTTAAGGGTTTTGCTTAGTTTTAAGATATGAAAATGAATGAATGCTGACAGGTATTGGGCAAACTAGAGTGACATATATATCCAGGTAATAATGGGTTTAAGAATTAAAAAATATATATATTAATTACTTAGGCATCGAGTGCTCATTTTTCAAGTGTCCTCCTGCATACATTCTAGATTGACTACATTAGTCTATTGGGATTCAATGGTGATGCCTTTACCATTTGACCTGGTATCCCTAAGATTCTTAAAGCTTAGATAACCGACTTTTAATGTCGGGTTCGAATGGTGAGAGAATCACCATTGACCTGTTAAGGCTCGGGATTCATATCCCTGTGACCTTCCAAGCTTTAACTATGGGGAAGTGACAATCCCATTTGACCCATTTACGCAAATTACATAACTTTCTTATTCATGTGATTTTTATCCAAAAACTTGAGTTTAGACTCTTGTTTACCACCTAGCTTTATTGGTTGACCAATTGATGATTTCCATCATTTGATCAACACTCTATGTTTCATTTATTATCATCAATCTTGTTTGACATGAATTCGCATAAATTTCCCGATTAATAGGTTTCACCCCTTGGGGTCATACCTTTGACCCACCTCAAAGTTTAAACAATTAAATCAATACAAGAGTTGTATTTAGTCTAGTAATGTAAGTATTACTTACCTTGCTTCCATTCTTGTTCCATAAGTATCCACCTTGCATCCGTTTGACTCGTTTGCTCCCTCTTTGTTGTACCTAAACTTATGGATAAGTCAAAATTGTTTATTAGAATACATAATATGGAATTGTTTCACTACCCAGACATCATGTATTCATTATCAATTCTAGCTAAATCCATAGCTATTTTCTTATATAAAGTATGTAGTTAACTTGGCTTAGTACTAACCAACATTACATACGATTGTAGCTCTCACATGATTCTAATTCCTTAGTTTCACTAATGCTCACTAAATTGGCATTTAATCAAACACTTGGTGTGCACCCACCAATTTGTTTAGTTTCAAAAGCTTACGATTATCCAAAGCATAACCATTTGTCTAATCATCATCATAATATATTATTTAGACCATTTTGCCTAAATTTCTCATTATAACAACTTTACAATATCCCCAAGACTACTAGAGGTATGTGGGCTCAACCTAGAGGTTTAACCTCAATTTAGTCAAGTTAACATATTCATATGAACATAATAAAAAACACATACTAACTGTGATATGTAACAAAATTAGGTATGATTGAGGCTCCCTAAAGCTAGAGAAACCTCCAACAACTTAGAATTTCACGTTTTTTTTGACAAAACCCTAGATTTTCACCATGATCAAAACTAATATAAAATCAGTTTCTACCAAATAAAAGGTACCTTGATGTTCACTAGGCCTTAGATGATCCGTTTCTTGCTAAATCATTGAAAAACCCATTGATTTAACTTGGATTTGAGCAAGAGTTTGATGTTTAGGTTTTAGTTGTTGAAGGAGAATGTTTTATCCTAATGATGATCACAACACACATATAAGTGTATGTTCTTTCCTTTTTAATTACTAATGGAACACATGTTTCGCCCATTGGCAACTATGGTCCCTCAAGTTTAGTCTCGAGTTTATTTTTAGATTATTACACTAACTAGATTAGTCTCTTGTAATGGGTTTAGCCTTGTTTTTATCCGTTGATTAAAACATCCACCATTAAATTCACTTTGTTAGTTTATCAATTACGCCTGATTGCGTATTTAGGCAAACGAAATTTCGGGGTGTTACGAAGTCCTTTTTTACGAACATATAAAAATTGTGTATTACTCTCTTTTTATGATGTTTAATATTGTTTTGAAAATAGTTAGTGACAAACTAAATGCGTTTAGTTAAGAACCTAATTGTGATTGTTTAATGTCAAACTAATTCTCTCATATAGTTGTTTAACTTACCCTGCCGCAAAGTGCGACTGCCTTATATACATATATACGACTCATATATGATTTTATTTAGCATTCTAAGGGTTTAAATTATGTTCACGCCCCGTATTGTTGACCCCGTCGCAATGTGCGGGTTCCCTACTAGTCTCATTTATGTCTATACCTTCTATTAGAGGCTTAGAGCCCTATAAATAGTGGTCATAATTGTATTGTTATTATATACATCTCAATGAAACAACTTTCTCATTCCTTATTCCCTTTATAATCTTTGGTTTGTTAGTAGGTATTGTCAACGACTTCTTTCTTCAATTTGTACCTTTATCAAGTTGTCTTTTTACATTAACAATTAAGTTGATTATGAAATAATTAAGTTATTAGTGACTATCCATGTTCCTAATTCTTTTATCTCATTTATGTCTATACCTTCTATTAGAGCCTTATAAATAGTGGTCAGTGTGTTGTTATTATATACATCTCAATGAAACTACTCTCTCATTCCTTATTCTCTTTATAATATTTGGTTTGTTAGTATGCATTATCAACGGCTTCTTTCTTCAATTTGTACCTTTATGTGGCTTTATTCTTCCGGATATCTTATGGTTGCCTTCTACCATTAAAACAATTAATAAACCATTTTCTTTTGTTTTTGCAGATTAATAAGGGATTTTATGTATGAGAGTATTGCGGATAACCGTTATGTTGTATTTGGTCGTCGTTCAAAATTTTGTGAAATATAGGGTACTGATCTTAAGGTAACCTTTTGTTCACCATTAAAATAATATTCTTGAAAACATTATGTGTTTACGTCCTCAACCAATCCATATTTGTTGTTTTTATAATTTTTATACAGTTAATATCTAGGGTTGTATTTTTATATTTTGGAAGTTTATAGAAAAGAAATCGAATAATATATTGATGCATGGAACTATCATAGTCGCTCATAAAATTGATAGGTAAGGTTAAAAATTGATAGATAAGGTAGAATGAGATGGTTTTGTATGTTTGGGTTTGACATGCATAAGAAACATGACCATATTATGGCCTTACTCATGAGTTAATGTATACAAAACTCTTAAGGGTCATCATAAAAAAAAACTTTTTGCAATTAAAAACCACAAAGTATCCATATGATCTGAATATAATATATAACATCTTACGATTATATAGTGGTATACACAACTAAGTTGTTGGTTGACAAAAGACAATCATTCATTACATGTCATACATTGTGGACAACAACTTGCATATGTACCGATTAATTAATGTCATATATTTTTAATTATTTAAATCAGCGATGCCATTTGACGTTTTATAATAAAATGATAAATAAACATGGCATAAAATGAGAGAAGCTTACCACATACTTGTAGGGTAAAACAATGAATGAACTATATTTATGTTTTGTAAACATGAGAGTTAAAATAAAAAATGTAAAAAATATAATGAAAATAAATTCGTAACAATCGAGCCGGTAGTTTAAGTGGAATAAGTTTGAACCTAAACAATGTCTATAAATTCAGACATAAACATAGCATGGAATGATGGAAGCTTACTACATACTTGTAGAGTAAAACAATGAATGAACTATGTTTATTTTTTATAAACATGAGAGTTAAAATAAAAAATAGAACAAAAATAAATTCGTAATAATGAGCCTTTAAGTTGAATAATTTTAAACTTAAATCATAAAACTATATCATTCAAAACAATAAAGACAATAAATCTTTAGTAGTAACCAGTTGCGGACCCGAATTTTTTTTTTCCATGGGGTGTGGAATCTCTAACCTCTTGGGTCGTTTGTCCATCATGTGGCCCAGGTCAAGTTGGGTCGACTCGTATACCAAAAATAATAATACTAAAATTATATTATCAACAAAAGGAAACCAAAAGCCAGAACTAATTTAAATGTCATTACATATGCATAACAAAATTCTAAATTCTAAAGTTGTGGATACATCTCGGCTAATCGTAGTAGTTTTGGAACATTAAAAGCACCAAAATTATCACAAGGACTCAAGCTATTAATACAAACAAATAACTCAGATGTTACCTTGTTAAAACAGTTTTCAAATTTTTGGATTTACGTATCTAGAATCGAACTGAATAGTTAGATTCATTTGAATTATCTACACTAGATTATAGTCTAACTAATTGTACTTGATCTTTTCTACATTGAATCTTATTAAACCTTATAAAAAATAATAGATAATAAACTAAATTAGAGGACAAGTAAAATAAACTAAAAAGAAATAATATATTAAAAGTTAACGTGACTTTGCCTGTCACCATACTTTTACATATTTTAAATTCTTGCACTTAAAAAAATAGCTCATCTTCTTTACATCAAATTAAGAGAGACCTGCAACCTTTCTATTAAGTCCTTGCTCGCCGAAAAAAAAACAGGTAAAAATATATATACACCAACCTTTCTACCAAGCGTATGGATCGCGAATTTAGCTTCAAGGCTTAAAAAAGGGAAGAGGAAGGTTTGTTTCCTTGCTTTTCCTCGGTTTTAAAAATCCAATTAGTGCGATTAAAAATTTTTATGGAGTGCTGACGGGATAAAGCGTATATATAAACACTAATTTTTCTTTCCAAGGTGAGCGCCCGCACCCATTGGGCTGGGTGTGGGTCCGCCCCTGGTAGTAACTAAAGATGTGGAAAATACAATAGTTTAAATATTCTCCTTATTTGTGAAAGATACAATGGTTAAAATTTTCCCCTCAACCAACGTGAACAATAATTGTACATACATGGCTATAAGAGTTAGACATAGAGAATTCCTAAAATGTTTTTATCTATATCTATATCTATAAAGTATTTAGGAAAGTTGCCCACAAAATAATTTACAAACAATGACAAACTTCTCTTTTTCCAACCTTACACTACTATATGTTAATTAAAAATTACACGCATATCGAAGCTTGCTCATCGTACCAAGCCTTCATGATGAGTCTATGATGTTATTCTTTGTCTCATGTAAGAAGCAACAAGACCATATGACATGTGCTCTACCATTGTTTGCATTTATCATCATATATTTATTTTTGTTATTGCTTTGTTTTTAGTAAATGTTGTGCTCCCGCCATAACGTACGGGCACCCCACTAGTAAATACAATGGTAAGAAACTAAAAGATTGTGGAACGTTTATAAATGATAGGAGCCTTTAGTTTGTTGGCGTGCTCAACCATATATCTTCGAACTTAGCTTCCTAACCTCATCCGGAAACTCTTGTATATTCCGGTCAGATGTTCCACCTTCCGCCACCGCTGCCTCCGCTGCTTTCTTCCATTTCATCACGTTCGTCTTCATCTTCGCCGCCTTTACACTGCTTGTAGCCTCCCTTAAGCACTCCTCAACCGCCATTCATCCAATCATTTTTATTTATCTTCAAAATGAATCTTCACTAATTACCTATTGATTGTTTTATTTGGTGTCACCCAAGGTGATCGATTTTATATCCATAATAAAGATTGAACAATATCTCATTCTTTCACATATGCTTACTTTACACATCATAATCGCCTATCATCATCATGACATATCATTTGATACCAATTTTGTTGTGAAGAAACATTGGTTAAACACCTATATGGACGAGCAATATAAAGATATATTGTATTGATATTTGATCAAACGATTATACAAGACTCGTTTATAAGTGAATACAAATGTTTCGACTATAATTTTTCCTTCTAAGCTATTACAAGAATTCTCTAAGTGTTTTGAATAAGAAAATAGAATGTCCCCCTCCCTTGGGGGAGAGATGTATTTATAGGCTTGGAAGGTGTCTTATGATTGGCTCGTTGGAGAATTATAGTTGTCTCGCGCGGGTCCCACAGGGCTGACAACCGTTGGAGCCTGGCCGCTGTCCTTCTGTGATTGGCCACATGTCCTTTTCAATCGTCATTTTCTTTACCTCGTACATGCCAGGAGATCATGGAGCAGGGAATGGCGGTCTCTGATTGGTTGCACGTCCTTTTCCTTGTCGGGTCATAGCTAGCATGTACTAGGAAAGGTGCGCAGGCTTCTAGAAGCTTTGCTTGGCCACCCTGATGATGTGTCCGTAGATGTGGGGCCGTGTGCACGCGCGGGTACATATCTCTTCAGGTTGTGTTTCTTCGAGGTTTACATTGCAGATTTAGTGTATCTTGAGAAAGTGACAAAATTGTACAGAGACTTTACTCGAGCAAGAGATGCACACGTACACTTAGAAGTAAGTTTTATGAGTTATCGAGTGTTGATCCTTTATTATTATTATTATTTTTTTAAGAAACGGTCTACTACTTTTATGGTACACCCTTTCACTTAATATTAGATTTGTCTATTTCGGGAAGCTCCGTGAGATAAACTAGTTTAATTATGTTTGTGTAATTTTTAATTTATGTTTGTATATTTAATTATGTTTGTATAATATTAAATTTTTAATTTATATTTTAAAAAAATATAAATGTTTAGTTTTAAATACAAAACCAACAATACATAACCCAATACCAAACTAAATATAAAAACACATAATATTCAACCCAATACTTAAGGCTGTAAACAAACCAAATGTTCAACAAACAGTTCGTGAATTGTTCGGCTGGAAGTTCGTTTGTGTCCGTTCATCTAATAAATGAACAAACACAAACAAACATGAACAGAGGTCCCGTTCGTTTATTTATGTTCGTGAACGTTCGGTAACGTATTCGTTTATGTTTATTTAAGTTTGATAGTTCATTAGGGTTTTTAACTTTTTATTTCTAGTTTAAGTACTTGAAATTTCCCATTTTAGATTATTTAATATATATTGGTGTACAAAAACAACAACAACAACAACAACAACCATACCCAGTAAGTCCCACAAATAGAAATACTATTGGTAGGGTCTGGGGAGGGTGGGATGTAGGCAAACCTTACCCCCATCCCTAGGGATAGAGATCGAGGCTGCTTCCATAAGAGACCCCCGACTCCAAACATGATGAACTGGATATATATAAAATAAATTACCAAGTACCAACAATCAAGTAAGTAGTGAAAAAGAAACACGACAGATAAAGGAACATGCATATGCAGGTACACAACATATATGCAGGCATGATTACCAACACAAACCAAGTCCAACATGAAAATGTACAGCCCCTAAGAATCCTAAGCCTTAATTCTACGTCTCCATGAACTCCTATCGTGGACCATGTCCTCAGAGAGGTGCAACTCTATCAAATCCAATTCAATGCGCTTATCCCAAGTCAACTTGGGTCTACCTCTACTCCTCCTACCCACAACAGTCAGCGCTTCCACTACTCTAACTGGCGCTGACGTCTGCCTCCTCCTAACATATTACTATTGCTTCACCAATATTTATTAACTATTAATTTGGGTGGATTAAATAAATATTTCAAGTTTAATATGATAACTTTATGTTTTTATTAGATATTATGTTATGTTAATTGTGTGATCAAGATTATGTCAGGTATGTTTAGGTAATTGGGTAAGTATATTTTGGTGACAATGTTTATGAAAAAAAGATGTTTGATTTTATTTGAAATTTAATATGTGTTAGTTTGTCTCCGGTTTTGTTCATGAATGCTTTTGCGTTTGTTTACATTCATTTATATTTGTTTGCTTTCTCTTTTTCCCGATACCTAAATTTAACAAATAAACAATAAACGAACATTAACACGTTCATCTCCTTAGAAAATAAACACGAATAGAAAATCCGGTTCGGTAAGTGTTCGTGAACAGTTTGTGAACACATTATTTCCTTAACAAACAAACAAACACGAACAATCCCTTATTCATGTTTGGTTCGTTTGCAGCCCTACCAATACCCAATTTAAAAACAAGGGGCACGGTAGCCAAAAGACGACGGGCGGTTAATCATGCATCATGTGGTGACGTTGATAGCCAAAAGACAAAGGGTGCATGCACCAATCAGGCTTATCCCAGGGTAGAAATAAAATTATCTACATTTTACCCTCCTCAGACTTTACCATATAACTTTATAATTAGTGAGATTTATTGAGTACTATCATATGATGATGCTGATGAGACACATTCATTGCTGAATCCTGGAATAAAGAAAAGATGTATCAAAATCAATGGAGAGATTCCATTTAGGTCTTGTTTTAAATCACTTTAATTATAATACCATTATATCCAGTGTACTATGTTATAATTTATGTGTCCAAAAAGTCCCTAGCCTCCGTGACTCAACAGTATGCTTTTGATACGAGTGAGACTTCAGTAGACATGGTTGTTTGTTTAATGTTGTTTACTCAATATACACAATTATTATTTAGAAATTACATATTAATCTGGCGGCACCAGCCATATGAAGAACCAAGAAGCATAATGAATTATAAATACAAATTGGTAAGAAACTAAAATATAAATTATAGGAGCCACTAATTTGTTGGCGTGCTCAACCATATATCTTCGAACCTAGCTTCCTAACCTCATCCACAAACTCTTGTATATTCCGGTCAGATGTTCCACCTTCAGCCACCGCTGCCTCCGCTGCTTTCTTCCATTTCATCACGTTCGTCTTCATCTCCGCCGCCTTTACACCGCTTGTAGCCTCCCTTAAGCACTCCTCAACCGCCTCTCGTCCAATCACCTTGTGCTCAGCCTCACCCCGACACATCCTTATCCCAACCTTCCATTCATCAGCCAAGTATTTGGCATCAGTCACTTGATCCCCCCATTGCGGGAAAGCCACTACTGGAACACCACTTGACAACGCCTCCATCGTCGAGTTCCATCCACAATGAGTCACAAAACATGACACTGCCGGGTGGGCCAACACCTGTGCTTGTGGACTCCACTGGACCACCATCCCCCTCTCACCCGCCGCCTCCAAAAACCCCTCGGGCAGCTTGCCAGGCGCCCCAGTAGAAGTCACATTAGTCCTCATTACCCACAAAAACGACACGCCTGAACTCAAAACACCATAAGCCATCTCAGTCACCTGTTCTTTGCTCAAGCTCACAACGCTTCCAAACGATACGTAAACCACCGATGAAGGCGGCTTTGAGTCTAGCCACTCTAGACAATCGTCCGCTTTTATAAGGTCTCCTGATATACAGGAGCTGGCTTCGAGCAGTGGGTTTTTAAACAACGGGCCCACTGCTCGAATTGGGCATATCTGAGACATGTACTTGATCAGATCGCCCTCCAGCTCCTTAAAAGTTTCCATTAAGACACAAAAGTTTTTTGAAAGGTTCTTGAATTGTCCTAAAATGGCTCTTCTTAAAAACAGGTAAGGCGTTGAAGGATGTAGAAAGCTAGGAATCTCATCGGATTTGAGCAAGGGCATGTTTGGCAACTGAACATCGATTTCGGGTTTTTCTTCACTTGGAAAAGGAACTAATGACTTCTCGTAATGATAATAAGATGAAAAGCAAGCACAAGACTGCACCCAAAGCATTGCACAAGGGATATTTAGCTCGTCAGCTAAATCCGAAACCCATGGCACAAAGGGGTTGTTTATTAGGCACGACACTGGCAGGCCGTTTTTCGCATGATCGTTGATGATATTAGTGATAGCTGTTTTTCCATACGCCTCAAGCTTAGGCAAGTACGTGTCAAGGTCATTTCGTTCGTCATCATGATCTTCGGAGCATCCGTCATCAAAGAACTCAAACTGGATCATGCCACCGCGGTTTCCTACTGGAATTGGATCTCCAGGAACCGCGGCTCCGGCTTTTTTCATTTTCTTTCCAATGGATTTGGTGGAGGAGAAGGTGATGAGGACGTTTCCCTTGGAAGCTAGGAGTTTGCCGAGTCTTAGAAGTGGATTGACGTGGCCTTGTGCTGGAAATGTAACTAGAAACACATGCACAAGATCTTGTTTAATAGCCATTGGTGGTGATTAGAAGAGATGTTAATTTGTATGAGTGGATTTTGAGTTGATTGTTATTGGTTATGGATGATTTATATGAGTACATGGTTTAGTGTATGCATACATATATAGAGAGGGAAAAGAGGATGTTGAAAAATTGAAGTGGTAGACGTTTGTTTGTGGACAAAACAGGTATAGTTGTTTGAAGTAAAAGTGAAGCAAAGATAGAGTTGAACACTACCAATTCCAAATTATGTTTGTGTAATTGCTAACGTATATGGCATGAGTAGGGGGTCATGACTCATGCGCATCTACTTGACCAACAAAAAAACTAGTTTAAGTACGTGTGATACACAGGTTAACCAATGTTAGATGTATAAGTTATAATCCCACAAATAGAGATAATCAGTGCCGCTACTTGAAAATTTAAGTTGAGGGACTGAAAATTGAAAATTAGGGGTGAGCAAAAAACCAAATTAAGCAGACCATAACCAAATAAACAAACAAAACCGAACCGAAAAAACCAACCCAAATCAGGAAGTGGTAGGTCGGTTAATTGTTTTTCTAAAAACCAAAAGTAGCGGGCCGATTATGTTTATCAATGTTTCTAAACCCACCATAACAAAACCGAAACGACATGTAGAAAAATCATTGTCGGATTTTTGGACTTTTCACCATAAACGTTTGTTTGAATTTATAAGTGATATCATATCGTTTTGGTTGATTGTTTGTTGGAATTTATGGATTATATCATATCATTTTGTTTGAATATTTGGTAATAATCAATGTTTTAAAAACCGATTTTTTAACCATACCGGATTTGACTTAAAAATGGTTCAACCGGATTGACTAGTTAGCCCTATAATTTTATAAATTCAATTTTAACTAAAATATAATTTGATAGTACATGATTTCGTAATAATAAATAATAATTCAAAGGGGAATCCATAATAAATAAAAATCCAAAAGTACTCAATTTTTAACAAAGTTGTTTTTATATAAGAGTATGATCGGTTTATGCCACTATAGTGTTGAATATGAAAGCATCGTTCATGATCGCTTAAAAGATAAGATTTATTATCATTGCCATCCTCAACAATAAAAGTATAACTATTTTCATTTTCTACATTCTTTAATAAAAAGTTTTACTTACCAATAATCAAAATATACTAAAATTACGTAAGATAAGTAAAATATATACCAAGTAATCTTGTCTTTGAGAAGCAGGTTCATGTTCTTTCTCACTTAACATGATATCTATATCATCATTATCAGCTGATAAAGTCCAAAGCTTAACCTTATACCGGTACCGATATAGCGGTATAAACCGGTTTATACTAGCCAGTTGAACCGGTTATACCGCTTACCAGTGTCCTGGCCGGAATAAATCAGTCCGGTAATTTGGGGAAACAGTAAAGGATTTGAACTGCCGGTAAATTCCAGTACACCGGTTTATACCGCTATACCGGTACCGATACAAGGTTAAACTTTGGACTTTATCAGCCCATAATGATCATATAGATATCATGTTAAGTGAGAAAGAACATGAACATATTTCTCAAAGACAAGATTACTTGGTATATATTATATTTAATTTACGTAATTTCAGTATATTTTGATTATTGGTAACTAAAACTTCTTATTAAAGAATGTAGAAAATGAAAATAGTTATACTTATGTTGGTGAGGATGGTGATGAAATAAATTTTATCTTTTAAGCGATCATAAACTTGATGCTTTCATGATTCAACACTATAATGGCATAAATCGATCATACTCTTTCATGATTCTTCAACCTTAACCCGACAGCTATACTTGTTTGTGTGGTGTTAAACCCTTCTGAAATCGTGTTGTAACTTTTGTGGATGTTTATGTTTATTTGTGAGTATAAATTATATGAGGTGACTTTGTGACAATTTCTACAATAAGCTACTCTTACCCATTAGTTGGGACAAATGGACGAATTTTGATGTTTATGATCTTTTGTAATTGTTTCGTGTTGTTTGGTGGTCGTTCTGTTTTGTTCCGTTTGTATCTAGCGCTTTGCTAGCTCTTTATATTTATATATAAAGTGTGTTTGCCGTTAAAAAAGAAAGCTACTCTTACCTCTCTCAATATTTTATATTTGTTGCCAATGTGAGGCTAGTTAATTTAGGCAGTGATTCTAAAACCTAGGTAAAGAAATAGTTTATAATTATTAGTGTAAAGTAGATTAGAAGCTAGTACCCTTTTTCATAAAAAAAAAAATAATAAAATAAAATAATGGTATTTGTGTCTTATATCTATCCCTTCCAATAAACCAGCTTGGGCTATATGTTTAACATGAGTTTGGAAGAAAGGAATAAAATCAATAGAGAATAGGTAGTTAGAAGTAATCAAATAAAATTGTTGATCGCATAAAGGGTATGGATCTTAAAAGAACCAACTTCTTTTTTAAAATTGAGAGTATTATTTTAGACCGTACATTTTTTATAAAAGACAACAATTTTTTTTTCTTAATCACATGTTTTGATGCAAGAAAATTTTTTTTATTGTTTTTAATTTATTTTTTCATTTGTACATACGTGTATATAGCAATTTTATATATATATATATATATATATATATATCATTTATACATATGTGTATATTGAAAAAAAAATTAAAAAAAAATAAAAAAATTCATGCATAAAAAGCAACGATTAAAGCAAAAAAAATAAAATAAAATAAAATTTTGCTTGAGATAAATGTGTGGTGCAGAATGGTTCTCTCAATTCTTAATTTGGCCAAAGATACTCATTTGAACCAATCTATACATATAATAAACCAAAGTCATTTTAATGACATGACATTCAAAGAAGCATTCTCTTCTTTGAGTGTGCCACGTGTCATCCCATGTGGCATTGAAATATTTTAGGAAAAAATTAATTTAAAAATAAAATTGGATTTTTCACCCTCATGTTTCCTCTCATAATTTTTAAACGTTAATATCTTTAATATACGAGATTTTTTAAAGAAAAAAATTACACCAAATTAACGAGCGTTTTATTATCTTTCCAACAAGTATCATAGTGCTATATAAAAAACGGAGAAATTTTTTTGTGGGGTTTTGTGCATACAGGAAAAAACACAAAGTGTTCAGGTAAATTATTAATCATGTATAGACAAGTCACTAATTATGTTTAAATCAGTACGAATAGGTTAATAGAGTTATACGTTGTTTTAAGTTAGGTATCAATATTAGTATGTTAAAGTTGTACATTTGTTTAGTCTTTAGGATAGGTGTTAATATTAGAGTTACATTAAAATTCTACATTCTTTTAGATTAGGTGTTAGCATTGGAGTTGTACATTGTTAATTTGTTTTAGGTTAGATATTATTATTATTAGAGTTATATATCAGTCTATTTCATATGTAAAATTGATGTATCATATTAAATTTCTTAACCCGGGACGCTCCGGGGTGTAATCTAGTTCCATCATATAATCATATAAAAAAATAAAATTGTTGATACTAAAGAGTTGATAAAAGTAAATAGTTATACCGAAAATAAAATTCATAATAATATTGTTGATAAAAATATTATTGTTAATAAAGATAAATTTGTTATTGCATGGGGCATCATTTTGAAACATTTACATGTTAATATGTTATTGCTAGTACTATAAAAATGTAACTACGCATATATATATATATTTTTTTTTACTGCGATAAAAGTTTAATAAATATATTTTTTGGCTTGCAATAACATATTATAAATTATTTTACATACACCTCGGTTTAAAAAAAAGAAAAAAAAAACCTTAATGTAAAAAAGAACTAATACAAATATGTGGCAAAAAAACTAAATATAAATATTAAATCAAAGGTGAATTTTTTTTTTAAAATTTTTTTATATCATAGAACTTTTAAATTTCATTTCTTAAAACTTGTCAAGTTACATCAAAACAGAAGATAGACGGGCAACAAGCTACGACACCACTCCTTTTTAAATTACGAACTCTAATCTATCAAATACAAACCCCTGCCCCGTGGAGATGAACTATTGCTATGAATAACCCGTTGGACCCTGGTCAAGAAACAAAGAGCTTCTAGCGCTAGGGAGCCAAAGGTATCAAAGGCGAAGGAGACAAAGACATGTTCGTTATCTGCACAAGCTTTAACGTGCTTATCCACTTTCTTTTATTCCGCCTTTCTTGATGCTTATCCAGCTACAAACCCATTTTCCCTTAAACCAACCAAAGGAGATACCCTCGTGAGGTCCACACATGCATGTTTCCCCCCACCCCAACCAATGACGAGCAGATTCGCAGGTCGTAAAGTAGATCTCCCTTCCAGAGAATACATGAGAAAATTCACAGGGGCCTCCTTTTTGGCAGAAACCCAACTCTTCTCAGGATGTCCCAAAACGTCTCTCACTCAGTTATGCTGGTATTTGAAACCGAGGAGCTCTTTGCAATGAACTGCATGCTCCCCAGATTTATCTATACAAGCTTTTATGGCACATTGGGCATTTTTCATTTTCCGGATACATAGGGATCATCAACCGGTATTTAAGAATAGCCTTGTATTCTATTGCGGACATGCATTGACCCAAACAATCAAGCAGGATAACAGTCAAAAAACCCTGAGCATAGGGACCCTTCAGGTATTCAATCACCACCTTCTGGCTGGCGGGGGACAACTCAAAAACTTCTCCCAGGCTCCGAGCGATTTTGTTAAACAGAGCATTTTCCAAAGTTTTTTTTTTTTTTTTTTTTTTTTTTTTTTTTTTTTTTTGTGGCCTCAAGGAGGTGTTCTTATTAGCAAAACTACCAATATCAAAGTCCAGGAGACATTTAAGCGTTCGAGTGCCTGCTGATAGTCCGGGTCAAGCCTGACGACCCCACTGTTCTGAAGGATATGATCCTGTAACCCTCAGGACTGAGCTCTAGATGCCCAAAGGCATAAACCCCAACCTCTTGAGCAGAAAGGAGGCCGAAACCACCTAGACGCATCGGTAGGGATGCCAATCGCCACTGTAGGCCCTCAAAAAAGGGGGCGCCGCACACAACTATGTCTTCTATAGCCTTCTGGAGGCCATCATCAAAACGAGATACCGCATCCACCATAAAATGAGGTTGACAAGTCCGCAAGAGGCTATTCTAGTCCATTTGTAAAAATATTTTAAAAGTAACAACTATAATCACACATTTTTCCTAGGGGTGGAGGGTATAGATTTTTTTTGAATGGACAAAACATTATATATTTAAATATACAAAGACCCAGTAAGAGGAGAAACAAAATATAGCCACCAAAAGAAAAAGAAAAGACCGACTATTGTATCTCGATTACATTGAAATCAATCCACTTATCCTACGAAATTGTAGATAGTTTTGACCGGTTATTAATCCAAATAAAAGTGTCATCCCTTAATGATCTCCACCGTAGTCCTAACATGTATGAACTTCCCCTGCTGGAGGGTATAGATACCACAATATATAGTAGTCATTGTATACTTTTCTTATAATAATTGGCGATGTGCACTCATCAATTCATCTACGTACCACCATCATATTGAATGATATTTAATGGCCCATGTAGAGAGAGATGGCACACAATGAAGGTAGAGAAGCGTGAACGACAAACTCTTCACCCCTCTTGCCAAACTCTTGTACCAAACAATTAGCTAGGTACCAAAATGCATTTAGCAAGTTCTAACATGCACCCATGTGAGAAGGATAATGAGGGCTAGGGGGTGCCTCGGCCCCCACCGTTTTTTAGCTTAGTGGTGGAAGTTTACGATTTTCATATGTAATTTTTATATGAATTGAGTCCGGCCCTCACTGATTTGATTTTCCGGCCCCCACCGATATGAAAAAATTTAGGTCTCGTGATTTTTGGCCACATCATTATTTTTTTCAAGGTTCGCTACTGATGCACCCTAAGAATCGGCATTCGGTAACACTATTTTTGTGAAAACTTTTCAAAATAATACCTCCATGTACAAATGGTTTTAGCGTGGAAAGTTAATATAGAAATCAAGATGCAATGTGGCCTCCTAATGAGTTTTTTTTTTTTTTTAGCCAACCAGACACGTTACCTTTTCCCGTTCGTCAAACTCCTCCTCCTCCGAGCCCCCCAAAGGATGCTGGGGAAAAAACTCCTGGTTCAATTGACCCCACTCCTCAGGCCGTCCGGTCTCCGAGCGGCCCTTCAATTGATCTTACCGGCACTTCTTCCGCTGCGAAATTCGTCATTGGGGTTGAAGCGAGTAAGAATGTCAAGAGAAAGGAGCATCATAGGAAAAGGAAGCAGGTTGAAGAGGAAACGGACGCTACAGGCGAGTCCGAGTCAAAGAAGGCGAGGGGGAATGACGATGTGGAAGAGTCCAAGGAGTCTTCCGAATCCTACGATGTGGAAGAGACTTATATTCCAAGGTGGAAGGTCAAAAACGGTGATACTCTATCTGATCCGCTCGTGTGCCACCAAATCCTCCACCATTCCATTCCTCCCGGTGAGATTGATCGTCTGAGCCAGCTGGGAGAGGAACGAGCCGCCGAGATGGCCGGAGTGTCTGCCGTTCGGACACTTAGTTCCGTTTCTGAGCTCATCCAGAGCTACTACAAGAAAGCAGCTATCGAGAAGAAGTTGCGAGGCCGGATAGAATTGTATCGGTCCGAGATAGAGAAACTTGAGACCAAGGTGGCCAAGCGAAAGAAAACCGAACGTTCTAGTGCGAAGAAGGTTAAGAAGTGTGAGGAAGAATTGGGTACTCTCCGATCTGACCTGTCTGATCGGGATAAGGAGATCTTGGAGTTGAAAGAGAGTTTGCGTGTATCGGAGGAGAAGCGAACCGGCCTAGAGGTATGTTAGCACCGTAGATATTTGTCTTTGCACATGTTCTTTCTCTTTTTTTTTTTATATAATTTTTTTTTTTTTTTTTTTTTTTTTTAGGATGCGGTGAAGCAGGCTGTTGAGGAGAAGAAACTATGGGCTGTTTCGAAGGAAAACTATGACAAGGCTCTGGAGGCCGGGGATGAGCTTATTAATGAGCTCCGTGCCGCTCTAAAGATGGTTGAAGACGATAGGGACCGGGTCGTTGCCGAGGGGATCCCTATGACCATATCTAAGCTAATGAAATCGGTCGAGTTCTTGCAGCCTCTTGGGGAAATGGAGTCCTTGCTATACAATTCAGCCTATCATGATGGCATAGTCGTCGGGTTCAAAGCCGGTAGCTCAGGAGTGGGAATAGATTCGGTGGATGGTTACGATCCGCAGGCGAGTAAGCTGTACGAGGAGGGTGCGAAGACTTGGGATGCCACCTCGTATGAGTTCGTGGAGAACTTCAAATCCATGAAGGTCAAGACCTTCAAGAATGTCCAGGAGGCTACTCCCTCCGGCGTTCTCCCCGCGTAGGTTGTAATCATTTGTTAAACAATTTCGATGTGGTTGTATTGAATATTACAATATTTTGGTCAAATCGGTGATCCGATTTGTATCTTGAACAGCTATACTTTGAATCGGCCCGGAGGCCTGGCCGATTTTACTTTGTGTCATTTTGATTATGGTGACTTACACCTTTGCTTTATATTCGTATATGTTCGTATTTTGAATCAGCCTGGTGTTTTGGCTGATTTTATCATGTCTTAGTTGAACTAGTGATCCGGCTTACCCCTTTTATCATGCTTTATATTTTCGCTTTTTGGGTCGGCTCGATGGTCCGACTGATTTTATCTGAATGTCGAGCGGCTCGGTGGTCCGACTGATTTTGTGGGATTAGTCCCTTAATAGAGTAATTCGAAGGGACTCCCCCTGTCATCGAGTCGTTGACTCGATCAGCCGTGTTCGTAGGGGCTGAACCTTTGTGTATTACGGCTTTTAGGAGGGGCCGGCCCTGTCATTTTGTTACGATATCATAGTAAAAATGCATTGTTAAACCACAAAATGCCATTTCATTAGCTTTGTTCGCGCAAGTCCCCTTAGGGAGCATATTACAAAACGGCTGTTTTATTACTTGGCCCTAGCTCGGCCCTACGATTATAGATTAGATATAGTATTTCTTCAACTGAGCCAAATTCCAATGTCTTGGAACGGCTTTCCCCTCCATGGTAGCCAGTTTGCATGATCCCTTCTCATGTACTTCCGTGACCTGATACGGTCCTTCCCAATTCGGCCCGAGCTTTCCGGTGTTTTCTTTTCGACTTGCCTCGTTTGATCGGAGTACCAAATCTCCGGGTAACAGCGACATTCCCTTCACCTTCTTGTCGTAGTATTTCTTCATTTGTTGCTTGTATTTTGCTTCTTGAACGGCTGCATTCATTCGGTATTCTTCAAGATTGTCTAAGTTGATCAGCAGCTCTTCTTGGTTAAGTGCATCATTCATGGTAAGTACCCTTTTAGTGGGGAGGCCGACCTCAGCAGGTATGACCGCTTCCGTTCCGAACACCATGCTGAAAGGGGTCCGTCCTGTGCTTGTTTTCTCGGTCGTCCTTAAGCACCATAAAACACTCGGCAGTTCCTCTAACCAGTTTTTGCCGTACTTTCCCAGCCTGGTCTTTAGTCCGGCTAAGATACTTCTGTTCATACGTTCCACCTGCCCATTTGCTTGTGGATGTGCAACAGAGGTAAAAACTTGTCGAATGCCCAGGGTTTGGCACCATGCTTGGAATCGCTTGTCTGCAAATTGCGTACCGTTATCGGTTGTTAGCTTCCCGGGTATTCCAAAACGGCATACCAGATTCTCCCACACGAAAGTTGTGATCTGATTACTGCTGATGCTTCCGATCGGCTTGGCTTCTACCCATTTCGAGAAATAATCAACGGCCACTAGTAAGAAATTGAGCCCTCCCTTTGCTTTGGGGAACGGCCCTAATAGGTCCATTCCCCATTGATAAAAAGGCCATGGGGAGGTGATCGGTATCAGCCCGTGTTTTGGTAGCCTTGGCACCGGAGCATGTATCTGGCATGATTCACATCGCCTGACCAGGTCTTCACTGTCTTGCCTCATGGTCGGCCAGTAATACCCGAGATTGGTCGCTCGAGTAACAAGGGATGCGGCCTTCATGTGGATCCCGCACAGCCCTTCATGCAATTCCTCCAGCACTTTTATCCCTTCGCCTTGGGAGACGCATCGGTAGGAAGGGGATAGGAAGCCTTTTCGGAAAAGCACCCCATCAATGAGTTCGTAAGACCTGCTCCGTTGCGCACTTTGTGTGTCCGATCCTTCATTTGCCTCTAGGGCTTCCATTATCGGCTCTCTCCAGTCTGCTGTTCTTATTTCAAGAATTCTTTCCGGCCTATCAACTCCAACGGAAGCTTTGTTCACCTGCTCAACTAGTACCATCTTTGTTAAATGGGCAAAGGCCACTGAGGCCATCTTGCTTACTGCATCAGCCCCTTTATTTTTGCTTCGCGGTATCTTAATTATTTGGCACGTTGTGAATGTGGCCATGACTTCCCGAACCGCTTCCACGTACAGCTTCATGTTTTCATCTCTTGCTTCGAAGTCTTTTGCTACTTGACTAGCCACCAGTTGAGAATCAACGAACACTCGAATTTCTTCAATATTCATTTGCCGGGCTATGCGTAGCCCTGCCAAGAGAGCTTCATATTCGGCCATATTGTTGGTGCACTTGAAGTTGAATCGGAGAGCATAAGCAGTTTCTATCCCCTGGGGATCGACCAGAATGAGTCCTGCACCGGCCCCCTCACGGCTGGAGGCTCCATCGGTATATAAACACCATCCATCATACGTGCCGGAACTTTCAGGTTGATCATGAATCAGGTCAATAGCCATTGGTTCCGGATGACACGCGTTTTCAACTAAGAAATCGGCTAGGACCTGTCCTTTAATGGCCGTCCGAGGCTTGTACTCTATACCCAACGCTCCCAGTTCCACGGCCCATTTGGTTAACCTTCCGGCCACATCTGGTCTTCCCAGTACTTCCTTCAAGACCGAGTTCGTTAGAACTATAATACGGTGAGCCTGAAAATACCTCCTCAATCGCCGGGCGGTGTGAGTCAGGGCCAATGCTAGCTTCTCTATCGGAGGATAACGGACTTCCGCGTCTCTAAGGCATCTGCTCACAAAGAAAATGGGCATGAACCCTTTGGGTCGGCTGGCGCATAGTACGCTGCTGATTGCTTCGGCCCCAGCGGCTAGGTATACGAACAGTATTTCTTCGGGCTCTGGCACTACCAAAGATGGTAAGCTGCACAGGTGTTGTTTCATTTGTGTAAAGGCTGTTTCAGCTTCATCGGTCCACTTGAAATCGGACCTCTTGGTGTATCCCTTCAATGCTTTGAAAAAAGGTAGTGATCTTTCGGCTAACTTGGAAAGGAATCTGTTAAGAGCTCCCAACCTGCCGTTCAAGCTTTGCAATTCTTTTATCGTCTTTGGGGAACGCATCTCTTGGATGGCACGCACTTTGTCTGGATTGGCCCGAATCTCCTTCTTAGCGACAATGTGTCCTAAGAAACGTCCCTCTTCCATGCCGAAAAAACATTTTGCAGGGTTCAACTTCATGTTCACTCTTCGGAGGTTACGGAAAGTTTCCGCAATATCCAGCAGGAGCTGCTCTTCATCCGGACTTTTGATGACCAAGTCATCCACATACGCCTCCATGTTTCTGCCGATTTGCTCTTTAAACACTTGATCGATCAGCCTTTGATAGGTAGCTCCGGCGTTTTTTAGGCCGAACGGCATTTTCCGGTAACAGAACAGGCCTTCACTTGTATGAAATGCCGTTTTCTCCTCATCTTCTCGGGCCATTTGTATTTGATGGTACCCCTTGTACGCATCTAGAAAGCATTTATATCGGAAACTGGCCACTGACTCTACCTTTGAATCGATTTCAGGTAGCGGGTAATGGTCTTTCGGACAGGCTTTATTGAGGTCTCGGTAGTCAACGCACATCCTCCACGATCCATTGGCTTTTTCTACCATTACAGGGTTTGATACCCAAGAAGGGTAGCGCACCGGTTTCATGATTCCGGCTTCTTCTAAGGCTTTTACCTCCGTGATCACAATGGCACTCCTTTCAGGGGCCAACGATCGCTTCTTCTGTACTACCGGTGACCGGTTTGGGTTTACATTCAATCGGTGCTCGATGATATGCCGAGGGATGCCGGTCATGTCACTGGGTTCCCATGCGAACACATCAAGGTTCCTCTTCAAGTAGCCGTATAAGAATTCTTTACATTCTTCACTGAGCGTTTTTCCCACCATGACGGGCTGCTCAGGATGGCATTCGTTGATATACCATTGTTCCGGTTGACCTTCATCGGCATCCAGGTATCCGATTCTTTTGTGCCGACACATCGTCTTTAGGGTAGCGATCCCTTCTAACGTAGGGAACTTGATCAAGCCATGTTTGCTGGAAGTTACCATTCCAAAGGTCCGGATCCCGGGCCTCCCTATCAGCATATTATGGGGCGTTCGGCCTGGAACCACTATGAAGTTCAGCATTTCTACCCTTCTTCGAGGTTCTTCTCCAATGCTTACAAAGAGTTGTATCTGCCCCTTGGGAGAGACTTGCTCCCCAGAGAATCCTACCAAAGGATATGACACTGGAACGATTCCTTCTTGAACATAATCGGGTAACTGGTTGAAACAATGCTCATAGATTATATCCGAGGCCGCTCCCTCGTCTATGTATACCCGATGGACGAGCTGTCCCCCGATGCTGGCTTGAATGATTAAAGGGTCTTCTCTTTCATCTTCCGTCTTTATGGAGGGGAAACCGATGGGAATCTCGCTCCAATGCATTGTCTCGCCGCTAACTTCCAGCATTACTCGAGGTCTCTTTAGTGCTATAGCCGGATGAACCATAAGTACCTCCTTTCCCTTCTTATCATCATTCTTCCGTTTCCGGTTCCGTATATCCTTGACCAAATGGTCCAGCCGTCCGGCCTGTACGGCCTCTTCAATTTGCTTTTTCAATTGGAAACATTCATTGGTGTCATGTCCCTTATCTTCGTGGAATTCACAATACTTTCGGGAGCTTTGTTGCTTCGCCGTCTTCTGCAAGGGGAACGGTGGTTTGAATTGGATATTGGCCGCTTCTGAGGCCAGGATCTTTTTAGGGGTTTTGACTAGCTCCGTAAAGATGAGACCCTTTCTTTCGTTAGCTTTTGGTCCC
Source organism: Ambrosia trifida (assembly GCA_028751855.1). Classification (NCBI taxonomy): domain Eukaryota; kingdom Viridiplantae; phylum Streptophyta; class Magnoliopsida; order Asterales; family Asteraceae; genus Ambrosia; species Ambrosia trifida. Next base: position 65,562,457 of record CM054123.1, read on the forward strand.
TCGTTCTGATCTTTCCTGCCGGTCCGAGGATTATCGTTTTCTCGGTACCTTTTTTGGGAGTATGAATCTCTTCTGCCGTTGTTATGATAGGCCCCTTTCCGACTATTTTCTTCCGGTTTTCTCTTGAACTCTATCGCTTGAGCTGCTTCCTTGCCTCTCACAAACGCTTCAGTCCTTTCTATGGCTTCTTCCATGGTAGCCGGTACCCTGGCATTGAGGTCTTCGACTAGCTGTTTGGTTCTCAGCCCATGTAGGAAGCCTGATATCCGCATCTTCTCATCCGCATCTCTTACTTGCAATGATTCGTCTTTGAATCGGGAGACGAATTCCTTCAAATTTTCCCCTTCCTTCTGTTTGATGTTGTGTAGCTCTACCGGATCCTTCATATGCCTTCGCTGTTGCTTGAAGTAATCCAGGAATCTGACCTTCAGATCTTGAAAATTATCCAGGCTTGCGGGAGGGAGGCCGTTGAACCAAACTCGGGCTACTCCCGACAGGGTTTGCACAAACATGTGGCACCAAGAGGGCATCGGCCAACCTTCGTTCCGAGCCGCACTGTCAAATAGTAGAATGTGATCTTCCGGATCAGCAGTTCCGTCGTATATTCGGACGTTAGATGGCATCTTTATCCGAACCGGGGGAACAAAGTTAGCTATCCGAGGAGTGAACTTGGACCCCTCAGAAGGTCTGTATGGTCGAGCAAGGTCATCATCTGGGGTTCCAAGGAGTGGTGCGGTAAGTATATTCGGCTCAGCGATATGTGTGGTGGGGGCGGTTACGGCAACATGAACAGTGTTAGGATTTACGGAGTTCCTTCGGACACTATCGGTCAGCTGAGAGGCGGGGGTTAAAGGTGTCGAGGTGAATACTGGGGTAGAGAATGGTGAGGGTTGAAGACATCTTGACGAGGGTTCTTCATCGAATGATAGCCTAAGGGCCAATCCTTTGGCTCTTTCTTCTCTGACGTACTCGTTCATTAACTGCCGTATCTGGAGAAAGTTTGATCTGACTAGTTCCGGGGAGACAACCGGAGCGGCTTCTACGGTGGAACCCGGGAGGGTATCCTCCGTTACGGGTGGAGTACGATTATCGACTGGTGAATCTGTAGACATGTGTGGGGACAAGGTATCCTTCGTTGGTTTACACGTCGGCCCCACGGTGGGCGCCAAATGTTAAATGTTAGGATGGATGATCCTGATGAAAGTTGGTTCGGTCGCAGAGCAGATACCGAGGGGAGTTAATGTTGGCTTTAATACGCCTAACTACCGGGTATTTATAGTAGCATTGGGGACGGCGCATTAATGGCGAGCCATACCTTGTTCGGCGTGAACAGTGACAGATGTCACTGTTCAGCCTGATGAGATGTGACTTTAATAATATTTTAATGTATTACCCGTTGGTTAGTTACTGTTGTGATTAAGGACCGATGGTTGCTGGCCGCCTAGTCTTGGTCCAAGGGTTAATACCTATCCAACACAAATCCGATGGTCAATATCCAGTGTCCGTGTTTTGTCCATTGGTCTTTGTCCGGTCCCTGAGTATTAGTTCCTTCGGCCTGTCCGTTCAATATGTCCTACGGTTCGTCCATTTTATCTGCTTGGTACGTCTAGGGTCGTTCGGTCGGTTATGTACTTGGATCGGATCGGCTTTGGGTAAATTGTTTTTCCTAATCTTTTATGATGTTTAATTTTAATTATTACCCATCCTATGTTATCAGTGTTGTTTTGCCAGCCTTATACAACAACAAAAGAGTAACTTAACCGCTCAACAATTTTAGGTCACATCAACGAAATGCAATCAAAATTGGGGCTCACCGAATGTCTCAAGTGAGCTAATACTCATCTTCATCGAAAATACGTATTCAACAACACTGAAATACCCCAAACTTTAATACGTAAAACCGACAAGACAATGAAAAGCCCAAATCATCATAGAAGTGCCGAAGACAGCAAAAATCGTTGTCTAACCACATATCTAAAAACCTTAAAGGGTTCAAAGACCAAGGGCAAACCAAAAAGAGACATCTATAACATGTGACCAACACCATTGCGAAGCGAACACTAAAAAGACCAAAAGGCCAGTGGCGGCAGCAAAAGTCGTTGCCTAACCATGAACCTAAAAACCCTAAAGGGTTCAAAGACCAAATCAAACCAAAAAGAAACAGAGATAACTTGCGAGCAAACGAATGGTGACAAAGGCGAGAATAACCGGTAACAACGACAGAGCAAGTGTGGGATCTATCACGTCTCTATGTATCTCTAGCAAACAAATCACAATGACGTTAGGAATGTTCATATTCGTGGTAGTCAATACCACTATTCATTTTCATTCATTCATTTATTTATTTAGTAATAGTAGTAATATATAGCTGCGAATTGCGTTTATAGTTTGGGGAAAATGGGTTAGATAGACATTTTTTAAAAGGCACAAACAATTGTTAGTTTTTTTCTTTTACATTTTCTTAAACATAAATAATTCATACGGTGTTACTTATATTTAAAAAAAATGAAAAATTATACCCTTGATACAACACAAAAACACGGAATGGATGAACTCGTTCAACTTTTTTATTATTTATCAATGAAAGTACAAAATTTATCATAGATCTAACCATCTATTTAAACCAGCCTCATACTAGTCCTACTACAACTACAACTCAAACACTAATTAAACTAGTGGGTTTACTCGCGCGTTGCTGCGGGACCCAAATACAGTTTGCAATACAACAATGTGATTATGTATAAAGCGTAAAAATGCAGATTTAACAGCACACCCAAGTACCCAACGTTGTGTTTCAAAAGAGCCCTTCTAAAATAAATACTTAGCTACTTGTCGGGTGATCAAGTTGATGTGCTAACTCCCTTAATCCACTAAAACGTCTATTCTTAAAGTGATTTGTTGGCATGCTCCTATCTCCCATTGCAACTCATTCCCAAATCCAAATATTAACCAACACAAGACATGATATTTTAAAAAATTATAGAATGGTAGCTAGTGTATGACATATATAGCATATGTTTGCCTCTTAATTCAACTCTCTGTTCTCTTTACATCTTTCCCTGAAGTAGAATCACCGGACCCATCATTTCTTGGTTCCCTTTTACCATTCTATAGTTCTAGAAACGGACATTTATGAAACTCACACATTAACGGGTGTAGAAGTTCGAAAAGTCACATTATCAATATGCCACGTACACATGTTTGGATAAATGTGTCTGTAGATTCGACTTGAAAACTAATGGACTTGGGAACGAAATATATCTACAAAAATATATCAAAACATAAGCCAAATATAATATAACAGATTTGGGAACGAAAAAATCTGCATTTTGACCCAGACAGCAGCTTGAACAACATTTATAAATGTTTTCACTATATCGTGTAAATTCAGTGTCAACTTTGGTCTTTTCTTTCTTCCAATTATCAAGAGCTGAATCAATGCACCAATTTAAAAGAATATGTAACATAATCTTCAAAACTTTGTAACTGTAAATGCTAGAGACCCCAAATAGTTTTTAGTACCAAGATAACAATGGGAATGCTCATTATTGGAGACTGTTTGCTCTTTTGTCACTAATAATAATATTATCACTGTTTATATTATTACTGTTTGATTGGCTACTGTGTTATCATTAACTTTATTTTAATTAGATTAATTATTCAAATAAAGTAGCAACTTGTTTTAAAAAAACACACGTTACATTATCTATTGGATGATTGTTAATTATTTATTTATATAGTTTTTCATATTTGTTATTCTTAGAATATAAGTTTGACTAAATTTATGCATCTTACAAAAAAGTTGCTTTTAAAGCTAGAGATAGAGACACAAAATCTCAAAGTATAATACTATATGATATAATTATAACCATTTAAAATACCACTTTCGCCCAACCGATTCAATCTAAAATTTAAAAGAGGAAGCCAAAAGCAAATACATATCTATTTTTGAAATGCAACCAAACCAACTCTCGCACTTATTATATCTAATAAAATTGATTGGGTAACATAAAACCTCACTTTGCTAACGAAACGGGAAATTTGATTACCTTTGTGTGTAGCGTTCTTTCTAGAGTTCTAGAAGCTAAGAATGATCTCGATACCCAGCTGCTTGCTTCTGTAAGAGCACAAAAAACAACAGATATACACTTTGTAAGGTCATAAATACATAGTAAAATAATCACTAAAGATATTATACAAGTATGCATGAACATAAATCTGGATATCGCAGGAAAACTTAGTTCTTTTTAGTCCACTTTCTTTGTAGCTGCAAATTTAATCATACTAAAAGCTTTGTAAGATAGATTAAGGGTATCATTAGATACCCTTAAATCATACCGTTTGTGAGGGTACACCTAAATCGAGCCTCGAAGCGAACCGAGGCGTAAGCCGAGGCGGAATTAAAAAAATAAATATAAAAGTTATATATCTTATAAAATATAACTAATTTGATCAACTTCATCGAGAACAACAAAACTACACCTTAGAACGACATGGAATGTTGCGGCGGGCTCAACAATATAAAAGTTGAAAGAAACAAATACCGTGTTAAACCTAGACCCCAAGGGATTTCTATGTAGTAACAACTATGATCATAGTAGAACAATACACTCCGCATGCAGAACAAGTTTTAAGATTAGGTTGATTTCCTAGACAAGTTCCCGAATCAGAGCCAGCCATGGTCAAAACATGTGGTATTTTATAATTACTCTGTAGATACATATTTGTGTCTATCGCTTTCGTATTCACAACATATTGACGAAGCTTACAAGTTTTGAGTATTTAGGTGTTGGTTCGATACTTCAAGGGGTCGAAGGAGTCTTCAGGAGGTCGAATGAAGTTTGGATGCTTATTATTATGTTGGTTCGAGTTAATGTAAGGTCGAATGAACCATTCGACCATGTACAGGGTCGAGCCTAATTGTCTATATATAGCTTCGAGTTGATTTCAGTTGTAAGTAGTTGGTCATTTGTCAGAGTGTTTGTGTGTGTTTTGTAGGAAGGTTCTGGAAGTCATAGTATTCATTAATATCAAATTGTAACTGTTATCTTTGATTAATATTAATGGAAAACGATTTGAAAATGAACTTTAACGCATTCTGATTACGATTTATATCAATATGCATGTGAATTAGGGTTTCCGCACCTGATTCATTATACCTCGTGTGATATTATTGTTTCTTTGTGATAAAAACGATCCTACAAAGTAGTATCAGAGCTTGTGCCCAATCACACGACTGCAAGTTGATACAAATTGTTCATTTTTTTTTTATCAAAATCATCAAAATTTTTGTTGTTTTGCATGAACATTGATAAACAATGGTTTTTGATTTATTTGGACTAGTTTTTACGGATAAAATAAAAATTCTTTCACAAAACTTGTTCTACAATCAATCCGAACAAAAACCTAACCATTTGCAATCAAATTCAACAACTTTTTGGAAAATTAGATAAAAACCGTTGATTTTTTTTATGAAAACTAGTATTTTGCCCACCGCGCGTTGCGGAGGCGCTCATTGGGTTGAACCGTGAAATAACACACGAAGTGTAAAACACAATGCGTAAAAGACAATCATAAAAAAGTGTAAAGCATACTGCAATATACAAAGTGTAAAATACAGTGCACTACACAATTCATAAAACACAATGCGTAAGAGAAAATTAAAAAAATATTCGCCAGACCCGCGCGCGTTGCGGCATGAGTACATCGCAAACATGAACGAATTAGTCTAAATGTTATGTGACCGGCGCGCATTGCGGCGTGAGTACATTGCAAATAATCGAATGGGTTAGTCCAAGCATTGTTCATGAAAGCCGAAGATCGGTAACGATATCGGTAGATATATATTGTAATATCACAAAACTTGAATATTAATAACAAAATTGTTCGTAGAAAATTAAATTTTAAATGTGAATGTAAAATAAAGTTTGCCTCATACATGAACACACACATTTGATCATTGATATTAACGGACTTCAAATGTGGACTTCAAATACCATTTAATTTCATTTCCTTTCACATTTACCAACACTCCAAAGCCTGCAATTTTACTCCAAGCTCTCTTTCTCTCCGTAGTTCACCCTAGCCACTGCTATCTTCGTCTACGAAACAACCACCAACGCAAGAGGGTCGCGAGGGTGACCACTATAACAACAGGAGGCAACAGAACTGGTCTGACCGGACAGGGGAACCGGAAATAAAATGATAAAAGATCCAACAAAATAAGAAAATTTCTTGTTCGAGGTCAGACCTCTGAGTTCACCGGTCCAAATAATTGCATGTCCGATTGATGCATGACCCGGCCGCTAGAGTGCTCAAACGTCGTCTCAGTCCAGAACCCGTAAAGACTATCACCGGAGGCCAGGTGCTTGTTACAGAGAATACAGATCTTTACAGGTCCTAGAGAGAGTGTGGGGCTTTAAATCCCAAAAACCAGCCGCCGGAAACCGACAACCGAAAACCGTCAATCGGCGATAGTTGTCGTTGACACCCATAGAGAAATTGTGGTGCTATGGATGAAACGGGAAGTGACGATGATGAAGCCTGTGGTGATGAAGACGTTTATGAGATTGAAGATGTAGATAGAAAGAAAGCTGCTCGGGAAAAATGCCATGCATTAGAGGTTGTACACGCGCATAGAAAGCTTGTATTGAGCGCAACAGTAAATGTTCCTCACACGAAATCTTGCTTTTTAATACTATTTATAATTTGATTTCCAGAATGGGTCAGGTTAAATCAATTTTATTTAGGTCGAATCAATTTGATTTTGAGGTCGAATTAGAGTGTATTTGTTCATTCGGGTTGTTTTAGAGGTCGAATCAGTGATTGTTTGATTCATTTGAGTGTCTAGTTTTTCATTCGGGTTACTCGATAGGTCGAATCTGTTTCGGAAGGGTCGAATCTGTTTGTTACATACTCGTTCGTGCTTACTTTCGGGTTGAATCAGTTGTTTCTTTTTCGTTCGACCTCACGACTACCAGAACCGATTTGACAATTTTAAGAATTTTCAAAGTGTTGAGATTATACACATCATGGACAACATTTGGGGACTACCTATGAACACCAGACCTGTTATGACCCAACCACAACAAATACCAATGAACCCATGGGCTGTAGCAGCTGAACGGGGAAATACACAACCACAACCAATGCCGAATTATAGGGGTGTGTCGGGACCAACTCAACCCGCTGTTAGACCTCCTCCACAATAAATTCCAGATTATTGGGGTGTCGCAGCAGCTGCAGCAGTACAAAGTCAGACCACAAATGCCATTACAACTTTGGTGAATGATCTTTCTATGGGGAACGGGAATAGACCACCAAAGATGTTGGATATGATTAAATACCATTCATGGCAGAAACGTTTTAGAATTCATCTTGAGAGTTTAGATGGTGGTGAAGCGTGGCAAATGATTGTGAAGGGGTATGTGCCACATATGATTGAGAATTCGAACACACCGGTAGCACTTGATGATCTTAAGGATGATGAAAATAAGAAGTATGCAGCTGAGAAGAAAGCATACTCACAGTTGTCTCAAGCTTTGACAACAGATCTATTACATCAGTATGGACCGTGTTCTACTTCCAAGCAACTTTGAGAAGCATTGAGAAGTAGGAATGATGGAAATGAGAATACTAGGAAGCTAAGGATTAAAGAGTTGAAGAAAGTGTTTGAGAACTTCAGCTTTGTGGGAAATGAAACCTTGAAAGAACTTACTACTAGATTTTTTCATTTGTTATCTGAATTGTCTAACTATGAAATCATTTATCCTATGTCTAAGGTTGTTGAAAAGTTTGCAGATGCATTGCCTCCCTATTGGAGTCAACATGTAGAAGTGCTGAGAGAGAAGAATTCCTTTCCATTTTGGACCATTAATGAATTCATCCAGAAGCTGGAAACCAAGGAAATGAAATATAGACTGAAGGCGAAGAGATCCCAGATTCCTCAGAATCCGGAGCTTTATTATGCTAGTTCATCTTCTTCGGCCATTCTAAGTGGAGGTGTGAGTGCTGCACCACAGACCGCCTTTATTTCAAATGTTGAACCAAACAGTGCATCAAGTTATTATGGTGTATCTTCTGGACCATCTTATACACCCATTCAACATTCGATACAAGCTGCTAGTTATTATGGTGTTCCACAGATGAGTGTTACTTAGCAGCCTACATCAAATGCTGATTTACAGCAATCAGCGATGAATGTGAATCAAGGTTAATCAGGCTTGAGTTCCAACATGTTAGACACTTCTAACATGGACTATGTTACCATTGAAGTAACCCAAAAACACATGGATTTAGTCTTTGCTATGGTTGCTTCATACAACGGACTCGTAGCTAGTCAAGTTTCCTAAAGGTATAGAAGGATCCTACATGTTGGTGGGGAATGACAAAATGATTTCTAATAAAGGTTTCCCAATTGATCTCATCAAACAATCTTTACTTAAATGTGTTTTTGTTGATAATGATGATTTGTTACTTCAATTTAGAAATCAATTTGGTCACCTGCAATTCAAACTCAATCCTAACCAACATGTGAATCAAAAGAATCAGTCTGGGAACAAAAAGAAAGGTTCCATGACACAAGGACCGAAACCAGTCAAATCGAAATGTAATGATCAGATGAAAAATTCTCATCATAAAAAACCAAGAAATTTTCATCAAGATCATATAACATTTATGATTATTCAAGTACCTCTCGATTTGATGGTTATTGTGGTAACATTTCATCACAATATTATATTGAGTTTGTTGAATGGAGAAGTTGTTTTGAATGTGGGGAAGTCAGAAATTTGTCAGCCCAGTGTCCATATTGGTATTGGAATGAAGGAAATGTCTTTGAGTTTGAAGAACATATGTCCTGTTTTAACTGCTGAGAGCGCGGGCATTTAGTTGTTGCCTGTCCGTATGTTAAACGGAAAAGGACAGAAGTGAAAGCTGCTAATCATTCAGGCAATGTCAAAAAACATGTATCTCTAAAAGTATCAATAAAGAAAAGGGGAAACAATCTGTTGTGTACGACAATCGTAACAAGATTTCCTTGAAAAAAATGGAGGTAGTGAATGGGTTGCTAAGGTAAGGGAGAGTTCTAAGGCTAAGCCTAAGAATAACCCTATGTAACACCCCAACCGATGGTGGAAACATCGGGGTGCCACGTAGTGACGATTGTTCAAAAGCACATGGCACTAATTAAAGTTTGAAATGTAATAAATAACCAAATTAAATGTGGTACAATACGAAAAGGAAATACAAATTGTTCAAAAACCAAATAGCATAAAAAGTTCAAATTATTATTCTAAGTCCAATGCCTTAAGTGATCTGCAATCAAGCGTTTTCTGAAAGCATGCACAAAGTAATATTTGTCAACATAAAATATGTTGGTGAGCAAACCTAGGATTTTGTACATATAGTAAGTTTTTAAAACGTACAATTCAAGTGTCAATATCATCAAGGCATTCATGTAAAACACGTAAGTAACATGCGGGACAAAATCAAGCCTAAAGTTGACAAAGAGTCCCTAACACAAGTTAGGTCTAGTATGCATCTAACGATGACCAAGGGCCTCCCCTCGAAAGGGTAAATCAAACAAGGCGGGTTGTCAGTCCAATAGCGCTATCCATCGTTACTGTCGGCTAGCTAAGTTAATGATTCTACATAAAGTTTGTAAGTACTACGCTTAAGTCAAACACAAAGCACAAGGATAATCATGAGCACGTATATGAATCGTATATGTAAAGAAAAGATGTTTAAGTGTATGTGAATGTGTAAGTTTGCATAAGGTGCATGTTTCACCCCAAAAGTGAGAAAACAAAAGGGGGTAGGTATTACTCACCTTTAGCTAAGCAAAAAGTATCCAAGCTGTGGAAAGATGATGGCAAGGAGATTCCCGAAGAAATCAATCTAAAGGATACAAACAAAGTCTAAGTATGTATGATCTTAAAAGTCTAAGGTTTCTAGGATAGGCACTTAGGGTTTCTATCTTAATTGGGATATTAGGTTTTTAATAAGTAATTTAAAATAAATAATACAATGTATTTAAATAAGAATTAAATGTAATAATTAGCGAAATACTCTAATAATGAAATAAATAGAGGTTCATAAAATCATTGTTTTCTAAAATAAATAAACAAAATAATAATTCAGAAAATTATTAAATGGTATATTTTTATGGTTTAAAAATGCCAAGCGTGTAATAAATACGAATTTTAAATGATAAAAATATATAAATATAAACTTTTATAGGAAATAAAAGCAAACTAATTAAAAAGGTTGGAAAATAATTTTAAAAATTATTTTCTGTTTTATTTTTAATTAAAAACATATTATTTAGTTAAAAATAATGAATTAATTGATTTAAATGGATAAAAATATTTAAACTTGAGCTTTTAGGTTTTAAAATTTATAAAAGTGATCCACATGATTAAAGAGATCTATACAAAAATTTTTGTGTTAAAACGAATTAAAATGAATTTATTATGAATTAATTATGATTAAATCTAGAAAAATGAATTAAAAAGTGTAAATAAATGATTTTCGAAATTTAAAAATTAAAATAATAAATTTTAATGTTTATAAAAGTTTTCTGAAAAGTTATAGATTTTTTTGATAAGTTTTGATGTATAAAAACATATTAAAAGTGTACAGCTTTTATATAAATGTGGATAAGAATACAAAAGAAGCAAAAAAAATGTGGTTTACAAGACTTGAACCTGAGATCAGGGGCTGGTCTAAGCTTTATCACAAGTGTGGCCACCACTAGGCCACACCCTGAGAACGATTTCATAACAGAAAAATATTAGTTAAACATTGTTTCAGACTAATCCTAATTCCCAATTATTATACATAAACCCTAGCTTCTATCCAACCCAATTAAATTCGATTAAGATTAAGATAACACGAAAACAGTTAGGGCTTTTAACAGGCATACAGAGACGAACAAGAGGGTATGTTTAATTTACACTTACTAGTTGTGTGGCTTCAAGAAAAGAAGAAAAAGGATCCGAGGAAGAATGCTTCAAACCGTGAGTTAAGAGAGCGATTTTGTTCGATTAAAGGAGAGGGATTGTAGGCGAGTTGGGTCTGAACGCAATGGTATCATGAATTTATAATATTAACGCTGATATGGAATGTTTTGAATGTGATTTGATTTGGTTTTAATGGGTTTTAAAAAAAAAATTGATTGCTATAAAATTACCCGAAAATTAGATGGAATTAACGCGTTATTGAAGTGTATAAGGTAAGTATGTCGGTTTCGTTCGTATTAATGTAAGAATTTCTCCAAATCGTTACCATATAGAGCCACGAAAACTGTCGGTAGATGCATCTAGAACCCGGGTCGGGTCATGGTGCTGCTGGGTGAGGAACTGCAGCTGCTTCAATCCAAGTGAAATCAAAGATAGGCCTGGGTTAGTCGCTGGTTGGTTATGGAGTTCACAAATCAAACAAAAAAAATAATAATAAAAGAAAGCAACTTAATGTTGCTGTGTGTTTGTGTTAAAAGTCCACAAAGGACAAAACTACTAAAGCAAGTTTTAATTAATTTCATTCATTCATTCATTCTTTTTTTTTTTACGTAGCTTTTTTTTTATTACCATTATGAATAAAAAGGATATAAAATATATATGCGTATATGACAAGGTACTAAATGGATTCCTAAGTTGTTTAAGTTTAATAAATCTCGTTTATAAAATATAGGTTTGTAAATAAAATTAAAGGTATATGATTCGAAATAGTTAGGATAGAATAGAATGACGATAGGTTACGAATAAAATAAAGAAACGGATAAAAACGAACTCATAACTTTTATTAATTTTGTGAAAAAAAAAATGAAATCACGCGATGTTACGGTCTCCCCTACTTTAGAGAATTGCGTCCCGAAATTCCTTTAAGAGGAGGCTTCTGGAAAGAGGTGAGGATATTTTGTCTTCATCTGGTCTTCTCGTTCCCAAGTGAACTCTGGGCCACGTTTAGATTCCCAATGATCCTTGACAATAGGAATACGACTACGCTTGAGAGTCTTGACTTCCCAATCCATAATCTCCACAGGTTTCTCTATGAGGTGCATCGAGTCATCAACTTGAATGTCTTCAAGAGGTATGTGAAGGTTTTCCTCTGCTAGGCATTTTTTAAGATTCGAAACATGAAACGTTGGATGAACATTACAAAGCTCTTGTGGTAAATTAAGTTTGTAGGCTACCTTTCCGACCCTCTCAAGGATCTTAAAAGGACCCACATAACAAGGTGCTAGGTTTCCCTTCTCGAATCGAAACATCCCTTTCCAAGGAGACACCTTGAGAAGCACTAGGTCCCCCAACTTGGAATTCTAGGGGCTTACGCCTTTGATCAGCATAGCTCTTTTGCCGACTTCTAGAAACCTTAAGGTAATCACGAATACGAAGGATCTTGTCGGTCGTCTCTTGAATCAATTCGGGTCCAGTGATTTGAGTTTCACCGATCTCGTTCCAACACACGGGGGAACGACACTTGCGACCATATAAAGCTTCAAAAGGGGCCATATCAATGTTGGCATGATAGCTGTTGTTGTAAGAAAACTCAATCAAAGGTAGGTGTGAAACCCAATTGCCATCGAAATCGATGACACAAGCTCTAAGCATATCCTGTAATGTTTGGATGGTTCTTTCGGTTTGTCCATCAGTTTGTGGATGATATGCAGTGCTGAGATTCAGTTGAGTACCCAAAGCAGATTGAAGAGATTGCCAAAAACGGGAAATGAAATGACCATCATGCTCGGAAATGATGCTTAAAGGAACCCCGTGACGACTTACGATCTCGTCAATGAAACGACTAACCTAGCCAGTTTTTCAACTGGATAAGTCTCACGAATGGATAAGAAGTGAGCTGATTTAGTCAAACGATCAACAATCACCCAAATACTGTCGTGACCCCGAGTAGTGCGTGAAGTTTAGTGATGAAGTCCATAGCTATGTTCTCCCACTTCCATACGGGAATTTCTGGCTGAACGAGTAAACCCGAAGGACGTTGGTGTTCAGCTTTCACTTTATAGTGTTGGATCAGTTTGCTCTTTTGCTAAGTAAGAACTTGCTATCTTGACACTTAAGTGTTTAGCAAGTCCTTGTAAATCAGATTATAAGCACAGCGGAATGTTATAAGTTAAAGCAACACTTTTTACACTAAGGCAGAGTTATAACTCCCCCATGATGTTTGAAACTAATAAATGACAAAGTATTTATTATGAATCTAAGTTGTAAATGAGAATTAGATACTTAGAGAGATTCACAATAAATACAGAAATGGAATAGAACAATGAGAGTGTTTGAAGGATTTTTCTATTAAAATCAATGTCTAAAATAGAAGGTTGAAGCCTCCTATTTATAGACGTTTACATGCATGTATCTTGCCTAAAAAGCATGTACAGAAACTACAGTGACAAGTTGCACAAGTTGCAACATTGAAAGAAACAAATACAGCTAAAAGTAATAATAAACAACAAACTACTGATGCAAAAAGGCGGTGGGAAATATCTATTGCTAAGTGCTGATGAAGGACAACTACTGAAGAGTAGTTTTGTCTTCAGTACTTCTGAAGTGAACTTGTCTGGTTTGGACTTCAGAACTTCTGCAACTTCAGCACTTCTCATATCTTCTAATCAGCAGTTTCTTGTCTTCTCTTCAGTACTTCTATACTTAGCCAAAATGACAGAAGTGAATTAGACTAAGGTTTACAAAAGTGGTTTCACCAATCCTCTTTGTCCTAACAATCTCCCCCTGGATTGATGAAGCCAAAACCTTACTAATTCCTTATGTGTTTCTTCTGTCTTGAACAATCTTCCATATCTCTTTGTACATGGTGTTCTTGAGCTGGTTTAACTGACCATCAGATAGAGATCCTCTCTGTGGTTCTAGATGTTGAATTGTGAGCAGGTCTTGTGTTGACAGTTTCTTCAGATCACTGATCTTCTTGTAAGCCCTGCTTAAGAGGTCTCTTCTTGTCAACAGTACTGAGTTGTTATCAGTAAGTGACCATCTGATGATAGGGATCTTTGACTTGTTAAAGTCAGAAGAATAGGGAATCAGACTTGTCCCTTGGGTTGATGGTCCTGAGTGCTGGATGTCTTCAGTTTCAGATAGCCTCAGGTGGGATTTTCTTCCTTGTTGTTGTTGCATATCAGGCATCTGAACAGTTGGGAGATGGTGTTCAGTCACTACTCTGGTATGCAGCTTTTCTTTGATGGTCTTTTGTATTTGATAAGCAAAAGTGGAAGGATCCCTGAATTGTGTTAACAGAGTTTTCTCCTCAATGTCAAAATCTGAATGGACTATTGAACTTCCTTCAAGTAGTACCATTTTGAAATCAGTTCTGACATTGTCCTCTGCCTTCTTCTTCTGAGTAGCAGTTCTTCTAGATGCACCAGAAGTTCTAACTACTGATCTTGAAGGATCAGCAGTTTGAAACTTCTCAGGATTTGCAGCCTTGGCAGCCAAGTATTTTCTATAAGTATCCATCAGTCTTTCTTCTTTCCATCTGGATACTGAGGCTTTTGAACCATATCCTTCTGCTACTAACTCTTCTATTATCTGGGCTCTCTTGGCCTTTCCATCTTTGCTTGTGGCCACTTTGTCTGCAAGCAGTTGTGCTCTTCTTGTCAGCTCTTGCATAGAGAGTCCTTTGAGTGTAAAGGCTTTAGTCTTGCTGTTCTTGGTAATATAAGACACCAGTTGTTGTCTTTTATCTTGTTCAGCAATCTCATCAAGGCTAGCCTGCCTTTGTAGTTCAGCTGCATAAGCCTGAAGTTTTTCTTCATGGCTTAAATCCAAATCATCCCTTTCTTCCAGAGATTTCCAAATCTGATCTTCTCTGGCCTTCTTGTTGGCTGCAATTAAGCTCTTCTCTAATAGTTCAGCTGATTGAGAGATAGGAGAAGGGTTTAATACAGTCATTGTAGTAACAGTTGTAGGCCTGATGGGATCAGATGTTGGTTGAATGGGAGCAGTGGTTCTGGAAGGTTCAGTTGTTTGAGGTTTGGAAGTGTTAACTTCTGATGTGCTGACAACTGCTGATGGTTTGTCAGCTACTGAAGGATTGTCTTCAGTACTTTCTGATTCTTCATCAGAAGTTTTGTCATCAGAAGTTTCTTCATTTTGCCTTAGGGATTCTTCAGATGTTTGGGTCTCATCTTCTTTCTCTGCAGCTTCAATTTCTTCTATTGAGACACCAAACTGTTTGGCCAATTTTTCTTTCCTGGCCTGATCTTTTTGACCTCTTTCAAGGAGTGCCACTCTTGCCCTTATCCTGGCTTGGAATGACTCCTTAGGTTCCCTGATCTTCTCCCCCTTTTTGGATTCATCAATTTTAACCCTTGAAGCAGAGGGTTGGGAGAATTGTCCTTGAAGATGAGCAATCTGTTTGCTGTTGAAGTCTATTTTGTTGGACAGATCGTTCATCTTTGTCTTGATCACTCCAAATTGGTTCTTGATGGACAGCTCCAAGTCAACTGTATATGTTTGGAAGTGATTTCTGATGAGTGTATTCAACATGTGGTACAGGGGACCCTCTGGGCTGTATAGCTGGTTCAGGTCTATGCTTGTTTGCCCAGGGAATTGGGTAGGCATTTGTTGTGAAGGGGGTGTTTTTGGGAGATCCTCATGTTGTACAGAGGATGCCACTCTAGGGGTTTTAGGGATTGAGTGGGCTTTAACCTGTGCAGAGGTGACTGGCTTCTTGAGCCTGGATACCTTTGCAACAGGACCTTCAGAAAGTGCCGTCAATTCAGTAGTTTGAGTGTGTGAAACATCATCCAAACTAATGGAATCATCTGAATCCCTGATGTTGCCCTCAATGAGGACTGTCTCAGTTAAATCATGAGCTGAGCCCAACTCAGTTCTCTCATGAACATCTTTTTCTTGGTACTGAGGATTTCCTACTTCAGGCATTAAGCCTTCATCAGTAGTTGCCACATCTGAGGTCTTAGCTATGTTACTTCTATCCTCAGATCCACCACTGGGTGGTAACTGAGTAGTAGCAGCCTCAGATGCCCCAAGAGTCTCTAAAATTGGGCTTAAAGACTTTGGTCCACCCTCATCTCTTGGGATAGGGCTAGAGATGTCCACATCCATGTCTGATGTAGTAGTTATGTCCCCTGTTTGTTGTGGTTGTAGGGGACTGACATGATCAGATGGGACATTCTCTTTTAGCCCAGAGAGAAGTTTGGCAATTTCTATTGCCTCTTGTTCAGAAATTTGTGGGGTTGGTTCAGTAGTTTGGGCAATAGGTGGTGAAAGTTGTTGTTCAGCAGTTTCAAAAGAAGAGTGTGTTTGAAATGTTTTTCTAAGTCTTTTTCTTTTGAATAAAACAGTTATGGGTGCTCTTGGTGGGGTTTGAGATGTATGAGACTGAGAGGGTGTTTCAGTCTCATCTATTTGAAGAGCAGAATGCTCATGAGCATGTTCAGGCATCTCAACCTCCTGAACAGCTTTTCTTTTGGGTTGGTGGGGTGCAGTTTTTGTTGGCTTGGGCTTTTTGGCTTTTGGTGGTGTGAGTTTGGAAGATGTGGGCTTCAGGGGGACTTGTTGTTGTTCTCCCTGATCATCTTCTGGCCAGGCAGCCGGTTTGTTATGCCTTGAGTATGCTTGTGATGTTAAAGGATTTAAAGTTGAAATTTTTCCCACAAGCACCTCATTACCCAGTTCCCCTATTATGCATTGCATAATGAACCTTGGGTATAACAAAAACTTTTTCTTGGTATTATTGTGATGTAACACCAACTCATTGAAAAATAGTTTTGATGCCCTGAATTTAGTTTCATTCACAATGGAATGAAATATTGGTTGAAAAGTGGAGGGCATCTGGTCATAAGACCCTGTTTTTGGACTCAAACACATAATAATATAATGAAACAAAAGTTTGTATTTTGGTTCAAAATATTTTTTGAATATTGTAGCATGGGAGAGAGTACCTTGATAACCACACTCAGTCATGGTTAGATGAATATCAGTGTTAGCAACATGGTCAGGGGCAGTTACATCATCCAGACCCAGTCTTGTTGCTAGTGTGGCCGGTGTGATGGTCAGTTGTTTCCCTTTTATCCTTGAGTTGAGGGAAATGACCTCATCACCCATTGTAACCGTCTCAGCATTTGCCCAGAACTCATTCAGAGTTTCAGTGTGAATTGGTGGGTTTATTGTGAGAGCAGTAAAATATTGGGATTTGACGACAAGATCAATGATCTCATCGTATTGGGACCAGCCTTCTTGTTTTTCAAGAAAGGCTCTTTGATTGTGTCCCTGTTTTAGAACTAGAGCCATGTGGTTTGGGTTTTTGATCGAACAGTGGATTTGCAGGTATAGGTTATTGAGAGAGATTTGAGAGAGAAGGAGGGATATTTTTAGTTTGAAATGATAAGTGTGTAGAAAAGGTATTTATTAGAAGTTTTAACCGCTTGAATTTTCTTTATTAGAAGTTTTAAAACCGCCTTTGGTTAAAAATCTCTTTATCAGAGGTTTTAAACTTATTAGGTCAAACCTCTGATGATGGGAAAAGTCAGATTTGCCCTTTTGACTTAAACTGCTGATGAAGGATTACTTCATCAGTAGTTCCCATTTTCTCTTCAGCAGTTTTTAACATCTGATGAGAAATGTTTTTATAAATACTTTATTCATAACTTCTGAAGGTTATTTTATCAGAAGTTACACACTTTTTCAGAAAATTATCCCCATACTGATGATTTTTGTTCATCAGTAGTTTCTCTCAAACTGATTTTGTTTTTCAGAAGTTTTGTTTCAGACTTTTGTTATTTGTAAGTGAAAACCAGAAAAAGGATGGAAAAGGTTAACTTGGATTCCACCAAGGTAAACAGGATGGAATCAAGGATGGAAAAAGGAAAAAGAAAATTTTGATGCATAACAGTAGTGATTGATGTAGAAGTTTGATGTAGAGTTGGGTAGAATCAAGTGTTAACTTGGATTCTAACTGATATGCAGAAAAAAAATAAAAATAAAGTAAACACTTACAAATTTAGCATTCCAAGCATGGAAACTAACTTCTGAAATGTTGATGTGTCAAGGGGCTTAGTGAAGATGTCAGCTATTTGATTAGCTGTTGCTACATGCTTCACCTCAATCTTGCCTTTTTCATAGCAATCTCTTATGAAATGGTACCTGATCTCAATATGTTTGGTTTTTGAGAACTGTACCGGATTTTGAATGATGCTAATGGCAGATTTGCTGTCTACAAACAAAGGTGTCTTGGTCTCTTTGATTCCATAATCAAGAAGTTGATATTGGAGCCATTGTATCTGTGATGTACAACTTGCAGCTGCAATGTATTCAGCTTCAGCAGTTGAAGTTGCAACAGATGTTTGCTTCTTTGATTGCCATGACACTAGACAGTTACCCAGGAATTGACAACCACCAGATGTTGACTTTCTTGTCATCTTACACCCTGCATAGTCACTATCTGAAAAAGCTGATAACTTGGTATTGCTTGAAGCAGGATACCAAATTCCCAGTGTTGGAGTTCCTTTCAGATATCTGAAAATTCTTTTGACTGCTATAAGGTGTGATTCCCTTGGTGCTGATTGATATCTAGCACAGACACATGTTGAGAACATAATATCTGGTCTAGAAGCAGTTAAGTATAAAAGGGAACCTATCATGCATCTGTACATGGTTTGATCAACCTGTTTTCCTTGATCATCAGGTTCAACTTGTGTGATTGGTGTCATGGGAGTGGAACATGATTTACAGTCATTTAAAGAAAATTTGTTTAATAATTCTTTAACATATTTTGATTGATGTATAAAAGTTCCATTTGTTTGTTGTTTGATCTGCAGTCCTAGAAAGTACTGCAGTTCTCCCATGGTACTCATCTCAAATTTTGATTGCATGAGTTTCTTAAAATCATCACACAGTTTTGTGTTTGTTGAACCAAAAATGATATCATCAACATAAATTTGAACAAGTAAGACATGATTTCCAACATGTTTAATGAAAAGTGTTTTATCAATGGCACCTCTTGTAAAGTTATTTTTGAGTAAAAAGGTGGAGAGTGTATCATACCAGGCTCTTGGAGCCTGTTTGAGCCCATAAAGAGCTTTGTCCAGTCTGTACACCCACTCAGGATGAGAAGGATCCTCAAACCCAGGTGGCTGACAGACATACACCTCCTCTTTGATTTTTCCATACAAAAATGCACTTTTCACATCCATTTGATAAACTTTAATTTTGTTGGAAATGGCATAGGCCAGAAATAACCTGATGGCCTCAAGCCTTGCAACTGGAGCAAAGGTTTCATCATAGTCAATTCCCTCTTCTTGAGAGTACCCTTGAACTACCAGTCTTGCCTTGTTCTTGATTATCATACCAGCTTCATCTTGTTTGTTCCTGAAAACCCATTTTGTACCAATTGGTTGCTTGTTTTGAGGTAAAGGACAGATTTCCCAGACCTGTTGCTTGTTGAACTGAAGCAGTTCATCTTGCATAGCTTGCACCCAATTATTGTCTTTGAGGGCTTCCTGGTACTTCTTTGGTTCCAATTGTGAAATAAAGGCTGAGAATAGGCAAAAGTTGGAGAGCTGGTTTCTGGTAAGAACACATGTAGCTATATCACCCATGATTTGATCAAGTGGATGATCTCTGTGTTCAATCAGTTGTTGTAAACCACTGACAGGTGTAGGTGGCTCTTGTTCTTCAAACAAACTACTGAGGTCTATAATATCTGGTTCAGCAGTTTCAGCTTCTTCAGTAGTTGCAGGTGCTGAAGCAGATGTTTGAGTTTGGCCTTCAGTATTTGTTTGATCAGAAGTTTGAAAAACTTCTGATGGTGTTGTAGTTGACTTAATGACTGTTTGAGGAGTCCATGGTGTAGGATCCTCATCTTCAAACCTTTGATCACCATAATAAGTAGGTTTGGAAGAAGTAACAGTCTTTTCAGGTTCAAAGTGAAAGTTGTCAAGGTCAAAGAGTTCAGCAGGATGTGCTGGAATAAGAGTGTGTTTTGACTCATTGAACTTGACATTCAATGTTTCTTCTACTATCCTGGTGTGAGAATTAAAAACCTTGTAGGCTTTTCTAGTTGAAGAGTAACCAAGAAAGTAACCTGAGTCAACTTTGGCAGCAAACTTTGAAATAGATTCCTTGATGTTCAAGATGAAACATTGACACCCAAAAGCCCTGAAAAAGGAGATAAGGGGCTTCATGCCATGAAGAACTTCATAGGCAGTCTTGGAATGTCTCTTGAGCACAAGAACTCTATTCTGAACATAACATGATGTGTTAACTGCTTCTGCTCAAAAGTACAATGGCAGTCCAGAATCAGCTAACATTGTTCTTGCTCCTTCTATCAAAGTTCTGTTCTTCCTTTCTACTACACCATTTTGTTCAGGAGTTCTTGGAACACTGTATTGTCTAATAATCCCTTTAGACAAACAGAATTCATCCAGAGTTTTGTTCCTGAACTCTGTCCCATTGTCACTTCTAATGGTTTTGACAGATAGAGAATATTGTTTCTCTACTTGTAGAATGAAGAACTTGATGATTTCAGCAGCCTCATCCTTGGAAAATAAGAAGAATACCCATGTGAATCTTGAGTAGTCATCAATGATGACTAAGCAGTACTTCTTTTTACCAAGGCTCATTATCTTGACAGGTCCAAATAAGTCCATATGGAATAGTTGAAGACATGCAGTTGTTTTTGATTCTTCAATAGACTTATAGGAGGACTTATGCTGTTTTCCCTTTAAACAGGATATACAGTGTTCTTGACACTGGTATACTTTCAAAGGTAGACCTCTGACCAAGCCCATTTTTGTGACTTTATTTATGGTTTTAAAGTTCACATGGCCAAGTCTCCTGTGCCAGAGATCTGTTTCTGAAGTTGATGCCCTTGAGAAGAAACAGGCAGTGTTGTTCAATACTTTGTCTTTCTCAATGTCTACTGCATAGACATTGCCACATCTTTTGGCAATCAGCAAAGTATGATCTTCTATAATCTTCTCTATCAACTTCTAGCCTTCTGGTGAGATGATCTTGCAGGCTGTCTTTGTGAAAAAGGAAGAATATCCTTTATCACACATTTGTGACACACTCAGCAAGTTGTATTCAAGGTTTTCCACCAGATTGACCTTGTCAAACTGTATTTTGCCAGAGGAGACATTGCCATGTCCTAGCACATATCCCTTAGCATTGTTCCCAAAGGATACAGATGTGCCTAAAAGTAATAATAAACAACAAACTACTGATGCAAAAAGGCGGTGGGAAATATCTATTGCTAAGTGCTGATGAAGGACAACAACTGAAGAGTAGTTTTGTCTTCAGTACTTCTGAAGTGAACTTGTCTGGTTTGGACTTCAGAACTTCTGCAACTTCAGCACTTCTCATATCTTCTAATCAGCAGTTTCTTGTCTTCTCTTCAGTACTTCTATACTTAGCCAAAATGACAGAAGTGAATTAGACTAAGGTTTACAAAAGTGGTTTCACCAATCCTCTTTGTCCTAACATAGAGCATGTGAGACATTTAGCCACATAAAGGGAAATGTCCTTTTTCATGTCGGGCCACCAATACATGCTACGCAAGTCCTTATACATCTTATCTGCACCAGGATGAATAGAATAATGTGACTTATGAGCCTCATCCAAGATAAAAGCCCGAATATTTTCACGATCAGGAATCCAGAGACGATTAAGATAGTAGAGTAAACCATTTGGTTTGGTTTCCAATTGGAGTTCAGCACCACAAGACATTTCTTCATACATGTTGCCTTTAGTGACTGAAACATGTTGAGCTTCATATATGAGAATTTGAAAGTCGGGTCGGATTTGAGCACAATAAAGGGTGACATGATCCTTACGACTAAGAGCATCGGCCATAACATTCGCTTTGCCCGGATGATAGCGAATCTCGCAGTCGTAGTCATTTAACAACTCTACCTAACGACGTTGACGCATATTAAGTTCCTTCTGGTTGAAGATGTGTTGAAGGCTTTTGTGGTCAGTGAATACCACACATTTGGTACCATAAAGATAGTGCCTCCAGATCTTCAATGTGAAAACAACTGCACCAAGTTCAAGATCATGAGTGGTGTAGTTCTTCTCATGAACTTTTAGTTGCCTTGATGCGTAAGCTATAACCTTTCCTCGTTGCATGAGGACACAACCAAGACCTTGATTAGAGGCATCACAGTAGACAACAAAATCATCATTACCATCAGTAAGTGTTAGGATAGGAGCATCGCAGAGTTTCTGTTTAAGGGTTTGAAAGGCTTCCTCTTGCTCCGGGCCCCACACATAAGGTTTATCCTTTTGAGTCAAAGAAGTGAGGGGTACAACAATTTTGGAAAAGTTTGAGATGAAACGACGATAATAGCCCGCCAATCCAAGGAAGGAATGGACCTCAGTAGGAGATTTAGGTGCGACCCAATTTTTGACAGCTTCAATCTTGGCTGGATCCACATGAATACCCTTTTCATTGATAATGTGCCCAAGGAATTGAACTTCCTTAAGCCAAAATTCACACTTAGAGAATTTTGGCATACAATTTCTCTTCCTGTAATAAGCCCATAATAAGTCGAAGGTGCTTTTCGTGATCGAATTTGGACTTCGAATAAATAAGAATGTCATCAATGAAGACGATCACGAATCTGTCCAGGTATGGCTTCATAAGATCCATAAAAAGTACTGAAGCATAATGTTCATTAACTAAGAACGTACCATTCACCACGTCATTAGTAGTCTGAGCCTCAGTGGCATTAATATTAAAGGCTCGACCACGTGCTGCTTGATTTGTTGTTGGATTTGCATTGACTAGCTCAGGGCACCGAGAACGCATGTGGCTAGGATCACCATACTTATAACTTGCACGACCATTGGCAACTTGAGGCGGATTCTGAGCATCAGAACGCGGATTACCAGGATTAACAACACAACAAGTTGTTTCCAAATGCCCAAACATTCCACAAGTAGTACATTTACGACAAGGATGGTTAGCATGGTGGTGATACTTGCATGTATTGCATAAAGGGAGAGTTCCCGTATAACCCTTCTTTTCAGGAGCTTGACCCCAGGAGCACGAATCACGGGAGTTTGAACAACAGGATCTTGAACAGCAGGAGTTACAACAACATGATTACTAAGTTTACATTTCTTATGGTTGAAAGAAGATGTAGCCTTAGTCTCCTTAACTGGCTCAGCAGATTTCTTCGCACCTTTCATGAATAGAGTACCATTCTTAACATGATTATCTGTGAGGGTAGCAGAAAGACGAATAGCCTCTTCAACAGATTCAGGTTTGCTCCCAATAATAGTGTCTTGAATTTGTGGTGTGAGGCCACCGATGTATTTCTCGATAGCAAGAGACACAGGAGTGACCATACGAGGCACAAGTAGACTGAGTTCATGAAAACGAGTGGTGTATGCCAAGCTTTCACCACTGTCTTGTTTGAGGACATAAAACACATCTTCTAGTTTCTTGACTTCGTTTCTAGGACAGAATTCTTGAATCATCAGTTCTTTAACTTCTTCCCATGTTATGTCACACCCTCAAATTTCCACTGCGGGTTTATACCGCGAGGCGCATGACATACCAGGATCCCATAGCCATAAGTCATATGAACGAACTCTAAATGCCCAAACCATTTAGTTCGTTTTCAAAAACCAAGTTTAGTTAAGCTGCGGAAGCGTAAACCAAATTTAAACCTTTTAAAACCATGCACAAAACAACGCGCCCAAATTAAACCATATGAAAGAAAATGTAAAAGCATAATATGAAATTTAGGTGTATGCCCAAGACCCCAAATGCAGTGAAGTGTGCAGTGCTTTCTAATCCTGGCACCGGAAGCTAACTACCTGCAAAAGCATGTAAATCGTGGGTCAACAAACAATGTTGGTGAGTTCACTAAGTAAGAAGGTGAGTAAGTAAATGCGCTGGTTTCCAAAACCACGTAACCAAGTAAAAGCGTAGGTCCTCCAGACCAAAATGTTCAAGAGTTATCAGTTTAAGCGTGTCAGGGGTAGCTAGCCCACTCAATGTAACTAAATAGAATTATTGGGACACCTTCAGTAAAATAGTAATTTGCCTCAATAACTGGTGTCTATCAACACCAGTTCTCAATTGTGGTTAGAAGTTCATGCCCGTGCCTCAAGCACCTCAGACATGAGGTTGCTGCACAGCCTAATAGCGCTATCAACTAATACCCCGCTCGCCTCCAGCGATTAACCCAATAATATGCAAGGGCTTTCCAAATGATAGAGTGTTTAGTTCACAAAGGACCAATAAGTTTTAAACTGATCAAAAACCCGATCCACACAAGGAATCGTAAACCCGACCCACACAAGGAGTCAAAAACCTGAGTAGTCCCAAACTGGCCTAGAAAAGTTAAGTAAGTTGTCTCAACCCGAGACGCATGCTTTTGAGAAAAGAGTAGTGAAGTGTGCAAGCAAAAGAAATCCAACCCGCAAGTAAAGTATGCTATCGACTCCCTAACATAAGTGTCACTAAGTAAGTATAGGCGTAATATCATTACACCATATAGCTCGTTTGTCCAAGACGTTTAAACGTTCAGAAGTGTGTAGGTGACACCTAGTGATTCTACATGCAATAGTAAACCCTACGGACTCGTTGGTGAATGTGTTGGTTATAATTAGTTTTTACATTCCATATGCGTCTCATACAAGTGTCCGTTCAGTTACACATCAATTACATACCACCTAAGACCTCAATTAATCACATAAGCACATAATACACAATCTGTGTTTTTAGGACAGATTGTGCATCATCAAAACCAATTTATTTAAAATAGTTAATCCGTGATTTAATCTCCCAAATTTTTACTGAATATTCTTTGGGATTCACTTAACAACCCTTATTTTTGTTTTGTCTTAAATCCAAACACAAAAATAATTAAAATTCGTTCAACACAACTATGTTCAGTAAACTTTCATAACAGGTCAGTTTGGTAGAAAAATTCCCAAACATTGTGTATTCATCCAAACGAGATGAATCCACTTGGAAAACTCAAATTACTCCAATGTTAACCTTCTGTAAAAATTTCATAACCCAACTCTTTATAAAACTCGAGTTATGATGACTCAAAGTCGACTCAGTTTGTTACCCGAAATTCTGACATGACCTATTTTCAATGAAAATTCCAAAAACGACTCAACCGACGTCCAAATCACTTGATCTTACCATTATGAAAATATAAGACCAGGTGTGATTTAACCATGCAAAGAAACTACCAAAATCATCATGTTAAAGTCGTGTTACAGCCCCTATAAGTTCATCTAATCATTCTGTCCAGATTTTAGTTACGCCTTAATCTTTCTTTAAACGACTACCGTGTGCATGCAAACAATCAACAATCATCAATAACCATTACCAAACATTGCTCATGCCTATTGTGATCAGATTCTATCATTATACATGCAAAGATTACAACTTTAGTGATCAAAACTTCAACAACTTGCGCAACAAGTAACCTATAATATTACTAATCGCCTATCATCATGTTTAATTTGTTTAATCGTCAAAAACCTCAAGTTTTAATAATTATCAAAAGCTTTCAGACCTGGACAAACCTTGTTATTTGATTTTTATAACATAAAAATAATATTAAAGCGTAAAGGATTAAGGATTATACCCCAAGCTCTTCGATTCAATCAACCGAACGCCTTTGGAGCTTCCCAATCGATGTTCTTGCGCCTTAGCAGGTTGTTTGGGGTTAATATTTTGTAAGTGAGGCAGTAGGGACGATTAGGGTTTGAGTTTAGGTGATACAAGAGGCTTAAGGTTGCTTAAATAGGTGTTTAAGGCGGTTTAGAGACGTCAGGTACCGGCGAGCGGGCGCTCGCTCCCTGGGAGCGGCCGTTCACAGGGCCTTGGCCCGCGTGGGTGGCCCGTTTTGTCACCCGACGTGTTTTCCTTTGACGTTTTCACTATTTCGGACCGTAATAAGTGTAACCCCATGTGTTAAGACCCCAATCACCCTAATGGTCCACTTTTAACGATTCTTATTAACGTATTCGGTTTAAGTTCACATAATCACATATGGTTTGCACATAGTTTCACCGAGTATCATAGAAGCACGTAATCGCAATCAATCCAAATCAGTTAACACACAATTATGAAACTTCATTATTCACCAACGTCCGAGGTTCACTAATCATGTATACAGTCTGGTAATTCCTCGAATTACCACCTTATGCAGTTATTAACATACAACTATGTAACGTGTGTCCTATCTAGCTAACCCTAGTTAAGTATAATGCAAGGAACGTAACTAGAGTTTACTTAAAGTGAGAACCTGAAATTGCGGGTTATCACATCATCCCCAAGTTGAAAAGAATTTCGTCCCGAAATTCAGCAAGTAAACAATAAAGCCAGCTAGAAAAGTGTGTGCTTGGTTCCCGGATGTCACATCATCCCCATGTTGAAAGGAATTTCGCCCCGAAATTCATTTTGAAAGAGCTGCTTTATGTTTAGTGTTTGATCTATGCACAAGTTCAGGTTTGGTAAAGAGGTGTGGATATTTGAGCCGCATTCGATCTCTGCGCTCCCACGTATATTCCGGTCCTAGACGGGAATTCCATCGTACCTTAACAATAGGTATAGTGTTTTGTTTGAGTTTCTTGACGCCTCGCTCAAGAATCTCCATTGGTTCATCCATGAACCGTAGCCGTCCGTTCACCTGGATCTCCTCCAGTGGCACCATCAGTGTTGTATCCAACAGGCATTTCTTTATACTTGATACGTGGAGTACATCGTGTACCCCATTAAGTTCATTAGGCAGGTTTAACCTGTAAGCTACCGGACCGATCCTTTTGACAATCCCGAATGGTCCAACATATCATGGGTTCAACTTTCCCCGTTTTCCAAAGCGTATCACCCCTTCCAAGGTGACACCTTCAATAGAATCTTGTCCCCAACCTGGAACTCCAAAGGTTTCCTATGCTTCTTGGCGTAGCTTTTCTGTCGATCACGAGCAGCAGCCATCCGGTATCTGATTTGCACTATCTTCTCAGAAGTTTCGTGCACGAGTTCGAGACCTGTTAGTTGTCTATCCCCAACCCCAGTTCAGCAGATGGGAGACCTACACTTGCGTCCATAAAGTGCCTCAAAAGGCGCACACTGTTTTGAAGTGTGATAGCTGTTGTTATACGAGAATTCAATTAAAGGCAAATGCTTATCCCAACTGTTTCCAAAATCCACCACGCACGCTCGTAGCAGATCTTTCGA
Source organism: Ambrosia trifida (assembly GCA_028751855.1). Classification (NCBI taxonomy): domain Eukaryota; kingdom Viridiplantae; phylum Streptophyta; class Magnoliopsida; order Asterales; family Asteraceae; genus Ambrosia; species Ambrosia trifida. Next base: position 65,589,658 of record CM054123.1, read on the forward strand.
TGTTTGGATGGTACGTTCACTCTGTCCATCCGTCTGTGGGTGATAGGCTGTGCTCATATCTAAGCGAGTCCCCAAAGCGTTTTGGAGAGTAGTCCAAAAATGAGAAGTGAATCGCGCATCGCGATCAGATATAGAAGTAGGCACCCCATGCCTAGAGACTACCTCCTTGATGTAGAGATTTGCTATTTTCTCCAGCGAGTCCATTTCCTTTATTGCCAGAAAGTGTGCCGATTTGGTTAGCCGATCCACGAAAACCCAAATCATGGTATGGCCAGTTGGCGTTCTAGGGAGCTTTGTGATGAAATCCATAGGGATTTCTGGTTGCTGGAGTAGGCCTGAAGGTTTCTGATATTCAATCTTAACCTTCGCACAAGTCAAGCACTTACTAACATAAGTGACTATCTCAGCTTTCATGTTTGGCCACCAGTAAGGAGTTTTGAGATCTTGGTACATCTTGTCCGAACCAGGATGTACCGAATATCGAGAGGTGTGAGCTTCATCGAGCACCAGTTGCCTGATATCCCTCCACGTGGTATCCAGACTCGATTCATGAAGTATTGAAGACCATCCGTCTTCCGTTCCAAGTGCTTATCAGCACCATGTGAAGTTTCAAGCCCGATGTTTTCTTCTTTCAAGTCTCGCCCTGGGCTTCACGTACCTTATCAGGAGGATTAGAATGTATAGTGGGTTGTAAAGCTCGCACCCGTTTAGGTTTCGTTTCCTTACGGTTGAGGGCATCAGCTACTACATTGGCTTTCCCTGGATGAAATTTGATGGCACGGTCATAATCATTCAGAAGCTCGACCCATCGACGCTGTCGCATGTTCAGCTCCTTCTGATCGAATATGTGTTGGAGGCTCTTGTGGTCAGTGTAGATCGTACACTTTGTCCTATAGAGGTAATGCCTCCAGATCTTTAGAGCAAAGGCCACTGCTCCCAGTTCCGAGTCATGGGTGGTGTAATTCTTCTCATGAACCTTCAATTGACGTGAAGTACACGCGATCACCTTATCACGCTGCATTAGCACACATCCTAACCCTTGGATAGACGCATCACAGTACACCACAAAGTCCTCTGTTCCCTCAGGTAGCGATAGTATCGGTGCACTGCAAAGTTTTGACCAGATTCTTGGGCTTCTCCCCACTTATAGGTAATGCCTTTCTGCATTAGGGTGGTGAGAGGTTGAGCGATCTTAGAGAATCCCTCAATGAATCTACGATAGTATCCCGCGAGACCAAGAAATTGGCGCACCTCAGTAGGGGTTCTAGGAGCCTCCCACCTTTTAATAGCGTCAATCTTGGCGGGGTCAACATGTATTCCTGCCTCGTTGACCACATGTCCAAGAAATTGGACTTCTCGAATCCAAAAGTCACATTTAGAGAATCTTGCATACAACTGCTCCTTTCTCAATAGTTCCAAGATCAGTTGCAGGTGTTGTGTAACATCCGTTAACTATCCATAACGGAAACGTAAATCCATACCCGTAACTGTTTCTACGACCCTATTTTTTTATAAATACTAAATGCAACATTAGTAATAATATTATGTTTATAGATACATATGAAAATAGTATATGTCAATACAAAAATTGTATTGGTGAGCATACCCTGTTTGAATAAATATAGTAGGAAAAATGTTTAGCAATTCATGTGCGGTACCATTTGCAATTATGTAATAAGTAATATCCGTTCAAAACCAAACCTGAGAATAATGACTAACACATGACTAACCAACTGAATAATGAATTAACAAGACAATGACCAAGATTCTCTCAACAGAGTCTCAAGGGGGTATACCATAGTACTATTCATTGAAAAGCTAGGCCGCCCAGCGGTTAATGATTTTGACAAGTCATAGACACACCAATTAACATAAAGCAAACACACATGAGAATTGCATTAAGTATAAGAAATTGAAACTTGATTAATATATAGGTACATGAGTCACCCCAAAGTAGTAAAACAGTAAAAATGGGAAAGATATACTCACATGTTGCGAAGAATAAAAAGTACGACTAGCACAAGTTGTAGCGGTTTGGGTAACTCCAAAAATTACCCTAACAGAATGAATATTATATGTATAAATAATAGAATAAAATCTAGAATGACTTGGAGATCTCTAAGTTCATATATATTTAGGGATTTAGTTTAGGACTCTAAAATGTCTAGATACTATAACGTAAGAAAAAATATATATTCCATTTCGTATTTATATAAAATGGTAAGAGTAAATAATGATTCGATCAAATAAATTTGATATGTTTACATCATTTTTATCATGAAATAAATATATATAAGCATATATGTATAGGTTATAGATTGGATTAAAATATAATCAAATGATGATTATTATTATTATAATAATAAATGAAGTTGTCTAGAATTGGAATATAACAAAATAAAATGTAATATATAGTTTATGTGTATGTAAAATATATCTAAAGCATTATTATATATTTGAATAAGTAAATATCACAACTCATACAATGCGATGCAAATAAATATTTATATATAATTAGAATAGTGAATATGAGAAAATGAATAAAAAAATGCGTGTAAGACTATTATTGTTTTGTAAATTAAATAACTATCAAAAGTCTAGACGCACGTGTATATATATGTATATATATATAGGGTAGGGTTCAATTGAGAACCAACCCTTAGTTAGGAACCTTAGGAACTAATCTCATCCATCCATTTTCAATGGCATGATGGTAAATATGTTAAACACTAATTAAATTTTTAATTAAATCAAGGGGTAATGTTGTCTTTTGTTTTTTGATTATTAATAGGTTATTTATTATCAATTGTAACTGACAAACACCACAATAATAAAGCAATTAGCGATTTGTATCCTTCAACCTACGAAAAAAATGTGCAGAATTCGAATGAAGACAAACAAATCATATACATCTACTTATGAAGGTGCGAAAATTTTATTGTTATTCTTAATCAATAGTCGTTTACATCATTGTTATTGTTTATCAATCGTTGTTTGATTCAATTGATTTTCGTAAGTAGTTTCAAATTTTTAGGATGAACGTGATTCGATTTTAGGGGTATTTGAAACCCTAGTAAAAATATTTTCAGTGATCGAGATTCGATTTTAGGTCTGTATTTTGAATATACACCTGTGTATACACAATATACAACGGTGTAGGAATTGTGTTAAATATACAGTAATGTATATAAGATTTAATACGAATAACATCAAGTTTACTTTTGAGTATACACAATTGTTATGCCTAAAAAAGTATTCTTTGGTGTTGAATTATAAAAAAAAGTTTTTTTAAAACCTAGTAAGATGTTGTAAATGAATACTGTTGGTGTTAATATAATTTTAATATACAATAGTGTATATCAAAAAGACAAAGGGTTACACCAATGTATTACTATACATTGGTGTATAAAAGATACTATGTTAGTAAAAAAAGCGTGTTTAATTTCAGTATACACTAGTGTACACTATGCGTTGGTTAGTAGTAGACTAATATTGAAATATATTGTAACACCTAGTTCTGAAATATGTGTTTTTTGTTTAATTTTATTTAGGTTTCGGATACAATGTCAAGTTGACGACAAGAGAATTAGTTAATGCTTGTTATTTCAAAATTGGACACGGAGCTCTTATGTTTGGACCTGGAGATGTAATTTTTGGCAATGGAGAGTACAATCTTGTTTATGAGAACATTAATAGGAATCCACGTTATTGTAGAAAGTGTGGTCGTTTGGGATATCATGACGCCAGACACTGCCCATTTAAATAATTTGTTTGTTTTTTTTTTTTTTTGTGATGTACTTGGTTATTGCAGAATAAGAAGTAATGTTGGATTTTTTTCTTTTAATATTCTTGTTTTTTTCTTATTATTTTTTTTGATATTATTTATTGTAGTATATTTGTTCTTGAATATACAATGATGTACAACTATAATTAAGATAATATACTTCGGTGAAATATTACTGGGTTGATATTATATATGGCAAATAGTATGAAAACAGTAAGCCTATTATGGTATGTGTATTGTGTATTATTTTATTTAAAGTTAATATTTAATTAGAATCAAGATAATATACATCGGTGAAATATTACTGGGTTGATAATATATCCGTTTTTTTTTTTTTTTTTTTTTTGAATTCTAAAAGATAATCATGATTCCATGAAAGTAGCTAACAAATTTAAAACAATCACCATTCAAAAAAGAAAAATTATCGTTTCCTTAAATATATGAAGTGCATTAAAGTTATACAAATGTAATATACTTGTATACATCAATGTGATTAACCCACAAATACATAAAAGAAAAAAACCCATCGGTGCCTCATTCTATACACTCATCGCTGCTGATCAAAAAAAAAAAACACGCTATTGCTGCTGAATCAAAAAAAAAAAAAAAAAGAAAAACCTTCAAATCTGTCTCTTCACCTCCTTCTCATCTTTAATCGGCGCTTTCTCCTCTACTGTTATCGCCGCCGATCGAGATTCTAACCGGGTTTAAGGTATTTTGTTTGTTGTTGTTTCTGTTTAATTTGTACATGCAAGTGAGTTTTTAAAATTAGGGGTTTTGGATTGTTTATACACCATTGTATAATCTAGTGTCTGCAACTTGGGGGTTATAAACGGCGATCGGAAAATGTGGTCGGCTCTTCGGCTACCGTGATTTCAATTTGGCCGCCGGCTAAAGCCATGCTCGATAATTTTTTGGGGATTAAAAACTAATAGGTGATGGTGTATATTCTTTATGTTGATGTTGTGTTTTTTAATTTATGCCGTTTAAAAATATAGTGTTTATACATCATTGTATAATGGAATGTCAATATAAGATTCTTCGAATTTTGGGGGTATAAACGCCGCTCGGCCAGTTGTTCGGCTCTTCGGCTAAGGGGATTTCAACGTGGCCGCCGGATTAACCTTGTTGCTATTATTTTAAAGGGTTTAAAAACTTATATGTTGTTGTTGTGTTTTTTAATTTATGCAGTTTAGAAATTGGATGTTTATACACCATTGTATAAAGTTTTTTTAGTGTTTATGGGCAAGAACAAATACCTATAATATAACAAACAATCTTGTTTTATTCTAACTATACCTAGTAAATTATTAATTGCAGGTTCTTGTTAATACGCTATGAGAATTAGTAAGTTGAAAATTATATTGCAAATTCTTTTAAATAATTATTATAATCTAGTAAGATAATTAAAGTGTTTTTGTAGGGAGGAAAAGTGAACGTTTAGCTATTAAAGAAGCCTGTAAGTTTTCGAACACAGCTGACGAACCAATAGAATGTTCGGAAGACGACGACACTACTACTAGTGTTTCTGGTTAAAAACATAGACTTGTTTGTTTATATCTGTTTTTAAGTATTTTTGGTTGTTGTTTAAATATATATATATATATATATAAATTTTTTTTTTGTAGGTAAACAACTAGTTTTAGACGTAGCGATGATGAAAGAGGATTTGGATCATGTTGAAGAGTAGAAAACCAGTATTGAAAGCAAATCAAAAACAGGTGAACAAAGTATTTACAGTATTTATACTATTTTATTACAAAATATACACTGATGTATATATATATATATATGTTTAGGCAATAAGGCGCGCAATGTAAACGAACATGATGGTGGAGTTGCGCCTAAACGTGTGAAAACTGATAGAGGTATTAGTAATATATACATTAATGATATGTATAATCTGCAAAAATTTTAAATTATAATTATATGTATTAATTAATATAATATACACTGTTGTACTTTATAATTCTAAATTATTTTAACCGACTTTTGCAGTTAAGAAGTTGATAGATGAGGAGACGAATGTGCAAAAGTTTGAAACGAAGGGTGTGAAAGTTGAGAAAGGTAAAACTTTGTATATTTTTTATTTTTTATTTTTTTTGATGTAGTAACAATTTGTAGTATACTATTTAATATACAACTGTTTATTATAGGGAAAAGGAAGGAAAAAGATGGCGAGTTGCCTGGTAAAGCAAAAGCTAGGAAAAAGGATGCTGTTAGCTCACGGACGTCGCCGAATACTCTATACATGGTTGTTTGTAATCTCACCAGAAAGCAAAAAAGAATTGTGAGGTCCATGGGGTTCGGAAAGATCCTCAATTTGAAAATGGAGAACATTCCACGTTCTCTTGGATCGTACGTTTTAGAACAGCTAGACACAGAAAAAAATGAGAATCCAAGTCAATAAGGGTTATTTGGAAATTGATGTTGCAGGAATACGTACATTGTTGGGTGTTCCCTCTGGCGGTATTGAAATTTCAGCGGCTGAGAAGCCGGAAGGTCGTAATCCGATTCTTGTGAGTTGGCGTGATAGGTATCCAGGCCCATCAATTAGCCGTGATAATTTGCTTAAAAAGATAATCGGAGATGAGACGGAGGATGAAATAATGTTTAAACTTGATTTCTTGATGCTATTTATTTCAACCATGGTATATTGCAACCGGAACGGTACATGCGCGTATAGGTTATTAGACTGTTTGCATCTGGATGTGGCGATTAAAGATCATGATTGGTGCAAATTCATTTACGATAACATCAAAAGTTGTAAGGATGTTTGGAAGCCAACTGATCCAGACTTCTACTTTACCGGGCCGTTTTCGTTCTTGATTGTAAGTGTTTAGATGAATTTTTTTGATGTATATATGCTGTATTTCATATATTTTATAAACTGCTAGATATAATTAAACAAAATATACACTGACGTATATCATTAATTGGACTATACACTAATGTATAAAATGTTGAAATATGACTATACACTGACGTATAGTTGTTGAATTTTATGGTACAATACAATTTTTTTATATAAATAATAGGACTATGCACTGACGTATAATTGTTGAAAAATGAATATACATTGACGTATAGTTGTGGAATATTTTAGTACTGTAACATGTTTTTGTAGCTATGATTGGATTATACACTAGTGTATAATTGTTGAAATATGAATATACACTGATGTATATTGTAGCAATGATTTTTTTTTTTGTTAAATATACACAGGTGTACATTGATCTATAAATGTATTGATATATGTGTTTTATGTAGTTACATAGTATTTTATGTTTGTTGATTGTATCAGTTGCTATACCTGGAACGGGTTGACTGTGAAGGATTAAATGTTGAAAGATCTGTGGCTCCAATAGCTTTTTGGTCAAGAACCATGCTCAGTAAAAGAGAAACAATGGAGACGCGTAGGGGTGGGTTTGGTTTAGGCAACATAAGAGAGTTGGGCGCTGATTTACATGACTATGACATTGGAATAGACGATGAGGTTGATGAGAAATTGACTGGCACAAATGTGTCTGTTAATAAAAGCCTGGAGGTAATTTGAAGAATTTTTTTTTATATAGTGAGCAAATTAAAATGAAAGTTACATTATATTAAATACTTTTGTTTGTTAGGGCTATGTTGCAAAAATCGACGATATGTATAATACAATTGTCGATTATAAGGAAAAACTGGAATGCACAATACTTGATGCCGTGAAAGACTACCCGGACAACAAAGAGTTAGCACCATTCATTCAGAAATGCAGTTCTTTGTTCATTAACTTTGTTGATGTCGGGAATCAAAGAAGAAATGTTGGTATACAACATGGTGTTCCGAGAGATTCCACAAACCCAGAAGGTGGAAGAGGTGAAGGTATGGTTATTAATACAGATCTTGTTTTTTTAAAAATGTATTATGCATGTGTGTATATCAAAAAATTGTTTTCGAAAAATGTAGGTAGAGGTGCTACCGTTAATGAACAAATTAATATAGGGGTAAAGAAGTGTAATCTTTTCGAAACGCCGTTGGGTGGGAACAAAAGCAATATATTCAGGGTGACAGGTAACAGTTTATTACTAATTATTTTTTTAGGTTTTGTTCCTCTGTTGATTGTTATAATATAATACAATGTTATACACATTATACACTGATGTATAATAGAATGTTATAACATTAATCCCTGCTGTATATTTGATGGTAATATACACTGACGTATAATTGTTGAACATTATGGTACAATGCATCAATTTGATTATACACTGACGTATATTTAATGTATCCAATAATATGTTTTGGCTTTATATTATGTGTATTCAGGTGCTTCGAAGGTTTCTAGTAAACCAAACATTGCATTGACGGCGACCCAGTTGTGTCGGGAGGAGGCAGATATTATGGACTATGTTGCTGGAGGTGGTGTAATTGATTTCGTCGACTCTCCAGTATTGAAAGGTAACATTTTATTAGTTGCTATTATATGATACAATGTATAGTTGGTTGATTTTTAGCATAAAAAGCCACGTAATATATTATTGATGTGTATTTGATGCATTTCATATAAAATATACACTGATGTATAGTAGGTGAATAATAATGTATATTTGTAAAATGTTTTTATATAATTAATTGGATTATAGACTGATGTATAATTGTTGAACTAGCAATATACACTGGTGTATACTTGGTGAATATTATGGTACAGTACACTGGGTTTGTATCATTAATTTGACTATACACTGATGTATATTTTTTGAAATATCACTATACACTGACGTATAATTGTTGAATATTATCGTACTGTACGGCGGTTGGATTATAGACCTATGTATAATTGTTTCGAATATAAGGATACATAACAATGTTCTACAGAAACAAATAGGACTATACACTGATGTATATTGTATGTCTCCAAAAATTTATACAATGATGCATAACTTTTGTCTTGACTTGATATTATGTGTATTCAGGTGCTTCGAACGTTTCTGGTAAACCAAACGTTGAGTTGACGACGACCCAATTGTGTCGGGAGGAGGTAGATATTGTTGACTATGTTATTGGATGTGGTGAAATTGATTTCGTCGACGCTCCAGTAGCCCCAAAAAGAATCGACGACATTCCGTCGTTTAGTCTTGGTCTAACTCAGGAATTCGCAGTAGCTCAGGAATGGGCTGAAAGGATAAAAAAAGACGCCAGACCAGGGAAGGAACCCAAGCCGTACGTAAGGAGGGGTAAAAGAAAGACAAAACCATCGGTGCCTGGTTGCAGTCCATACTACATACGCGCGGTTGTTGTTGAAAAAAATTTAAATAGTACTGAAAAGATGTTATGGAACTACCTAATGGCAGGTGCTGTTGACAAGGGGTATGTTAATTATTGGTGCCAAGTTTGGTTTTTTTTTTTTTTTTTTTTTTTTTTTAAATTACTAACAATTATGTTTGTTTGAAGGCTTCAAATAAAAGGAAAGGAAGGGGAATCCAGTGAGAATGCTGTTGGTAACAAGTAAGTTGAACATTATGTTGGTAAAAGCTATATACACTGGTGTATAATAAAGATATACACTGATGTATATCCATGTATGTGTGCGTTAATTCTAGCTCATTTATTTGTTTTTAGGAGTGTACAAAGCAAAGGAAAAAGGACTGCAGAGGACGCCAAAAAAGCTGCAATGGAAATCAATACTAACCGAACTATCTCGTATGTGATGTGTTTTTTTTCAATTGTTTAAATACATTCAATAGTCTTTATGTGTGATCGTTATGTCTTGTTATAGGGGAAACATTTTCCAGAGGACTGGCGCAGCTTCGCTTCCGCATCAGTTACTAATTGACATTACTCCAGGACAAGAACTAAATCAAGCGATCATAGATTGTTTTGCTTGTGTGTTGAATGCTGATGAAAATAAACGTACTCCTGGGACTTTGGCGCGACTCTTTTGCAGTACTGATGTGTTTGTAAGTATACATTGTGATATTATAATTGCTATTTATCAAAATACAACTATGTATATATATATATATACATATTTGATTTCATGTTTAATTCGAAATAAAAATGTTTTTGCAGTCCGGGGATGTTTTGAATAATGTGAATTACAGAGATGATGAACGAGTGTCAAAGTTTAGAGAAAATCTACTAGTATCACTCGAAGGGAACGAAGAGGGGTTATTGCTAAATGAATACGGTGTCGTATTGTTTCCTATACTAGAGTATAATCATTTCTATCTAATTGGTGTGGACTTGGTTAACGTGGCAATTGTCGTGATCGACAACATGGACCCGAGTGTTAGCCCAATCACCCTCACTGATCATGATAATTTCTTCAGTAAAACCACTCCCGATATTCATGGTCCGACAGTTTGCAATAAACTGGCGTGTGTTATAGTCTAACTGTCTTTTTTTTCTAGTCAAATCGATGTTGTTAGTGGGTACACAACCATGGTTGTGAACCTCTATGAATTTATAAATCTCATAATTTGTTGAATTCTTTACACGCCTAATTCTTACACACGCGTTGCATCCAGTTGATTTAATATTAGAGCAACGAGATCTTTCGGCCTTTTGCTCAACATTTTGGTCACCTTCAAGCGATGTTGTTGTCTTTGCATTTGAACACAAAATGTACCTATTTACAGTCACACCATCTACTTGTTTTCGTGTAGACAACCGAGTTCCAAATCCGGCTGCCTCTCCATAATTTTCATACATTATGATTGCTTCGTCCAACGTTCTAAACTTGGCACCTACAAATGGTTTAACATTGTCTGGTACAACAGGCGTCCAATATCTCGTCCCACCAGGAGACTCGTATACTTTGCTGGACGAGGAACCTACAATAAACAAATGCACATTAGAACCTACCTCATAAATTACATCAGTGTATAGATGAATAAACATTAAACTAATATACATCAGTGTTCATGACAAAAACATTAAACTAATATACATCAGTGTTCATTGTACATCAATGTATAGATGAATAAAACATTGAACTAATATACATCAGTGTTCATGACAAAAAACATTAAACTAATATACATCAGTGTTCAGTGTACATCAATGTATAGATGAATAAAACATTGAACTAATATACATCAGTGTTCAGTGTACATCGGCATAATTAACAAAAATGTAACATGATCTGAAAACTGATATATTTGAATTATACATCGGTGTACTTATGATCTGAAAAATTGACGTACATAAAAATAACTGCTGGGTCTAGAATACAAACCTACAGTTTCGCAAAAAAATGAAACCCTAATTGCGAACAAAAAGAAATTAAAAAACTAAAAAAACATTACACAAATACCTTGATTCTCAACACTATTTTGCAAAGAAGGTTGTGATTGGGTATTATGATCCTCAATATCGTGAGAAAATGATTGAATGTTTTCATGTATATGATTATTATCCATCACTTGGTTATCTTTAAGAGATTGATGCTGATCGAATGAAGCTTACGAGATAAATAATCGATTGAGGCTGGTTGAATGAAGCGTACGAGATATATCAGTTTTGGATCGAAAATTTTGGAAGTTATGAATGCAAATGAGTGATATTAGGAGATTTGAATCATACGTGATCTTGTTTCCATGTTTACAACTTTTTTTTTAATTAAAATAAAAAACATAATTGTTCAATTACCATCCTACCCTTAGATCAAGATTAAAAGATGAATGGCTCAGATTGGTTCCTAAGTTCCTAACTAGTACCTTGGTTCCTAAATGATCTTTTTCCTATATATATATATATATATATATATATATATATATATTACATGAGGTGTATAAAATTTATACATACATAAGTATAGTATAGATTATGTATAAAGTACTAAAATAACAATGTTAACCAAAATTTATAGAATTTTGAATATATAACAATATTTTAGTTATAGAATTACCACTTGAATTTTATAGAATAAAAATAGCTTAAATTAGTATAAAACATGAATAAATTCCAAAAATCTTTTCAAAAGCATGGCTAAGACCAAATCAACAATAGAGTCACTAAATAATATGAGTTACAATGTCTAAAGGCTAGTTCTAGAACAGGTTTTAAAGCCCTAAAATCCCAAAATTATTGTATGAACCATAGAACTTGATTTGTCACATTGAAAATCAATTTCCCTTTATCAAAAAATTGATAGAGGGCTTTTGTAGTAGATAAGAAATAAATAAAATTAGACTTAGAATTACCCAAATCAGATTAGAATTGAGGTTGAATTCGTAGATGGAAGTTCCAAGCTCTACAAACGCACACTCAAGCGTCAACGTCATTGATAATTGATAGTCTTTGATTTTTTTTTGTTTGGAGTATCACGAAGTGAGAATTGAAGAAAACATTATGATACACCTTGATTGTGTATGGTACATGGGTACTTCTTGTGATGATGGTGTAGTAAAAAAAAATATAATATCAACTTTTTTTTTTATAGGGATGGATGTTCAACCGAATTAATCTCCATTTATCCCTATTAAAACCTTTCAAATTAATGTCTAATTATTTGTCTTTTGTAACCAACTAAAGAAAATTGATGTCATTTAATAGTCACTAATTTTTTCTTTAATATTCATTAAGAGATTCTCAAGTATTTCAAATTATAAAATAATGATAAAATAGTATAAACTTCATTTACAAACATGAAATTTTTTTTTTCTTTTATACAATATTTCTTGATTATAAAATAGTTAACTTTAACATATACTATTTTCATATGTATCTATAAACATAATATTATTACTAATGTTGCATTTAGTATTTATAAAAAAATAGGGTCGTAGAAACAGTTACGGGTATGGATTTACGTTTCCGTTATGGATAGTTAACGGATGTTACAATCTCCCGTACTTTAGAAAATTTCGTCTCGAAATTTATTTCAAGTGGAGGTTTCTATGAAACAAAAAGCGTTGCAAAAGACAAGTGGGTTTTTTTTTTTTTTTTTTTTATATTGCATCGATTATGGTTTGACAAAATTTAAAGTAGTTGTCTAATATCCGATGTAAGAGTTCCAAAAATCTTTGACTGTTAACCCAAAATTAGAAAGTTGAGAGTTTAAATGAGAAAGGTTTTGAGAATATGTAACTGGCGAGGGGCAGAAGTACTAATGAAGCAGTCTCCCCTACTTTAGAAAGGTTTCTGACTGAACGTTATTTGAGTATGCAACAAGAATCCAAATAACTGAGAGTGCAAGAGTATACAAGGTTTGTGTTTTCTGTGTGGGTGGTCAAGAGAAAGACTCTAGGAAGACGAGTTGAAGCTCACGTAAGAACGTTCTTTTAAAAAAAAAATGCTAACTACTAGTTAATGATCTAATGAAGAGGTAGTAATGGGTAGGTTCTTGGTCAGACTTCTAGTCTGCTCCCGCAGTATCGTTTATGCTTATATATAGGGTGTACCGCAGCTGACCCACCACACTCCCGATACTTTGGACTCGTACTGATTGTCTACCAACAGCCTAAATATAATTACACACCACCCTCATGTACCTGTAAACCCATGATTGCGTTCCGGACCGTAATCATCGATTTACCTTACACTTGAGTGTTATGCTTTTCCATAACCCTATCCTAAGTAATACTAGAAACAAATGCGTGCAACCAATATGTAATAGCCACTGTAATGAAATAATGTTCAATCATGACATGGTTAGAGGTCCTTCCCTTTCGGGTTTACCTTTTAACCGTAATGAGAGTAACGTGTAAGTAATAGACATGGTTAGAGATTCTTCCCTTTCGGGTTTACCCTTTAACCGTAAATTTCGGTTCACATCGCTGGGCTCTAAACACCCATATTGAGAAACTCCGAGATTTACACCGTTCCCCTCAGATTAAAGAAATACCCTAATCCGAGTCGTACGTGGGCACTGGTTTAGATCTCATACGAGTTATCAACTAGTATGTTCGTTGGCCATGACGATGAACAAAATAATGTAAAGTATAGCAGGGTTTTGCTCAAAACAGGAAAGAAAACATGCATACCAAATATGCGTTCATGTAAGTATATAATTATAGCATAAAAGTTCGATTGAAAGGATAGTATAATATAAATCGAGTAAATCGCACAGTTGCGCAAAATGAAAGTAAACGAGTTCAACTCTTGCAAATAAGCAGTGTGAAAAAAATCATAAATAACGTACTATGGTGCAAGAATAAGATAATGAAATTTACGGCAAGTGAGAGTGCACGGAATAGGTGTAGTATAGCCTACTGACACGCGAGTTAAAATTTAGTAACTTTACATATATGCATTATACGATAAAAGACATTTAGCAACATTCTGATAAGAGGATATGTTCATTGTTTAAACCAAAAGTTTTGCAACTGAAAGAGTACAAGTGTTAAAAGATAAATTTTCGCAGTTTACTCGAACTTTGTGATATTTTTGAAAGAATAGTAGTAATGCATGAGACTAACTTTTTAGAAATCGAAGTATGTTTTAGATTCAAAACAGGTTCACATGAAAAGATTTCGTAGGTACCCATTTTCATGTGTTTACGAGAAGTCGAGTTTGAAAAGTGTTATAAGGCATATTAATAGTTGCAAGTTTCACCCGAAAACATATATTGGGTAGGTCGTATGAAAATAAAAGGTTTACATTTAATTTGTGAAAGATGCAATACAAGTTTATAAAACGCAAGATGAAACCATTTCATGAAGTATGTGTAATTCTAATGTGTTTCAAAAGACCGAAATTTAAAATGGCGTGAATGTTGTGAATGATCCCAGATGCCTTGATGAATTTTAGAAAATAGAATTTTTTTTCGTATTTAGACATTTATTTAACTTGTAGGTTGCAATCTCATTAAAGTCGAAATTTTTTAATTATTATGAAATGTTGAGAAAATCTAAGGGTTATTGGATTAACTTGAAACCTTTTAATTGTCAAACTTCTACGAAAATTTATACATAAAAAGATCGTTTGCTTTTAAGGTTCGTTAAGGCATCTCTTTGGGCTCATGGCGGCTACTTTGTTTAAAGACACAAGGTGTATATAAAGTGTGTTCTAATTTGACGAATAGGCTTTGTGAAAAAAAAAAGTTATAGGATAAGTTGTCAAATTAATCGTTTTAGAGATTTAAGGATATACTGTGACTTTGATCAAGTAAGTTTGTAAACATGGAGATATAATATAAGCTTTAATGTGATAATAAAACGAACAAAAAGTTTTAATAATGATGATAAGGAATTCAAAAGCGAATGATCAATGAATAATGGCATATGAAACATCAAATGATTAAATTGGGTCTTCAAATGATAAACAAATATAAATATTAATGATATAAAACATTGGAATTGTTTCCATAGGAAACTTTGAGTAATTCACGTATTTGAAATTTCCTAGTGACTTGTGGGGGCGTATTTTAGCCTATAAGTGAATGCTCACCCTTCCAGATTGCACGTGCCCCATCACTAGTGAATTCCAAAGCTTTAGCGAGATGAAAAACGAGATACAAAAATAGATCCTTGAGATATGGATTTCACTCCTGACTCAAAAATGTATTTCAAAATTGAAAACTATTGTGGAATGAAACCAATCACTAAGTTAAGGACATCACTCCCAGCTTAGTGGTTGAGTTTCTTTTTAAAGGACATACTCTTTTAGGTGTGGATGTCACTCCTATCTCAAAGATATATTCCAAAGATAAATAACATATAGAGGAGTGAAACTAATCACCAAGGTATGGATGTCAATCCTAACTTGGTGATATCGTTTCGTTTGTGAAATACGAATGTCTTCTACTCCAAGCAAAATACCAAAAGAAAAATGAGAAAGAATCATAGCTAAAATATCTTGAAAAAAAATATAAGAATAAGAGAAATATACACGAGAGGACTCGTGAAAGTAAGCTTAGTTATAGACTAGGCTAAAAGGCATTCTAATAACCTAATTCCCTATAACCATGGCTCTGATACCAATCTTTGATAAAGGGACACTACGCCAAAATTGGCCTACGACCACACTTTTGCAAAAATCACCCTGCCACACTTTTGATTAAATATGTGGCTAAAGGTCATCAATCACATTTCAAAACCTTCCTAGCCTATTTTTAGCCACACATCTTATTTATCCATGTGACCATTGCATAACAGTTCAAAACTTTTAGCCACACTTGAAGAAAAAACTGTGACATTTAGCAGCCACATTAGAAAAATGTGGCCAAATGTGATCTACGGCCACAGTATTTGTTTGATTTTTTATTCATATGACAAAAATACACATTTTCGAAACATTTAGTCACACTTTAAGAAAAAACTGTGACATTTCCTAGCCACAGTAGAAAAGTGTGGCCAAATGTGATCAATTGTTACAGTAATTTTTTAATGATGTGGCTAAAAGCTAAAACATATAGCCACTTATAAGGTTGTATGACTAAATGTTAAACAATAGTCACACTTAAAATTACACAATTTAATGTGGCTTTATATAAATATTTGTGACACAATCATCATTTTGTTTATTTTTGTGCGACCATTTGATAACATAAGTCATAGGAAAATACATGTGACTAATATTAGACAATAGTCACACTTAAAGTTATAAATTTTCAAGTGGCTTTACATAATTATTTGCCACACACATAGGCAACTCTATTACAAAGCCACTGATTCAATGAATATACTTCCATGGGTTAACTTATGTACACACCATTAAAAGGTAGGCACAAAAAGAAAATGTAATTGTTAAATGACTGTAATAAAGAGTGAGAAAAATGATCAGATAATTCTTATCACTAACAACAAAATGGAGGTTTAAATAGCTAAAATTTTCAAGTACATGTATCTCAACGATCGTAGTCATAGGAGTTTTATCAATTTAATGATGCATCCAAACACCCAGTAAAATACTAACACAATACAGCATGCATATCCAGAATTACATGATGAAGTATATGTGTGCGTTCAATTCCATTGACTCTTTACTGTCGCTGGTTATATGAAGCTACTTTTGCTACGTATCAGCCGAGTCACCTTGATAAAAACAATTAGAATAGCATTAGATAAATGTAGAAAATGTTGCTCACAGAGAAATTAGAAGCATATACATGGAAGTGCTAAAATGCATGACTCTAGAAAATAGTGACTCGAATCATCATAGTTACTCATACAATCAAAATCATATGTTTGATATAATCAATATATGTATAGTCGCTATTCAAAACAGAAGTATAAGATTTATTTGCGAATCACATAATGAGTTGGTGAAAGGGACAAACCATAGGAACAGATACCCATATGTTAGATTTCAATTAATGGCAAGAGAATGTACCTAGCCATGGATATCTAATGAACTCACATTGCAGCAACTGAATTCGCTAAAACCAAAATGTTGACCAACACATGCTTCTACAATTTCAACCATTAAACGTAATAATTGATCACATATCCTCCTAACACAGATTTCTTTTGTTTTCATCACCTGCAAGCATTCTTTTGTAGATATGCATATGCTTCCGAGAGGCGTTTATCTTTAAACCTCACTTTTTTCCTAAAAAAGAAAAGCCAATTACAATGGTTAAAAAGGTCAAAGTCAACCACTGATTATGCTATCAGACAGTCAAAATCTTGGTTTGTTACAAAAAAAAAAAAAAAAAAAAAAAAAAACGATAAACAAGTACATGGTGAGGATGGGTAAGTTTATGTACCAATTGTTCGGTTATGGTTTGGTTAAATCAGTTTTATCTATGCGTATAACCGAAATGTTACCAAAAATATCACTTAACAAAAATATTAGAAAGAACCATACGTTATTTAATTCGTGTCAATTTTGTCGATTATAATTATGTCAATCGGTTTTAATACTCACCACTAATGCTAATCACAATCCTAAGTCATAATTAGCGAACTGAGATGTCACATTCTACAAAATCTACATAAACATAAAGGTACCTTATATAATTTCTCAAATGTATGAGCTGTCTTGATTCCATCCTGGACCTTCTTCCTCTCTCTAATTTGTGTAGTCCATGTGAAGCAGCCAGAATGAAATGTATAATCCAGTCCAAAAGTGAACAAAAATAAGGCATACAAAAGAGTAAACAACATACAATAAACCATAAGAATAACATAAAGAAAATCAACAACGAGGGCGATTCAATTTCATAAATAAAAAAACATTGAAAGAGTACGAAACGATTGTAGCAGTACCTTGATCATATCTCTTCATGAATTCCTGTTGGGACCCTGCCGGCTAGCTGACGTTGCCACTTGCCTCCGTGACTTGAAATAATCCTGTCATGGTGTGACTCCCCGGAATAGTGTTACTGCTGTTCCTTTCCCCTAGTGGCGTTAACGACAATTTTCCATCTTTGTGTTTATTTTAAACGGTTTTCTCTAGTTGTTAATAAGGATAAATAACTACCAAATGAACACCATGAGAAAGAGTTAGGCAACAATCAAGAACTGAAGATGCGTATAAACATATGCTTCCAGCAAGAAAGGGGGAGGGGGGTTGTTTAATCCTGAAACCAATAAGGGGAAATAGAAAGGGGATGTGATAAGTGAGTGATAAAGTTTAGAAATTGAAGGTGGGAATGAAAATCAATTGAATGGGTTGTGACTTAATTCAATTTTTCAGTGAAAATTAAGAGGGAATTTCATGTTCTTAAGTTAATTTTTTTAATAGTTTTGGATTTGGGGGGAATGAAATTAGTGGAGGGAACTATAAATTTAGGAGGGAATGACTATTTTTTTGTGTGAAATTAGAAAACTGATACGATAAAAGGGGATAAAATTAAATTTATACTTTTACATAGTAAAATAACAAATATATTGACGTAATTATAAAACTATGAATAAATTAAATTACTAGCTTATCAAATTAATATTATGTTTTATTAAAAAAAAAAAAAACTATAAGTTTTAATTTATTAAGATAGTGATATGATGGAGATTTTCACTAAGCCTATGAGTTCATTACCCCATATCCTGTTTTGTGACTTTTATTTTTGAGGAAATACAAAAGAGAGAGGATGGGATATTGGATGATAGTGAACCACACCCCTTGATAGCATAAAAGAGAGATTGTAAAAGGGGATAGTGATGTAGCACTAATGTGGATGATGGTCATGAGCCTCCATTAGTTAACCACACCCTTTGGTCTAATGGGTCAGGGCACTCAACGGGTGGTGGATCACAATGGGCAAGACTAGATTATAAGTCCTTATGGGTCATAGTGGGCCTTAATGGATTGCAATGAGCAACATTATATTATATATGTCTTAGTATATCATATTGGGTCTTAGTGGATCGCAATGAGCAACACTGGATGACTATATGTCTTAATGAACCATGTTGGGCTTTAATATGTCATGATAGGCAACACTAGATAATATATGTTTTAATGAACCATGTTAGGCTTTAATCTATCAAATTGCGCAACACTAGATAATATGTCTTAATTGATCATATTGGGCCTTAATGGATTACAATAAGCAATAATAAATCATATATGTTTTAATAGCCTATATTTGATCTTAATGGAACACAATCGATAATAGTGGATGATATGTGTCTTAATGAGTCATATTAGGTCTTAATGGATCACAATGAGCAATAGTATATCATATGTATCTTAATGGGCCATATTAGGTCTTAAAGGATAACGATGGCCAATAGTAAGTCATATATACCTTAATGGACCATAATGGGCCTTAACAATTATGGTAGCTCTTATTAGTTGGTTATGAGCTATATTATACCATATAAGGTTCTACGGGGTTATATCAAGTTGTAATGAATTATACAACACAACAGACAATAGTGGATAATATATGTTTTATTGGATCATAATGAGCCTCAATGAATTAAAATGGACAATAATAGGTCATATATGTTTTAATAGACCATATTGGATCCTAATGTAACACCATGGATAATAGTGGATGATATATGTCTTAACAGATCATACTAGGCCTTCTTAGATCACAATCGACAATAGCAGAGCATGTATGTTTTTCTACACCATATATGCCTTAATGGATAATAGTGGAAGAACATATATGTGTTAACTCATAATGGCCCATTGTCTCATGCTGGCGGTTCGACTACGACGAAGATAATGAATAGTGGTAATACAGTGGTGCAAATAAGGTAACGAGTACCAGGAGATCCTTACAATTATAACATATAAGCAAACGGAACCTAATTAGTCTCACCATCATTTTGTTCAGAATAACTTTTATATTCTGTATTATAGTTTTCCTTAGTATGGATTGACCCATTTAACTAATTTATATTATATTTTAGTTATTTATCTAGTAAGTATTACTTTAAAAGAAATGGACATGAATAGATGATATACGTGTTAATGGACTATATTGGGCTTTATCGGATCACAATGGGTAATAATAGATCGCATATATCCAAATTGACCATATTGAGCCTTAATGGGGGAAATAGCAGATCATACATGTCTTAATGAACTATACTGGGCCTTAATGGATCATAATGGGAGAAATAGTAGATCATACATGTCTTAATGGACTATACTGGGCTTTAATGGATCACAATGGGCAATAGTAGATCTTACATGTCTTAATGGACCATATTGGGCCTTAATTGATCATAATGGGCAATGGTAGATCATAAATGTCTAAATGCACCATATTGGGCCTTAATGGATGACAATGGGCAATAGTAGATCATACATGTCTTAATGAATCATATTGGGCCTTAATGGATTACAATGGCAATGTGAGATATATATATGTCTAAATGGACCATAATGAGTTGTTGTTCATTTGGCATTGGAAGGAAGTGAAAAATTGGGCCGAAGACCAGAGGTCTCAAGTCTGAATACCTTCCAACTGGGTTTTACAATAAAACGTCATCAGGCGGCGAGTTTTCCCCATAACTAGAGATGGATAACTTAGGCTAGCCAACGTTGTTTGTAATTACGGGCGTATAGGGTCAGCTTTTATCATTAGGTTACCCCGAATAGTTGGGCTTTTATTCGTCATGCATTTTAGTAAAAAAAAAAAAAAAAAAGCCTATAGATATGACCATTTATATTATCTAGTGTTGGTGTGTGCCCAAAGCTAATACAACCCACAAAATTCTAATTCCTGCTCTCTATTTCACTTTTCCGCTTCTCTCAAAATATTTGAACTCCAAAACCCCCACTTTCAATCTCTCTTCTCTAAAATCCCTTGACTCTCCTGACTCCTTATCACCGCTTTGTTTTATTTGTTTTTCCTCATAGTCCACTTTTCCCTAATACCCTTTAATCAACGCAAAAACAACATCAATCAAGTAGCTTCTCTTAATGATGATAGTGTACAACTTCGATAGTAGCTAGGGTTTTCATGAAATTCAGGCATAGGCAAATTCCATCCAATTTAGGGTTTCGACGAACCGCGGAAACCCGATCGCACCTGGAACGTTTCATTTATGAACAAATTGGCAAAAATAAGGTACAACCCCACAACACTAATGCTTCCATGGTAATCTATCTCTCTGTCATTACTCTTTTGAATCTATAATTTAATGTATTGGCAAGTTTAGAAGATTAAAAGATTACAGGTAAATAATTACACATACGTTTCAGCTTTATTATTATTATTATTATTGTTGTTGTTGTTGTTGTTGTTGTTGTTGTTTTTGTTGTTTTTATTATTATTTGGTTATTTTTGTTTTGTGAGTGTTGAACTGTGTTTGTGTACCTAGTTTATGTTAATGATGAATTCATATTATTGATATAAATCTGCTGAACTAATTTAGAAAAAGTTTGAGGTATGGATTTTTGTTATTATTTATATCCAATCTATTATTTTGCTGTTGGTAAATTCATATCACTGTTGTTTTGGATTCTGTAGTGTATTTGTACAAATGTGTGTTTTTGGACATGTTAGAATTGGTGTACAATCAAGTTTGTATTGAAAGATTTAGACTAGCTTGCAAACCTATGTAGTTAATTTGTAGTTCTTTTGATTTGTAAGATCATTAGTTAGGGTTTAATCTTTTCGTTGTGCTTTGTTTTACGTTGGTAGTCGATGAGGAAGAACAGCGAGGCTAAGGAGGAAGAACATCTTTGGACCTGCTGCCCATTAGAAAATGAACAATTCTTCAACATTAAAATATTTTTGGGTTACAATTTCATTATTTCATTAGGATCATTTTTTAATTCTATTGGTTTTGTTTTTGTTTCAGGAGGTTGGTATCAATGCTCTTCACATTAACTTGGGAGCTACGGGAGGTAACATTGGAAAACAAAATTGATAGCTGCAATGATGAAGTTTGGATTTTAATTAGAGAATTTCATTTGATGTTGTCTATTTGGTTATGCATCTTACTTTACTTTTTGATCTTTTACTCTAGTAGTTAATGCTAGAATGCATGTAATGACAATTACTTCATTCTGTGTTTAGGTGCTAGAAGATGAAGCCTGAATGGAAGGCCTAGGTTATTGCTTTTGAACAAAATGACATGGCCGCCAAAGGAAAAAAAAAAGATCATTATCGCAACGGTTGAATAATATTCATCATTGGATTAGGAACTCAATCCATGATACATATTATCTTAGTCTGGCTATTCAGGCTCATGTGGAGTATAAGACAATATAAAGGCATTATGCTCATGTCGATTGTCCTGGACATGTTATGTCTAGGTAGGATAATTGCTTTTCATTGTTTTTCTTTCTATGCAAAGGTACGCTATTGATTAAGTATTGTTAGATGTTAATAGGCTAAGCAAAACTTTATGTGGTTCACAGTCGTTTGTGTAGCTTTGTATAGTTTAATAACTCCAAGAGTGTGCCACAAGTTGCAAGTCATCAATCTGATGCATTTTTGTTTTGTTAACCTTGTGCATTCTTTCTTTGGCTAATTTGTGCTTCGCAATTCTAATAAATTTGCTTAAATAGTAGAACATGATCAATGGAGCACAACTCAAATGGAAGGAGAGTTTTGATTTTTTTTTGCTCCCGGATTACCTATGCGGTTATGTTGTTGCTTGTATGCATCTTGTTTGCAAATTATTGATTCTGGAATCACTGAGTGCAGTTTATCTTTAGGGTTTATCAGAAAACATGCCACAACTTGGGAATATTGCTAGCCACTTTAAGGAGTTAGTAACTCTGTTCTTTTCCATATTTTTATACACACTTGATTAACACTTGACATTTTGTTTGTGATTGCATTGCTCATTTATGAAGATGGACCAAGACATGCATGTTTTAAACACCAGCTGCAGAGACCTAGGTTGCAGAGCTAGCACAAAGATCCTACCCATCAAAGTTCAACTTTGATGTAGGTGCTTAACGAACTGAAGCAACAATGCATCCTGGGAGACAAGTAGTAAGATGTTGCTGGATGCAATGAACATGCTGTTGAAATGGACCATTTGCCATTATTAATTATGAGATTTTCTAGGCTTTATTTTTTTTAATCATCATAGAACTATTTTTGTATAAAGTTTTTCTTATTGACAATGAATTTGTAAAAATATTGGTTGTA
Organism: Ambrosia trifida; assembly: GCA_028751855.1. Lineage (NCBI taxonomy): Eukaryota > Viridiplantae > Streptophyta > Magnoliopsida > Asterales > Asteraceae > Ambrosia > Ambrosia trifida. Next base: position 65,612,886 of record CM054123.1, read on the forward strand.
TGTGTATGTGATTTTGTAAATATATATTTTTTTGGTGTGACTAAATAATAGCAATTGTCATAAATAAAAAACGTGTATGACCAAATTAATATTCGTGTGGCTTTATATAAACATTAGCCACACTTGCACAAAATTTTGTGTGGCTTTACATACATATTAGTCACACCGTGGTCACGTTTTTTTTGTGATGTTATAATGACAAATGTCACAAAAAAAAATTTATGTGTGACTAAAGGTTATACAATAGCCACAAAAAAAATATATATATGTGGCTTTAGATACCCATTAGCCACACCATTGTCACTTTTTTTATGAGACGGAACGACAACAAACGTCATGGGAAAAAATATGTGTGACCAAATGTTAGTCAATAGCCACACTTTTGTCAATTTATTTTTTATTGTGTGACGAATCGATAACACACATCATGGGAAAGAGAAAAATATGTGTGACAAAAACTCTTTTTTGTGTCTATAAATAGTTTTTAGCCACATTTACAATTAATTAATGTGACTGTATAATATAACCGGCCACATGTGAAAGAAATTCATGTGGTCGTTATTAGTCTTTAGCCACACTTAATGGTCAAAATGCTTTTACAACAACCCTTTTTGCCACATTTTTTTTAATAAATGTGGCTACAACAAACTTTTTATTAAATTCAGGTTACTATATAACGCAAACAACCACACTTGAAGTAAATTAATGTGGCCATTGTGATCCTTTAGCCACACTTAATGGAGGGAATGTTTTACTCTATCAAGAAATGATGGTACCCTTTAGTCACACTTTTTAGTAGCTACGGTCACTAAACGTGAATGTGACTGTATGATACCTACGATGACTCGATCTTTGGTGACACTTGACCTGGAAAAAAAAGGTGTGGCGAAAGGTATACGGTCACATTTTTCTGGCGTGGCTAAAGCCACTTTTTGACGTAGTGGGAAATTGATTTTCAATGTGACAAATCAAGTTCTATGGTTCATACAATAATTTTGGGATTTTAGGGCTTTAAAACCTGTTCTAGAACTAGCCTTTAGACACTGTAACTCATATTATTTAGTGACTCTATTGTTGATTTGGTCTTAGCCATGCTTGTGAAAAGATTTTTGGAATTTATTCATGTTTTATACTAATTTAAGCTATTTTTATTCTATAAAATTCAAGTGGTAATTCTATAACTAAAATATTGTTATATATTCAAAATTCTATAAATTTTGGTTAACATTGTTATTTTAGTACTTTATACATAATCTATACTATACTTATGTATGTATAAATTTTATACACCTCATGTAATATATATATATATACATATATATACACGTGCGTCTAGACTTTTGATAGTTATTTAATTTACAAAACAATAATAGTCTTACACGCATTTTTTTATTCATTTTCTCACATTCACTATTCTAATTATATATAAATATTTATTTGCATCGCATTGTATGAGTTGTGATATTTACTTATTCAAATATATAATAATGCTTTAGATATATTTTACATACACATAAACTATATATTACATTTTATTTTGTTATATTCCAATTTTAGACAACTTCATTTATTATTATAATAATAATAATCATCATTTGATTATATTTTAATCCAATCTATAACCTATACATATATGCTTATATATATTTATTTCATGATAAAAATGATGTAAACATATCAAATTTATTTGATCGAATCATTATTTACTCTTACCATTTTATATAAATACGAATTGGAATATATATTTTTTTCTTACGTTATTTTAGAGTCCTAAACTAAATCCCTAAACATATATGAACCTAGAGATCTCCAAGTCATTCTAGATTTTATTCTATTATTTATACATATAATATTCATTCTGTTAGGGTAATTTTTGGAGTTACCCAAACCGCTACAACTTGTGCTAGTCGTACTTTTTATTCTTCGCAACATGTGAGTATATCTTTCCCATTTTTACTGTTTTACTACTTTGGGGTGACTCATGTACCTATATATTAATCAAGTTTCAATTTCTTATACTTAATGCAATTCTCATGTGTGTTTGCTTTATGTTAATTGGTGTGTCTATGACTTGTCAAAATCATTAACCGCTGGGCGGCCTAGCTTTTCAATGAATAGTACTATGGTATACCCCCTTGAGACTCTGTTGAGAGAATCTTGGTCATTGTCTTGTTAATTCATTATTCAGTTGGTTAGTCATGTGTTAGTCATTATTCTCAGGTTTGGTTTTGAACGGATATTACTTATTACATAATTGCAAATGGTACCGCACATGAATTGCTAAACATTTTTCCTACTATATTTATTCAAACAGGGTATGCTCACCAATACAATTTTTGTATTGACATATACTATTTTCGTACATGTTTCAGGTTATTTTGCGATGCTTCTTTTTTAGCTTTTGGATTTATATTTAAGCTTTGATTTTATTGTATTTAGTTAGACTTGACGTTTTAGAACTATTGTATACTGTAATTTCCTTTCAATGTAAAATTATTCAAAGCAATGTATTCAAATTTACACTTTAGTACCATGAGCTATTGAACAATCGTCACTACGTGACACCTCGATGTTTCCGCCATCGATTGGGGTGTTACATGTTGCTCGCGCTTTTCCCTGCTCTTGGAATAAATCAGTATGTCATCTATGAACACTATGACGAATTTGTCCAAATAGGGCTTGCACACACGGTTCATCGGATCAATGAACACAACCGGTGCATTAGTTAGCCCAAATGGCATCACCAAAAACTCATAATGTCTATAACGAGTTCGAAAGGCTGTCTTCACCACTTCCTCCTCCCGGACTCTCAGCTGATGGTATCCTGGTCTCAAGTCAATCATAGAATAAAATCTCGACCCTTGCAGTTGGTCGAACAAGTCATCAATACGAGGCAAAGGGTAGCGGTTCTTAACGGTCACTTTGTTCAACTCCCGATAACGAATACACATGCGGAAACTCCCATCCTTCTTCCTAACATATAGTACTGGAGCTTCCCATGGCGAAGAACTAGGTCTAATAAAGCCCCTGTCCAATAGCTCTTGGAGTTGGGTAGATAGTTCTTGAAGTTCGCCTGGTGCTAGGTGGTATGGTGCGCGTGCAACTAGAGCTGCTCCAGGTATAAGGTCAATTTGAAACTCCACTTGACGAACAGGTGGAAGTCCAGGTAGTCTCTCTGGGAAAACATCTGGGAAATCTCGGACTACTAGGATGTCCTCAATCTCGATTTCAGTTTCAGTTTCAGTTTCAGCTCGAGTGTCAGATATGTTAGCCAAAATGGCTGGACAGCCCTTACGAATACATTTCTGGGCTTCAAAAAGGAGATGATGCCCACCATGGCACCACCATGATCACCCTGGATAGATAAAAGCTCTCCACTTGGGAGGGGGATACGAACAATATTCTCCTGACAGAGAATTTCGGCGTGTTGCTTGGACAACCAGTCCATGCCAACTACGAGGTCAAGGCTACCTAGGGTGATAGGTAGGAGGTTGGTGGCAAACAATTGCCCATCCGATTCGAGCTTACAATCACGATGTATATGGGTTACCTCAACAGGCTTCCCATCAGCCAATTCTATAGAGTACGGGGTATCAAGAAGAGTGGAAACCATCCCTAATTGCTTGCTAAGTTTCGATGACACAAAACTATCGTCCGCACCGGTATCATATATAATAGAAGCAAGAGTGTCATTCAAGGAGCACGTACCCGTCACGACATTGTTATCAGTCCTAGCTTCCCAGAGCCAATCGCAAATGCTCTCCCACGACCCGCCTTGTTGTTGTCGCCGTTGTTGTTGTCGTTGTTGAAGGACTTATACCTCACACTATTCCACGTTCTCTTGCTATCACCAAAAGTAGAAGATGAAGCACCATGCTTTGGAAAAGTACCATGCTCAACAGCCTCATCAGTGAGTTTGTGAGTCAGGTGAAAGAATTGTAGGTGAGCTGCAGTGGCCAAGCCACGAATCTGAGGGGCCCACCCTTTCGGTATAAAGTTCGATCCGTTTGTAAGGTAGGTTAAATAGATTTGAGCCTATAGTAGCTATCTCCTGTAGATTGGTAGTGTAGGCGTCGGTCTCAGACCCATCTGTCTTTATATAACAAATTTCCAGGTTTCATCACAGGGTGTTACGTTCTCCATCCAAGTATCTGTAACTCATTGGGTGTGCATGTAGCATACATTACCCCCATCCTGCCTGGGACAAATGCACATGGCAAAGACTTATACTATCGAGGCAATCAGACGGTCTCCTTCAGTTCCGTTGGAGTATCAAGGTTTACAATCAGTAAAAAGACTTGAAAATACGATGGCAGGTTGTTATTGTGGCATGTGCGTTCAAGGTATAAGAAAGTTCAAATGTGGAAGTCAGGGGAAAAGAGTGATTTAGCAAAATAGATCTTTAATAGGTTGGAAAGAGGCGAGGGCTTCAACCACCCTATCGTTGATCATAGAAACTCAGTCTTATCTAAGTTAACAAGGGAAAAGAAAAGAAAATACAGGTAAGAATAAGGTAAGAGCCAATCGTCGCCACGCTCTGTCTAGATAATAGAGCCTTCATCATCACTTTCCATATGCTCGTCCTGCTCAGGTTCCCCTTCCATCCCTTCTTCCTCCTCTTTAGCGGTGTTAGTGTTATATGGATCTCTTCACATACAGTCTCCTTCTCCGGTCCTATGTAAGCCAGCTTAATGGTCAGCTGCACCACTTGTTCCTTCAATCGTGGCTGCCAGTCACTGGTAGGCTTCGCCTTTCCTTGAGATGTTGCACTACGTCGCAGGCCTTACATAACTCCCCAAGAGTGTGTGTAAGAAGCCCCGATCTGATGTGTTCCCATGAATCTACTATATACTCACGAGAAACAGTGACACGTATATCATGTATCGCTTGCTCGTACAGGGCGTAAATGTACTAGAGTAAGGATAAAATTCTATATGAGTAACCTAGTCTCGTCTGAGTTTCAAATGGGAGTAAGAAAGATCAAGTAACAAGGAACAAAAACTAATTGTCTCCTTGCTCAGTGAAAAAGGATAAGTCTCAGTATTTGAGTTTCTTCACAGTTGATTCGATTTAATGGTATCACGTCATGCGCATCGTGCAGCCTCCTGTGTACATGCGCCACAACGCTCGCAAGGGCTCCCTCCCTTGTACTATTGTTGTTTCCTCATCCATGAGGTTTGTTAAGATACTACTCCCAGTAATGCGCCACCTGGTGTAACCTTGGGTTCCCACCATTGACGTGTTCAGAATTAGGTCTAGAACTAGAAGATAACATATCTCCCGAAATCATATGTTGTAGATATATGTAGCTAAAAGCTAGTTGTGCACTTAACTTGTGATTGTACTTATGCTATGATGATTATAGACTAGACTCAACATGCAGTCCTAGTTCACTATAACCAATGGCTCTGATACCAATCTGTCACACCCTCAAATTTCCACTGCGGGGTTTATACCGCGAGGCGCATGACATACCAGGATCCCATAGCCATAAGTCATATGAACGAACTCTAAATGCCCAAACCATTTAGTTCGTTTTCAAAAACCAAGTTTAGTTAAGCTGCGGAAGCGTAAACCAAATTTAAACCTTTTAAAACCATGCGCAAAACAACACGCCCAAATTAAACCATATGAAAGAAAATGTAAAAGCATAATATGAAATTTAGGTGTATGCCCAAGACCCCAAATGCAGTGAAGTGTGCAGTGCTTTCTAATCCTAGCACCGGAAGCTAACTACCTATAAAAGCATGTAAATCGTGGGTCAACAAATAATGTTGGTGAGTTCACTAAGTAAGAAGGTGAGTAAGTAAATGCGTTGGTTTCCAAAACCACGTAACCAAGTAAAAGCGTAGGTCCTCCAGACCAAAATGTTCAAGAGTTATCAGTTTAAGCGTGTCAGGGGTAGCTAGCCCACTCAATGTAACTAAACAGAATTATTGGGACACCTTCAGTAAAATAGTAATTTGCCTCAATAACTGGTGTCTATCAACACCAGTTCTCAATTGTGGTCAGAAGTTCATGCCCGTGCCTCAAGCACCTCAGACATGAGGTTGCTGCACAACCTAATAGCGCTATCAACTAATACCCTGCTTGCCTCCAGCGATTAACCCAATAATATGCAAGGACTTTCCAAATGATAGAGTGTTTAGTTCACAAAGGACCAATAAGTTTTAAACTGATCAAAAACCCGATCCACACAAGGAATCGTAAACCCGACCCACACAAGGAGTCAAAAACCTGAGTAGTCCCAAACTGGCCTAGAAAAGTTAAGTAAGTTGTCTCAACCCGAGACGCATGCTTTTGAGAAAAGAGTAGTGAAACTCACCTTAGTGTGCAAGCAAAAGAAATCCAAACCGCAAGTAAAGTATGCTATCGACTCCCTAACATAAGTGTCACTAAGTAAGTATAGGCGTAATATCATTACACCATATAGCTCGTTTGTCCAAGACGTTTAAACGTTCAGAAGTGTGTAGGTGACACCTAGTGATTCTACATGCAATAGTAAACCCTACGGACTCGTTGGTGAATGTGTTGGTTATAATTAGTTTTTACATTCCATATGCGTCTCATACAAGTGTCCGTTCAGTTACACATCAATTACCCATACCACCTAAGACCTCAATTAATCACATAAGCACATAATACACAATCTGTGTTTTTAGGACAGATTGTGCGTCATCAAAACCAATTTATTTAAAATAGTTCATCCATGAGTTAATCTCCCAAATTTTTACTGAATATTCTTTGGGATTCACTTAACAACCCTTATTTTTTTTTGTCTTAAATCCAAACACAAAAATAATTAAAATTCGTTCAACACAGCTATGTTCAGTAAACTTTCATAACAGGTCAGTTTGGTAGAAAAATTCCCAAACATTGTGTATTCATCCAAACGAGATGAATCCACTTGAAAAACTCAAATTACTCAAATGTTAACCTTCTGTAAAAATTTCATAACCCAACTCTTTATAAAACTCGAGTTATGATGACTCAAAGTCAACTCAGTTTGTTACCCGAAATTCTGACATGACCTATTTTCCATGAAAATTCTAAAAACGACTCAACCGACGTCCAAATCACTTGATCTTACCCATTATGAAAAGCTAAGACCAGGTGTGATTTAACCATGCAAAGAAAATACCAAAATTATCATGTTAAAGTCGTGTTACAGCCCCTATAAGTTCATCTAATCATTCTGTCCAGATTTTAGTTACGCCTAAATCTTTCTTTAAACGACTACCGTGTGCATGCAAACAATCAACAATCATCAATAACCATTACCAAACATTCCTAATGCCTACTGTGATCAGATTCTATCATTATACATGCAAAGATTACAACTTTAGTGATCAAAACTTCAACAACTTGCGCAACAAGTAACCTATAATATTACTAATCGCCTATCATCATGTTTAATTTGTTTAATCTTCAAAAACCTCAAGTTTTAATAATTATCAAAAGCTTTCAGACCTGTACAAACCTTGTTATATGATTTTTATAACATAAAAATAATATTAAAGCGTAAAGGATTAAGGATTATACCCCAAGCTCTTCGATTCAATCAACCGAACGCCTTTGGAGCTTCCCAATCGATGTTCTTGCGCCTTAGCAGGTTGTTTGGGGTTAATATTTGTAAGTGAGGCAGTAGGGACGATTAGGGTTTGAGTTTAGATGATACAAGAGGCTTAAGGTTGCTTAAATAGGTGTTTAAGGCGATTTAGAGACGTCAGGTACCGGCGAGCGGGCGCTCGCTCCCTGTGAGCGGCCGCTCACAGGGCCTTGGCCCGCGTGGGTGACCCGTTTCGTCACCCGACGTGTTTTCCTTCGACGTTTTTGCTATTTCAAACCGTAATAAGTGTAACCCCATGTGTTAAGACCCCAATCACCCTAATGGTCCACTTTTAACGATTCTTATTAACATATTCGGTTTAAGTTCACATAATCACATATGGTTTGCACATAGTTTCACCGAGTATCACAGAAGCACGTAATCGCAATCAATCCAAATCAGTTAACACACAATTATGAAACTTCATTATTCACCAACGTCCGAGGTTCACTAATCATGTATACAGTCTGGTAATTCCTCGAATTACCACCTTATGCAGTTATTAACATACAACTATGTAACGTGTGTCCTATCTAGCTAACCCTAGTTAAGTATAATGCAAGGAACGTAACTAGAGTTTACTTAAAGTGAGAACCTGAAATTGCGGGGTATCACATGTTAAAGCCAAAGCAGCATCCATACCCCGATTTCTCTTTTCACTATTCCACCAAGTAAGTGCCCTCTTTTGGAAGACACTAGTGGCATAACAAACCCTGAGATTATCTGGATAGTCACTATTGATAAAGGTGCTCTCCATGCTTTGAAACCATTGAAGGAGACCAGTGGCTCCTTTAGAACCTGAGAACTTGGTAGGATTGCAAGAGTTGAAATGTTTGAAGGTGCACTGGGGAGTGCCAGAACCTCCATTGGCAGAGTTACTACTGCTCGAATTTTGATTCAACTGATTGACCAAAGTAGGAAGAATAGCGGCCATTTGTTGGGAAATCATACTTGCCATTCAACGACCGGAGTTCCTGTTAGAGTTGCGGTTAAGTTGGCGACGAGCAGACATCTAAAAGAGGCAAACAAAAGGACATAAGGATTGAATTATTAAAGATGCATATGCAACATCATGAAATGTAATATGATTATGAGATAATTAATTAAATCATGAAATTCAAGCATAAAGATGAATATGAATCAAAACTCAAGTTAAACAAGCGTGTAAAAGGTAAGGTAAAGTCATGTAAAATAAAATAATATGTAACACATTATAATGAAACAACGATTAAATTATTGGATTGTTCCCATTTAGTTATAAACCCAATGGAAACTTTGGCTTTTTAAGGAATTAAACTCAATAATGGTTTGGAAAGACGTGCTTTAGCCTATAAGTGGACACTCACTCCATGAGTTCCCAGGTAAGCATAACTGGTTCGTCGGTTGATTTGGATTTATACGATATGCTTGGCCTAGAAATCAATGAAAATAGGCACCATGCCTAAGTGTATGTCTTCAAAAAGCTTCCACCTCCTGAAGATGTAGTGAAACTCCAAGTAGATGATGATGATGATGGAAAGTCTTGGTAGGATAAAGAAATTAGAGAGAAGAAGGAAAGAGAAAAGAGGAAAGAGGAGAATAGAGAGAGAGAGAGAGAGAGAGAGAGAGAAAATAGAGAAAGAGGGGGAAGAGGAAAGGGTCATGAAGGAGATGGGGAAATAGTAGTAAAGAGATAGGAGCAAACAATATGGGACATGAGAGGACTCATGTTTGGGCTCCTAAGGTTATAGTCTAGGTCAATGAATCTATTAACCTAATTCCCTATAACCATGGCTCTGATACCAATCTGTAACACCCCAACCGATGGCGGAAACATCGGGGTGCCACGTAGTGACGATTGTTCAAAAGCACATGGCACTAATTAAAGTTTGAAATGTAATAAATAACCAAATTAAATGTGGTACAATAAGAAAAGGAAATACAAATTTTTCAAAAACCAAATAGCATAAAAAGTTCAAATTATTATTCTATGTCCAATGCCTTAAGTGATCTGCAATCAAGCGTTTCATGAAAACATGCACAAAGTAATATTTGTCAACATAAAATATCTTGGTGAGCAAACCTAGGATTTTATACATATAGTAAGTTTTTAAAACGTACAATTCAAGTGTCAATATTATCAAGGCATTCATGTAAAACACGTAAGTAACATACGGGACAAAATCAAGCCTAAAGTTGACAAAGAGTCCCTAACACAAGATAGGTCTATGCATCTAACGATGACCAAGGGCCTCCCCACGAAAGGGTACATCAAACAAGGCGGGTTGTCAGTCCAATAGCGCTATCCATCGTTACTGTCGGCTAGCTAAGTTAATGATTCTACATAAAGTTTGTAAGTACTACGCTTAAGTCTAACACAAAGCGCAAGGATAATCATGAACACATATATGACTCGTATATGTAAAGTAAAGATGTTTATGTGTATGTGAATGTGTAAGTTTGCATAGGGTGCATGTTTCACCCCAAAAGTGAGAAAACAAAAAGGGGTAGGTATTACTCACCATTAGCTAAGCAAAAAGTATCCAAGCTGTGGTAAGATGATGGCAAGAAGATTCTCGAATAAATCAACCTAAAGGATATGAACAAAATCTAAGTATGTATGATCTAAAAAGTCTACGGTTTCTAGGATAGGCACTTAGGGTTTCTATCTTAATTGGGATATTAGGTTTTTAATAAGTAATTTAAATTTAATAATACAATATATTTAAATAAGAATTAAATGTAATAATTAGCGAAATACTCTAATAATGAAATAAATAGAGGTTCATAAAATCATTGTTTTCTAAAGTAAATAAAAAAAATAATAATTCAGAAAATTATTAAATGGTATATTTTTATGGTTTAAAAATGCCAAGCGTGTAATAAATAGGAATTTTAAATGATAAAAATATATAAATATAAACTTTTATAGGAAATAAAAGCAAACGATTTAAAAAGGTTGGAAAATAATTTTATAAATTATTTTCTGTTTTATTTTTAATTAAAAACATATTATTTAGTTAAAAATAATGAATTAATTGATTTAAATGAATAAAAATATTTAAACTTGAGCTTTTAGGTTTTAAAATTTATAACAGTGATCCACGTGATTAAAGAGATCTATACAAAAAATATTGTGTTAAAACGAATTAAAATGAATTTATTATGAATTAATTATGATTAAATCTATAAAAATGAATTAAAAAGGATAAATAAATGATTTTCGAAATTTAAAAATTAAAATAATAAATTTTAATGTTTATAAAAGTTTTCTGAAAAGTTATAGATTTTTTTGATAAGTTTTGATGTATAAAAAAATATTAAAAGTGTAAAGGTTTTATGTAAATGTGGATAAGAATACAAAAGAAGCAAAAAAAATGTGGTTTACAAGATTTGAACCTGAGATCAGGGGCTGGTCTAAGCTTTATCACAAGTGTGGCCACCACTAGGCCATACCCTGAGAACGATTTCATAACAAGTAAATATTAGTTAAACATTGTTTCAGACTGATCCTAATTCCCAATTATTATACATAAGCCCTAGCTTCTATCCAACCCAATTAAATTCGATTAAGATTAAGATAACACAAAAACAGTTAGGGCTTTTAACAGGCATACAGAGACGAACAAGAGGGTATGTTTAATTTACACTTAATAGTTGTGTGGCTTCAAGAAAAGAAGAAAAAGGATCCGAGGAAGAATGCTTCAAACCGTGAGTTAAGAGAGCGATTTTGTTCGATTAAAGGAGAGGGATTGTAGGCGAGTTGGGTCTGAACGCAATGGTATCACGAATTTATAATATTAACGCTGATATGGAATGTTTTGAATGTGATTTGATTTGGTTTTAATTGGTTTAAAAAAATTGATTGCTATAAAATTACCCGAAAATTAGATGGAATTAACGCGTTATTGAAGTGTATAAGGTAAGTATGTCGGTTTTGTTCGGATTAATGTAAGAATTTCTCCAAATCGTTACCATATAGAGCCACGAAAACTGTCGGTAGATGCATCTAGAACCCGGGTCGGGTCATGGTGCTGCTGGGTGAGGAACTGCAGCTACTTCAATCCAAGTGAAATCAAAGATGGGCCTGGGTTAGTCGCTGGTTGGTTATGGAGTTCACAAATCAAACAAAAAAAATAATAAAAGAAAGCAACTTAATGTTGTTGTGTGTTTGTCTTAAAAGTCCATAAAGGACAAAACTACTAAAGCAAGTTTCAATTAATTTCATTCAGTCTTTTTTTTACGTACCTTTTTTTTATTACCATTATGTATAAAAAGAATATAAAATATATATGTGTGTATATGACAGGGTACTAAATGGATTCCTAAGTTGTTTAAGTTTAATAAATCTCGTTTATAAAATATAGGTTTGTAAATAAAATTAAAGGTATATGATTCTAAATAGTTAGGACAGAATAGAATGACGATAGGTTACGAATAAAATAAAGAAACGGATAAAAACGAACTCATAACTTTTATTAATTTTGTGAAAAAAAATAAAAATGAAATCACGCGATGTTACACTTTAAACCTGGGCCTTTATCAGTTAAGTCTGAGAAGGTTCCAAACAAAGTTTAGAAGTAGGTTTCAAACAAGAAACCTGAAAAGTTAAAAATTAAAACAAAATCAAAGAAAAAGAAATCTAAAATGAAACCTGAACTTGTTTGGACGCCCAAATCATTTTTTCAATCCGCAGTAGCTTCTACTTCAAATCAATCCATTGAGAAACCAATTGATTTTTCAAATGGTGAATGGATTGATATCTCAACGATTGATGACCTTGAACGACCCATCACTGTGAAAGGATGGGTTCCCCTCTCCTACTAATTGTTTAACAAGTGTGCAGGTTGTTCCAGACAGGTCTATTAACTATTCTTTGATAGTTGATAGTGGAGCATCTGTATACACCGACAGACTTGATTTTCCTCATATACTTTGTTTTGCTATATGTGGAGGAGATTAAGTTTTTGCTATTTATTGGAGAGGTAAAGGTCAAGAAAGTTAGATTGAAAAAAGGAAAGAATGAATTCAACAAAAAGGAGAGTGTTTCTTGTTTTTTTCCTATCTGTGAAGCCGGAAAACGTTGCAATCTCATGCAATTGCTCTCTGGTTGTGGAGTTTAACAACAGATGCGACTATACGGTTTATTCTAAGCTCTCTTATCTTTTTCAATGGTTTTACTAATTGAAAGATCTTAGTGAGTAAAGTAATCTGAGTGGAAAATGGTTTTTTTGATGAACAATGAGTAAACCTCATCAGATATCATTTTATTTTGTTTTTCTTCATAATGTTTAAAAATAAAAAAATATGCTTATTTTTAGATTTTTAGGGGGAGAAAATTTCAGAAAAATTAAAATTAAAAATTATAAAATCAAAAATGAGTTTTTCTGGAGAAAAAGAGGAGATGATGGTATATCAGTGGACTGTTAGACTACTCTAAAAACAAAATGAATTAATAAACATTGAGTAGCCACTACAATTATATATTGGTAGGCTTGAAATCAAAGTTTAAAGTTCATCATGGTGATATAAACCTAAAAAAATTAACTGATAATCATGTGGATCAACGTCTCGTTGGCATATGGTCTTTGTACCAAAATTTTGTTTGATAGATTGCCAAAATCAGAGGTTTCGGGTCGTTATATTGATAGTTATCTAGGGATGGCCTAACTGTGACACCCCGCATTTTCAAGTTAATACTTTACTGAACTCTAGTTAACTTGCATGTTCATACGTGGTTAAGGAGGCATAACATATGTTAGATGATATTAACGTACGTTATAATTAAGAAAATCCTTTTTCTGACACACACACACACAAGTCCTGTATCCTGAATGTTGGTGATTTGTCTAGCATACATGATAATGTGTACAATTGAAATATGATGAACGTGAAGTAACATGTTTATATAAATTACATGTTTATGCGAATTACTGCTTGACTGATAGTTAGTACGTGAACTATGCAAATTATGTGCACTCTATGATTAATATGTATTGAGATGATAAAAACAATAGTTTTTTATGTAGGTTGGGGTGGTTAATATTATCGGGTCCATTATCAGGTTAAAACATAATTGACGGGTCCAGTTAACATGCTAAAAAGCCCTAATATCCAATTACTTGGGAAACAAGCCAAAATCCTCTTATAAATATTGATCAAAAAAAAAATAAAGAACCCTAACCCTAAACCCCTTGTGCCGTGAGCTACCCCCACCCCCTCTCTCTCAATTTTCAACAAACATCAATCTCATTCACTTATTCAAGCTAGTTTGGGTGCAATCTCTGGGATTTGAGGAGTTTATCATTGCAAGGTATACGTCTTACATGTTTCTTGATGATTTACGATGCTTGAAAAGTTTTAAAAATCCTAGAAACCACATATATAGAATCGCATATAGGGTTTTGATGTGAGTTCTTGAATGTTTATTGTGATTAATGATAAGAATTGTTGTTAGTAATCATAATTAGGGTTTTCATATGTCAATACATGGGTTTGATTATGATAATATGGATTGTACATATGTTATTGATTTTTATGCATGATTAGGGTTCATGAATAACTTGTTGTGCAAGTTTCAGTATCTGGCAGATTCGTTGTGATAGGTCGTAAGGCTGTTATGTGGGATGTAACTTGATTATTTTGATTGTTAATTGACACTAGAACCTTATTTATGATGTTAAGTTTTTAAAAAGTCCAAGATCATGCGTTTTTTACTTGTTTTGATATTTTTCCATGATTTTATGAGTTTAGAGGTATAAGCTGATTTTTGGATGTGAAAAATCAGCCGACTTTAAAGGGTTGTAACTTGAGTTTCACAAGTTTGTTCATCGCGATTTTTGGACAGTAGATGCATATATGAAATATGGATCTTTTCCCACTGGATTCACCTCGTTTGGATAAACCTACGATTTTAATGAAATTTTGACTAAGCTGCTGTCAATAGCACGTTTTCCTGGAGGAGGCTGAACTAAATTATTTTTCATAAAATTTTGAAGGGTTTTTGTGATAAAATAAAAATAGTGACATACATGGGAAACCCATAGGAACTTCCAGTAAAATTTTAAGGACCTGAAGAGTTGATTTGATATTTTATAAAAATTCGTTTTCATAAGTAAAATTCTGTCCAGAAATCGCAAACATGAGAAACAATGATTTGTTGATATGTTGTAGGTATTAATGAGTTATTGTTTGTGAAACCCCATATGGGAACATGTTTACGTGCTAAGTGTTTGTTGTAGATGACATGATAGGTTGATTATGCGAAATTGTGTAATGGAGACTTATCGTGTTAGAAGTTTTGACATGCTCCTTTATGAATTAATCACCAACGATTTGCACGGGTCATACATGGTCTACTTGTGTCGAGTCTATTTGCATAAGGTTTCACCTAGGTCGTTGTAGAGTACAATGGTTTGCGATAATCAATATGTGTAACCGCACTCAGACACTCATAAATTTGTGTTCGATAGGTTGTCGATAGGTGAGTAGTCTACCACGTTTCAGTCTCTGTGGTTTATATTAGCTTTTGCAACCTAAGGTGAGTTTTACTACTTTTTCTCAAAAGCATGCGTCGCGGGTTTGAGACAACTTACTTAACTTTTCAAGTCCGGTTTGGGACTACTATTTTCTAGTCCGGTTTGGGACTACTATTTTCTAGTCCAGTTTGGGACCACTTTTACACATCCCGGGTTTTGGGGTTCTATGGTTCACGGGGTGAATCTGCTTTTACTAATTCATGTTTTATGTCCTTTGTGAACTAAACACACTCTATCACTCTAAAGTTCTTACTATATTATTGGGTTAATCGCTGGAGGCGAACGGGGTATTAGTTGATAGCGCTATTAGGTTGTGCAGCAACCTCATGCTTGCGGTGCTGAGAGCATGGGCATGAACTTTTGACCACGCTCTTGAGGAGCTGACTAGTGTTGATAGACACTAGTACTAAGGCAACTTAACGTAAGTTAATACACTGTATATTCCCAATAATCAGCTATTTAGTTACAATGAGTGGGTTAGCTACCCCTGACATGTGAATTAGCTGTTACGTGGTCTTGGAGGCCTACGCATTTACTTGGTTACGTGGTCTTGGAGACCTACGCATTTACTTGGTCACGTGGTTTTGGGAAAACCTACGCGTTTACTTACTCACCTTCTTTACTTTGTGAACTCACCAACTTTATGTTGACACACGATATACATGCTTTTGCAGGTAGTTAGCTTCCGGTGTCACGATTAGGAAGCATAGCACGTTTCACTGCATTTGGGGTCTTGGGCATACACCTAAATTACATATCATGCTTTTACGTTTTCTTTCATATGGTTTTAATTTGGGCGCATTGTTTTGCGCATGGTTTTAAAAGGTTTAAATTTGGTTTACGCTTCCGCAGCTTAACTAAACTTGATTTTTGAAAACGAACTAAATGGTTTGGGCATTTAGATTTCGTTCATATGACTTATGGCTACGGGATCCTGGTATGTCATGCGCCTCGCGGTATAAACCCCGCAATGGAAATTTGAGGGTGTGACACTAACTGGTCTTCTGCTGTATTGATTTACAGACCTAGATTCAGTCAGGGTATCTTTATAAAGATCATTAATGACAAACCTTAAGTTACCGAATGAGGAACTTAATATGTGTGATAATAATCAAAGATTATCTAATGCATCGTATCAATACCATGATGAAAATCATGTATGATATTAGTCCTCACCCTGGTTGAGTGCATAAGTTGCTTTGAAGCATTAATTTGCTGACCAGTCACCGATGTGCCTCATACCTTGTAACTTACAGATAACTACAATATAATCACGCGTTACGATGAAGCTTTGCGTAAGTCTTGATACGGGAATGTGTCGCATGTGCAGGGACCATAGGTTATTCAGTATCTAATATTACCTTAACGTATCTAAAGTGCTGAACAATGAATGATGATTTTGGGTTTAAGTGGACAAACATACTAGTAATGGTTGTAGGATGCTCAATGTCAAAAACATAAAATTGGTCAAATAGAGTTTTGACCGGCTGTTCCAATATTGACATGATCATCTTACCGGAAAATTCACAAAAATATATTTAGTTTACTTTCATGCAATTTATGAAAATTCAAAAAGATTTTTGGTGTGTTTTAGCATAAACTTCAGAAAATCCAAAAGTTTTACATTTCTATTTTATTTTCGATAGCCGATGTTGAGATACTTAATGTGAACGCTCAGATGCTCAAAAATTGAAAAAGGGAAAACAAATTGAAAATTTAAAAGTTTTGGGTGCATATTGAAAATGTTTAATAGTTCAGGGGGAGAATGTGACAACTGTCACCCTTATCTTTTAACAAGTTGTCAAATCTAGTCTGTGTGTTACCTATGTTTTAGAATCTAATAAAAGTTGAGTTCTTTCGATTATTGTTATTATTTTTTTTATTTGGAAATGCTTACATTTTAACCAAAGGCGGATATGAATACATTATTTAATCATGAAATATTTTGGTATTTATAAAAAAAAAGAAAGAAAAATATTAGTTATTTAGTGAAATTAATAAAAGTTTATTTAAAGTTTAAAATTTATAAAGTTTACAAACATTTTAGTTAACTTAGTTTGACTAAGTTAGAGTTTTTACAAAGGTAAATTAACCAAGATATAATAAAACAAGCCTAGTTAAAACTTGAGGGATCATTTTTGCCAAAAGGTGAAAGATTCAAATATGAAAAGAATCCCTCCTGCCCTCTCATTTTTTTTCCGGCCAATGACTCGCCGCCGGTGACTTTTTCCGGCGAGACCATAAACATGGTTTAAATGTTTATTCTTGACTTTTAATCTTTCCTAAACGTATCTCCATCATTCTTAACCAGTTACAAGGATCTTTAACTAATAATAAACTCGTTTTAATGTGTTTTTATTGGACCAAACGTGTGTAACCGACCGGAAATTTAAAACGAGTCAATACTCGATTTTTTTACCATTCTGTATATAAACTAACCGTTCCAAGTCATTTCTGCACGTTCAAACCTTTCAAACCCACAAAATTCTTATCCAAATCACGTCTGGAAGCCTCTGAATCAGAACCTTATGTCGCGGCCTTCATTCCTTCGTTTCAAACTCAAATCGTTATTGTAAGTGTGTTATTTTGATGCCATATTGATCTATAGTCTTCCCTGAATCAAAGCCCCATAGTTCTAATCGCTAATCGTTCTGTATTGTGGATTAATTGAAAATGTTTAGGGTTAGGGTTCTTGTCTAGAACATTTGGGGAAGAAGATGACTTTCAAATAAATTGTTAAATATAATTGAGTTTGAATAAAACCAACATAGTAGACTTGTAGTGTAGTGGTCATTTGTTTTTCTAATGACAGAGAGACACGGGTTCGAACCCTGCGCCCCACCTTATTATTTGTTTTTTTTTTTCCAGCTTTTTATCTTATTAATTAAACCATAATACAATTACTCATAATTCTTGCAAACTTATAATATTCATAGAAAATTCGTTTTTGATTCAAAAAAACATAAAAATTTAGTGGTAGCTTCTTGACACCACATAGAAAATTGTTATATTTTTAGTTTCTGAAAAATATCTTATTTTCATGATTTTATTAATTTAAATTTTTTAATCATAATTAATTGATTAAAAATCATTTTTAATGATTTTATTCCCAAACTTTTTGGAAAATTATTTCTAATAATCATGAACTGAAATAAAAATTATTAGTCCAGAAAACAATTATTTTTATTCGTTTTCCTATTTTTAATCATTTAAATATGATTTAAATGCATTATATGAGTCTTAAATATAAATAAATTTAGAAAAATTATGGGAAAGTTATTTTCATTGATTTACATCAGAAAGTAATTGTTTTTCATAAAAACATCATCCTTGAACCAAATCTTGTATTTTTTATTTTATTTGTACTTAATTAGTCATAATAAATCATTTATTTTTATATAAATTATAAAATCTGTTTTATAAATATCTTACTTATAAAACAGAAATACTATTTATTGTGGAAAGTATAAGTGCTAATGTTTAACTTATTTTTATACATTTATGTATTTAATTGTAATTATCGTAACTATATAAATTAGTTATGTCAATAAACTAAAATCTTTGAATCAAATACTTGGAACATTTTTATATAAAATATTCAAATAGTAATAATTGTGTTTTTAATCATATACTTGAACTTAAATCATGTTATACTTTTTGAATTTGAAATTCTTATTAAATTTGAGTTATCATAAAACTTCATCTTCCCTACCTAACCTAGCAAACCCTAATGCCTTAGATTCTAGATGTCTTAGACTTTTTAAGTCATTTCCCTCATTAGTATTCTTATACGTATAGGTTGAATTCTTCAGAATTCCCAAGTTTACCTTTGTGACGAGTTTTGTTTGGATTTATCGCGCTTAGCAAAACTGTGAGTATATCTTTCCCCTTTTTCATGATTTACTCTTTTGGGGCTATTCATGTACACTATTATCAAATGTTGTTCTTATACTTAATGCAATTCTCATGTGTGTTTGCTTTATGTAAATTTGTGTGCTTAGTCAAAATCATTAACCGTTCTGCGGCCTTGCATTCCAATTAATAGTACTATGGTATATACCCCTTGTGACTCTGTTGAGAGACCTTGGTCATTGTCTTGCAATTCATTATACTAAAAATGGTTTTCATGTGTTAGTCTCATTCTATTAGGGTTGGTTTTGACTGATACTGCTTAATACATAATTGCAAACAGTATACAACACATGAATTGCGAAACGTTTTTATACTATATGTATTCAAAACAGGGTATGCTCACCAATACATTTTTGTATTGACCTATACTATTTTCGTACATGTTTCAGGTTATTTTTAAGATGCCTTTTAAGCCTTTGGAATTTATACTTAGATTTTGGGATTTATTGTATTTCAGTTTAGATAGTTAGTTTGAATCTTTGTATCTTTGTTTCTCATTTTAATGTAATAAAGTATTTAATCAATGTATCAATATTTACACTTTAGTATCATGAGCTATTGAACAATCGTCACTACGTGACACCTCGATGTTTCCGTCATTACATCGGGTACACCTCGATGAAAACATCAATATGTACACCTTGATGTACCCGAGGTTTTACAAATGATCTTTGACGAAAAGTATCCTACATTGATAAGAGATCCATTGAAGGTTGTGAATCAAGAACACATGAACGTGATGACTCTTAATAGAATGAGGACATATAAGGGTAAAGCTTAGAATGAGAAGCCACCGAACAGGAGATTACATGGACACTTGATCAATCCAGGTTATATTGCTCCTGATAAAGACAACGTCGGGAATCCAAATAGTGATTCTGATTCAGACTCTCCATTAGTACGTGTGAAAAAGGGAGAGAAAGCAAAGAGACAAGTGATTAATAAAGGGGCAAAATCGAAAGGAAAGGGTAAAGAGAAAGTTGATGAATCAAAAGCTAAAAAGAAAGGTAAGGCGAAGACGTTACTGATTGATGAAGATTCAGAAGAGACTATGATTGAAGAGATTTGGGTTTCTAAAGATGAAACAATAAATGATACGAATCCCAAGGCCGCTAGTGATTCTAGTCCTATTGATCATGTTGTTGAAGAGCAGTTGAGTAAAGATTATGTTGAAGAGAGATAAGATTTGATTGTTGGAGATGCAGATTTTGAAGGTTCTCCGGTTGCACCCATTTCAAACAAGCGTAGACGGGTTAAGCATATGTCAAGGAGAGAATCATCAAAGACAAAGAGGCTGAAAGATATTGAGTCATTGTTGAAAGGTAAGAAAGTACCTCAGGCTTCATCTGAACAGATCAAGTCCCCAGCAACGAAGAAGCAAAGAGCGGTGACTAAAACTATAGAACAACAGAATCCAAATTCAGTTTCAAAATCTTTTAAGTCTATATTATCTAGTTTGAAGAAGTCACCTGCTACAAAACAACCAACAGAATCAAATTCGCAACAAAGGGTCACAGTTTCTGATGATGTTATGACCTTGGTGAATCACAGATTGGTAAAATGATGAAGTTTTTCAACAAGCATGAGAACGAGATTAAACAGATAAAAGAGAATGAAAAGGATATGCTTGCTATTATGATTAAGTCGAAAGAGAGGCAAGATAGGTTAGAAGAAGAGGTGACCAGTCTCCAAATCGAGAATGCTGAATTAAAAGCGTCAAACAAAAAGAATGCAAAGCGTATCATGTTAGTTGAGGATGAGAACAAGAAATTGAGGAAGATCATTGATAATCTGTATGCTAAAGCACCACAACTGAAAGGTGTTGACGAGGAAGAAGAAGTAGATGAGCATGATGAGGAAGAAAAGTTAAATTATAGTGGTACAGATAAAGATGATGATAATGAAAATTATGATGATGATGTTGATGCGTCAGGTGGTGATGGTGTGAATAAAGAGAAATCAGCAAGTTCAAAAGAATCTGATGATGACGATGCTGATAACTATTCTTTTGAGAAGCGTGAGAAGACAAAAGAAGACAAATCCACTTCAAGTAGCAAGAAATCACGTGGAATTAGTGAAGTTGATAAGCAAAGGTTGAAAAGGATGCTGAAGCGAGGTTATGTTACAGTTGAGTTGACAGAGAAGTTTAAAGAGATTTTCGTTACAGATGATATGAAGTATTGTCTTGAATACCAAGATCCTGAGTTGGAAGATGGTGAGGTTAGTGAAGAATCAAGAGATACTAAAAGGTGTTGCGCAATAAGCTGGAATATCTCTAGAAGACATACTGAAGAATCAAGAGATACCTGACATTCCAATGACTGAATCGTGTCAAAACTTTGATGATAGAGACACAACTAACTTCAATGAGGTAGAACTTGAAGATTTATCTCATGAAGAGTACCCAGAGTATTAAAACATGAAAGACAAAACCAGCATTCCAATGATTAATGATGAGATCTTGAAGGAAGCTGTAAAGATCGCTGAGGTAAAAGGAAAGAAAATCATTGACAAGATTTTTGATGATGAGACAGAGAAAGCTAAAGTGTATAAACAGTCTGATGCTTTGACGGCATTTTTGAAGAAGTTACGTGAAGAAGAGGATAAACATCCAGTGCCAGGGATTCAAGGTGAATTTTATAAGTTTCACAAGAGAATGTTTAAAGGATGAGCTTTCGCATGGAAATGGTTTCCACAGCTTAGGTGTATCAGAATTAAATGGGAGAAAGGGATTATCTATTTCGGACACTTTCACGATATAAAGACCATTCCTTATTGGGCTGTGAGGGATGTGTGTAGACATCAATTGGGTGGTGTTGATAGTTCGAATGTACTTCATTATATGGCCGAGAAGATGACAAGAGAGAGTCATACGAAGTGGGACATGTTAAGCCTCAATATCCCAAGGGAATTGTTCATAATGAAATTGATCCAAAGAACAATTTGTTGTATGTGACTTTGAAGTACAAACCACCGACATGCTTGAAGAAAATTCCTTTGATGCCGATCCAACATAATTTCAGTAAAGATTTCGCATTCTGCTACTACGATTGGAGAACTGGTGAAGCGGTGATAGTGTTTCATGAGAAGAATCTGAAGTTGATGTGCAAGAAAATACGTGTGTTCGATCCCATGTGGTTGATAAACTGTTCAAAGGACGACATCAACACATTGTATTACAATCAGATTCATTTCGATGTACCTGATTTAGAGCAAGCTTGGAGGTTACAGAAAATTGCAATATTTTTTTTTTGCTTGGGAAGTGTATGTTGGATGTGACAATAAGAAGTTATTGGAAAAGACGATGAAGCTGAGAGCCTAAACGAATAAACGACCATCAAATATTGAAGGTACAAGTTTGAAAAAGAAGGTGAAGGTCGTGTTGAAGAAGAAACAGACAAAAGAATCCGAGCAATAGACAAGGAGGAGTTTGTAGATACATATTTGTGTCTATCGCTTTCGGATTCACAGCATATTGGTGAAGATTACAAGTTTTTAGTATTTAGGTGTTGGTTCGATACTTCGAGGGGCGAAGGAGTCTTCAGGAGGTCGAATGAATTTTTGATGCTTATTATTATGTTGGTTCGAGTGAACGTAAGGTCAAATGAACCATTCGACCTTGTGTAGGGTCGAACCTAATTGTCTATATATAGTTTCGAGTTGTTTTCAGTTGTAAGTAGTTGGTCATTTGTCAGAGTGTTTGTGTGTCTTTTGTAGGAAGGTTCTGGAAGTCATAGTTTTCATTAATATTGGGTTGTAACTGTTATCTTTGATTAATATTAATGGAAAACGATTTGAAAATGAACTTTAACGCATTCTGATTACGATTTTTATCACTTTGCATGTGAATTAGGGTTTCCGCACCTGATTCATTATACCTCGTATGATATTATTGTTTCTTTTGATAAAACGATCCTACATACTTGACCCATTTGTGATGGTTAAAGCCATTTCTTCGGGCATTACCTTGACAGTCGAACCATCAAT
This sequence comes from Ambrosia trifida, assembly GCA_028751855.1. Lineage (NCBI taxonomy): Eukaryota > Viridiplantae > Streptophyta > Magnoliopsida > Asterales > Asteraceae > Ambrosia > Ambrosia trifida. Next base: position 65,635,911 of record CM054123.1, read on the forward strand.
TTGATCAAACACATGTCGACGACCTTGTTTCGAACTAAATATAGTACATATATAATGGTGTAACACCCCAACCGATGGCGGAAACATCGAGGTGTCAGGTAGTGACGATTGTTCAATAGCTCATGGACTAAAGTGTAAATTTGAATACATTGATTAAATAATTTATTACATTGAAATGAAATACAACGATTCTAACTGCCAACTAAATTGAAATACAATGAATCAAAATCTAATTATAAATCCGAAAGCTTAAATGATGCATCTCAAAACAACCTGAAACATGTACAAAATAATTTTGTCAATACAAAAATTGTATTGGTGAGCATACCCTGTTTGAATAAATATAGTAGGAAAAATGTTTAGCAATTCATGTGCGGTACCATTTGCAATTATGTAATAAGTAATATCCGTTCAAAACCAAGCCTATGAATAATGACTAACACATGACTAACCAAATGAATAATGAATTAACAAGACAATGACCAAGATTCTCTCAACAGAGTCTCAAGGGGGTATACCATAGTACTATTCATTGAAATGCTAGGCCGCAGAACGGTTAATGATTTTGACAAGTCATAGACACACCAATTAACATAAAGCAAACACACATGAGAATTGCATTTAGTAAAAGAAATAGAAACTTGATAGTAAGTACATGAGTCACCCCAGAATAGTGAAACAGTAAAAAGGGGAAAGATATACTCACAGTTTGCGAAAGCGATCAAAATCCACTTAAGCGGTCGTGAGCTAAGTAATGGGAATTCTGAGGAATTCAACCTATAATGTGTAAGAATACTAATAAGGAAAAGTCTAAGAGTCTAAAGTATCTAGGGTCTAAGGCATTAGGGTTTGTGATGTGTCGTAAAACACATCTATTCTCCTATGTATTTTGAGTTAAAATTAAGTCTTTTGTATATAGTTTTTATTAGTTTTAGGCTTGTACCGGTCTATTTTATTTTTTGTATAGGTTTTTATAGTTTTTAATTAGTTTTAGTTATTTTTAATACTTAATTGTTTATTTTATATTTTGGTAGGTGTTCGTGTGGACGTTGGAGCGTAAACGAGCAACTTTGATCGAGTCAAGAACATCCGAGTCAAGAGCACGGAGTATAATAATACTAATAATATAATAATTATAATAATATAATAAAAGAAAAAAAAAACTATGATGGGCTCGGCCCACCATAAACATAACCACAATTAATGAAAGTTGGTCATGACTTATGGATATATAGATATGGACTTTGACGGCAGGAGAATGGGGATTCTTCAACAAAAAGCAATCGAAAAAAAGGATTCTAATTCGCACAGAAGCAAAGTCGAAGAAGCAGCCACGGTGACGAGCGAACGAGCACGGAAGGAGAAAAGGCCACGGGCACGTTAAAGATCAAAAGCCAACGAGCCTTGGGTTAGGTTTAGTTTTCGCTCTATATTTTTATAGACATGATGAAATTGTTTTTTATAAACTTTGAATTTATGTTTCTAAATATTATGAGTAGCTAGACTTTTATGGTTGCTTAGGTTTATGAACTAGACACGTAATTTGCAGTTTTTAATGATTCTTGGTTTTTAATTTTGATGTGTAGGATTACATGATTTTAAGTTTATTGTTGGATTTGATATATGTGTGTTGGTGTTAATTTTATTTGAAGTTTGTTTATTGGTTTTGTGGAGCTAGGCATGTAGAGATACCCCCTAGGTCTAGAAATCAATCTAGTTCGTCAACTTAGGTTAGCGTGCTAGTATTTGGAGTTGGAGTACGACACAAGTATAACAAACTAATATAATAAATTAACTAAGACGTGCAGTCCATTCTTGAGGGTGAGAAATCTAACTCGAGTTTGCTAGGTAACTAACTAGGCATTGTTCGGTAGTTGGCAAGCGCCAGGGCGGGAGTCGCTACTTGTCCGTGTTTAGAGTTTTCCTAGGTTTTCTTCAGTAGAGTTTAAGTCTGCTTCATAGTTTGAGGATTTTAATCCAGGAGAGGTTTTAATCTGATTTCTGTGGGATTTTAGTACGCTAGGGCGATCCAGATCCATCTTAGCATTTCTACACTTGTCCCGCCTTAAGTCTAGTGAGCTATCTTTGACAGGAGGTTTGTTAGATAAGAATAGGGTCTCAAGTTAATTACCAGATTTATGATTTATTGCTAGTGTCTAGGGATTTTACCTAAGTGACCAGCCTTCTTCCTATCCGATTTCTCCAAGTCCCTTGTTCCTATAAGCAACTAAAGTTATTTTATTTATATTTAGTTTCTTTTAAGTTTATAATTAGTAGTTTAAAATACCCCCACATAAGTATATATTTATTTAGGCTAGTATTCGGTATAGGTTGTGATCGAGAGTTGCATTCGCGTCTTTGGGTTCGATACTCGGTCTTATCTGTTTACTGCTTTGCGACCGGTACACTTGCCGTGCGTGTGTAGTTTTTAGGTGAGTCGTTTTAATTAGAACTTGTGTTATTTATATATATACATTTACACACATCAGTTTGCTAAGTCGATTTGGGGAATTAGAGTTTTTATGATAAAACAAATTAATGAGAAAGTTTTTATGTCAAAATAATATATCAAAGTGTGTAATGTGTTTTAGGTAATATAATTATTACCAATTGAATATTTAGATAAAAATATGTTTTGGAATAATTAAAGCAAAATAATTTAGTTAATTACTTTAACTAAATTAAAATAAATACAATAATCATAAATGTATAAATAATAATTAAGAGTTACAAAAAGATCCAACAAATGATAATAAAGACTTTCAAATGTAAGAATATTTCTATGTTATAATAAAAGTATTTATAAAATAGATATTTAATAGTATAAATAAATAAACAATTATGTCTAATTAAACATAAATAATACTAATAATTCAAGACATGATCCAAAAATGCTATTTTTATTGAAAATGGATACTTTCTGATGTAAAGTAATGAAAATAATTTTCCCATAATTTTTATAAACTTATTTATATTTAAAACTGATTTAATGAGATTAAATCATGTTTAAATGATTAAAATAGGAAAATCAATGAAAATAAATGTTTTCTAAACCAATAATTTTTATTTCAGTTCATGATGATGAGAAATAATTACTCAAAAAGTTTGAGATTAAAATCATTAAAAATGAATTTTTAATCAATTAAATATGGTTTAAACAATTTAATTCAATAAAAAATATATAATAAGATATTTTCCAAAAAATAAAAGTGTGGTAATTTTCTATGAGGTGTCAAGGAGCTACTCCTAAATTTTCATAATTTTTGGAGCAAAAATGAAGTTATTATGAATATTCTAAGTTCTATATAATATATATATATATAAACAAAAATAACAAAATGAAAAAAAAAAAAAAGAAACCAACCAGAATTAAAAAGAATGACCCGTGATCAGTGAGGTTTGAACCTGGGTAACTCGGGTCACAGAGTTTAGTACAAACCACTCCACCACTTGTCTATTTGTTGATGAAATTTGATTAAGAATAGTATATTAACAATAACAAACTAGTCATCTTCTTCCCCAAATCTATCCTACACATAAACCCTAACCCTAGAAAATTCAATAACCCGATTAAGTCATGATTAATGACCTGTAATAAAGGGCTTTCGTAAAGGGGTGGCCGAATAACAAAATGGCACAAAGAAATGAGACTTACAACGTGTTTTAGCGTTCGAAAACAAGATGTGCAGGTCCGAACCTTTGAAGCCAATTACCACTCTTTTACACGCGATTAAAGGTGGTTTGTGAGTGGGTTAAGCTTTGTTTAAGAACTGAGAATGATAATAGGTGATAAATTCGTAGGATTATTTATAGATTTCGAAGGTTTTAAGTGGGTTTTGAAGTCCGATCGGTTACATTAATTAACCGTTTTTAAAGCCCTGTTAAACGTGCATATGATTGTAGATCGATGATTATTCGTGGAGAAACGCTTGGTGGCCATTAAGACGAGTTAAAACGCTATGAAAAACCGTTTCTTGGGTTGGCCGGAATAAATTCCGGTGGCCGGAAAACATCTCGCTGGAAAAACGGTTTCAAGAAGGAAGGAGGGAGAGTTTGTTTTAAAACTTTGGATTTTGGCAGATTTGGTCCCTCATGTTTAACTGATGTGCTAAAAGTGGTTTAGTAAAAACTAACTAAATTAACCTAAACTAGACACTCTAAGTTTTAAATTTATAACCTAAGACTCTCTAAACCTAAACCACACAACCGGCAAGTGTACCGGTCAGTGCAGTACAGCTAAAGTAAGTCCGAGTATCGAACCCACGAGACTCTACTAGAAAACGTAAACTAGACTCGACTACTTATCTACAACCTGACTAAATAATGTTTTGTTGCTTAAAGGGGGGTTTTCTAACAAACTAATTGCAAATAAATAAATAAAACTTAAATAATTGAGGACACGAACTGGGAACTGGAATTCGGATCAGGTGATGGGTAGGCACTACCTAGGCTAGAATCCTACACATGAATGACAAAGCTTCTAATGGCTATGGAACTGGTGTGGAACCGGGATCTTAAAATACTAAACATCAAGAATAAACTAGACACCCTCGACCCTTCTCAAGGGGAAACCCTAGAATATTGTTGTGCTGTTAAACCACCGGTTGAGAGGTTACCCTCACAGGCTTACCTACTCGAATCTTAAAGTACCCGCTAGACAGTCTACCTCACAGCGCGAAAGTCACAATACACCCTAAAGTGCAAGGGGTAACTACAATATTTCTGATAAGACTTGGCCTACAAGGAATGCTAGGGAAACTAGGAAGATCTTCTCACAAAGCCTCTAGAACTAGCAATTTAACACCCTAGACAGACCAACAATCTCGCACCTCACAGCTATTGAGAATTGGTAGAACACTTAGAATTATCTAACTAACAATTACAACTCCTATGGATAATCCTAGGCAAAATTAACCATAAACTAGTCGCTAACACTCAGTCCGCAACCTAACCCGCATTCATACATGAAAGACATTCACAAAAACGCAAGTGGAGTTTATAAAAATTAATTAAATAAAACTAAATACGCATACACATCAAACCAGAAAATAAAAAGTTCTTTACTTTAAAATTCAACCCACAACCAAAAGTTCCAAGACCAAAAGAAAATAAATCAAACATGTGCAATCATCTTTAACCTAGGTAGCGAAAAAGTCTAGCCAATAAAAGTCATGGCACAATCAAAACAATAGAAACAAATAATATTCATGGTGTTCACAACGGGTTAGAATAAATAATTAATAAATATTAAATTAGAACCGACCCGTGCTGGCACCTCGGCTTCAACCCTTGATCCCCTCTCAAAGTTGCTGCTGTCCAATCAAATCCTAATGTGCGGCTCCCTAGATATGATATCTGCTGCGGCTCTTCCTTGTTCCCCCAAAAAGTAATATATGCTGCTCCTTGATGTGCACCTCTTAATTGCTTCTGCTACTCTCCGCTGTCCAAGAATTTTTGGCTCTTCTCCTCGTGATGTGGCTCCTTAAATAATAATCTTCTCCAGAATTATAATGTTCCTCCCTAAAAAATTTGTCGCTATGCTCAATGTCTTAGTGCTTCTTCCAATCTCTCCATCCTCTTGTGCGCCGCTTTCCTTTTTATTTAAATTGTGGCAGCCCTCTCTTCTAAATAATAATAACCCTCAATGTGTTTCTTGTTTTGGCCCCCATTCCTTGACTTAGTCACGTTTTTTTTAGTTGTTTATTATTATTATTATTATTATTATTATTATATTATTATTATAGTATTATGACTCGGCTTCTTAGACTCGGGTGTTCTTGACTTGATCAAAGTTGCTCGTTTACGCTCCAACGTCCACACGAACACCTACCAAAATATAAAATAAATAAATAAGCACTAAAAAAACTCAAAACAAATAAAAATATATAAAGACCTAAAATAAATAAAATAAACCGGTACAAGCCTAAAATTAATAAAAACACTATCTAAGCGACTCGAAAACTATACAAACTTTACATAGGAAATAGATGTATTTTACAGTACATCAAATATCCCCACACTTATCTTTTTTTCGTCCCTGAAAAAGAATTATGCTATGGAATCACAGTTAGGTTTACATCCAGTTTCAAAACATAGGTTACTTAATTAATAATCTACTAACATGTTGATTGCGATTGCAGGTATACTGATCCTCTTAAACCCAAACCGGATTCCAAGCCCCTTTTTATTTGTGTTAAGTTCATGTTGATTAGTCTATCTAGGGTCTCACTCTAAGGAAGCCACGGTTCCTCCTAATCCCGCCTCAAGCTTATGAAACTAAAGGAACGACCAATTGACCATTTCCCAACCGTCTTATGCAGAAAACCAAGAGAATTTAAAATCACTTTTTTTTTTTTTTTTTTTTGCATACTTAACTCAGAGGGTGTGACCAATCCAAGTCGCTATCCCAGTGGCCAGGCACCTTAAGCTTCAGCATTTTTTTTTCATCTCAGCATACTTAACTTAGAGGGTGTGGCCAATCCAAGTCGCTATCCCAGTGGCCAGGCACCTTAAGCTTCAGCATTTTTGCTTTGATTTCTAATTTTTTTTAAGTGATTAGAAATTTTAACGGCTTTAAACTTATAACGGTGCTTCTTATACTATTTTTGGCGGTTTCGGTCTCCCCGTTTCTCCTAGATGAGAACCCACAAAATAGCCTAACATAATTAATTTATTACTTTTCAAAGGAAACCTTTCTACCGGCCGAGCCTACCCACAAATCCCAAATCAGACACGCTTTCAATCAATTTTAATCTATTATTATACATACTATTTGAAAACCGGACACCTAACTTTACCTATCATTTTCCATATTTTATATAATGCAAACTTCAAAATCAGGGACTTTTTTTTTTTTTTTTAAATTTCATTTTTTTTCATTTTTTTTTTTTGGACTCAAAACGACCCTATATACAGACTAGACGACAGTTTCCATCCCCACACTTAAACTCTACATTGCCCTCAATGTAGGAATAGAAAACGACTCAAAACAAAAAATAAATTCCGAATACAAAAATAAAAAGACAAGGGCAAATTGAAAAGGACTTAGCTGGTTAATTTTTTTTTCGTAAGCTCCAAAACTCTAGTCCAATCCAGCTCGACCGTATAGCATTTCATTCGCGATCGGCTCTGACACAATGGTAAACTCTGGGTTTGCCTTGATAAATGATAAACAGCTTCGGAATCACCCGAATGGAGATTGGGTACGGGTGGTGCAATCCAAACCTGCGCAAAACGAAACAAACAAAACCCGAGCATAATACCGAACCACAAAAAAAAAATAAAAAGACTCAAACCACTAACTTAGACTCATAATATAACAACAAACAAGAAGACGTACCTGCTTGGCAGAATGGCGGTGAATGGTGGTAGAACCAAATGGGTAGAAAGAAAAAAAATATGGATCTCGCTCAACGTGAAGGACACTGGTGATCACAACACGCGTCGCAAGCGAAAAAAAAATATAACTTTCCGGGTAATTGCTGGTCGCATAAGGCGAACAGGTCAGCCCAGACTCCTCACATTACGTGAAAAGTCTTTTTTCACAAAAAGTTAATTAAATTTTTTTTTTTTTTTTTTTTTGAAAAATTCTACTTTTTTACCCAAACCTTTACCAAAACTCCCACTCATAAAATATATATAAAGATAATTACATGGGATCCGCTCATGGTGAAATTTCTTCTGCCTAAGCAAACACGTAAACCTACAAACAGACTCAAAGACACAAAAATAAAGATAAAATAGAAAGATAAAAACCTAGGAACCACTATCAAACGACGGATCACAAATTAAAAAAAATGAAAGCTAGAAAGAGAAAAAAAATAAGTATAAAAATAAATTTACAAACTCTACAGAGGCTCCCCACACCTAAACTTAATCAGGGGGCTTCTCTTTTATCTGGACCCGATCCAACCCGTTTAATTCCACCCGGTCCTTATTAATTAACAAAATTATATTAGTGGAATCAAAAAATATTTTATCGAATTTAAACGGGCCGGGCCACCAATATTTAAACTTACCTGGAATGAATCGAATGCGGGGCATGTAGCAAGACGACTGATCATGCTTGCACTTTAGTGGCTTCTTCTTCTCCAAATCGTGCCAGTCTTCGATCCTTTTCCGGTTATGATCTTTTCTTTTTCTCTTCCTTGCCCTCTCCCGTGGTGTTGTTGATTTTGAAATTCCATCTATTACTAATTCCACGGGCCAGCTATGGTGCTCTTCTTCTTCCACCATTTCCATGGGATGATCCCCACACTTAGTTCTTTCTTCTGGTGCAGGTTCAGTCATGTCTGTCGGTTCACCTTCGAGTAGGGCATCCAGGTATGCAATATCCCCATCAGGATCAAACTCCCCTACTTCTTCATAAGCAGTTAAACCCACTAACTCCATATCTAAAAATTCATCCTCTTCAGACAACGACTTCTCACTCACCTCGTTGTCTTCCTCTGCACCAAACATCATACCTATGGAATCTCCTGTTAGGATCTGAGTTTGTTTGTTTTGATTGTTTAACTAAATGATGGTAATAATGAAATGAAAATAGAATGAAAGTGCAGCGGAATAATAAACTGTAAATCAAAACAAGAGAGTAAATGTTTTTAGATCGAATGCTTTCATTAATTCAAAGATTACAATCGTACAAGTTACTCCCCCTCAGCCTGATCACACAGTGTTTGTCAGAGAGAATGTTTTGTGTGTGATGCGATAGAACAGTACATGCACTGTTCTATTTATAGACTGACTCAAACCACTGATGACCTAGGCTGACGTCACCTAAGACAGTGACCTCTAACAGAATAACAAACTTAAACATCTGCTATACAAACTACTGTTACATTGAAAGCACTGATAATAAACAGCTGTTAAAGATAAACTCTGATGGTCTTGTATCCACTGCTGGAGCCTAAGTGCTGTTGGTTCCAGCAGTGCTTTGGTCTTCAGTACTTTGTATCAGCTGTTGCTCTTCATCAGACCTTTGGTCAGCAGTTGTTCTTCATCAGTTGTTTCCTCAGCAGTTCTTTATATCAGCAGTTGTTGAGCAGTTGTTTGGATAGAACAGTAGTTAGGGTCAGCAGTCGTTTGGGAGAAGCAAGTTGTAAAGACTGTTTATTCAAGGATCAAATAGATAGCATATTTTGGCTTTCCAATCATCTGTTCTTCTCCAGGTCAGCAGACCCAACAATCTCCCCCTAGAACAGATGATGCCAAAACTCAACTTTATTCATTGATCTTTGTTTCTCATCAGACTTTCTCTGATTTGACCTTTGAATTGTAGTTCAAAGTTCAAAGCAAATAGGTCTTCTTCATCTCTTTCTAGATCCAGATTTAGCAGTGCTTGGTGATCTTCTGCACATAGGCTGTAAGCATCATCCATGCTGATCTTCTGAACCTTTCCATCTGACCTGAGCAATGTCAATTCGTGGTTGTCTTTGTTGACCTTCCACTTTAGAATTTTTGAGTCAGAGGATTTGCTGAGATGAACCTTTATTCTTGATGAGTTGGGTGAAGGTGGTCTTCCAATGAGTTCTCTGAGTTTCTCTGTTGTAGGATCAGAGAAATAATGTATTTGATTGAAGAGCCCTTCCTTGATAAATGTATCAGCAAACTTTCTTTGATCTTCCTCTGACATCTCCTTCTGCTTTTTAAACTGTCTACTTGCAGCAGCTGTGAGATCAGAGGTTTCAAGTAAGCTGTCCAGATTAAAAGTCTGTTGGGGTCTCTTCATCATTGGCTCATCAGTGTAAATAGGTTTTCTTGGAAGGCTGGGATCCTTCTTTCTATTCTCTTCCAGACTTTTGTAGGTTTCAACCAATCTTAGCTCTGACCATCTGGAAACAGACCTCATCTCCCCATAGTTGGCAGCTACAATCTCCTGCCTCATCCTTTTGAATTTCAAGGCTCTGACTGGGTCTCTGCCTTTGCCAAAATTGGGAGTGGAGACTTTAGCTTTGGGGTCTTTGGCCATTTCTTCAATTCTGATCAGTTCTTCTCTCAAAGCATGAGTAGTCCAGCCATTGAACTGCTTTTTGTTTGCTTTGTAAGGCTTGGTTGCCATTATCTGTTCAAGAGGGATTCCCTTACCTCCTTTTCCAAATCTACACTGAGTGGCATGGAGGACATGGAATTGCTCAGGGTCTTAGCAAAGTCTTCAATCCTTCTGAGTTTGCTAAGCTCTGCTGAATGGATGCCCTGAGCAGTCCTGTCATCCTTCCCTTTGCATTTCTCCCTGATGATGGCATCCACCTGTTCACCCTTGTATTTTAGATAGGTATCAATGTTGAGGGGAACAGGGAAGTTTGGGAGAGATGGGAAGGATCTTTCAGATGGCTGTTCAGTATTGTAGAAGGATTGTAATTCCCCCTTGAGTAGATCAAGTTCAAGGGGATACTGAACAACCAATGGTGTAATGGTTGGTGGTGGTCTATGGGATTTGAATTTGGATGTATGTGGTGAGAATGATGTGAGTGGAATGGCTGTGATGGGAGGAGTGGATTGGGCAGTTGAAATGGTGGTTGGTGATGTGTGTATGTTTTCATCATGCACAACAAAGGTTGATTTTCTCTTCCTTGTGTACATGATTTTTGGTGAAGGTGATTTGGTAGCAGTGGTTGGATTAACATCTGTTGGCCTTTTAGAAGAACCAGCAGATGTTGGGGTTTCGGCTGGTGATGTAGGTTTGGTGGTTGTTTGTTCAGGTGTGTGTGTTGGTTTGGTGGTTTCAGTGGTTTGGGTAGTTTCAGTGTTTTGGGTGGCAGTGGTTTCAGTAGCAGTGGTTTTATCAACAGAGGTTTTCAACTTAGATGGTGGTTTTCTAACATGCTTGGCAGGTCTTTTCATCCTTTTAGAGGATCCCACATCTTCAGTTTCCCTTTGTTGTTTCTTTTTGAGTTCAACTAATGACTCTGCTTTTACTTCCAAGGTGTCAGCCCTCTGTTGTTTGGCCTGAGCAGCCTTTTCAGCTTCTATGTTTGCAGAGTCATCTACTGCCTTATTCTTTTCAGTGGTTTGTGATGGTGGTGCTGTTGGTGTTGCTTGTTGTTGTTGTTGTGGAGCTGATTTGGTAGACTCTGGTTTCTTGGCAGACTTGGCTTGACCTTTTTGAGAAGGAGGACAACCAAAAGGATCTAATTTTGGTAGCCTATCTCTGCCACTCTCCCCCTTTTTGGCATCATCAGCCGTGAAAGCATCATCATTTTCATCCCTGAGGATGGTAGTAGGGGCAGAGCCAGTAGTCTTCAGCAGGTGATCCTTGATGGCTTTGATATCAGCATGGGTATCTTTGTACCTTGCATCTACCATATTCCTGATCTCAGCCATGTAGGTTTCATGTGTCTGATCAGCCAATTTTCTGTGAGCTATGATGATGGGGGAAACGGATTTCCATAACTCATTGGCTATATCAGCTGTGGATGGTTGACTCTTGGAGAGATCTGCAATTGAGCTCAGTAGAAGCTTGACATCAGATTTGATGTCAGCAACAGAGGTTTCAATAACAGAAACTCTGTCCGTCAATTCTTGGTATTTTGACCCATCTCCTAAATTAATAGGATCATCTGAGTCCCTACCACTGGTAGTTCTACCTGATTCAGGCCTAATAGGTGAATCAGATGCCCCTTTGTCTTGGTACTGGGGACTTCCAACTGTTTTTGGAGACACTATAGTGGCTTCAACAGTTGTTGCCTTCAAGGGAGTCTTAGCTATGAAATCACTGTCCTGATGTGAGACAGTGGTCTCTACATCAGTAGTGGCTGCTCCACTTGAAAACTCACCTAGAGTTTCATTGAACCCAGGTGGTGTAACCTCCTCTTCTGTTTGTGGGATAGCAGGTTGAATATTCTTAGGGCCAGTCACTTGTTGGAGTATACTCTCAGTGACAGGTGGAAGAGAGGAACTGGGATCTTCCTGAGATTTTTCAATTGCTTCAAACAGAGGTTGCATTGTTTGTGGGACAAGTGATGGTGAGAGTGGTGGAGTAAGAAGAGAATTAGCCCTGGGAGAGGGGCTTGTGAACATATGGTCAAGTGACTCATATGCATCATGATGTGTGTCCCCTTGGCTTACAACATGATCCTTTTGAGAGGATTCATGAGGAGTTTGGTCAGGTGGAGGTATGTCCAACTGTTGTGAGGAAGTAACAACAGTGGTTTCAGGTTGCTTTTGTTGTGCAACAGAGGTTTCTTCTGGTACCTCAACATCCAGAAGCCTCATTTGTGGTTGAGTGGTGGTTTTTGTGGATGGATGTTTCTTTTTGGAAGTGGCTGGTGTGGGTTTCACAGCACTGGATGTAGTGCCATGATCACCAGGAGCAGTGGGCTCAACAACAGAGGTTTTGACAACAGTTGTTGCCTTTGTCCTCTTTGTTTGTGTTTTAGAAACTTTTGACACTTTAGACACTTTTTCTTGGGTGCTTCCACCCAGCATTCTTGTGAAAGTTTCATCAGTTAAGCTTTTCATTTGCATAGCAGCACCCTTTTTGAAAACTTTTTCTGGTAATAATTTTTGTAAGATTACACTAAGAATTCTTGGGTAAATAAGAAAAGCATTGTTTGACCCAGACTTGACTGCTTTCACATTTGATACCAAGTCCATGAACAATCCCTGGGAAAGATTGAAGTCAGAGTTTGACAACATAGCATAACCCAGATATTGCATCCGCAATGGAATTTCATTAAAGGATGTGGACTTAGCAGAGACACAAAGAAGAAGAGTATGGAAGAAAAATTTCATGACTGGAGGGAAAAACTTTTTGAAAAGAGTTGATCCAGTCATCTGACCATCATACCCTCTTTCTTGGAACTCAGTGTGAAGCTCTGTTTTAGTAAAGGAATCCTTACCTGCCAGGTCATTCAGTGTGAAGGTTGTGGATATGATTTCAGGGGTAATGACGATACTGGTTTCTCCAATTTTGGAAATAATGGATGTAGGCTTTTTGTCTTGTAGTAGAAACTCAGCATTCAACCAAAATTCTTGGAGTGTATCCAGATAAATGGGGGCGTTGGCGGTTAGGATGGGTAAGTATTTGGAGTTAAGGAAAATGTCGATGGTGGAATGAAATGGAGTGTTGTCATCTGTTTTAATCAGATAGGGGAGACAATTGTGTGTAGCTTTGGCTTGAAGATCCATTGTAATGGATTTCGAAAGTGAAAATGATTGAAGATTGATGAAGGGTTTGAAAGTGAAGAAGGCGGTTTACAGTATTTTGAATACAATGAGACAGTTGAACCTCTGTTGTGATAAAACAGGGTTTTTATAGGCTCAATGAAACCGCTGATGTGGCCAAACCTCTGCTTATATGAGCAGACGTGGCAATCATCTGATGGATGTAACATCTGGTGGAGAACAGCTGTTTTGGTAAACAACTGATACAAACAGCTGATGGATCCAACCGTTGGGTTTTTTTTTTTTTTAATATAGTATATATATATATAAAGGCGGACAGTTGTTTTATCTGAACAGATGTTCTGAAACACATTTTTCAACTAACAGTTGTTTTATCTGATCAGATGTTTTGAAACAGACTTTTCAACCAACAGTGGATATGAATGAAACAGTGGTTGTTTTATCTGATCAGATGTTATAAACAGATTTTTCAACCAAACAGCTATAAAACAAATTGAATTTCTGAACATTTTATTATGGTTTATATAAAAAATTTATTTGTTTAATCCATGTTTAACATACCAATTCTGGAAATCAGATTTGTAAAGGTAGATGTGTCTAAAGCTTTTGTTAACACATCTGCCAACTGATCCTCTGTTGGAACATGGTGTAAAGAAATCAGACCTTTTTCATAGCTGTCTCTGACAAAATGATGTCTTATGTCAATGTGCTTGGTAGTGGAATGAGAGACTGGATTCTTGATGATATTTTCAGCAGCTTGGCTGTCCAACATGAGTGGAGTCCTAAGTGCAGTTATCCCAAAATCCAGTAGTTGATTTTGAAGCCACATGAGTTGAGCTGTACAGCTTGCAGCAGCAATGTATTCAGCTTCAGTTGTTGAAGTTGAAACAGCTGCCTGCTTTTTGTTTGCCATGAAACTAAGGCATTCCCTAGAAATTGGCACCCTCCTGAAGTGGATTTTCTTGTGGTGTGACATCATCAATAGTGAGCAGCTTGACTGTACTCATGGGTGTGCTACATGGCTTACAATCATTCATCTCAAATCTGGTTAATAAGTTCTTTACATATTTGTTTTGGTGAATGAATGTGCCATTTTGCAGTTGTTTCACTTGAAGACCAAGGAAACACTGAAGCTCACCCATGGCACTCATCTCAAACTCTGCTGTCATGAGTTTTCTGAACTCTTCACACATTTGATTACATGTGGATCCAAAAATGATGTCATCCACATATATTTGAACAATCATTAAGTGTTTCCCTTTCCATTTAAGAAATAAAGTTTTGTCAATTTTACCTCTTGTGAAGCCAATGGATAAGAGAAATGTGGAAAGAGTTTCATACCAGGCCCTTGGTGCTTGTTTGAGTCCATACAAAGCTTTGTTGAGCTTGTAGACATAGTCAGGATGGAATGTGTCTTCAAAACCAGGTGGCTGACATACATAGACCTCCTCCTGAATTTTGCCATAAAGGAAAGCACATTTGATGTCCATCTGATACACCTTTATATTGTGGTTGACAGCAAAGGCTAAAAAGAGTCTGATGGCCTCTAGTCTAGCTACAGGAGCAAAGGTCTCATCATAATCTATTCCTTCTTCTTGTCTGAAGCCTTGAACCACAAGCCTGGCTTTATTCTTGACAACAATACCCCTTTCATCAGTCTTGTTTTTGAAGACCCACTTTGTTCCTATAGGACAAACATTCTTAGGAAGTGGTACAAGCTCCCATACTTGTTGTCTTTTGAACTGAAGGAGTTCTTCTTGCATGGCTTCTACCCAACTGTTGTCTTTCAGTGCCTCTTGGTACTTGACAGGTTGTGTGAGGGATAAGAAACCTGCAAAAAGACAGATATTTGAGGATTGGCTTCTTGTGAGCACACCCTCTCTGATGTTGCCAATGATTTGGTCTGGTGGATGAGCTCTTAAGTAAATAAGATCTCCTTGATATGGAACAATGGCATTTTGAGGTGATGGACAGAGGTTTGGTGACTCTGTTGGTGTAACATCTGTTGGTACTTCTGTAGTGCCATCAGATGTTTGAAATGGTAATGGAGGAATGGGTCCAAGTGGTGTGAAACTTGACTGACTTTTGTCAACAGATGATTGACTTTTGTCAACAGATGGTAGGTCAGTGGTTGTGAGGGGTGAGGCAGAGGTTTGAGGATAGGACTGGCCAACAGTGGTTGACACAGCTGTGGCAGAGTTTTGACAATTGTTTTGAACAGCTGCTTCCTCTGATGCAGAATAGACTTTGTAGTGACTGGGGATCACAACATCTGTTCTGTAATCTTGCTGTGGAGACTGTGGAATACCTGCATTGTTAGTTTTAACAGTGATATCTTCAAATATGAATTTATCTAAATCAAATAATTCAGCAGGGTTTGCAGGGATTTTTAGAGATGAAAGTTCATTGAACTTAACATTCAAAGTTTCTTCTATTGTCTTAGTCCTTGTGTTAAACACTTTGTAGGCCTTAGCAGTAGAAGAATATCCCAGAAAATAACCACAGTCTACTTTGGCTGCAAATTTTGAAATGGAATCTTTAAGATTTAAAATGAAACATGGGCAGCCAAAGATTTTGAAGAATGAGATTAATGGTTTGATCTTGAACAAAATTTCATAAGCAGTTTTTTGATGTCTGGGGTTGATCAAAACTCTGTTTTGAACATAGCAAGCAGTGTTTACAGCTTCTGCCCAAAAGGACAGTGGCAAACCAGAATGTGCTAGCATGGTTCTTGCAGCTTCTATAAGAGTTCTATTTTTCCTCTCAACTCCCCCATTTTGTTCTGGTGTTCTTGGGATGCTGAACTGCCTCACAATCCCTTTTGACACACAGAAGTCATCCAACTCCTTATTTTTAAACTCTGTTCCATTGTCACTCCTGAAGACTTTTACTGGCAAGTCATATTGCTTTTCAACCTTGGTGACAAAGTCCTTCAATATACCTGCAGTCTCATCCTTAGAGTGTAAAAAGTAAGTCCATGTAACCCTAGAAAAATCATCAACTATGACAAGACAAAATCTCTTTCTTCTTAGACTCATGATTTTAACAGGGCCAAACAAGTCCATGTGCAACAGTTGTAAGCACTGACTAGTTTTGGACTCATCAATGGATTTGTAAGAGCTTTTATGTTGTTTCCCTTTTAAGCAAGAAACACAATGCTCATCACATTTAAATTCTTTTGATGGTAAACCTCTGACAAGGCTTTGTTTTGAGAGTGTGTTGATAGTATTAAGGTTGGTATGACCCAATCTCCTATGCCACAATTCTGTCTCCTTAGTGGAGGCAGCAGAAAACAGACAGACATTTGCCATAGGATTGTCCTTTAACATATCAACAACATACACATTGCCACTTCTATGAGCAACAAGCTGTGCTTTGCTCTCAGCAATAATGGTATCAATCTTTTTCACCACTTCTGGCCCAATAATCTTACAAGTTTTCTTTGTGAAAAATGAGCCATAACCTTTGTCACTCATTTGTGAAACACTCAGAAGATTAAACTTGAGATTATCAATAAGATTGACATTTTCAAACTTGAGTTTTCCTGCCTGTACAGTCCCTGAACCCAACACCTTACCTTTAGAATCATTACCAAAGGATATATCACCCCCTCCATGAGCCAAGAAGTCCAGAAGTAGGGCTCTACATCCTGTCATGTGCCTGGAACCTCCACTATCTACATACCAAAGACTATCTAAACAAGCAGAAGCTCCCTGCACATCAGTAAATGATTAGTTTTGGTGAGTGTCCAAAGCCAAATTGGCTTTGGATGGGTCCTCAGACCTTTCAGACTCAAGCTTTGGAAGGTGATCAGTGGTTTGGACCAATTTTTGAATTAAGGTCAACAACTGCTGCTGACCATTTGCCAGTGCTTGTATGTCAACACTTGGGGCAGCAGTTGTTTGATCACTTCCTGACAGATGGTAATACCCATATGGATTTCTGTTCACTCTTGGTTTAGAGGGTCTTTTTGGCTCCTCATAAACATGTGGCAGACTGTGACATGGAGGTTGACCATAACCTCTTGGGTATTTGCTTGTGGGTGGAGCATCTGTTACTTGGACATCTCTAGAAGCAGATGTTTCAAGTCTTTTTGTAACAGATGTTTGGGCAGGTGTGAAGGTCTGCTTGGGCTTTCCTTTTGGAGTACTAACCACAGGGTTTGCAAGAGTTTTTGCTTTGTATTCTTGTATTTTTACATCAAAATTTTTGAGATACAAGCACTCTTTGGTCTTGTGATTCTTTTTCCCACATATTGAGCATGTGGCTTTGGAATCACATTCACTTGTTCCTTTGTTGATGTCATATGCTTTTAGAAGAAAACAGTTTTTGGTGACATGATTCTTCTTTTCACAGAAATCACAAAACAAGTTAACAGTCTTTTCTTTCTTCTTCCCCTTTTCAGTTTTCTTTTCAGCAGATGTTTGAGCATCTGCTGGAGAATCTTTCAGGGGAATGACTTTTGCCAAGGGAATGACCCTTGCCTGAGGAGCTGTCTTTCCCTCAGGAGTTTTAAAATCTACAGGTTTATAATTCTCAAGAGTATCACACTCAACAGACCAAGTAGGTTTAAATTCATACTTTTCAAGTTCAGCAAAAGATGAGGAACCTTCTGGTTTTTCAAGAACAATTTTCTTACCATTTGGTTCAGTGATTTTAATCTCTTGACCCTGCAGGTTTGTTGGTACTATCTCAACAGACTTTTGACTCTTTGTGTCAGTGTTTTCAAAAGCTGGAGCAGTGGTTGCAAAACCAAAGCCAAACTTCACATGACTTTTGGTTTGTTTGTTGAGTAGCATCTCAAAACCTCTACATGATTCCACCCATTTTTTACATTCAACTTGGGTGGACTCAAGCTCACTTTTACAACTTTGATATTTTGTTATCATAGTTTGGAGCTGGTCTTTGGTTATAGTTGCTTCATGTTTTAAACTGCTAATTTCAGACTCTTTTGCAGTTAAACTTGTTTTCAAATCTTTTGTGAGTTTTTCAAATTTAACTTCATCATCCAAAATTTTCTTTCTAAGGTTTTCATTCACCTCTTTGATGTTAGCAAATGCTATTACACATTTGTCAGAACACAATTCTTTAAGAATTTGAGGAGATACCTTAGCAGCAGCCATCAAAGCACAATCACACTTGCACTCACATTCATCAGATGCACCCCAGGGATCTGAGAGATTCACAACCTCTTCTTCAGGTTTTTCACCTGCAACAGCTTCACTAACAATATCATCAGTCACAACATCAGATTTAGTTACCACTTCCTCAGATTCAATCTCATCTACCATAGCCATGAAACAAAAATTTTCTGGTTCATTTTCAGCTTTGGCAACTAGTGCAAAATTCTCATCTGTTAGCTCATCAGGTAGACTGCTCCAATCAACAAAGCCTTGTGTAAAGAAGCTCTGTTGACTGGTCTCTGCAGGAGCAGAGGATGGAGCAGCAGTCGTTTGTACAGGTGGTTGAGCAACAGGTGTTTGCACATAATGAATCTGAGGAACAGTGGTTTGGACATGCTGGACAGGAACAGTGTTTGAGGACTGTGCAAAATGAGCAGTGTTTTGCACATTTGGTCCAGGGGTATTATAGGAATTCTCTGATTTTTAAGAAAACAAAGTCTGTTTAACAACGGTTGAAGCGAAATTAAACTATTACTCTGTTTTCAATCAAACTGACAAACGATATCAATAATTGTGAGCTGATTATTAAATTGATTTGTTAGATCGAATTTAATTGACCAAGCTCTGATACCAATTGTTAGGATCTGAGTTTGTTTGTTTTGATTGTTTAACTAAATGATGGTAATAATGAAATGAAAATAGAATGAAAGTGCAGCGGAATAATAAACTGTAAATCGAAACAAGAGAGTAAATGTTTTTAGATCGAATGCTTTCATTAATTCAAAGATTACAATCGTACAAGTTACTCCCCCTCAGCCTGATCACACAGTGTTTGTCAGAGAGAATGTTTTGTGTGTGATGCGATAGAACAGTACATGCACTGTTCTATTTATAGACTGACTCAAACCACTGATGACCTAGGCTGACGTCACCTAAGACAGTGACCTCTAACAGAATAACAAACTTAAACATCTGCTATACAAACTACTGTTACATTGAAAGCTCTGATAATAAACAGCTGTTAAAGATAAACTCTGATGGTCTTGTATCCACTGCTGGAGCCTAAGTGCTGTTGGTTCCAGCAGTGCTTTGGTCTTCAGTACTTTGTATCAGCTGTTGCTCTTCATCAGACCTTTGGTCAGCAGTTGTTCTTCATCAGTTGTTTCCTCAGCAGTTCTTTATATCAGCAGTTGTTGAGCAGTTGTTTGGATAGAACAGTAGTTAGGGTCAGCAGTCTTTTGGGAGAAGCAAGTTGTAAAGACTGTTTATTCAAGGATCAAATAGATAGCATATTTTGGCTTTCCAATCATCTGTTCTTCTCCAGGTCAGCAGACCCAACATCTCCCAATTCCACTTCTTCATCAATCACTTCTCTCTTCACTAACGACCTTTGATACGCCGCCCATTCTTCTTCGTCGTCCTCTTCATCAGAGTCACTCCCAAAATCATATATACTAACCTGTGGCACCGGAGGTGGGACTTCAACGTCCATTTTCGTCTCCGTGATTGGGATGATCTCTTCATCTGACTCGTCTGCGTATTCCATGATCGGCTCTTTCCCTTCTTCTGGAAACGTTGGAAAAAACTCCCCTCGAGCATTCATGTACCCAAGGTAGTTGCCCTCCTTATCATATGTATAACCGACTTTCGGCAGCTGCTCTTGCTGAACCTTTTCTATTTCTTCTTCTTCTTTTATCCTTCTAGCAATGTCTTCTATTGTTCGTTGAAGATCCAAAATAGCAGCCTGTCGGTTTTTCAGAATGGTGTCGTGCTCTGCTAACATTTTCTGGGTATTTTCATCTTTAGCAACTAATAATGTCAACAGACTCTCTATTTTACTCCAATCATTACCACTATTCTCACAAGAATTGCTTCCAGAAAATTGATCAGGATACTGATTATAATGTGGCTGCTGATACGTGTCACACCCTCAAAATCCACTTGCGGAGTTTTACCGCGAGGCGCATGACAAACCAGGATCCAAACCAACGATCACAATAAACAAGTCTAAATGAATATAAATGCAATTTCAAAACATAGTTTAAAATCCCGTTTACAGCGGAAGCTTATTTAAAAACAGTATCTCAACAATGAAATAATAGTTCAACGTTCAAATGACCATGCAACCCTAGTTAGACACCGTGCAGACGCGTGCGCCCTAGTCCAGTCGTGCTACCTTAGCGACCTGAGAAAACATGTAAAAGTTTACGTCAGCACAAAAATGCTGGTGAGTTTACAGGTTTTGTATCCAAGTACCAAGTCCACCTGTCCATACTATAATAATCGAAAACCAGTATACGCTAGCTAGGCGTACGTTTTGTTACTACCACGATTGGAAAACCATTACTAACGCGAATACCAAAAGTATGCCCGATGTAGTTCCTGTTGTTCCTGTTGTTCCTGTTTGAGACAATATGCACCCGCCGACCCTCCAAGTCGACGAGCGGGGTTGGTCACTCCCAATAGCGCTATTCACATTTCCCCGTTGTGCAAACCCGCACATTCATGGTTCCCCCCGGGACTTCCAAAGATCGTGTAGTACACAATAGAAACCCATAGTATGACAGTAGTTACCAAATAATCGTTTTAACACATGTTTTCTCCCCCGAAAGTATAAAACCAGTTTAAAAGAGGGGCCGTAAACTCACCTTAAGTTGCATTACTCCTTAACCCGAGTAAACCCAGCTGCTATGCTAGTCCCGTAAGCGGCGACCTAACATACGACAGTTACAAGTACTTAGACTAATAACCCGCAGGTTAATTAGTCCCTAGATGTCCAGACCATAACCAAGTTCGTTTGAAAACACCGTGACTGTTTAACCGACCCAAAGTACAAGACTTGACATCCCATTGGTGACCCGAGACTCCCCGTGTTATGTTTACGCTCCAAAACATACAATAACGCAAGTACACTTAACATACGTTAACGCACAACAAGTTATAGCACATAGTTCACGTATCACCGGAATACATCCAAATATATGTTACCAAGTTATTAGACATGTTACGGGGTTCCTAGCATGTTACTACATGTTAAATCGGGTCTCGGAATGCTAATTTACACTTACAGCAGCAGTACACGCGATTAGGAAAAGTCAACTAGCAATTAGGTTGGTCAACTAGCAATTAGAAACCCTACTTGCCTCTATTATAGGCGATTAGGAGCTACTCCCCTGAACTTACTAGCAATTAGGGCTATTCACATGAACTTATAGGCAATTAGGGCTATTCACATGAACTTATAGGCAATTAGGGCTAATCACCTGATCTTACACAAGAGTAGACCTCTACTCGCCTATATTATGGGCGATTAGCACCCTACTCGCCTATAACATAGGCGATTAGGAATGCTACTCGCCTGTAACCTTGCTGTTCCGGTTTTTCGCGCGGTTAACGCTCCAAATCAGATCCAGAACGTGTGTAACCACCCAATATCATCCCAAACACTATCCTAAACATGTTTAACCCAAAATCCTTCGTTTAACCTCGTATAATCAGTCCTGCATGCAACCAAGTAATCCAAACACCATACACATAGCATGCAACATCATAACAACACGCGTAATCATAACCCTAATATCCAATTACTGAGATTTCTATCATCATACTATCAATATCAATACTGATCTATCATAATAACATATCAAATCATCATCATGAATCGTAAAAACCCTAGCTTTCTAATCATACACACCCATAATGCATGCATATTAGTTATAATCCGATTAACAACCCTTATTGACGATTTTCAGAAAGCTTTTTCGTTTAAGAACAGGTCTGGACCATTAGGGATTGATTAAAAACGTTTATAAAGAGTTATGGATGAAAATCAAACCTTAGGATTATGAAAATATGATGATTCAAGCTTGAAACCTTGAGTTTTGATCAAAAATCGCCTTCCAGAGGTTGTTTATGTGTTGGGGCGGGTTATGGGACGACTAGGGTTGGTATAATGAAGTTTAGAAGGTTAAGTATGGTATTTATAGTCGTTTTTAGTCGTCCAGCCCGTTACTAGCGAGTATGCAGCAGTTTCAGGCGATTAGGAATCCTAATCGCCTGATTGTTCAGGCAATTGGGGCCTACTCGCCCTTAGCTATACACGAGTAGGGCCCTAATCGCCCTTAGGGTCCCCTACTCGCCTCCCCTATAGGTGATTAGGCCTCCTACTCGCCTATAGGGGTTGGTTTTGTGCGTTTTGCGCGTTAAACCCCGTTTTAACATATGTTAATGCATATTCACGTACCGACAAGTCATATAATGATTGTAAACACATAACACAAGTAAATACACATATTTACACTCGTTCACCAATTCCCGGGACTCGAGACTCGTACGTTCCGTATGCCCTGACGATCCTACAAATCGTCACCGTTTGTACACTTGGTTAAGGACTGACATCTAACGAACCTCTAGACCAACATCCAATGATCTTCTAGACTAACCAATAGTTCCCGAACCATAACCCGACTTAACTAACCCAGTTAAGTACAATATACGCGTGACTTGCTAAGGTAGACTTTCATCTAGACAACGTTGTTAACCAGAATTTGCCGGGTGTCACAATACGAGTCATCATAATAATTTGTAGGACATCCCTGTGAATAATATGGCTGCGGCTGCACAAAGGAATTAGCACAATAATGTGCAGAGGACACCGCATTTTGTGGAAATCTAACGGTAAAATAGGGTCCTCCACAAATTTCAAACATATTTACAGACTCGACGGAAATTAAAATACAGAAACAATTAGACTCCTACGACTCACTATACAAAAAGACAGACTCAACACAAAACACAAGTAGCACAGATATAGCAGATAAGTGTAATCAAAGCTAGTAAACGCAATCGCCAAGAGTCCCCGGCAGCGGCGCCAAAAACTTGATGTGCTAAAAGTGGTTTAGTAAAAACTAACTAAATTAACCTAAACTAGACACTCTAAGTTTTAAATTTATAACCTAAGACTCTCTAAACCTAAACCACACAACCGGCAAGTGTACCGGTCAGTGCAGTACAGCTAAAGTAAGTCCGAGTATCGAACCCACGAGACTCTACTAGAAAACGTAAACTAGACTCGACTACTTATCTACAACCTGACTAAATAATGTTTTGTTGCTTAAAGGGGGGTTTTCTAACAAACTAATTGCAAATAAATAAATAAAACTTAAATAATTGAGGACACGAACTGGGAACTGGAATTCGGATCAGGTGATGGGTAGGCACTACCTAGGCTAGAATCCTACACATGAATGACAAAGCTTCTAATGGCTATGGAACTGGTGTGGAACCGGGATCTTAAAATACTAAACATCAAGAATAAACTAGACACCCTCGACCCTTCTCAAGGGGAAACCCTAGAATATTGTTGTGCTGTTAAACCACCGGTTGAGAGGTTACCCTCACAGGCTTACCTACTCGAATCTTAAAGTACCCGCTAGACAGTCTACCTCACAGCGCGAAAGTCACAATACACCCTAAAGTGCAAGGGGTAACTACAATATTTCTGATAAGACTTGGCCTACAAGGAATGCTAGGGAAACTAGGAAGATCTTCTCACAAAGCCTCTAGAACTAGCAATTTAACACCCTAGACAGACCAACAATCTCGCACCTCACAGCTATTGAGAATTGGTAGAACACTTAGAATTATCTAACTAACAATTACAACTCCTATGGATAATCCTAGGCAAAATTAACCATAAACTAGTCGCTAACACTCAGTCCGCAACCTAACCCGCATTCATACATGAAAGACATTCACAAAAACGCAAGTGGAGTTTATAAAAATTAATTAAATAAAACTAAATACGCATACACATCAAACCAGAAAATAAAAAGTTCTTTACTTTAAAATTCAACCCACAACCAAAAGTTCCAAGACCAAAAGAAAATAAATCAAACATGTGCAATCATCTTTAACCTAGGTAGCGAAAAGGTCTAGCCAATAAAAGTCATGGCACAATCAAAACAATAGAAACAAATAATATTCATGGTGTTCACAACGGGTTAGAATAAATAATTAATAAATATTAAATTAGAACCGACCCGTGCTGGCACCTCGGCTTCAACCCTTGATCCCCTCTCAAAGTTGCTGCTGTCCAATCAAATCCTAATGTGCGGCTCCCTAGATATGATATCTGCTGCGGCTCTTCCTTGTTCCCCCAAAAAGTAATATATGCTGCTCCTTGATGTGCACCTCTTAATTGCTTCTGCTACTCTCCGCTGTCCAAGAATTTTTGGCTCTTCTCCTCGTGATGTGGCTCCTTAAATAATAATCTTCTCCAGAATTATAATGTTCCTCCCTAAAAAATTTGTCGCTATGCTCAATGTCTTAGTGCTTCTTCCAATCTCTCCATCCTCCTGTGCGCCGCTTTCCTTTTTATTTAAATTGTGGCAGCCCTCTCTTCTAAATAATAATAACCCTCAAAGTGTTTCTTGTTTTGGGCCCCCATTCCTTGACTTAGTCACGTTTTTTTTAGTTGTTTATTATTATTATTATTATTATTATTATTATTATATTATTATTATAGTATTATGACTCGGCTTCTTAGACTCGGGTGTTCTTGACTTGATCAAAGTTGCTCGTTTACGCTCCAACGTCCACACGAACACCTACCAAAATATAAAATAAATAAATAAGCACTAAAAAAACGCAAAACAAATAAAAATATATAAAGACCTAAAATAAACAAAATAAACCGGTACAAGCCTAAAATTAATAAAAACACTATCTAAGCGACTCGAAAACTATACAAACTTTACATAGGAAATAGATGTATTTTACAGTACATCATTAACCTTGTTAGTTTTTAATATAAATAGATTAATTTTTCTTTATAAAACTTAACTAATTTAACTTAACATAACTTAAAAGTTTCCAAATATTTATAAAACTTGAAAATTTTTTATAAAATTTATTACATAGACGTTTCAAGATACGTATTTGATTAAAACCTGTACTCAATCCATAATAATATTTTAGTTCGCACTAAAATTAAATTTAAAATCGACGAAAATTACATGGACTATAATGGAAATATTTGAAGGGCTACTATTGTCAATTAGATGAAAGACAAGGGTGACGGATGTCACAGATGGTATTCAACCACAAAGCATAGAAAAAACATTAATTACACTATTGATTGCAACTTACTTCTGATTGCCAGCTAATTAAATCAACAATCCCCTTTAGGTTATTAACAATCATATAAATATGTGAAACAAGTGGTTGTTTATACATTAATTAAGACCCACCACTGCATTTTCTTTATATTTTCATAACCTAACAGCAAGTTTATGTTAATGCCACTAAACTGGTTAGAAAAAATGGGAAGACTTAGTGACAAGATAAATAAACAAAGGAAAAAATGTTGTAAGGATTGTGTTTATTTTGAATTGCGGTGTAGATTTAGAGACCGCAGATGGCTTGCATGTACTGATCTATGCATCTAAATAAAAACCATCCAATAGGAAAAAATTTAATTTCATAAGAACAATATAATTTTTAACCAATAACCTGTTGGTATTAAGATGCAATATTTGTTACTAACATTATAAGATTTGTAATGGATTAATGGATACTTGATACCACTCCAAGTATATACTTTTTTCTCATCAATATAACAAAAGATCTTAGAAAGCTCAGTGCACATCTTGAATGCTTTGTTTAAATAATAAAATGCCTAAATGCCTACAGTATCCTGAATTCTTTTATTAACTAACACTTGATTAATAAAAAAATGAACACATTTTTATGGTTATACACATATACTATGCAACATACATATTCACACAGCAACGGAAATCAATAAATACCAATGTACACCAATATAAAATCAAACAAGAAGCGGGTCAATACTCCAAGTAGTTTTTGTACCCATATTTCTGGTACTAAATAGTACATACCTGTTAAAAGGTTACCCTTTGGGATAAGTGTTTTCGTCATCTCATACCGACCCATTTTGACTGACGAATAAATACCCGTCTTGACCCAAATGCAAATAACCATTTTTCTATGTTAACTAAAGTGTCCTCTGTAGCATGAGATGTTGTTACATGAAGTCACTTTCTATGTTAACTAAAGTATCCTCTGTAACATGAGATGTTGTTTCAGATGAAGCAACCGGTTCTGGTGGTTGATTCCACTTAGTTGTAGGTGCAACAGCTTGAGTAGGAATTGATGTCATGGAATTCCCATTTAATTGCAACTACAAATAACCATTTTTACAGCAACAAAAAAGAATAGTAAATTAGTTTTAAAAAATAGTTGGAAAGAACTTTAAAATATACAGGGTGTTTTGGTGTGTGTTTTGAAACTGAAGCATCGAAGTCATATAATCAGCCATTGTAGTTGAGGTGTTGCTCCCCTTGATGTCATCAAGGGTTCGAACCTCTCCAAAGGCGGATATGAGCTTCTCAACCGCAGAAAGCCGAACCTAGAGTTTCTAGAGCCATTAGGGGTGCCATGTACGATGTTACAGACCAATGAAAAGTTTGGAGCTAAAGCCGAAGAAGGTTATTTTGTTGGATACGCCACTCTTAACAAACGGGTGTTCAACAAAAGAACGAAGAATGGTCGAATGTAGATGTTCAAAGATATACGCAGAATGCTCCTGGTACCGGTCCTGATTGGATGTTTGACTACAAAGAACTCTTTGAGTCATTCAATCTAGAAAGCCTGATTAAAGAGGTTGTTTTATGTTTACATTACGAGTGTGAAAACGCAGTCAGTTCACCGCTGGTGCGTCCGATCACCGTAACTCCTCCTGTAGCAGCTTCTAATGATGTCAATGCTCCTGCTACTACTTCTACTGAAGAAGTGGTTTTTCAAGATGTTTCTGACACTTTAGATTCTTCAAAATCAAAAGATGATGAAGAATTTTCTAGTGAAGCAGTCTTGAAACAGAGTACCATATCACCTCTAGTGAACCCAAATCAGTCTATATCTACAGATGTACCTTCTACTTCAAATGTAGGTAATGATCTAGATTCAGCAGAGAATGTTAATGTTCAGACGGTGATTCCTGTTCCAGCACATCCAGAATCTCGGATCAACACTTATCATCCATTCGAAAAAGTTATTGGTAATCCTGGTAGCAGTGTGATGACATGTGGTCAACTTAGATGCACGTCATCCAATGATACCATTGGAGACCTTGCCCTTTATTCTAAAATTCAGAAATCAGGTGAACATAATGATTGGTCATTTGCTAGTTACGTTTCACAGGTAGAGCCGATATCTTACAAAGAAGATTTGAATGACGAATCATGGGTGGACGCAATGCAACAAGAACTTCAACAATTTCAGAAGCTTAGAGTTTGGACCTTAACCAATCTATCAACTGGACGAAAGAAGATTGGAACCAAATCGGTGTTCAAATGCAAGAAAGATGATCGTGGAGTGATTGTCAGGAACAAAGCTCGATTGGTAGTTCAAGGTTTTCATCAAACTGAGGAAATAGATTACAATGAAGTCTATGCACCAGTCGCACGTATAGAAGCCATTCGAATGTTTCTTGCGTACGCATCATACATGAAGTTCAAGGTGTATCAGATGGATGTAAAGAGTGCTTTTCTTTACGGTGTGGTGAAGGAAGAAGTATATGTTGGGCAACCACCGGGTTTTGAGGATCCTATCCACCTGGATAAGGTCTATAATCTGAACAAAGCATTGTACGGTTTACACCAAGCCCCTCGTTAGTGGTACGAAGAGCTCAACACATACTTGTTTTCTTGAGGTTTCATACGAGGACAAGTTGAGTGTACCCTGTTTATGAAAAAAACAGAGGGTGATTTTCTCCTTGTACAGATTTATGTAGACGATATTATATTTGATTCGACTAACGAAAGTCTTTGGAGAGAATTTGAACAGGTCATGCAACAAAAGTTTGAGATGAGCTCAATGGGAGAAATGCAATTCTTTCTTGGATTGCAAGTGGACCAGACACCGTCAAGGATCTTCATCCACCAGACGAAATATGTTGCCGAAGTCTTGAGCCGATTCCAGGTGGAGGATTCAACACCTATTGTCACTCCCATTCAACATAATCACGGGATTGGAGTTAATGCTAAAGGCGAAATCATTGACCCTTAAGTTTATAGAGCCATTGTCGGATCATTAATGTACTTGTCTGCTTCCAGGCCGGATATAATGTTTGCTACATGCCTTTGTGCAAGATATCGGTCAAAGTTGAAACAATTTCACCTCACAGCAGTCAAACGAATCCTACGTTATCTGAAGGGTTGTCCATCATGTGGGTTATGGTATCCTAATGATGATAACTTTGACCTCATTGCTTTTAGTGATGCGGATTTTGGTGGTTGTGATATTGAAGCAAAATCCACAATAGTTGGATGTCAATTTCTGGGGAGCAGCCTAATAACCTGGCAATGCAAGAAGCAAACATAAGTTGCTCTATCAACATGTGAATCTGAATATGTGGCAGCCTCGAGTTCCTGTTCACAAGTGCTTTGGATTCAACAACAAATGCGCGACTATGGTTTGCAATTTCTTAAAACCCCCATTCATTGTGATAATGAAGCAGCCATTGCATTAACTAAAGATACCGTTCATCATTCTAAGGTTAAACATACGCATCCGTTGTCACTTTATACGGGATTGCTATGCCAAAGAATTGATGTTGGGTCAAACAGGATTGAAAAACCAGTATAAACCTTAGTCTGAATCACTCTCTGCATATTTTGCTAAGTACAGAATCTACTTAAGAAGAAGAAGAAGAAGACAAAGTACTGAAGAAGCTAATACAAATACTGAAGAACAAAGTGCTAAAGGTGAACCAGACAGAACACCTGAAGAACAACTTTGTCATCAGAAGTTGTTTGTTCTTCAGCAGTTACAGTAGAAGCTTCCCACCGCCCTTAACTTCAGTAGTTTTAGTATTATATTAGCTTTTACTACTTTTTGTACAAGTTCCAATACTATATCCTGTTGCGGTATTATTTTATTAGTTTCAATACTTCCATTCTAATACATGAGAATCATTTGAAGCACTTATTACTATTTTATTCATTAATTGTTTGATTCTCATATTAACTACTTTAGTTCTATATTTAAGGGGGAGCATTTACTCCTGTTAAAAGTGATGCTTTAACTTAGAACACTCCATACATTCTGCTGTGCATTTACTTTGATATATCTTACAAGTCTTCATTAGAAGAAACTGTGATAAACTGTCGAACTGGTCCAGCAATTGATTGATATGGTAAAGATCCACACTAATTACCAACGCACTGATCTGATTACAAAATCTTTTGACAAATCACGTTATGAGTTTTTGTTATCAGCAAATGGTATGAAAGAGAAGCAGGATTAAAATCCTCATCGGTCTATCGAAAATTTTTTCTTTATTTTCTCTTTTCAAAAATTATAAATCCAAAATATGTTTTTAATTTTAGGGGGAGTTTATTTTTAGAAAAACCAAAAACATTGAAAATTTTGAAAAGCCATAAAAATCAGAAAAATCCAAAATGATTTTTCCTTGAGAAAAGGAGGAAATGATAGTACATCAGTGAGGATCTATCACATGCTAAAGAATTGCAATGTTTAAATTGACATGTGATAACTTTGGGTGATGTGTTGGTAGGCTTTGTAGATCTAGTAATGCATGCCTTAGTGATACAAACATAACGAACTGCTTGCTATGTGGCTAAACATTTCATGGGCATATGGTCTTGGTACTGTAATTTCGTTTGATAGGGTTGCCAAAATCGGAGGTTTCGGGTCGTTATGTTGATTGTTATCAAGGGTAGCCTGACTGATCTTCAGTCGTATTGATTTACGGACCTAGATTCAGTCAGGGTATCTTAAAAGAACAAAAAAAATGCCAAATCCCAAGTAATCGAATGAAGAACTTAAAATGTATAAAGATGATCAAAGATTATCTAATGCGTCGTATCATATCTATGATGAAAATCATGATTGATATAAGCCTCACCCTTGTAGAGTGCACATGTTACTCTGTAGCATTGATTTGCTGACCTGTTACATCTGTGCCTCATACCTTGTATTATACGGATAACTACGGCATAATCACGTATTACAATGAATCTTTGTCCAAATTCCTTGATACGGGAGTATGTCGTGTGTGTGGTCACCATAGGCAAGTTAGTTATTAATACACCGTAAACGTATCATTTTAAAGCACTGCACAACGGTTTGCATGTGAGCTTATGTGGACAATAATATCAGCTATTGCCAAGTCTCATAGTCTATAAAGTTTTAAAGGGAAAAGAACATCGGTGTGATTAGAATTCTCGTAAACTGATATGATCCTCTTACCAAAAAATCACAAAAAGTTGTTTGTTTGTACATATTTACTTACTGCATTTCATTTTAATTTTCTTCATTTTATGAAAAACTCAAAAATATTTTTGGTGTGTTTTAGCATAAACTTCGGAAAATCCAAAATATTTTGCATTTCAATCTTATTTTCGATAGCCGATGTTGGAGGATAATCATTTACCGAAGTTTGATATGCCAATTTGAGTTTTGGATTTATAGTTTTCAATTTGAATACTTGTCTAATGAAATTTTGATTGTTTATGTTTGTGTAGAAATGGCTGAATTGAAATTCAACCCCAAGCATAACATTTGTGCTTATCTTGGAGAGGTAGATGACAAGTACGAGGTGTTTCGAGGCATAATTGATTATCTTTGAAGATCAAGGATTGTTTACACCATTTCACAGCCGCATACTATCTATAAAGATCATCAGAAGGAATTTTGGGAAAATGTGCGACTTGATTTCTTTGACGGTGATCCATAGTAAAGTTCAAGACAAAATCATGATAATTTCTGAATGATCAAGAGTCCGATCCTATTAAGTTGTCGTGGAAAGTTCAAAGGGGATGTTTCTTAAGAGCCAAGTATTTCGGGAAGATTACAGACTGACAGCTGAATAAAGCAAACGTGTGTGCACCATTTAAGTATCTCGGTAGCCGTTCAATGATAGCATGATATCCTCGCTTCGGTAAGTTACAAGGATGAATGCAAATAGCAAGGCGCTATCCTATGTGAAGTGAGACTGGCTGCCCTAAATTAAGTGCTTCCTTATTAATATTAATGAATGATCTTGCTCAGTAAGAGGGCTTTCCCCCCTTCTGTGTAGCCCGATTCTCTCTCTGGAAATGAGGGTGCCCTCAATTGACATTTATCGAATTCAATTTCACCGGGTCCATGTCGGAGACAGCGGGGTAGTCGTTACACCATTCGTGCTGCACGTTGTGATTCATGTTTTTGCACTAATTTGAGGAGGATTCGATGGTTGTGGCTCTTATTCTCAACAAAGAGTTCAACATTTCCGGAATGTTATTTAATCATATGAAAGAAGTTTTTGATGGAACAAAGACAGACAAGTTCATGATGTATCTGAGGTTTCTCCAAATGATCTTTGATGATAAGTATCCAGATCTCATGAAGGATCCAGTTCAGATAGGGAATCAGGATCATATGAACGTGATGACATTAAACAGGATGACAATTTACAAAGGGAAATCAGAAAAACCACCAGTGAGAAGATTGTTTGGTCACTTAGTGAATCCTGGATTTGTAGCCCCTCTTAAAGATGAATGGAGGCATGATGAAGTAATTCTGATACTTATACTCCATTAATTCCAGTGTTGGGTAATGAGAGAGCAAAAAGACAAACAAATAAGAAATCAAAGAAAGAATTAAAGAGGAAACGTAAAGAGATTGAAAGCACTTCAATGTCAAAGAAGAAAGGAAAGAAGACGTTGTTGATAGATGAGGATCTAGAAAGTGATGAAGTGTTTGATTCAGAAGAAAAAAATACTGAAAGTGAAGTGGAAGTAGATCCCAAGGCCACTCGTGATTCTGTGACTCCAAATATCATGGATGAATTAGTTATTACAGAGAGGATTTGATAAAGATCCTGACTTTGATCCTGCAACTAAAGTGTTAGATGTTGAAGATGATTTTATTAGTTCTCCTATGGCACCGAAGTCAACAAAACGTGGACGTCTGAAATCCATGTCTAAGAAAGAGTCCATGTTGGGTCTGCTGACCTGGAGAAGAACAGATGATTGGAAAGCCAAAATATGCTATCTATTTGATCCTTAAATAAACAGTTGTTACATCTTGCTTCTCCCAAAAGACTGCTGACCCTAACTACTGTTCTATCCAAACAACTGCTCAACAACTGCTGATATAAAGAACTGCTGAGGAAACAACTGATGAAGAACAACTGCTGACCAAAGGTCTGATAAAGAGCAACAGCTGATACAAGTACTGAAGACCAAAGCACTGCTGGAACCAACAGCACTTAGGCTCCAGCAGTGGATACAAGACCATCAGAGTTTATCTTTAACAGCTGTTTATTATCAGTGCTTTCAATGTAACAGTAGTTTGTATAGCAGATGTTTAAGTTTGTTATTCTGTTAGAGGTCACTGTCTTAGGTGACGTCAGCCTAGGTCATCAGTGGTTTGAGTCAGTCTATAAATAGAACAGTGCATGTACTGTTCTATTGTATCACACACAAAACATTCTCTCTGACAAACAACTGTGTGATCAGGCTGAGAGGGAGTAACTTGTACGATTGTAATCTTTGAATTAATGAAAGCATTCGATCTAAGAACAATTACTCTCTTGTTTTGATTTACAGTTTATTATTCCGCTGCACTTTCATTCTATTTTCATTTCATTATTATCATCATTTAGTTAAACAATCAAAACAAACAAACTCAGATCCTAACAATTGGTATCAGAGCTTGGTCAATTAAATTCGATCTAACAAATCAATTTAATAATCAGCTCACAATTATTGATATCGTTTGTCAGTTTGATTGAAAACAGAGTAATAGTTTAATTTCGTTTCAACCGTTGTTAAACAGACTTTGTTTTTTTTGAAAAATCAGAGAATGGCTTCTATCAATCACGATCCACATAACACTGGCACGAACAACAAGCCACCGATGCTTGTCAGATCTGAATACAATATCTGGCAACGTCGGATGAGCCATGTTCTAGCTCAACAAAACACTGGGTGTTGGAAGTCGGTTATCTTCGGACCACATGTTCCGACTGTGCCGAGTACTGAAGATCCCAAAGTGTTTGAGCCAAAGAAACTTGAAAACTACTCCGACCAGGATTTTCAGAAAATTGAGCTAGATGCTAAGGCCTTCAGTATTGTGGCCATGGCTCTACCCAATGATATATATGCTGGGTTGTTACACTGTAACAGTGCAAAGGAGTTGTGGGATGCACTGAAAGAGCAGTTTGGTGGGACTGAGGAGGTTATTGAAAACAACCGTGAAATACTTAACCAACAATATGAAACATTCAGTCATGTCAAAGGAGAGTCATTAACTCAACAGTTTGAGAGATTTAACTGCTTAATTAGTGAACTAAAATTGGTTGGTCTTACTTACCCTCATTCAACTTTGAACCATAGGTTTTTAAGATCATTACCAGACAAATGGGACACTATTGCTATTGTTATGAGAAACTCAATAGGATTTAAAGACCTATCACTGACCCAGCTTCATGGTAAGCTCTTGACCTATGAAAGAGAGCTTAACCAGAAAAAGAAGCTCCAGGACTCTGGAAAAGTGTCTGATGACTATGTGTTTGGGAATACAGCACTTTTGGGTCATGATGAGGTGCCTGGAAACACAAAGGATCAGAGTTATGATCATTTTATTGACATAACTTCAGGTTTTAACAGGTTTTAACTCTAATTCTTATTCACCAAACTATGCTTTCACAGCAAGTGGTGGTGATATACAGGCATCTGACAACATATCCTTTGAGTATGATGATCTGAAATACTTTGACCCTGATGATTTGGAAGAAATGGACATTATGCACCAATTGGCCCTTCTCAGTGTAAGAACTAATAATTTTTACAAAAAAACTGGGAGAAGGTTTCCAGGGTTGACTGGCAGATCTAAGGTGGGGTTGGATAAATCAAAGATCAAGTGTTATAAATGTCATAGGTTTGGTCATTTTGCTAGGGAATGTAGGGGTCAACATGGTACACCTATGATAACCTATCCAAATCAAAGACCACAGACCAACACTTATCAGAATTCCTATAATACCCCTGGACCAAATGTGCAAAACACTGCTCATTTTGCACAGTCCTCAAACACTGTTCCTGTCCAGTATGTCCAAACCACTGTTCCTCAGATTCATTATGTGCAAACACCTGTTGCTCAACCACCTGTACAAACGACTGCTGCTCCATCTTCTGCTCCTGCAGAGACTAGTCAACAGAGCTTCTTTACACAAGGCTTTGTTGATTGGAGCAGTCTACCTGATGAGCTAACAGATGAGAATTTTGCACTAGTTGCCAAAGCTGAAAATGAACCAGAAAATTTTTGTTTCATGGCTATGGTTGATGAGATTGAATCTGAGGAAGTGGTAACTGAATCTGATGTTGTGACTGATGATATTGTTAGTGAAGTTGTTGTAGGTGAAAAACCTGATGAAGAGGTTGTGAGTCTCTCGGATCCCTGGGGTGCATCTGATGAATGTGAGTGCAAGTGTGATTGTGCTTTGATGGCTGCTGCTAAGGTATCTCCTCAAATTCTTAAAGAATTGTGTTCTGACAAATGTGTAATAGCATTTGCTAACATCAAAGAGGTGAATGAAAACCTTAGAAAGAAAGTTTTGGATGATGAAGTTAAATTTGAAAAACTCACAAAAGATTTGAAAACAAGTTTAACTGCAAAAGAATCTGAAATTAGCAGTCTAAAACATGAAGCAACTATAACCAAAGACCAGCTCCAAACTATGATAACAAAATATCAAAGTTGTAAAAGTGAGCTTGAGTCCACCCAAGTTGAATGTAAAAAATGGGTGGAATCATGTAGAGGTTTTGAGATGCTACTCAACAAACAAACCAAAAGTCATGTGAAGTTTGGCTTTGGTTTTGCAACCACTGCTCCAGCTTTTGAAAACACTGACACAAAGAGTCAAAAGTCTGTTGAGATAGTACCAACAAACCTGCAGGGTCAAGAGATTAAAATCACTGAACCAAATGGTAAGAAAATTGTTCTTGAAAAACCAGAAGGTTCCTCATCTTTTGCTGAACTTGAAAAGTATGAATTTAAACCTACTTGGTCTGATGAGTGTGATACTCTTGAGAATTATAAACCTGTTGATTTTAAAACTCCTGAGGGAAAGACAGCTCCTCAGGCAAGGGTCATTCCCTTGGCAAAAGTCATTCCCCTGAAAGATTCTCCAGCAGATGCTCAAACATCTGCTGAAAAGAAGACTGAAAAGGGGAAGAAGAAAGAAAAGACTGTTAACTTGTTTTGTGATTTCTGTGAAAAGAAGAATCATGTCACCAAAAACTGTTTTCTTCTAAAAGCATATGACATCAACAAAGGAACAAGTGAATGTGATTCCAAAGCCACATGCTCAATATGTGGGAAAAAGAATCACAAGACCAAAGAGTGCTTGTATCTCAAAAATTTTGATGTAAAAATACAAGAATACAAAGCAAAAACTCTTGCAAACCCTGTGGTTAGTACTCCAAAAGGAAAGCCCAAGCAGACCTTCACACCTGCCCAAACATCTGTTACAAAAAGACTTGAAACATCTGCTTCTAGAGATGTCCAAGTAACAGATGCTCCACCCACAAGCAAATACCCAAGAGGTTATGGTCAACCTCCATGTCACAGTCTGCCACATATTTATGAGGAGCCAAAAAGACCCTCTAAACCAAGAGTGAACAGAAATCCATATGGGTATTATCATCTGTCAGGAAGTGATCAAACAACTGCTGCCCCAAGTGTTGACATACAAGCACTGGCAAATGGTCAGCAGCAGTTGTTGACCTTAATTCAAAAATTGGTCCAAACCACTGATCACCTTCCAAAACTTGAGTCTGAAAGGTCTGAGGACCCATCCAAAGCCAATTTGGCTTTGGACACTCACCAAAACTAATCATTTACTGATGTGCAGGGAGCTTCTGCTTGTTTAGATAGTCTTTGGTATGTAGATAGTGGAGGTTCCAGGCACATGACAGGATGTAGAGCCCTTCTTCTAGACTTCTTGGCTCATGGAGGGGGTGATATATCCTTTGGTAATGATTCTAAAGGTAAGGTGTTGGGTTCAGGGACTGTACAGGCAGGCAAACTCAAGTTTGAAAATGTCAATCTTATTGATAATCTCAAGTTTAATCTTCTGAGTGTTTCACAAATGAGTGACAAAGGTTATGGCTCATTTTTCACAAAGAAAACTTGTAAGATTATTGGGCCAGAAGTGGTGAAAAAGATTGATACCATTATTGCTGAGAGCAAAGCACAGCTTGTTGCTCACAGGAGTGGCAATGTGTATGTTGTTGATATGTTAAAGGACAATCCTATGGCAAATGTCTGTCTGTTTTCTGCTGCCTCCACTAAGGAGACAGAATTGTGGCATAGGAGACTGGGTCATACCAACCTTAATACTATCAACACACTCTCAAAACAAAGCCTTGTCAGAGGTTTACCATCAAAAGAATTTAAATGTGATGAGCATTGTGTTTCTTGCTTAAAAGGGAAACAACATAAAAGCTCTTACAAATCCATTGATGAGTCCAAAACTAGTCAGTGCTTACAACTGTTGCATATGGACTTGTTTGGCCCTGTTAAAATCATGAGTCTAAGAAGAAAAAGATTTTGTCTTGTCATAGTTGATGATTTTTTTAGGTTTACATGGACTTACTTTTTACACTCTAAAGATGAGACTGTAGGTATATTGAAGGACTTTGTCACCAAGGTTGAAAAGCAGTATGACTTGCCAGTAAAAGTCTTCAGGAGTGACAATGGAACAGAGTTTAAAAATAAGGAATTGGATGACTTCTGTGTGTCAAAAGGGATTGTGAGGCAGTTCAGCATCCCAAGAACAGCAGAACAAAATGGGGTAGTTGAGAGGAAAAATAGAACTCTTATAGAAGCTGCAAGAACCATGCTAGCAGATTCTGGTTTGCCACTGTCCTTTTGGGCAGAGGCTGTAAACACTGCTTGCTATGTTCAAAACAGAGTTTTGATCAACCCCAGACATCAAAAAACTGCTTATGAAATTTTGTTCAAAATCAAACCATTAATCTCATTCTTCAAAATCTTTGGCTGCCCATGTTTCATTTTAAATCTTAAAGATTCCATTTCAAAATTTGCAGCCAAAGTAGACTGTGGTTATTTTCTGGGATATTCTTCTACTGCTAAGGCCTACAAAGTGTTTAACACAAGGACTAAGACAATAGAAGAAACCTTGAATGTTAAGTTCAATGAACTTTCATCTCTGAAAATCCCTGCAAACCCTGCTGAATTATTTGACTTAGATAAATTCAAATTTGAAGATATCACTGTTAAAACTAACAATGCAGGTATTCCACAGTCTCCACAGCAAGATTACAGAACAGATGTTGTGATTCCCAGTCACTACAAAGTCTATTCTGCATCAGAGGAAGCAGCTGTTCAAAACAATTGTCAAAACTCTGCCACAGCTGTGTCAACCACTGTTGGCCAGTCCTATCCTCAAACCTCTGCTTCACCCCTCACAATCACTGACCTATCATCTGTTGACAAAAGTCAATCATCTGTTGACAAAAGTCAGTCAAGTTTCACACCACTTGGACCCATTCCTCCATTACCATTTCAAACATCTGATGGCACTACAGAAGTACCAACAGATGTTACACCAACAGAGTCACCAAACCTCTGTCCATCACCTCAAAATGCCATTGTTCCATATCAAGGAGATCTTATTTACTTAAGAGCTCATCCACCAGACCAGATCATTGGCAACATCAGAGAGGGTGTGCTCACAAGAAGCCAATCCTCAAATATCTGTCTTTTTGCAGGTTTCTTATCCCTCACACAACCTGTCAAGTACCAAGAGGCACTGAAAGACAACAGTTGGGTAGAAGCCATGCAGGAAGAACTCCTTCAGTTCAAAAGACAACAAGTATGGGAGCTTGTACCACTTCCTAAGGATGTTTGTCCTATAGGAACAAAGTGGGTCTTCAAAAACAAGACTGATGAAAGGGGTATTGTTGTCAAGAATAAAGCCAGGCTTGTGGTTCAAGGCTTCAGACAAGAAGAAGGAATAGATTATGATGAGACCTTTGCTCCTGTAGCTAGACTAGAGGCCATCAGACTCTTTTTAGCCTTTGCTGTCAACCACAATATAAAGGTGTATCAGATGGACATCAAATGTGCTTTCCTTTATGGCAAAATTCAGGAGGAGGTCTATGTATGTCAGCCACCTGGTTTTGAAGACACATTCCATCCTGACTATGTCTACAAGCTCAACAAAGCTTTGTATGGACTCAAACAAGCACCAAGGGCCTGGTATGAAACTCTTTCCACATTTCTCTTATCCATTGGCTTCACAAGGGGTAAAATTGACAAAACCTTATTTCTTAAATGGAAAGGGAAACACTTAATGATTGTTCAAATATATGTGGATGACATCATTTTTGGATCCACATGTAACCAAATGTGTGAAGAGTTCAGAAAACTCATGACAGCAGAGTTTGAGATGAGTGCCATGGGTGAGCTTCAGTGTTTCCTTGGTCTTCAAGTGAAACAACTGCAAAATGGCACATTCATTCACCAAAACAAATATGTAAAGAACTTATTAACCAGATTTGAGATGAATGATTGTAAGCCATGTAGCACACCCATGAGTACAGTCAAGCTGCTCACTATTGATGACAAGGATGAACTGGTTGATCAAACACATTATAGATGTATGATTGGGTCTTTATTGTACCTAACTGCATCTAGGCCAGACATTATGTTTGCTACCTGTGTCTGTGCCAGA
The DNA here is from genome assembly GCA_028751855.1 of Ambrosia trifida. Taxonomy (NCBI): domain Eukaryota; kingdom Viridiplantae; phylum Streptophyta; class Magnoliopsida; order Asterales; family Asteraceae; genus Ambrosia; species Ambrosia trifida. The sequence goes on from CM054123.1 coordinate 65,674,947, forward strand.
TCCCAGGCTTCACCCAGAAAGTCAAACCTTATTGCTGTGAAAAGGATATTCAGATACCTCAAAGGTGCTCCCACACTTGGTATCTGGTATCCTGCTAATGGAAACATTGAGCTTTCAGGTTATTCAGATAGTGACTTTGCTGGCTGTCACACCACAAGAAAATCCACTTCAGGAGGGTGCCAATTTCTAGGGAATGCCTTAGTTTCATGGCAAAGCAAAAAGCAGGCAGCTGTTTCAACTTCAACAGCTGAAGCTGAATACATTGCTGCTGCAAGCTGTACAGCCCAACTCATGTGGCTTCAAAATCAACTACTGGATTTTGGGATAACTGCACTTAGGACTCCACTCATGTTGGACAGCCAAGCTGCTGAAAATATCATCAAGAATCCAGTCTCTCATTCCACTACCAAGCACATTGACATAAGACATCATTTTGTCAGAGACAGCTATGAAAAAGGTTTGATTTCTTTACACCATGTTCCAACAGAGGATCAGTTGGCAGATGTGTTAACAAAAGCTTTAGACACATCTACCTTTACAAATCTGATTTCCAGAATTGGCATGTTAAACATGGATTAAACAAATAAATTTTTTCAAATAAAATTGTTCAGAAATTAAATATTTTCTTAAAATTGCTGTTTGGTTGAAAAATCTGTTTATAACATCTGATCAGATAAAACAACCACTGTTTCATTCATTTCCACTGTTGGTTGAAAAGTCTGTTTTCAAACATCTGATCAGATAAAACAACTGTTAGTTGAATAATCTGTTTCAGAACATCTGTTCAGATAAAACAACTGTCCACCTATATATATATATATATATACTATATCCAAAAAAAAAAAAAAAAAATCCAACGGTTGGATCCATCAGCTGTTTGTATCAGTTGTTTACCAAAACAGCTGTTCTCCACCAGATGTTACATCCATCAGATGATTGCCACGTCTGCTCATATAAGCAGATGTTTGGCCACATCAGCGGTTTCATTGAGCCTATAAAAACCCTGTTTTACCACAACAGATGTTACACTGTCTCATTGTATTCAAAATACTGTAAACCGCCTTCTTCACTATCAAACCCTTCATCAATCTTCAATCATTTTCACCTTCGAAATCCACTACAATGGATCTTCAAGCCAAAGCTACACACAATTGTCTCCCCTATCTGATTAAAACAGATGACAACACTCCATTTCATTCCACCATCGACATTTTCCTTAATTCCAAATACTTACCCATCCTAACCGCCAACGCCCCCATTTATCTGGATACACTCCAAGAATTTTGGTTGAATGCTGAGTTTCTACTACAAGACAAAAAGCCTACATCCATTATTTCCAAAATTGGAGAAACCAGTATCGTCATTACCCCTGATATCATATCCACAACCTTCACACTGAATGACCTGGCAGGTAAGGATTCCTTCACTAAAACAGAGCTTCACACTGAGTTCCAAGAAAGAGGGTATGATGGTCAGATGACTGGATCAACTCTTTTCAAAAAGTTTTTCCCTCCAGTCATGAAATTTTTCTTCCATACTCTTCTTCTTTGTGTCTCTGCTAAGTCCACATCCTTTAATGAAATTCCATTGAGGATGCAATATCTGGGATATGCTATGTTGTCAAACTCTGACTTCAATCTTTCCCAGGGATTGTTCATGGACTTGGTATCAAATGTGAAAGCTGTCAAGTCTGGGTCAAACAATGCTTTTCTTATTTACCCACGAATTCTTAGTGTAATTTTACAAAAATTATTACCAGAAAAAGTTTTCAAAAAGGGTGCTGCCATGCAAATGAAAAGCTTAACTGATGAAACTTTCACAAGAATGCTGGGTGGAAGCACCCAAGAAAAAGTGTCTAAAGTGTCAAAAGTTTCCAAAACACAAACAAAGAGGACAAAGGCAACAACTGTTGTCAAAACCTCTGTTGTTGAGCCCACTGCTCCTGGTGATCATGGCACTACATCCAGTGCTGTGAAACCCACACCAGCCACTTCTAAAAGGAAACATCCATCCACAAAAACCACCACTCAACCACAAATGAGGCTTCTGGATGTTGAGGTACCAGAAGAAACCTCTGTTGCACAACAAAAGCAACCTGAAACCACTGTTGTTACTTCCTCACAACAGTTGGACATACCTCCACCTGACCAAACTCCTCATGAATCCTCTCAAAAGGATCATGTTGTAAGCCAAGGGGACACACATCATGATGCATATGAGTCACTTGACCATATGTTCACAAGCCCTTCTCCCAGGGCTAATTCTCTTCTTACTCCACCACTCTCACCATCACATGTCCCACAAACAATGCAACCTCTGTTTGAAGCAATTGAAAAATCTCAGGAAGATCCCAGTTCCTCTCTACCACCTGTCACTGAGAGTATACTCCAACAAGTGACTGGCCCTGAGAATACTCAATCTGCTATCCCCCAAACAGAAGAGGAGGTTACACCACCTGGGTTCAATGAAACTCTAGGTGAGTTTTCAAGTGGAGCAGCCACTACTGATGTAGAGACCACTGTCTCACATCAGGACAGTGATTTCATAGCTAAGACTCCCTTGAAGGCAACAACTGTTGAAGCCACTATAGTGTCTCCAAAAACAGTTGGAAGTCCCCAGTACCAAGACAAAGGGGCATCTGATTCACCTATTAGGCCTGAATCAGGTAAAACTACCACTGGTAGGGACTCAGATGATCCTATTCATTTAGGAGATGAGTCAAAATACCAAGAATTGACGGCTAGAGTTTCTGTTATTGAAACCTCTGTTGCTGACATCAAATCTGATGTCAAGCTTCTCCTGAGCTCAATTGCAGATCTCTCCAAGAGTCAACCATCCACTGCTGATATAGCCAATGAGTTATGGAAATCAGTTTCCCCCATCATCATAGCTCACAGAAAATTGGCTGATCAGACACATGAAACCTACATGGCTGAAATCAGGAATATGGTAGATGCAAGGTACAAAGATACCCATGCTGACATCAAAGCCATCAAGGACCACCTGCTGAAGACTACTGGCTCTGCCCCTAACACCATCCTCAGGGATGAAACTGATGATGTTTTCACGGCTGATGATGCCAAAAAGGGGGAGAGTGGCAGAGATAGGCTACCAAAATTAGATCCTTTTGGTTGTCCTCCTTCTCAAAAAGGTCAAGCCAAGTCTGCCAAGAAACCAGAGTCTACCAAATCAGCTCCACAACAACAACAACAAGCAACACCAACAGCACCACCATCACAAACCACTGAAAAGAATAAGGCAGTAGATGACTCTGCAAACATAGAAGCTGAAAAGGCTGCTCAGGCCAAACAACAGAGGGCTGACACCTTGGAAGTAAAAGCAGAGTCACTGGTTGAACTCAAGAAGAAACAACAAAGGGAAACTGAAGATGTGGGATCCTCTAAAAGGATGAAAAGACCTGCCAAGCATGTTAGAAAACCACCATCTAAGTTGAAAACCTCTGTTGATAAAACCACTGCTACTGAAACCACTGCCACCCAAAACACTGAAACCACTGCTACCCAAACCACTGAAACCACTATACCCAAACCAACACACACTCCTGAACAAACAACCACCAAACCTACATCACCAGCCAAAACCCCAACATCTGCTGGTTCTTCCAAAAGGCCAACAGATGTTAATCCAACCACTGCTACCAAATCACCTTCACCAAAAATCATGTACACAAGGAAGAGAAAATCAACCTTTGTTGTGCATGATGAAAACATACATACATCACCAACCACCATTTCAACTGCCCAATCCACTCCTCCCATCACAGCCATTCCACTCACATCATTCTCACCACATACATCCAAATTCAAATCCCATAGACCACCACCAACCATTACACCATTGGTTGTTCAGTATCCCCTTGAACTTGATCTACTCAAGGGGGAATTACAATCCTTCTACAATACTGAACAGCCATCTGAAAGATCCTTCCCATCTCTCCCAAACTTCCCTGTTCCCCTCAACATTGATACCTATCTAAAATACAAGGGTGAACAGGTGGATGCCATCATCAGGGAGAAATGCAAAGGGAAGGATGACAGGACTGCTCAGGGCATCCATTCAGCAGAGCTTGGCAAACTCAGAAGGATTGAAGACTTTGCTAAGACCCTGAGCAATTCCATGTCCACCATGCCTCTCAGTGTAGATTTGGAGAAGGAGGTAAGGGAATCCCTTCTTGAACAGATAATGGCAACCAAGCCCTACAAAGCAAACAAAAAGCAGTTCAATGGCTGGACTACTCATGCTTTGAGGGAAGACTCGATCAGAATTGAAGAAATGGCCAAAGATCCCAAAGCTAAAGTCTCCACTCCCAATTTTGGCAAAGGCAGAGACCCAGTCAGAGCCTTGAAGTTCAAAAGAATGAGGCAGGAGATTGTAGCTGCCAATTATGGGGAGATGAGGTCTGTTTCCAGATGGTCAGAGCTAAGATTGGTTGAAACCTATAAAAGTCTGGAAGAGAATAGAAAGAAGGATCCCAGCCTTCCAAGAAAACCAATCTACAATGATGAGCCAATGATGAAGAGACCCCAACAGACTTTTAATCTAGACAGCTTACTTGAAACCTCTGATCTCACAGCTGCTGCAAGTAGACAATTCAAAAAGCAGAAGGAGATGTCAGAGGAAGATCAAAGAAAGTTTGCTGACACATTTATCAAGGAAGGGCTCTTCAATCAAATCCATTATTTCTCTGATCCTACAACAGAGAAACTCAGAGAACTCATTGGAAGACCACCTTCACCCAACTCATCAAGAATAAAGGTTCATCTCAGCAAATCCACTGACTCAAAAATTCTAAAGTGGAAGGTCAACAGAGACAACCACGAATTGACCAATATAATTTTTAACCATATGCTCAATGTCTTAGTGCTTCTTCCAATCTCTCCATCCTCCTGTGCGCCGCTTTCCTTTTTATTTAAATTGTGGCAGCCCTCTCTTCTAAATAATAATAACCCTCAAAGTGTTTCTTGTTTTGGGCCCCCATTCCTTGACTTAGTCACGTTTTTTTTAGTTGTTTATTATTATTATTATTATTATTATTATTATTATTATTATATTATTATTATAGTATTATGACTCGGCTTCTTAGACTCGGGTGTTCTTGACTTGATCAAAGTTGCTCGTTTACGCTCCAACGTCCACACGAACACCTACCAAAATATAAAATAAATAAATAAGCACTAAAAAAACGCAAAACAAATAAAAATATATAAAGACCTAAAATAAACAAAATAAACCGGTACAAGCCTAAAATTAATAAAAACACTATCTAAGCGACTCGAAAACTATACAAACTTTACATAGGAAATAGATGTATTTTACAGTACATCATTAACCTTGTTAGTTTTTAATATAAATAGATTAATTTTTCTTTATAAAACTTAACTAATTTAACTTAACATAACTTAAAAGTTTCCAAATATTTATAAAACTTGAAAATTTTTTATAAAATTTATTACATAGACGTTTCAAGATACGTATTTGATTAAAACCTGTACTCAATCCATAATAATATTTTAGTTCGCACTAAAATTAAATTTAAAATCGACGAAAATTACATGGACTATAATGGAAATATTTGAAGGGCTACTATTGTCAATTAGATGAAAGACAAGGGTGACGGATGTCACAGATGGTATTCAACCACAAAGCATAGAAAAAACATTAATTACACTATTGATTGCAACTTACTTCTGATTGCCAGCTAATTAAATCAACAATCCCCTTTAGGTTATTAACAATCATATAAATATGTGAAACAAGTGGTTGTTTATACATTAATTAAGACCCACCACTGCATTTTCTTTATATTTTCATAACCTAACAGCAAGTTTATGTTAATGCCACTAAACTGGTTAGAAAAAATGGGAAGACTTAGTGACAAGATAAATAAACAAAGGAAAAAATGTTGTAAGGATTGTGTTTATTTTGAATTGCGGTGTAGATTTAGAGACCGCAGATGGCTTGCATGTACTGATCTATGCATCTAAATAAAAACCATCCAATAGGAAAAAATTTAATTTCATAAGAACAATATAATTTTTAACCAATAACCTGTTGGTATTAAGATGCAATATTTGTTACTAACATTATAAGATTTGTAATGGATTAATGGATACTTGATACCACTCCAAGTATATACTTTTTTCTCATCAATATAACAAAAGATCTTAGAAAGCTCAGTGCACATCTTGAATGCTTTGTTTAAATAATAAAATGCCTAAATGCCTACAGTATCCTGAATTCTTTTATTAACTAACACTTGATTAATAAAAAAAATGAACACATTTTTATGGTTATACACATATACTATGCAACATACATATTCACACAGCAACGGAAATCAATAAATACCAATGTACACCAATATAAAATCAAACAAGAAGCGGGTCAATACTCCAAGTAGTTTTTGTACCCATATTTCTGGTACTAAATAGTACATACCTGTTAAAAGGTTACCCTTTGGGATAAGTGTTTTCGTCATCTCATACCGACCCATTTTGACTGACGAATAAATACCCGTCTTGACCCAAATGCAAATAACCATTTTTCTATGTTAACTAAAGTGTCCTCTGTAGCATGAGATGTTGTTACATGAAGTCACTTTCTATGTTAACTAAAGTATCCTCTGTAACATGAGATGTTGTTTCAGATGAAGCAACCGGTTCTGGTGGTTGATTCCACTTAGTTGTAGGTGCAACAGCTTGAGTAGGAATTGATGTCATGGAATTCCCATTTAATTGCAACTACAAATAACCATTTTTACAGCAACAAAAAAGAATAGTAAATTAGTTTTAAAAAATAGTTGGAAAGAACTTTAAAATATACAGGGTGTTTTGGTGTGTGTTTTGAAACTGAAGCATCGAAGTCATATAATCAGCCATTGTAGTTGAGGTGTTGCTCCCCTTGATGTCATCAAGGGTTCGAACCTCTCCAAAGGCGGATATGAGCTTCTCAACCGCAGAAAGCCGAACCTAGAGTTTCTAGAGCCATTAGGGGTGCCATGTACGATGTTACAGACCAATGAAAAGTTTGGAGCTAAAGCCGAAGAAGGTTATTTTGTTGGATACGCCACTCTTAACAAACGGGTGTTCAACAAAAGAACGAAGAATGGTCGAATGTAGATGTTCAAAGATATACGCAGAATGCTCCTGGTACCGGTCCTGATTGGATGTTTGACTACAAAGAACTCTTTGAGTCATTCAATCTAGAAAGCCTGATTAAAGAGGTTGTTTTATGTTTACATTACGAGTGTGAAAACGCAGTCAGTTCACCGCTGGTGCGTCCGATCACCGTAACTCCTCCTGTAGCAGCTTCTAATGATGTCAATGCTCCTGCTACTACTTCTACTGAAGAAGTGGTTTTTCAAGATGTTTCTGACACTTTAGATTCTTCAAAATCAAAAGATGATGAAGAATTTTCTAGTGAAGCAGTCTTGAAACAGAGTACCATATCACCTCTAGTGAACCCAAATCAGTCTATATCTACAGATGTACCTTCTACTTCAAATGTAGGTAATGATCTAGATTCAGCAGAGAATGTTAATGTTCAGACGGTGATTCCTGTTCCAGCACATCCAGAATCTCGGATCAACACTTATCATCCATTCGAAAAAGTTATTGGTAATCCTGGTAGCAGTGTGATGACATGTGGTCAACTTAGATGCACGTCATCCAATGATACCATTGGAGACCTTGCCCTTTATTCTAAAATTCAGAAATCAGGTGAACATAATGATTGGTCATTTGCTAGTTACGTTTCACAGGTAGAGCCGATATCTTACAAAGAAGATTTGAATGACGAATCATGGGTGGACGCAATGCAACAAGAACTTCAACAATTTCAGAAGCTTAGAGTTTGGACCTTAACCAATCTATCAACTGGACGAAAGAAGATTGGAACCAAATCGGTGTTCAAATGCAAGAAAGATGATCGTGGAGTGATTGTCAGGAACAAAGCTCGATTGGTAGTTCAAGGTTTTCATCAAACTGAGGAAATAGATTACAATGAAGTCTATGCACCAGTCGCACGTATAGAAGCCATTCGAATGTTTCTTGCGTACGCATCATACATGAAGTTCAAGGTGTATCAGATGGATGTAAAGAGTGCTTTTCTTTACGGTGTGGTGAAGGAAGAAGTATATGTTGGGCAACCACCGGGTTTTGAGGATCCTATCCACCTGGATAAGGTCTATAATCTGAACAAAGCATTGTACGGTTTACACCAAGCCCCTCGTTAGTGGTACGAAGAGCTCAACACATACTTGTTTTCTTGAGGTTTCATACGAGGACAAGTTGAGTGTACCCTGTTTATGAAAAAAACAGAGGGTGATTTTCTCCTTGTACAGATTTATGTAGACGATATTATATTTGATTCGACTAACGAAAGTCTTTGGAGAGAATTTGAACAGGTCATGCAACAAAAGTTTGAGATGAGCTCAATGGGAGAAATGCAATTCTTTCTTGGATTGCAAGTGGACCAGACACCGTCAAGGATCTTCATCCACCAGACGAAATATGTTGCCGAAGTCTTGAGCCGATTCCAGGTGGAGGATTCAACACCTATTGTCACTCCCATTCAACATAATCACGGGATTGGAGTTAATGCTAAAGGCGAAATCATTGACCCTTAAGTTTATAGAGCCATTGTCGGATCATTAATGTACTTGTCTGCTTCCAGGCCGGATATAATGTTTGCTACATGCCTTTGTGCAAGATATCGGTCAAAGTTGAAACAATTTCACCTCACAGCAGTCAAACGAATCCTACGTTATCTGAAGGGTTGTCCATCATGTGGGTTATGGTATCCTAATGATGATAACTTTGACCTCATTGCTTTTAGTGATGCGGATTTTGGTGGTTGTGATATTGAAGCAAAATCCACAATAGTTGGATGTCAATTTCTGGGGAGCAGCCTAATAACCTGGCAATGCAAGAAGCAAACATAAGTTGCTCTATCAACATGTGAATCTGAATATGTGGCAGCCTCGAGTTCCTGTTCACAAGTGCTTTGGATTCAACAACAAATGCGCGACTATGGTTTGCAATTTCTTAAAACCCCCATTCATTGTGATAATGAAGCAGCCATTGCATTAACTAAAGATACCGTTCATCATTCTAAGGTTAAACATACGCATCCGTTGTCACTTTATACGGGATTGCTATGCCAAAGAATTGATGTTGGGTCAAACAGGATTGAAAAACCAGTATAAACCTTAGTCTGAATCACTCTCTGCATATTTTGCTAAGTACAGAATCTACTTAAGAAGAAGAAGAAGAAGACAAAGTACTGAAGAAGCTAATACAAATACTGAAGAACAAAGTGCTAAAGGTGAACCAGACAGAACACCTGAAGAACAACTTTGTCATCAGAAGTTGTTTGTTCTTCAGCAGTTACAGTAGAAGCTTCCCACCGCCCTTAACTTCAGTAGTTTTAGTATTATATTAGCTTTTACTACTTTTTGTACAAGTTCCAATACTATATCCTGTTGCGGTATTATTTTATTAGTTTCAATACTTCCATTCTAATACATGAGAATCATTTGAAGCACTTATTACTATTTTATTCATTAATTGTTTGATTCTCATATTAACTACTTTAGTTCTATATTTAAGGGGGAGCATTTACTCCTGTTAAAAGTGATGCTTTAACTTAGAACACTCCATACATTCTGCTGTGCATTTACTTTGATATATCTTACAAGTCTTCATTAGAAGAAACTGTGATAAACTGTCGAACTGGTCCAGCAATTGATTGATATGGTAAAGATCCACACTAATTACCAACGCACTGATCTGATTACAAAATCTTTTGACAAATCACGTTATGAGTTTTTGTTATCAGCAAATGGTATGAAAGAGAAGCAGGATTAAAATCCTCATCGGTCTATCGAAAATTTTTTCTTTATTTTCTCTTTTCAAAAATTATAAATCCAAAATATGTTTTTAATTTTAGGGGGAGTTTATTTTTAGAAAAACCAAAAACATTGAAAATTTTGAAAAGCCATAAAAATCAGAAAAATCCAAAATGATTTTTCCTTGAGAAAAGGAGGAAATGATAGTACATCAGTGAGGATCTATCACATGCTAAAGAATTGCAATGTTTAAATTGACATGTGATAACTTTGGGTGATGTGTTGGTAGGCTTTGTAGATCTAGTAATGCATGCCTTAGTGATACAAACATAACGAACTGCTTGCTATGTGGCTAAACATTTCATGGGCATATGGTCTTGGTACTGTAATTTCGTTTGATAGGGTTGCCAAAATCGGAGGTTTCGGGTCGTTATGTTGATTGTTATCAAGGGTAGCCTGACTGATCTTCAGTCGTATTGATTTACGGACCTAGATTCAGTCAGGGTATCTTAAAAGAACAAAAAAAATGCCAAATCCCAAGTAATCGAATGAAGAACTTAAAATGTATAAAGATGATCAAAGATTATCTAATGCGTCGTATCATATCTATGATGAAAATCATGATTGATATAAGCCTCACCCTTGTAGAGTGCACATGTTACTCTGTAGCATTGATTTGCTGACCTGTTACATCTGTGCCTCATACCTTGTATTATACGGATAACTACGGCATAATCACGTATTACAATGAATCTTTGTCCAAATTCCTTGATACGGGAGTATGTCGTGTGTGTGGTCACCATAGGCAAGTTAGTTATTAATACACCGTAAACGTATCATTTTAAAGCACTGCACAACGGTTTGCATGTGAGCTTATGTGGACAATAATATCAGCTATTGCCAAGTCTCATAGTCTATAAAGTTTTAAAGGGAAAAGAACATCGGTGTGATTAGAATTCTCGTAAACTGATATGATCCTCTTACCAAAAAATCACAAAAAGTTGTTTGTTTGTACATATTTACTTACTGCATTTCATTTTAATTTTCTTCATTTTATGAAAAACTCAAAAATATTTTTGGTGTGTTTTAGCATAAACTTCGGAAAATCCAAAATATTTTGCATTTCAATCTTATTTTCGATAGCCGATGTTGGAGGATAATCATTTACCGAAGTTTGATATGCCAATTTGAGTTTTGGATTTATAGTTTTCAATTTGAATACTTGTCTAATGAAATTTTGATTGTTTATGTTTGTGTAGAAATGGCTGAATTGAAATTCAACCCCAAGCATAACATTTGTGCTTATCTTGGAGAGGTAGATGACAAGTACGAGGTGTTTCGAGGCATAATTGATTATCTTTGAAGATCAAGGATTGTTTACACCATTTCACAGCCGCATACTATCTATAAAGATCATCAGAAGGAATTTTGGGAAAATGTGCGACTTGATTTCTTTGACGGTGATCCATAGTAAAGTTCAAGACAAAATCATGATAATTTCTGAATGATCAAGAGTCCGATCCTATTAAGTTGTCGTGGAAAGTTCAAAGGGGATGTTTCTTAAGAGCCAAGTATTTCGGGAAGATTACAGACTGACAGCTGAATAAAGCAAACGTGTGTGCACCATTTAAGTATCTCGGTAGCCGTTCAATGATAGCATGATATCCTCGCTTCGGTAAGTTACAAGGATGAATGCAAATAGCAAGGCGCTATCCTATGTGAAGTGAGACTGGCTGCCCTAAATTAAGTGCTTCCTTATTAATATTAATGAATGATCTTGCTCAGTAAGAGGGCTTTCCCCCCTTCTGTGTAGCCCGATTCTCTCTCTGGAAATGAGGGTGCCCTCAATTGACATTTATCGAATTCAATTTCACCGGGTCCATGTCGGAGACAGCGGGGTAGTCGTTACACCATTCGTGCTGCACGTTGTGATTCATGTTTTTGCACTAATTTGAGGAGGATTCGATGGTTGTGGCTCTTATTCTCAACAAAGAGTTCAACATTTCCGGAATGTTATTTAATCATATGAAAGAAGTTTTTGATGGAACAAAGACAGACAAGTTCATGATGTATCTGAGGTTTCTCCAAATGATCTTTGATGATAAGTATCCAGATCTCATGAAGGATCCAGTTCAGATAGGGAATCAGGATCATATGAACGTGATGACATTAAACAGGATGACAATTTACAAAGGGAAATCAGAAAAACCACCAGTGAGAAGATTGTTTGGTCACTTAGTGAATCCTGGATTTGTAGCCCCTCTTAAAGATGAATGGAGGCATGATGAAGTAATTCTGATACTTATACTCCATTAATTCCAGTGTTGGGTAATGAGAGAGCAAAAAGACAAACAAATAAGAAATCAAAGAAAGAATTAAAGAGGAAACGTAAAGAGATTGAAAGCACTTCAATGTCAAAGAAGAAAGGAAAGAAGACGTTGTTGATAGATGAGGATCTAGAAAGTGATGAAGTGTTTGATTCAGAAGAAAAAAATACTGAAAGTGAAGTGGAAGTAGATCCCAAGGCCACTCGTGATTCTGTGACTCCAAATATCATGGATGAATTAGTTATTACAGAGAGGATTTGATAAAGATCCTGACTTTGATCCTGCAACTAAAGTGTTAGATGTTGAAGATGATTTTATTAGTTCTCCTATGGCACCGAAGTCAACAAAACGTGGACGTCTGAAATCCATGTCTAAGAAAGAGTCCATGTTGGGTCTGCTGACCTGGAGAAGAATAGATGATTGGAAAGCCAAAATATGCTATCTATTTGATCCTTAAATAAACAGTTGTTACATCTTGCTTCTCCCAAAAGACTGCTGACCCTAACTACTGTTCTATCCAAACAACTGCTCAACAACTGCTGATATAAAGAACTGCTGAGGAAACAACTGATGAAGAACAACTGCTGACCAAAGGTCTGATAAAGAGCAACAGCTGATACAAGTACTGAAGACCAAAGCACTGCTGGAACCAACAGCACTTAGGCTCCAGCAGTGGATACAAGACCATCAGAGTTTATCTTTAACAGCTGTTTATTATCAGTGCTTTCAATGTAACAGTAGTTTGTATAGCAGATGTTTAAGTTTGTTATTCTGTTAGAGGTCACTGTCTTAGGTGACGTCAGCCTAGGTCATCAGTGGTTTGAGTCAGTCTATAAATAGAACAGTGCATGTACTGTTCTATTGTATCACACACAAAACATTCTCTCTGACAAACAACTGTGTGATCAGGCTGAGGGGGAGTAACTTGTACGATTGTAATCTTTGAATTAATGAAAGCATTCGATCTAAGAACAATTACTCTCTTGTTTTGATTTACAGTTTATTATTCCGCTGCACTTTCATTCTATTTTCATTTCATTATTATCATCATTTAGTTAAACAATCAAAACAAACAAACTCAGATCCTAACAGTCCAAGAGAACGAAAAGAAAGAAAAATGTTGAAAGTTTTCTTGAAGGGACAAGTTCTTCAGCAGTTCCAACTACTTCTACAACAACAACACCAATCGTTTCTCCAGCAAAAGAACCAGAGAAGAAGAAAAGGAAAAGTTCGAAAGAAATTGAACTTGTGAAAGAAAAACCAACATCAAAGTCTTCATAGAAAAATCCATCTAATCTGTCTAAATCATTGAAACAAATGATATCTAGTTTTGATAAATCATCATCAACTCCACAACAAGAATCCAGTTTTCAAGTTGTTGTTTCTGTTTCTCAAGCTGCATTGAATCTAATGCAACAACAGATTTCTCAGTTGATGAAGTCCTTTGATGTTCATAAAGTTGTTACTTTGAAGAATCAAGATGAGATCAAACAACTGAAAGAGAATGAACAAGACATGTTGAAGATTATCGCAAAGTAAAAGGAAAAACAAGATCAGTTAGAGAATGAAGTTACTGATTTGAAGCTTGAGAATTCAAAGCTGCAATTGTCGAATGTGAACAACAAAAAATGTATAGTTGCAGTGGAGAAAGAAAATGAAAAGTTAAAGAAAATCATCGAAACTGTACCAGAAAGTTCCTAAGTTGAAAGGTACAGAACAAACTGAAGAAGAATCGGGTGAAGAGTCTGAAGATGATGATCAGGAGGAAGAGAAGTCAGATGATAATGGTGGATCTGATAATGATGATAATGATAATAATAATGATGGTGATGATAAAGATCGTGAAGGATCGGTATATTCTGATGATGTTGATGACGATACTGAGAATTATTCTTATGAGAATAGACAAAAGAAAGAAGAAGATAAATCAGCAGGAACGAGTCAAGGTGATTCGTGAAAAATGTCTGATGCTGATAAAGAAAGATTGAATAAAGGATATGTCTTAGCTAGATTCACTTCAAGATTCAGGGATATGTTTGTTAGTAATGATATGAGATACTATTTGGAGTATCAAGATCATGAACTTGAAGATGGAGAAGTCAGCATAGCGATGACTAAAGAAATTTTAGAAGGCGTTGCACAACAAGCTGGTATGACCTTAGAAGATTTGGTCAAGAAGCAAGAGATACCAAACATACCAGTTGTTGATCCAGGTAATCATTCTGATGTGAACGATTTTGATGAGATTGAGATTGAAGATATTACTCATGAAAAATATCCAACATCAAAGACAACACAAGTGTTCCATTTGTTGATGATGAGATCCTGAGAGAAGCTGAGAAAGTGGCTCATAAAAAGGGTAATGATATGATTGATGAAATATTCACAAAAGCTGAAAAGAAGACGTGAACAAACAATCAGATGCTTTGAAGAATTATCTAAGAAGATTGATAGAAGTATCTGATAAATGTCCACTTCCGCCGATTCAGAGAAAATTATATCGCTATCATAACCAGATTTTTAAAGGTAGAGCGATATGTTGGAAATTCTTTCCTCGGCTTAGATGTGTCAGTATCAAATGGGAAAGAGGAATCTTGTATTTCAGTCGATTCATGATATGAAGACTCTTCCATATTGGGTTGTACGTGATGTATGTAGACACAAGTTGATTAGAGCTGATTGTTTATTATAGTGGGTGGCGGATAAGATGACAAGAGAAAGTCTAACGAAGTGGGACGTCTTCAAGCCACAATATCCTCACCGAATTGTTCACAAGAAGATCAATCCGTTGAACAATCTTCCGTATGTGACATTAAATTATAAACCAGCTACTTGTATGAAGAAGATCCCGTTAATGCCGATAGAACTAGGGTTTACATAACAGGTTACACGAACCTGTTAAGACACGAAATCTAATCGTGTCATTTTTTCAAACACGAACACGAACCTGTGTATAACAGGTTAACACGATAAGACACGATAAAACACGATAAGGAACACCTAGTAAAATAAGTTAACACGACAAGACACGATAAGACACGACAAGACATGATAAGAAACACGATAAGACACGAACATGAAACAGGTAAACACGAACACGACACGAAAATAAACAGGTCTTAATGTGTCGACCTGTTATAGACACGAAACCTGTTAAGGCCAAGCACGAAACCTGTTAAAATTGTGTAGGTTCGTGTCAGGTTATCGTGTTCGTGTCTGAATTGCGAGCCCTAGATAGAACAAGATATTAGCAACAATTTTGATTTCTGGTATTATGATTGGGGAGCAGGAGAAGCTGTGATCGTAATGGATATCGAAGACAAATCAAAGTTGTGCAAGAAGATCAGAATATTTGATCATATGTGGTTGATCAATTGCTCGAGGAATGATGTTGAGACGCTATATTTCAATCCTGTTAACTTTGATGCTTTGGATATCGAGCAAGCATGGAAGTTTCAAGTTGTCGTCAAGTTTTTCTTTGCATTTGAAGTTCATTCTAACTGTGATTACAAAGGTTTGCTGGGGAAGTACTCAATGAAGTTGTGGAAGCAAGCAGAAAAGCAAAGAGATACAAAGTTGGACGCTGGAAAGACAAAGAACGCCAAAACCAAATACAAAGGTGTTATGCGTGACAACAAGTAAAGAACCCGATCTACAAACAAAGGGGAGTCTGTAGATGCATATTTCATATATGTGTCTGTAGCTTTTGGGTAGTCTAGGTCGTAAATTGTCGAATGTTAATTTGTATTTTGTGTTTGTAAGTTTGGTTTGGGTTGACGTGAGCTCGAATGAAAACTGAATCTTTCAGTTGGAGGAGTCCATTCGTACCTACGATAGGTTGAATGAGTCTTGTCTATATATAGGGTAGTTGGGCAGCGGTTATAGTCAGTTATTGTCAGTTTGTCTGTGTTCATTAGCGCTAATACTCTGTCCAGAAAACCCTCGTTTGGAAAGTTTATTGTTAATCGAGTCTGTAATTGTTTATTTGAAGTTAATGATTAACATAAACATTGAAAATGATTTCTTATGTGATTTGACATCGGTTTTCATCATTTTGCTCGATCGTTAGGGTTTTCACGTCTGACGGTTCTTATATCGTGTTGATTAACAGTTAATTAATTGATTTCCAGTCCTACAGATTTGGGTTGAACATCCCAAACCGAACTACAGGTTATGGAAATCTATAAGACTTAATACCGAAACAAAAATTCCATATTAGGAACATAGAAATGCTAAAATTTAGGGTATATTGGTCATGATAGACTCAAATGTAGCATCACACATGAATTGGGGTAAACAAATGAGGCTAAGGCGTGGAATTGCTCCAAATTAGCAGCTTCAGACCGTAGCTTACGGCCAGGAGCCGTAAACTTAGGCCAAGATTAAGATTCAGAGTAGAAACACTGAACCGTAAGATACGGTTCAATGACCGTAGCTTACAACGAGCCTTAAACAAGATCAGAAACATTTAACTGTAAGCTACGGCTCAATGACCGTAGCTTACGGCGAGAATTAAACAAAAATCAAGTTTTTGTTTTGATTTTATTTTAGCAATGTTTCTACTAATATCTTTTGTGATGTGTTTTCATGTTAGGTTGAGGTATATTGTGGGACTTTCGGATGGATGATCAAGGCAAACCGAATGAACCAATTGGGCATAAGGGAAATCTTATAACTCAAAGAAAGCCTTGTTTTTGAACGTTTTGTTTTAACTTGATAACTTAAAACACTGTGTCTTTCCATTGTGTTTGTCTCATGTGTACTTAGATTATCTTTGTGACTTGATACATTATTTTGATTAAATATTCTAATGATAAAGTATGAACACTTGATTAACGACAAACAAATATTCGAATTTTGTGTCCCCTTGTTTACACCATAAATAATGGCTTTTAAAAGATGGCTTCAGGGCAAGGGTCTTACATTCATATTCGCATCGTTTGTAACATCATGAAATTTCCCATATATTTTTTATTTTCCATTTTATTTTAGTTTGATTATTCAGTAAAACTCCATTATTATTCATTTCCGTTATTTTTCTTATCATTGTCTGTCCCAAGTTATACAAATACAAAATCATATTCAAAAATCTTATTTTCAATAAATATTTTTATTTATAAAAGTTATTTTTATAAATAAGATTATACTTATAATTAAATAAGAAATTATTTAGTTAAAACTTTCTTTAAAAACATATATCCTATATTTTATTATATATAAAAACATTAAAGTTTATAAAGGTTTGTTTAAAAAGCTTAAAATAAAAGATTGGACGTAAAAAGTTATTAAAACAAACAAAAGAAATATCAACCTAACCCATAAGTCTAACCATTTGGCCTAAAGGCCTAACAGTCCAGCCCAACAACCAAACCCCCTACCCGGTCTATTTCAAACCTGATCCAGATCAAAACCCCATGATTAACACACCAATTTACCTCGTTCTGGCGATGATTTTGAAATCAAAACACATAAATATGATCAACTATACGGTATACACATTCCATTTTGGTATTACGTGTTTTTTATCAGTCATTTGATTGTCAAATCATACACAATAGAAAAAACCCAATCGAATTAAAAACCAATCTTCTTCAATTCGACTATTCCCTTATAAATTGAATCTTTTATGGTTCCAAGAAACTAGTCGCAAACAATTAACTCAATCAATTTATGATCGAATTTTGGATCAAACTTTAGGTTCGACAACTTGTTCTTTCTGTGAGCTATTGCAAACTGTAAGTTAAATTAATCCCATATTTTATTTTAATTGATTTTAATTTAGAAAATTTCACAAAAAAAAAAATATTTTTGATTCAGAATCTTATTCCTAATTTTGAATTCCCAAAAATAATATATTCATGTTTGCATTATTTTTAATCTACTTATTCACTTAACTTTCTAAGTCAAAGACATTATATTTGCACAAATTATAATATTTCTAAATATGCTTAATTTCTATTAAATATGCTTAATTTCTATTAAATGGGTCAAACTATTCTACAGTGTAACAAAAATGAGAAGGGTGAGAAGGATACAAAAAACACAATGGATCACGAAATATTACACAATGAGCCACAAAATATAACACAATGCCGAAAAATATAACACAATGCTGAAGAAAAAAGACACAATGAATCACAAAAATGACATAATGATGAAAATAAGAAAAAGACGCAATACTACATAAAAGACACAATGATATAACATAATTTCTAAAAACTACAAGCTAAATTCAAAGAAAAAGTAAAAACCTAAAAACTAAGATCGTAGGGTTCGATGAGACGGTTTCGATGCCGCTTGAATGAGTTCAATCAGAGTCCGTTTGATACCCTTCCTACGACTTCCTATTTTTCTTTCACTATATATTTGATCCTACTATTATGTTTAATTAATAATAATAATGCATTTAATTCATTTTCTGTTTTTATAAAAAAATATTATATAAAAACCTAATGTTCCCTACTCATAAAACCTTAATTTAGTTTAATTATTCATTGATTTTTGCTAAGACTGGCCAACTTCCAAATTTATGTGGTTAAAGTACATGACCTAAATATAAAACAGTTTTAGTAAGTTTTTCAAATATACAGCACTTCTAAAAATAGATTCCACATTTTAACCCCATAAATAAAATATGAAAGAACATACTGTTCTGTTTGTCTCTTAAGAGCTGCTGGAAATGCCGCTTCGACAAGACCTAAAGAAGCTGATCATGTTATCATAAAGATCTTCATATGCTCGTGTGCTCAACAGGAAATCTACATGACCATAATCCTCAAGAAACAAAACATTCGGTTTTGATCTCAGTTCCTTTAAAGTGTGCTGCACATCGACTACATCACCCAACGCATCGTTTCCCCCATAAGCCATCCATATAGGCAATGATTCAGGGATCAGGCTGAGATCAAATGCTGGCGGTTTTAATTTCCCATATTGCAGTACATTCTTCAGAGTTCCATAGTCATACTTTGAAAATGTACCGTCCCGTATCACTGCAAAACGACAAAAAACCAATAATAGTAAATTTATTGTTTTGCATAAAAAAAATAAGAATGGGCAAGGAGCATTACTTTGAAAAAGATGTTTCAAGTTCTTTAAAGATGAAGGATGAGGTTCATATTCAAGATAGAAATCGACGCGGCTACTGTTAAAGCAGCAGTTTTCACCTGCAAATATGAGTAAAAACAATAAGGGTAAATCTTTTTATTCACTTTATTATTGAAATAATATAAATTAGATAATCACATACAAATTAATCTATGTATAACCTGTGATAGCTGCTAACATATCACTGCAATCAGCACGCCCACCGTCACAAGCCATCTCTATGATGTTGGTGAGGATGTTACTGAAAACGGTGTTTATATCAACATTGACATGATAGAACTACAGGATCTTCGTAAAGTCATAAAAGAATAATATAAAATGGAAAGCAAACAAAAATACCTCTTCAAGTTCAATTGGTGTATTCCAAGTAATGATAGTGCCTGTGAATAACGTATTGAATTTATGTAAATTCCGAAAACAAACTTGACTTGGATTTGAATAAAGTTAAAGTCTTAAAGAAATAAACCTCGTCAAGATGAAAATTAACAAGATTAAGAACAAATTTAGACGTGATGTGATCCAAGTACGATATAGGAGAAAGAAGAGCAGCAGCCTCGACCATATTAACAATGTCTGGTTGAGTAAAAGCAGCCAATGACATTATCGTTCCCTAAACAAATGAAAATGCAGATTTGTTAAAGAGATTATTATTAGCAGATATTTCATAATAAAACGATAGCGATATAAGTGTGAAACCTGTGAATGTCCCACAACAAAAACTTTGCAGTTTGTTATAGAATTTATATAAGTAAGCATTGCCTCAAGATCATAAAGAGCCATCTCTTGCCAACTCCAATCCCAAAATTCCTAAATCAACGTACATAGTTAGTACAGATCGGGTCACTGACATACAAAATACAACTTAACATTTACCCGAAATTTCTTTCAACGTGATCTATCAAGATTCACATAAATAATAATTAATTAAATAAATAATGGTAACAATTACTGAATTAATGTACCTTGTCTCCATCTGATAAAGATGAATGCCCATGGCTCCATTTTGTTCCACGCACGTTTCCAACCCAAACGTCAAAACCATGGTCCGCAAGAATAAAACCCAATGATTGATTGGGGGAGTCCAAAAACCAAGCATCACCACCCTGATTAAGTTAAAATTATATCACAAAAGTTATCAACTGAGTGGTTCCAATTTTACTATTGTAAAGTTGTAAAATAAATATAGCTGGTAATGTCACCATAAATAGTCCATGTAGGAGTAAAACAGGAGGTGCTTTCTCTATACGCAAATTAACAATGCCTGATGATACGCGCTGAAGGCCTAGCAAGAACCCATCACTTGTTTGAGTCTGCAAGTATTAGCAAGAAACAATTAACTTAGATATCAATGCAAATCAGTCACATTAATTCTCAATCCTATCTTGTATTTTCATCACCTTTTTATTAGCCAAGAATGAACATTAACCAATTCAAACTAATACCAATCAGAGGACTCGTGTCAGTAGAGTTATTGTCTTGTGCCAATTAGCTATGACTATGAGTAGATGTTTCCTAATTGTTAATTTCTAACTCAAGCCTTCCTGACTATAAACATGTGTAATACAGCAACCACAAAAAAAAAAAAAAAAAAAAAAAAAAAAAAAAAAAAAAAAATCTATCTATACACAATCAACAAAATAGATAAAGGCAAGAAACCCGCCCCGGACATGTTTCAGTAGAACAGGCCAAGGGGACCTTAATCAGTAATCACATTAGTTGAAACTTGAAAACAAAGCAAATAACTGTCAAATAATACCTTATTTCAACTGTAAAAAACACAATTCAGCCAATTAAGAAGTAAATCTCACAGCAAGTATGATTTCCTTGAGTTTTCCAATCTCTAGTAAATATTTTCCTATATTCAAAATGAAGATATGTCCCTACGGCCATGGTGTGTACTCTAACATCAGGGGCGTTAAGGGTCACATCGCATGTTAACCGACGTGGCACACCACTCCCTCTTGTGTTAAGGACCGTTTAAGAGTTATCAACATGTTAACGGAACGTTAAGAGGCTAAATTATTTTTTCCCTTTCTTAAACCAAAAACCAATAAAAAGAATGGCTATATGAAGTTAACGACATTAAACCATTTCTTTGTGGTGAAGTGGAATGAAATACGGAAAAGTGAGTGATATAGCATCTACTGGCGAAGTTTGCCTTTTTTTCCGAGGGGGCTGAAAGTCACAAGACTCTTAAAATTCTTAAAATGGTAGGGACCGAACTCAATACATATAAAATTTTTGAACAAAAACACGTAAATTTACACTATTGAGAAAAAAAATTGGGGGTCGGCACCCCGGGCCCTCAAAAAGCTTCGCCCATGATAGCATCTAGGTGGAGTTCAATAGTGTTAAAAGTATTTATTCTAAAAAAATCTAGGAAATTCAATTAGAAAAAAATGAACATATCATTTATAAGCAAAATCTCAAATAACCACATCATCATTCATCAACAAAACATGTTATTGGCATAATGGTCATTAATTCAACATTCAAAAAAAAAAAAGTCAACCAGTGGCGGAGAACTCACGGTGTGTTCAACGCAAGAATAATCCCAAGGCTGGATGAGATTGAGGCACAAACCACCATCGTAAGACTGACTATGTTTGATGATTAAGTCTCCAGGCAAACAGACGGTAGATAAGATGCACAGAGATAAGGCGACAGCCAACAGTAACGGTTGTAGAGCAGATGTTGCCATGTGATTGGTGGCATAAGGTCAAAAGATGACGGTAGTTGGATTCACCAATAACTTCTAATACTTGTGGAACATGATTGCGTTAGAGTCTGGAAGTCTTTCTTTGTGGTGATGTTTTTGAATTTTAATGAGATTGATCTAGATTCTAGATGGTGTGGTGTGAGTTTTTATTTGAAAGCGAGGGAAGGGGATTTAGATTAGATTAATATAAAAGAAAATCTTGTGTTCTTCACTTGTTTTTCAAGGAAAAACAAATGGTGGAAGAATAATTTCGTGCGTTTTTAAGCTTAAAACTAAAACTGAAGTAATAATTTCGATAAAATGTATATTTTACAAACAAAATAAACCTCTTAAATTCTTTTAATGCAAACTAATTAAAGACACACCAACCAAATAACACTCGATTAATTGTAATGATGACACTAATAACGTATGAATAAATACGAATAGATTATATTGATATGCGTGAGCACAATTACAAGGATTACATAAAGTATTAGACCATGTGTAGTGGGGGGTTTTATTTATAAAGCCTCTGTTTCTGATTGGTTCACGTGGCAGCTCAGTCAGCATGGGGCTTGAAGTGAAAATGAGGGTGTAGTGGGGAAAAAAATTTAGAGCGTTATTTATCTTGCTGTTTGTCTGACCACCTTTTATTGAAAGTGTTGTTTATTGACTTTATTCACCACTTGCAGCCACATGTCTTGATTTCATTGAATGGTTCCAATTTAGTTCGGCGTTATATATATAAAGCCCCGGCCCATTTTTAAAAAATAGCGCCCCTTTGTGTTGGTGTTTGGGGCGCTATTTTTTAATTTTTTGGAGAGGTAACGCCCCACTACGGGTAGTTTTATAAGGATAATATTTCGACCAATCTTTCTAACAAAACTTAGAGTAGTATATAATGTGTGTATTTTGCTACGTGAGAAGTCGACCCCCTTTTCATGGAATTAAGGGGTATTTTATAGTATGCATGAGTTGGCCTCAGGTGTTGGTAATGGTTGACAGTTTATTCGCGCGGGCTTCACAGGTGAGGCCGTTGAGGAATTGTTGTTGTCCCTCTCTGATTGGATGATCGTGCTCCCACTCGTCCTTTCTGTCCTTGCTGATGATAGGAGATCATGAAGCAGGGAATGAACTCTTGTGATTAGTCAGACGTCATTTTCATCCTCTCCATGCAGCTGTCACATACTAGGTGTCACGCGAGATCCACATAAGGTTCCATTCGATGTTCCTTCAAGGTTTTCATGTGCATACGTCATTATGCGGGAAGTACGCACGCGAGTACCTATACATATCTCTTCACTAACCAACTTCATTTGGCTTATAATAAGACTTGAACTCTCACAAGTTACGAAACACTATATCTTAACAAACACTTTCGTGTCGTAGGCTACATCTTAATGGGCTATTTTCAAGTTGTAGTTTTGTCAATTCTAAGGACATGAAATGTTAGAATAGGGTCGGGCCTGAAGGGGGGTTGAGCAATTTTTTTTTTTTTTTTTAAAAAAATAGTGTATATTTAGTATATATATTTGTTTACTCTATATAAAAGGGGGAAATGGAATTAAATAATCATAACTTTGGGGTATCAGAAGGCAATAATCTCAACTTGAAAGTTGTAAAGCAACAGTCCCAACTTGTTTTTTATTTTATTCCATTGGACCAAAACTAACTGGAGATAGTTTTTAACAGACCTAGTTAGTTTTTTGGCTAAAAATGTAACTTTTTAAAAGATCAAGGACCATTTCTGCCCATTAGTCAAACTTTTTAAACAAACCCATCTCCTTCTTCGGTGACCGGTGCTCTCCTCCGGCGACCACCCTTCCTTCTCCGGTGACCACCTCTCCTTCTCTGGCGACCACCCCTCCTTCTCCGGCGATTCTTTGTTATTCCGGTATCTCCCAGAAAAAAAGTTTTGGCTAGAATTCTTCTATCCGGTTTTGCTCCTTCTCTTTTAACAATTATACTTTTGTATTGATCTTATCCTAATCCCGGTTGGCCAATAAACGTCCAATGATTCGGTATATGGTCGTTTTACTTCATCTCTGTTTTCCGAATGAAAAAAAGGGGATCTCCTTTGGTCAAAAAATCAATGAAGAGGTGGTCGCCGGAGAAGGAGGGGTGGTCGCCGGAGAAGAAGAGGGGGTCGCCGGAGGGAGGTGGATGGGTGGTCGCCGGAGATGGAGATGGAGAGGTGGTTGCCGGGAAAGGAGGGGTGGTCGCCGGAGGAGAGCACCGATCACCGGAGAAGGAAATGGGTTTGTTTAAAAAGTTTCACTAATGGGCAGAAATGGTCCTTGATCTTTTAAAAAGTTACATTTTTAGCCAGAAAACTAACTGGGTCTGTTAAAAACTAACCCCAGTTAGTTTTGTTCCAATGGAATTAAATACTAGACAAGTTAGTACTGTTGACTTACAACTTTCAAGTTAAGATTATTGTATTCCAATACCTTAAAGTTGAGATTATTTAATTCCATTTCCCCTAATGGAGTTACAAAAATCATCTTAACATATTGTAGTTCATGGTTACTTTTGTGTTACCACAAAATCTATAAATATAATAAACCAAAGTCATTTTAATAACATGACACTCAAAGAGGCATTCTCTTCCTTTAGTGTGTCATGTGTCATCCCATGTGGCATTGAGATATATTAGGAAAAAAATAATTTAAAAACAAAATTGGATTTTTCACCATCATGTTTCCTCCCATAATTTTTAAACGTTAATATCTTTAATATACGAGATATTTTAAAGAAAAAAATTACACCAAATTAATGAGCGTTTTATTATCTTTTCAACGAGTACCATAGTGCTATATAAAAAACGAAGAAATTTTTGTGGGGTTTTGTTCATACAGGAAAAAAAACAAAAAGTGTTCAGGTAAATCATTAATCATGTATAGGCAAGTCACTAATTATATTCAAATCAGTAAATATGATTTTTTTTTTCAATCAGAGCCGAATAGGTTAATAGAGTTATACGTTGTTTTAAGTTAAGTATCAATATTAGTATGTTAGAGTTGTACATTTGTTTAGTCTTTAGGATAGGTATTAATATTAGAGTTACATTAAAGTTCTACATTCTTTTATGTTAGGTGTTAGCATTGGAGTTTTACATTGTTAATTTGTTTTAGGTTAGATATTAATATTATAGTTATACATCAATCTATTTCATATGTAAAATTAATGTATCATATTAAATTTCTCAACCCGAGACGCTCCCGGGGTATAATCTAGTTAGTCTATATAATAGAAAAGTCGTCGAATACATTGGTAAGAGAGTAGTACATACCAATCACATACTATATGGAAAACTGAGAAATACAAATAAATGATTAGCCGAATAGACCCCATCGCCCATTTGCACCACCAACAACACTTGGATTTTTAATTGGTGTTCCTATTTTCACACTTTGTTTTGTGTTCCCGTGAATATGATTTCTTATGGTTTATAACTTTACATCTCTAGTTTTCTGACCCCACTTCATTCGGTCTGTTGGGAGCCCAAACTCATATAAGCGTACATAGGTTAGGTTAAACACAACGAATAAATCTTTCCACTAAATTGCCGTTTGATGACTTTTATCTTTGTGGAAAACAATGTTTAAAAACCGCTTGAACCGGTTATCAGAGACATTGGTGTATGATAGAGCCCGGTCTAATTAGAATGGTTTAGTTTTTCGAATGAGCCGGAAAGTCCAATATTACCAGTGCATACCGATGAACCAATTTATACCCATGTTCAAATTTGAGTTTTAAATTCCCCATTATAACCTAGTGTACCGAACCCCAAAGCTTCTTTCCAATTTGCATCATTCAGTCGAAGTTCCATCGTTCAAATCCCTAAATTTTCAACCAACTATCGATGTTCAAAGACTATCGACGTTCCTGTATTTTGGCTACAAATCCGACGTAAGTTCAATTCCGACCCGATAAGTATGCAGATTTAAAATACGGATAACAATCAAACTCATACATCTGTTCAGTCCGACCTTTTCTTCTTTTGTAAATTCTTGTATTCAAGTATGTTTTAGAACAAAAACAAATGAAACATGTATATATAATGTGTCAAAAATAGGGGTGAGAATTTCTTACATGACCCGAACCTAACACGAAATTAGCGGGTTTAGGTTTAGTCTAAATGGGTTCGGGTCAGGTTCGGGTCAACCCGGGCGTGTTGGCAGGTTGACCCGTTTAACCTATTTATACTATATATTGTTGTTTTACCATATGTTTTATGTTAGACCATGTGTAGTAGAGGGGGAAAAATTTAAGGGCCCCTCTGTGATTGGTTCACGTGGCAGCTGAGTCAGCATGGGGTGTAGTGGGGAAAAGATTGGGGCGCTAATTTAAAAAAAAAAAAATTGAATACCCTTATTCTTCTTCTTCAACATCACCACCACCATTCACCTACCTCTCTCACACACCCACCACCACCTTCTTCCCTTCTTCTTCATCATCATCACCACCACCTTCTTCTCTTCTTCTTCATCATCTCTCACACACCCATCACCACCACCACCACCGTACACCATCACCACCACTATTCACCTACCTCTTCTTCTTCCTTTTCCCACTTCTTCTCTCTCTACATATTAGATAATATAACAATCAAAGCTTGATATGAAACCAAAACTTGATCCCTCTTCTTCTCTCTCGATACAGAAACCAAAACCAAAAGGGTGATGATGAATAATTAGTCAACGTGGTGGTAGTGATGATGAAGAATCAACGTGGCAAGCTATAATTGTAATAGACTATGTATTATAAGAAATAATTGTGTAATTATTATTGACATATTATTAGCTCATCATTAGCATATTACTAGCTAATCTCTCCCCAATTATAGGAGAGTTAGTTGTATGATTGTACTCTATTTATAGAGAGCATTGGGAATAGAATTATCAAGTTGACTAATAAACTATCATGGTATCATCCTCTTCTTAGCACCGATCCACCCTACCTTCTTCTTCACCCGGTCGCCGCCACAACCCACCCTCTGCTTCCGTCTGCTTCACTTTCTCCATTCCCTTATCTCCTCTGTTTCACCCTGCCTTCCCCTTTAATTCTCTGTTCTACCCCACCTCTATTTCACCACACTATCTCCACGCTCTCTAATCTTCACCCGCACACAATGGACCCAAAATTACACCCGGCGATGACCGTCTCAAACATCAAGAATTTTGTCACACCACGACAACGGCGGAAACACGTGGCGTGGACGCGAAAGAGAAATGCTTCATAGCCAAGATTAAACAAACACATAATTTAGATAATAATCATTCATTAGACGACGGAAAGTATTTTGTTTAGATACACGTCCCAAAATGTAGTTTTTAACAAAATAAGGATTTTCAACTATTTCCCAATCCCATAGGAAATATTAGTAAATCCCTAACAAAAGTCCGTCTCGTCTTTATTTCGTCCGCCCTAGCCATTGCACGCCTTCACATTCTTAGTTACCTGAAAGATATGTTAGGAAAAACGTCAATATATAAATATATCGGTGAGTTTCACAGGTTTTGACACAAATAAATTAACATTCATTTGTAAATAAGTGCGCATAACGAAATAAGAAATGTGCTACATATGCTATTAGGGTTGCAAGTCCTAATACCGATGGAATCCCCATAGGCCCGTAACCAAAACCAGACTATTTTACTTTGCCCCGCAAGTTGTTTACATGGTAACAACTAATTTAGAATATCGTCGCACCCCGTGGTCCTTCCGTGTTGATCGCTAATCAACCGGGGTGGGTCTCGTCAAGAACCAATAGTACTATTCCCATATTCTACGGCTACATCCCTTTGTATAAATGGTTACAGTTAACTGCGGAGACTTCACGTCCCATGTGACTTTACCGTTACCCATGTGCCCATCTTATGTACCATTTCATACTTTTACATGTTATCGCACATTTAATCCTTTCTTACATATCTTTCCCCCAAGTTTAAAAACAGTAAAACATAAAAGGGGCCGTGAAAACTCACCTCAAGCGTGTCACGTAATCAGAAAATAGTCTTTGCCAAGTCCAATGCGAGACCACCTACATGTGTCCTAACTTAATAAGGTACCGGTCTCAAAGTGCGTGTCTTACTGGCAAGTTGTCTTTCCCCAACTCCCGACACCACGTTTATACTTACGGTTTAATTAGGAATATACCCTAGTCTTAGGTCCGTTGGTGATGATTTATCCCGTTACAAGTTTCACTTAACTTATATTATAACCGTTGCTATTACTTTCCAAGTTAGTTGGTTTCGTCATCGCGAACCCCGATCATTGCCCGTTTTCCTTACACGTCATGATCTTTAAACATATTTATCAATATGTATTTACTAACTTGTATTAATATTTCGTTATATCTTCCGACTCGACTCACTTTTATTATATATTTATTTCCCCATAAAAATAAATATACAAAGATCTTGTCGAACGAGATTTATTTTATGTTAAGTATTTATTTTTCATATAAGTATACATATACTTATAATAACATACTTAACTTATTTTATTTCTTACAAATTCTCCCATCTCACTTCCAACACTTAGGAAAGTGTTTATGTATATTTTTCACCCTTAATAATCCTTACATATATTTTGTTCACAAAATATATACATATTTTCTTACTTAGAATAGTTAAATCGTAATCGCCGCAATAACGTATACTCGTATCTTGTAGGAAGTTATACTCGTATACTTATCCGTCCGATTTACGCTTATGTCCGATTTATACCTTGTTCGTTTTACACGTTGTTCATTTTACACTTTGTTCATTTTACACTTTGTCCGATAGCTCGTCGTATTGACATATGTCCGCTTTCCCGATTTCTTAACTTATATATATATATATATATATATATCTTTCGTAGGAAATCATACTACTTGCCGGTTTACGCATTTTCCTACTTTCGAATATATATATTAACTTGGATGTTTTATTCCTAAAAATTCTTACAACACTTTTACATCCCCATAAATGTAAAAATGCTTATTTTTATATAAAACATCACAAGTTGTTTACATTACCATTTTTCTTACAAAAATATTAGTGTTTATATTTTCCAACACTTATGGTAAATTTATATTTTTATAAAATACTTTTTATAAAAATATCATTCTTACAAAATAAATATTTGTGTACGTTTTCTTACTTTTACAAAAGCAACCCTTTTTGAATATAACTTTTCATTCTTAACCTTTTACTTTCCAAAGTTACATTTTTCAACATAAAGTTTCCAACATCACATTTTACACCCATGGACTTTTCAAAGTTACTTTCCAAACCTCTAACTTTACAAAAGTCACATATTATTCCCAAGACTTATAAAAATGACAATTTCCACTAAAACTAATAAACTTTAACATGTCAAAATTTACGATAAGTGTTCATTTCACCATCCAACACTTTTATTAGTCTCATATGGTCATTTTAAGCCTACTAACATGTTTGATTTAAGTCTTGGAGTCCATTTGTTCATACTTTTATTTTTAAAGTCTACAACTTTATTTTTGTGATTTTAGCTTCATCACATTTAGTTACAAATATTTCATGTTCAAGTGGTTCCATTAGTCATAATATGATGATCAAAATCATTTTTAGGTGTATTAGGTGTTACTTTATGTTTTTCATCCAAAACAACTTCAAAAAAAATACTAGAACATACAATATTTTTTTGTAACAAAATAACATCACCAACCATCCTAAAACTTATGTTCATGATCATCTTAGTGAACATTTTATTTCATTTTTAGAAAACACACAAAACCTTGTTTAAAAACTTTGGTTAAAAGCATCCCAAAAACAACTTGCAAGTTAAGCATATAAGTAAATAAAACTTGAACAAGATAAGTTTCAAGAAACTTACTACTAGCACAAGGCTAGGGAAGTCACAAAAACACTTGATTATGGAGGGGTTATGTGTGCCTTCCAAGGGTTAAGCTCCTAGCACTTGAACACACTTGAATATGGGTTTAAATGGATATGATTTGGAGTGTTGAAAAAAAATCAAGAATATTGGTAGTGGTGTATGTGCCGTAGGTTTAAGTGAAAAAGAGGGTAGTTTGTTTTGTTGAAAGTGTTACATAATATGGCTTATAAGATGCTAATTTAACATGTGATTTTTAACCTTCATTATATAATATTACTAAGCATGCTAAAGACATCATAATAAGTATTCATATTTGGAGACACAAGGGTGGCTAAAGCCACCTTTAAAAAAAACGGCTCAAGGCCAAGGTGGGTCCCCCATCTTTTTCAAAAATATCTCCAACTAAATTAGTTAAATTCTAAGCGTTTCGGTTAGGATCTTCGGGTTTTTGCGCGTTCTAATTACAAGCTATTTCGGATATATAATTAGCTTTCAATTACCCTTAAACATAGCCTAGTTTAAGTATTGGTAAGTTATTTAGGTTCTTACCGGGTGAAATTATATATTTTACGCGCATCGGGCGCGATACGCGAACTTTATTCGCTACCGGGAGATTTTAATTTGGAGTTTTCATTTATAGTTTTGGGGTTCCAAAACACTTTATATTTCATAAAAATAATCTTCATTTTATATCTCGGGCACTCGGGATCATTTTCGGTTATTTATTTATTGCCGGGTAATCACCAACGTCCATTTCGGACTAGTTTATTCTTATGCGATTCCGTCGCATTTCTAATTAAACTAAGGCATTCCTATGCCGTCTATTGGACTCCGCTATTTTCCGAATACTCAATTATACTTAATTGATATTAATTCTTGCCTAGAACAGTTAATTATATATTAATTGCGTACGGATTTACCTTAATTTTGCCGAACGTCACAAATTTCATCCCTATTATTCTTGAAGATGAAACCTCTCATTATATAACGTGGTCTGAACTTTTTCAGATCCACTGTCGTGCCTACGAAGTCTTCCACCACCTCCAACCAAGACCCGCTACCGCATCTTCTTCTACTACCTCTGATGACGGCGCACAGCCGGATACCACCACTGCAGCGGCACTATGGTCTCGTCTAGACGCCATAGTCCTCCAGCGGATCTATGGCACGATATCACAATCCCTTGTTCACACCATTATGACCCCGGGTCAGACTGCTCATGCCGCGTGGGTCGCTCTCCGAAACCACTTCAACGATAATAAGCACACCAGATCCATCTTTCTGACCCAAGAATTTGCTAACCTTAATCTTGCAAATTTTCCATCTATGGCGGCATATTGCCAACATGCGAAACTTCTTTCGGACCAAGTCGCCGGAGTCGGATCGCCTGTTGACAATGACCGTCTAGTTTTGCAGGTATTGGCAGGTCTCACGGAGCAGTTTGACGGGATCTCCACTGTACTCGGCAACAAGGATCCTCTCCCGGACTTTGCAGAGGTTCGTTCACGACTCGGCATGGAAGAACAAAAGAAGAAAAGGCACGCATCAACTGCTGCTCAGGCCTCGGCAACTGCTCTCACGGCGTCCGTATCATCTGGGTCATCGGACGACAGGTCGCGTGGCCGTGGTAGGAACCGGGGACGGGGACGGAGTCGTGGTTCATCCAACAGAGGCCGCGGCTCCTGGAACACTTCTTCTCAGCAACATGGTTCCCACCCCTACATTGTTTTTCCTACCTCATGGGCCTCCTCTCAATGGGCTTCTTTATTAAGTGGACAGCAGCAAACTAATCGGCCCAATAATGTCCCACCTTGCCCATACCCCTCCAGGCCCAATAACTCTACTACGGGACAAGGGATACTCGGCGCGAAACCTGATCAGGCATATACCTCGGGCTATACACCAACCGATATAGAGCAAGCTTTATACACACTGGCTTTAAATCCACCGGATCACGGGGTTATGGATACCGGCGCCTCTTCCCACTCGGCCAACGAGCAAGGTATTTACTCCCCGTCTAATTTTAATAAATGTACTAACAAACATATTATTGTTGGTAATGGCATGTCCATCCCGGTTTTGGCCCAAGGTAACCAAGTCCTACCCCCACCCTTCCCACCTTTAAAACTAAACAATGTCCTATTTGCACCCAAAATAATTAAAAATCATATATCTGTGAGACGCCTTACCACTGATAACTTGGTTTCAATTGAATTTGACCCCTTTGGTTTTCTTGTGAAGGATCTCAAAACCAAGGCTCCCATCCTCAGATGCAATAGCACAGGCGACCTCTATCCTCTCACGCAACAATTCTCCACCAACTTCAACACTCCCACTGCCCTTGCTGCTGTGTCTCAAGACCGTTGGCATCAACGCCTAGGACACCCCGACAACAACCTTTTACATTCCTTAAAACATTCCTCTTTTATTGATTATGGTAAAATAAATGACAAACTTTGTCAGTCATGTGTGTTTGGGAAAGGAACTAAATTACCGTTTTTTGCTTCCATTAATACTACTTGTTTGCCTTTTGATATAATTCACAGCGATTTATGGACCTCCCCTGTGCTTAGCACAGCTGGTCACCGTTATTATTTACTGTTTATAGATGATTTCACCAACTTCATATGGACCTTCCCCATTAGCCACAAATCACAAGTTTTTGCCACCTTCACCGCCTTCTACAACCTTATACAAACACAATTTGAACGAAAAATTAAACAGTTTCAATGTGATAACGGTAAAGAATATGCAAACAATAACTTCTATAATTTTTGCAAACAAAACGGTATGCAATTCCGCTTCTCATGCCCACACACATCTTCTCAAAATGGCAAAGCGGAACGCAAAATCCGCACCATAAATAACATGCTCCGAACACTCCTTGCCCAAGCTTCCTTACCCCCAAATATGTGGCATCACGCCCTTGAGACCGCCACATACCTCCTAAACATCCTTCCTAGTAAACAACATGATTTCCTTTCACCCACCTACCTTCTTTACCATAGCATCCCCGAATACGAGCACCTCCGTGTGTTCGGTTGCCTGTGCTTCCCCATCACCGCCTCTACCACAATCAACAAACTCACCAACCGGTCTCAACCATGCGTCTTCCTTGGATACCCCTCTCACCATCGCGGATATAAATGTCTCGACCTTCATACTAATCGGATGTTTATATCACGCCATGTTTGTTTTGAGGAATCCATCTTCCCTTACCAAATCCGAACCTCCACTAGCCCACCCAACTATGACTTTCTCTCCACACCTCTCAATCCCCTATTATGGAACCAAGTAACCACTGCTACCTCACCGCCCAGCCCACCTCCTGCTACATCACACCCATCCACCGGCCCAAATATCGCTATCCAGCCCACCTCCAACCTAACCCCATCTACTCCAAACCAATCCCACGGCCCCATCCCACAATCGCCCAACCCCAACACCTCTCCTCTACCTACCGGCCCATCTCCACCTAACAGCCCACTTTCGGCCCATCAGTCCCCACTACCCGACCATACTACTAATCCACCAACGCAAACCAGCCCACCCAGCCCAAACCACATTCCCACTTCACCAAACAACCACATTACCATCCCTGACCCTCAACCCGCACACCCATCCAACATCCCTCGCGCTATTCACACACGCTCCATGAGCGGCATCACCAAACCCAAACAATTATTTAACCTTCACACCTCAACCATTTCCCCAATCCCGAAAAATCCACAGGTTGCCTTATCCATACCGGAGTGGTACAATGCCATGCACCATGAGTTTAGTGCACTTATTAAAAACAAGACCTGGGAGCTAGTACCACGTCACCCTGATATGAATATTATACGTAGCATGTGGCTTTTCAAACATAAATACAAGTCGGATGGCTCGTTGGAACGTTATAAAGCTCGACTCGTTTGTGATGGTCGCAGTCAGCAGGTAGGCATTGATTGCGGTGAGACATTCAGTCCAGTTGTCAAACCGGCCACTATTCGCACGGTTTTATCCCTCTCCTTAGCCAAGTCTTGGTCAATACACCAGCTAGACGTCACAAATGCATTTCTACATGGTAATCTGGAAGAAACTGTCTTTATGCACCAACCTATGGGATTTCGCAACAAAGAATTTCCAAATCATGTCTGTCGCCTCAAACGGTCTCTTTATGGCCTCAAGCAGGCACCTCGTGCATGGTACCAAAGGTTTATGGATTTTATTACTTTACATGGTTTTCACCAGAGCAGATCCGATAACTCCTTATTTATTCACCACCATGGGAATGACACCGCATACCTGCTTATCTACGTCGATGACATCATTCTCACAACATCCAATGATGCTCTTCGCCATAGATTGATGACCACTCTAGCTAGTGAATTTGCTATGAAAGATTTGGGCCCACTATCATACTTCCTTGGCATTCAGGTACAACGCAAGGGAAATCACATGTTCTTATCACAAGCCGCCTATGCCAAAGACATTATTCATACGGCAGCCATGGACTCTTGTAAACCAGTTGCTACACCAGTTGATACACAATCAAAGCTTAGTAAAGACGCCGACAACCTATTTGATGACCCCTCCACCTACCGAAGCCTTGCAGGTGCTCTACAGTATCTGACATTTACTCGGCCTGACATCTCTTACGCTGTCCAGCAAATATGCATGCACATGCATGCCCCTCGGGAGTCACACTGGAACGCTTTAAAGCGTATATTACGATATATTCAGGGTACCATTGAGTTGGGTCTTCATCTCATGCCTACTGCCTCCATCTCTCTCCGTGCCTACACCGATGCAGACTGGGCAGGATGCCCTGACACCAGACGCTCCACTTCGGGTTACTGTGTCTATCTTGGGGATAATCTCCTTTCTTGGTCATCCAAAAGACAGTCAACCGTCTCTCATTCCAGTGCTGAGGCCGAATACCGTGGAGTTGCTAATGTTGTTGCTAAAATCTGCTGGCTACGGAATCTCCTCTTAGAACTTCGTCATCCTCTCACGCATGCATCCATCGTCTACTGCGACAACGTGAGTGCTATTTATTTATCGGGCAATCCAGTTCAACATCAGCGAACCAAACACATTGAACTAGATATACACTTCGTCCGTGAGCAAGTTCAACGAGGCAACGTCCGTGTTCTCCACGTCCCGTCACGTCATCAAATTGCCGACATCTTCACTAAAGGCTTACCCAGAGTACTCTTTGACGACTTCAGATCCAGTCTCAGTCTTCGGCCACCCTTCGCTTCGACTGCGGGGGTGTAATAGACTATGTATTATAGGAAATAATTGTGTAATTATTATTGACATATTATTAGCTCATCATTAGCATATTACTAGCTAATCTCTCCCCAATTATAGGAGAGTTAGTTGTATGATTGTACTCTATTTATAGAGAGCATTGGGAATAGAATTATCAAGTTGACTAATAAACTATCAAATTGGATGATGAAATTGCATTCCGGCGTTATAAACATAACGCTTCCGGTTGTTTTTGGCTCTTCACGCCCCACCGTGTTGGTGTTACCAGCGCGAAATTCCAATTAGCTCGAGCATCACGCTCGACTACGTATGGTCTTATAAACTAAATTGGTTAGATATTTTATGCCACCCTTATAACTTAAAATAGAAATTGGTATGAGATTTTATAAATAAAACATAAATGTTTTATATATGTTAGTGTTTTTTGTAGTAAAATTTTAATTTTAATACACTAGTTTGCGAAAAAAAAAATCAGGTTGAATGGGCTGGTTTGGGTTCATATGTATGTTACAATTTTCGGGTTCATGTAAAATTTTCAGGTTCGCGTTGGGTTAGACCTGCGAACCCGACCCATTAGGCGCCCCTAGTAAAAAAGAATGTCTTTAGAACCGGACCGGATATCGAACGTGACGGCCCATAGATGAAAAAGAAATGAGTCAATGACCAGGTTCAATGCATTGTTATTTACCCTATCACGATGTTGCCAAGTACACAATCCGATAGAAAACATATTCATCTTTCTTAATTTGGTCACACCTTTAGAATTTCCAACGCAATCCATGCCACTTTAAAAACACAACTCTAGCTTAAAATCCCAACAAACGAATCTTCATCCCCCAATCTCTCTTCTTCCACCATAAACCGCCGCCTCCATTATCGCCACACATAAATCAAAAAAAAAAAAAAGAAAGAAAGAAAAAGAAAAAAAAGATGACTACTGAGGGGTTCCGAGTACTGGACGAGAAATCGCTAATCGAATACATAAAAGCCACACCATCTTTAGCCTCCAAGCTTGGCAACGATGTTAATAACCTTAAAATTAAAGAAGTTGGTGACGGTAATCTTAATTTCGTCTACATCGTCATCTCTCCAGCTGGTTCTATCGTCGTTAAACAGGTGTTTCCCTAATTTACAGTCCAATTAGTTATAACTAGCATGTTGTTTGTTTAACTTCAATTTCAGTTGCCAATAGTAGTTATTACACTGTATGATGAATATTATTCTCTAATCATATATCAATTAGAAGGACAATTACAAAATGGGCAACAAGTTGTGCGGCAACCAAAATAATTTCTAAATTTACTACCCTGTTTAGAAATTACATAGACTAAGTGGCTAGGAAACCAAAAGTACCATAGTAAAAAGGATCAACACGTGTTGATACTCTAAACAAGCTTTCTCGTGTTTAGAAACTTTGCCTTATTCCGCCTTTAACGTAGCGTGACCCGCACCAAACCCATTGTCCCTGAGCCTAAAAAGAAGGGATACTCCTGTGAGGTCCACACAAGCGTGTTTTCCCCTTGTCCACCCAAACACAAGAATATCAGCCGGCCGTAGAGTAGACCTCCCTTCAAGCCGATCCGTCATAAAGTTCACGGGGCCTCATTTTTAGTAGAAATTACTGCCCGCTGATATACGAGTTGGTTGAACTAGGGTAAGTTTGAAGGGTTAATCATGATAAATAAAGAGAATTAAAGGGTAGAAGTTATGAACTGGTAAAAGAAATTTGCTTTAAATAGTTTTTAGGAATTTGAATTAGAATAGGTTTATTAGTTGCTTTAATTATTATTGTTTAAAGTGATTTGAATCATAATAGGATTAGATTCGGGTTACATGTTCATCAAGTTTGTTTTAGTATAAATAGATTGATACGGGTTCAATTTTTTGTTTGATAAATAATAATGTGACTGAAGTTGAAATTGTAAGTAACTTGGTGTTTTGATGTGGATAGGCTATACCATATGTCCGTTGCATCGGTGAATCATGGCCAATGACAAAGGAAAGATCATATTTTGAAGCCACAGCGCTTAAACGCCAGCATGGGTTGTCCCCGAAACATGTTCCGGAAGTTTATCACTTTGACAGAACAATGTCAGTAATTGGTATGCGATATATCGAGCCACCGCATATAATCCTGAGAAAGGGGTTGATTGCTGGGGTTGAGTATCCTTTGTTAGCTGAACACATGTCGGAGTTTATGGCTAACACTTTGTTTTACACGTCTCTTCTTTATCTTACAACTACACAACACAAAAGTGCAGGTACATACAAGATTATCTTTTGTGTTTTTTAAGGTTTTGAGTTACTCTTCCGTGATGTGTATAGAATTATAGATCGACTGTTTACATGGAACTTTGTGTGCAGTGGCTGAATTCTGCGCAAATGTGGAGTTATGCAGGTTGACTGAACAAGTGGTTTTTTCAGACCCGTATAAGGTTTCTGAATATAATCGCTGGACTACACCTTATCTTGATAGTGATGCTGAGGCTGTTCGGAATGACAAAGTATTAAAGCTTGAAGTTGCTGAGCTGAAGTCTAAGTACATACTCAAATCATTTACATATATATTTTTTTTAAATATTTTTTATGTTCTATTAGATTTGTCATTTGTGTGTGACGTGTAACGTTGACTAATTGAGGCCTACTATACAGATTCTGTGAAAGAACACAAGCTCTAATACACGGTGATCTCCATACTGGTTCAGTCATGGTTACTCATGAATCAACTCAAGTCATTGATCCAGAATTTGCTTTCTATGGGCCGATGGGGTTTGATATTGGCGCTTTTATTGGAAACTTGTTTTTGGCGTATTTTGCGCAAGATGGGCATGCGACTCAGGAAAATGACCGGAAAGTATGTCAAATTGTAGATTACGATTCACCATTTTGTATGAGATTTTCGGTTTCATAAGGCAGGTATTGTGAATGCAGGCATATAAAGCATGGATAATAGATACAATAGCAGACACTTGGAATATGTTTTACAAAAAAATTACATCTCTTTGGGATATACACAAGGAGGGCCCGGGCGAGGCATACCTTCATGAAATTTATAATGATGTAGAGCTATGGGAGCATGTTAAACAAAAATACATGATCGATTTGTTTCATGATTCCCTTGGATTCAGTGCTGCCAAAATGATAAGGTAAACTCATCGATTATGCAACTGTATGTAGCGTATATCTTACATCCAATGAAATTGTTTGACTAAGGTTAAGTGACTTATATCTAGACACAAAGACATAAATATTAACAATGACTTTAATAATATGTGGATGACAGGCGAATTGTTGGTGTAGCTCATGTTGAGGATTTTGAGTCTATCACTGATCCTGTGAAACGAGCAGATTGTGAACGAAAGGCTCTTGACTTCGCCAAGAATCTTATGAAGAAACGAAGAAGTTTCAACACCATTACTGATGTTATTTCTACGGCTCTGTAATATGTAAGGTGGTTGGCATGCAAGTATTATGGCTATCAATGAAGGTTTATGAACCAAACCTTAAAAGGAAAAGGATGATCTGCAACAACTGTTTCCTTGTGTCATTTGCTTCCGTACTGGGATCACCACGCGTGTCAAAATTGGTAATAAAAAATCTGGATGTTTACTTATTAATGCGGTGGTTTATATTTGATGGCTGATAAAACATGTGGTGTAATGCCTTAAAATACCTGTATGAAATAAATATATATTTCGTTTGAAGATTTTTAGAATTAGAATGAACGAATGATAAGCCTGACAAAACAGGCAGTGTTGTTGGTTGGCTTTTTTATTTTTTGAACAAGGAATGACGTCCCCAACCATAATGACACCGGACGTTGTGGTCAAGGCTGATTACTCGGTCGTCGCCAGCTCCTTGACTCTCCCGGATTCACGGAAACCCGAAGGCAAGGCAGTGAAATAATCGGTAAAATCTCGCCTCCCATCCGAGGCGAATCGGCATCACCCGTATTCGCTCTTCACCTGGATGCAACTCCACCACAGGGTGGGGTTGGGGCAGTGGTAGTGTTGGTTGGTTAACGGGTCAAACATTTTAACCAAATTAAGTTTGGGTTAAGGAAGGTTGTTTCTAAAGTATTAATATGATTCAGGTCAAACATCTCGTTTTAGAAAGGTTCAAAAGTATTAAGATGATCCAGGTCAAATATCTCGTTTTAGAAAGGTATCAA
Organism: Ambrosia trifida; assembly: GCA_028751855.1. Taxonomy (NCBI): domain Eukaryota; kingdom Viridiplantae; phylum Streptophyta; class Magnoliopsida; order Asterales; family Asteraceae; genus Ambrosia; species Ambrosia trifida. The sequence continues at coordinate 65,714,249 of CM054123.1, forward strand.
TATGGTTCAACTCAAAATATAGGTAATTTTAAAACGCATCAATTTGGTTTAGTTAGAAGGGCCATTTTAATAAAGTATTAGTATGATTCGAGTCAAAATGGGCCGACTAAAATAAATCGTATCACCTACAGTATTTTCTATTTTCTCCTTGTAACCACTCTTCAGCGTGAGAATTACATGAAACTAAATTATATGTGAGAGTATGGAGAATCGTGTGTGTTTCACCTTGATGGAGTGTGGTATTTATAGCCGGGATGGTAAAGAATGATTGGGCAAGAAGTCACTATCAGAATATTCTCTTCCTTTCCCTCCCACTAACCGTTAGTGGTATTAGAGGAGGGTGTGCGTTCGCACCATGTGTCTCGCTAGATGTTGTAGTCACTTTTCCTTTGTCTCCTCTGTGATAACCGCTAGTGCCTAGTGTAAGTTTCTGTCAAAGCTTGTCTTTCTCATTGATAATTAGGTGTATATATAGTACATAGGAATACATACATATGGAAGGTAATAATCTAGGTTTGACTATACATGTGCAATGGTTAATCAATACAGTCAATGTTTTGACTTGACTAAGCAAATAATCTGGTAGCTGAAATGGTGGAATGATTATATGCTAACAGGCCCCCGCAGTTTGAGCCGTAGCCTGACGGAGGCACAAGCTGGATCTAAAACGGGTGAATAATTGCTTAGAGAGGCCTTTGGTAAAGATGTCAGCATACTGGAAATCGGCAGGGACATGAAGAACGCGAACATCACCGATGCGAACTTTCTCACGAACAAAATGGATGTCCAACTCTACGTGTTTAGTGCGCTGATGCTGAACCGGATTCTGTGAGAGATAGACGGCTGAAATGTTATCGCAATAGACAACTGTTGCTTGAGTCACTTGTACACCCAGCTCCAATAGTAAGTTTCGAATCCAACTAGTTTCTGCTACAACATTGGCAACCCCCCTATATTCAGCTTCAGCACTTGAGCGTGCAATGGTTGGCTGTCGCTTTGAGCTCCACGAGATAATATTGTCACCCAAATAAACACAAAATCCCGAAGTAGACCGTCGCGAGTCTGGACAACCACCCCAGTCGGCATCCGAATAGGCAGTAAGAGTGGTAGACCGAGACGGAATGAGCTGTAGACCAAAGTCAACTGTCCCGCGGATATAACGTAGGATACGTTTTAGGAACTGTAGGTGAGGTTCACGTGGATCATGCATAAATAGGCAAACCTGTTGCACTGCGTAGCAGGAGTGGTAGGAAAGCCGGGGGGAGGATGTAGAGTGGCCGTGGAGGGTGATGTGGTGGCCGTGGGGGGGTGTTGAAAGGAAAACACCGGGGAAGGGTCATCGCAAAAGGAGGGGGATGGTTTAGGATCAGTAGAGTTGGCCAAAGGAAAAGTGGTTTCGGCGAAGGTTACATGCCGAGAGAAAATGACTTTTCCTGATGATAGCTCAAGACACCGATAACCCCTATAATTTGCGGGATATCCCAAAAAAACACAAAGGGATGAGCGGGTGTGAAGTTTATGAGGGCGAGTGGCGGTCTCATTGGGGTAACAAGCACACCCGAACACGCGAAGGTGTTCATATGATGGAATTCGGTGGTAAAGGATGGCACATGGAGTATTGTTTTGAAGAGTTTTGGTGGGGAGGATATTATGGAGATAACACGCGGTGTGGATTGCCTCTACCCAAAATTTGGAAGGTAAGGAGGCATGGACAAGTAATGACAACATAATGTCGTTGAGGCGGCGTATCATACGTTCGGATTTACCGTTTTGTTGAGAGGTGTGTGGGCATGAGAAACGAAATTGTATGCCTTGTTGGTTTGCAAAGTTTAGAAAGTTGTGATTGTTGAATTCCCCACCCATATCACATTGAAATTGTTGAATTTTAAGTTTAAACTGGGTTTGGACAAAAGCATAAAAATGAGTAAACTTGGTAAATGTTTCAGATTTATACTTTAATGGGTAGACCCAGGTGAATTGGGAAAAATTATCAATTAGAACCATGTAATACTTGTAACCTGCGGTGCTAAGAACCGGGGAGGTCCAAAGATCACAATGAACAATAGCAAAAGGCATAGAAGTACTAGTAACAGAATCAACAAAATGTAAACGTGAATGTTTGGATAATTGGCAAGCATGACAAACAAAAGTAGGGTCTAATTTATTGCACGACAAAACACGATTAGAACTAAGGAAATCCATAACATGGCGACCCGGGTGGCCGAGGCGGTCATGCCAGGACTGAGGGGACGACACGGACACAAATGCTTTTGCCAAAGACTTCGGGTTGAAGGAGTAAAGGCCGCTGGAGCTGTCATGGCGACTCAGTGGCGTGCCATCCTTGTAGTCCTTCACAGAAAAGCCAAATGGATCAAACTCAACAGACACGTTATTGTCAATGGTGAATTGACGAACGGAGATAAGGTTTTTAATAAAATTAGGATTATAAAGGACATTTTTAAGGTGAAAGGTTTTGGCAGGTGTGTTAATGGTGGTATGACCAGATCCAATAACTGGTAAACGCTGACCATTACCAACAAGTACTGACTTTATATGAGAATAAGCGGAAAGTGTAGATAGTATACCTTGGTCTAGAGTAACATGAGAAGTGGCTCCAGTGTCCATGTCCCAATTGTCATCATCAGGGGACTCCATGGAGATAGCTTGAAAAGCCTGAGCGATCTGAGACGGGTCAAGAGCATCAAGATCAGTAAAATGTGCCTGGGCCTCAGAAGACGAGGACTGATTAGGTTGCTGTGACGGTGGGTTCTGCTGATGTGAAACGGGTTGCTGTTGTTGCTGAATTGGGCTGTGGTTGGGCCAGGGGTTGGGCCATTGGGCTATTGTGGGATATGGACATGGGGGTGGGGCCCAGTAAGGGGGCAGAGCCCAGTAAGGGTAAGTGTCACACCCTCAAAATCCACTTGCGGAGTTTTACCGCGAGGCGCATGACAAACCAGGATCCAAACCAACGATCACAATAAACAAGTCTAAATGAATAAAAATGCAATTTCAAAACATAGTTTAAAATCCCGTTTACAGCGGAAGCTTATTCAAAACATTATCCAAAATAATAAACCAATGTTCAATGTTGTAAGACCATGCAACCCTAACATAGACGCCGTGCAGACGCGTGCGCCCTAGTCCAGTCGTGCTACCTTAGCGACCTGAGAAAACATGTAAAAGTTTACGTCAGCACAAAAATGCTGGTGAGTTTACAGGTTTTGTATCCAAGTACCAAGTCCACCTGTCCATACTATAACAAATAGAAAACCAGTATACGCTAGCTAGGCGTACGTTTTGTTACTACCACGATTGGAAAACCATTACTAACGCGAATACCAAAAGTATGCCCGATGTATGTTCCTGTTGTTCCTGTTGTTCCTGTTTGAGACAATATGCACCCGCCGACCCTCCAAGTCGACGAGCGGGGTTGGTCACTCCCAATAGCGCTATTCACATTTCCCCGTTGTGCAAACCCGCACATTCATGGTTCCCCCCGGGACTTCCAAAGATCGTGTAGTACACAATAGAAACCCATAGTATGACAGTAGTTACCAAATAATCGTTTTAACACATGTTTTCTCCCCCGAAAGTATAAAACCAGTTTAAAAGAGGGGCCGTAAACTCACCTTAAGTTGCGTTACTCCTTAACCCGAGTAAACCCAGCTGCTATGCTAGTCCCGTAAGCGGCGACCTAACATACGACAGTTACAAGTACTTAGACTAATAACCCGCAGGTTAATTAGTCCCTAGATGTCCAGACCATAACCAAGTTTGTTTGAAAACACGTGACTGTTTAACCGACCCAAAGTACAAGACTCGACATCCCATTGGTGACCCGAGACTCCCCGTGTTATGTTTACGCTCCAAAACATACAATAACGCAAGTACACTTAACATACGTTAACGCACAACAAGTTATAGCACATAGTTCACGTATCACCGAATTACATCCAAACATATGTTACCAAGCTACCATATATGTTACGAGGTTCCTAGCATGTTACTATATGTCCAATCGGGTCTCGGAATGTTATTTTACACTTACAATAGTAGTACACGCGATTAGGAAACGTAAACTAGCAATTAGGACTGATTGCGTATAAGTTCACGTGATCAGGGCTGATTGCATGTAAGTTCACGTGATCAGGGCTGATTGCATGTAAGTTCACGTGATCAGGGCTGATTGCATGACTGTTCACGCGATTTGGGGCTGATCGCATGACTGTTCATGCGATTTGGCCCTGATTGCATGTAAAAGTGGCGATTAGGAATCCTAATCGCCTGTAACCTTGCTGTTCCAGTTTTTCGCGCGTTTAACGCTCCAAATCAGATCCAGAACGTGTGTAACTACCCAATATCATCCCAAACACTATCCTAAACATGTTTCAACCAAAATCCCTCGTTTAACCTCGTATAATCAGTCCTGCATGCAACCAAGTAATCCAAACATATACACATAGCATGCAATCATCATACTAACATGCATAACAATAACCCTAATAATCAATTAATCAGATTTCTATCATCATACTATCAATATCAATTCTGATCTAACCAAATAACATATCAATCAAGCATCATGAATCATAAAAATCCTAGCTTTCTAATCATACACACCCACAACGCATGTATATTGGTTATAATCCGATTAATAATCCGTATTAATGATTTTCAGAAAGCTTTTTCGTTTATGAACAGGTCTGGACCATTAGGGATTGATTAAAAACGTTTACAAAGTGTTATGGATGAGAATCAAACCTTAGGATTATGAAAGAATGATGGTTAGACCTTGAAACCTTGTGTTTTTGATCAAAATCGCCTTCCAGAGGTTGTTTATGTGTTTGGGGCGGTTATGGGACGACTAGGGTTGATATTAGGAAGTTTAGGAGGTTAAGCATTGTATTTATAGGCGTTTCTAGTCGTCCAGCACGTAACATGCGATTATGCAGCTTTACACGCGATCAGGAAGCCTAATCGCGTAACTATTCATGCGATCGGGGCCTAATCGCATGAATAGTCATGCGATCAGTACCCTGATCGCCCCTAAGGTTCCCAGTCGCCCCACATATAGGCGATTTGGTTATCCTGATCGCCTATATGGGCCTGTTTTGTGTGTTTTGCGCGTTAAACCCCGTTTTAACATATGTTAACACATATTAATGTACCGACAAGTCACATAATGATTGTAAACACATAACACAAGTAAATACACACATTCACACTCGTTCACCAATTTCCGGGACTCGAGACTCGTATGTTCCGTATGCCCTGACGATTCTACCGATCGTCACCGTTTGTACACTTGGTTAAGAACCGACATCTAATGAACCTCTAGACCAACATCCAATGATCCTCTAAGCTAAACCAGTAGTTCCCGAACTATAACCCGACTTAACTAATCCAGTTAAGTACAATATACGCGTGACTCGCTAAGGTAGACTTTCATCTAGACAACGTTGTTAACCAGAATTTGCCGGGTGTCACATCATCCCCACGTTAAAAGAATTTTCGTCCCGAAAATTGCACAAGTACCAAAAGAACAAAAGAATAACGAAGGAAACAAACAAAAAGATAGAAACCAGAAGAGAGATTTACCCGAGTTGTCACATCATCCCCACGTTAAAAGGAATCTCGACCCGAGATTCATTCAGCTGCCGAAGAGACATGTCTCGACTCGAACGCTTCCTTAGGAAAGAGATGAGGATACTTAGACTTCATCTGATCCTCCCGTTCCCATGTATATTCCGGTCCCCGGTCCGAGTTCCACCGAACCTTAACGATACGAATCTTGCTGTGACGTAGGCTACGAATCTTGTAATCAAGGATCTCCACAGGTTCTTCCACAATCCGAAGACGATCATCAACCTTGATCTCTTCTAGTGGAACGATGAGAGACTCGTCAGCCAGACACTTCTTCAAGTTTGACACGTGAAAGACGTTATGTACGTTACCGAGCTCCGTCGGTAGATCAAGTCGATATGCCACCGGCCCAATCCGTTCCAGGATCGTAAATGGGCCGACATATCGTGGATTGAGTTTGCCACGCTTCCCAAAGCGTATGACGCCCTTCCACGGTGAGACTTTTAGAAGTACCTTGTCATTGACTTGGAATTCCAGTGGTTTGCGACGCTGATCGGCATAACTCTTTTGCCGGTCCCGTGCCACCGCCAACCGATTTCGAATCTGTACGATCTTTTCCGAAGTTTCGTACACTAGTTCAGGCCCAGTGAGTTGACTCTCACCCACTTCAGCCCAGCAAAGAGGAGAACGGCATTTCCGTCCGTACAGTGCTTCGAACGGAGCAGCCTTGATGCTCGTGTGATAACTGTTATTGTACGAGAATTCTACCAACGGCATATGAGCTTCCCAACCCTTGCCAAAATCGATCACACATGCCCGCAGCATGTCTTCTAAAGTTTGAATCGTACGCTCACTCTGACCGTCAGTCTGTGGATGGTAAGCCGTACTCATGTCTAGTTGGGTACCCAAAGCCTTGTGTAAAGACTTCCAGAAGTGAGAAGTAAAATGGGAGTCACGATCCGAGATAATAGAAACTGGTACCCCGTGCTTAGAAACAACTTCTTTCAAGTAGAGACGAGCCAAACGATCCATGGTGTCGGTCTCCTTAATGGCAAGAAAATGAGCTGATTTCGTCAACCGATCGACAATCACCCATATCTTGTCGTTCCCGCTTGGTGATTTAGGAAGTTGTGTGACAAAATCCATAGTAATCCGTTCCCATTTCCATTCCGGAATTTCAGGTTGTTGCAGGAGACCCGACGGTTTCTGGTATTCCACCTTGACCTTAGCACAGGTCAAGCATTTGCTCACGTATGAGGCTATGTCCGACCTCATGTTTGGCCACCAGTAAAGCACCTTCAGATCTTGGTACATCTTATCCGAACCAGGATGAATAGAATATCGGGACTTATGAGCTTCATCAAGAACAAGCTCCCGTAGTCCCCCGAATAAAGGAACCCATATGCGTTCTGCGAAATAGTGCAGGCCATCAGGCCTTCGCTCTAGGTGCTTGTCGGCACCGTGCATAGTTTCAGCTTTAAGGTTTTCCTCCTTCAAAGCTTCCAATTGGGCAGAACGGAGTTGATCAGGTAACGACGAATGAATGGTGAGCTGCAACGCCCGAACGCGACGAGGTTTAGTAGATTCCTTCCTGCTCAAGGCGTCTGCTACAACATTCGCCTTGCCAGGATGGTACTTAATAGCACAATCATAGTCGTTCAAAAGTTCAATCCAACGACGCTGTCGTATGTTCAAGTGTTGTTGGTCGAAAATGTGTTGGAGACTCTTGTGATCGGTGTAGATGGTGCATTTGGTACCGTACAAGTAATGTCTCCAAATTTTCAACGCGAATACCACGGCACCCAACTCCAAGTCATGAGTTGTGTAGTTCTTCTCGTGTACTTTGAGTTGACGAGAAGCATACGCAATCACTTTCTCGCGTTGCATCAACACGCAACCGAGTCCATGAATGGAAGCATCACAGTAGACAACAAAATCATCAGGACCCTCAGGTAAGGACAAAATAGGAGCAGAACACAGTTTAGACTTCAGTTCTTCAAACGCGGACTCTTGTGATTCACCCCAGTCGAACTTTCTATCCTTCTGAGTGAGAGTGGTGAGGGGTTGAGCAATCTTCGAGAACCCCTGGATGAAACGACGATAGTAGCCCGCAAGGCCTAGGAATTGCCGCACCTCAGTTGGCGTCTTTGGTGCTCCCCAGTCCTTGATCGCTTCGATCTTAGCTGGATCGACATGAATCCCTAGTTCATTAACCACATGTCCTAGGAATTGAACTTCGCGTAACCAAAAGTCACACTTTGAGAACTTGGCGTAAAGTTGTTCCCGTCGCAAGAGTTCCAAAACTAACCGCAGATGTTCCCCGTGTTCGGTCTCGTTCTTGGAGTAGATCAGAATGTCATCAATAAATACAATGACGAACTTGTCCAAATATGGTTTACAGACGCGGTTCATCAAATCCATGAAAACCGCCGGTGCGTTCGTGAGACCGAAAGGCATGACCAAGAATTCGAAATGGCCATAACGTGTTCGAAAAGCAGTCTTTGCAACGTCAGCCTCCCTGACGCGCAGCTGGTGATAACCGGACCTCAAATCGATCTTGGAATAATAACTAGAACCCTGAAGCTGGTCGAATAGATCGTCAATACGTGGAAGAGGATAACGGTTCTTGACGATCAATTTGTTCAGTTCTCTGTAGTCTACGCACAATCGGAAACTTCCATCCTTCTTCTTAACAAATAAAATCGGGGCTCCCCAAGGGGAAGAACTTGGCCGGATGAAACCCTTGTCCAAGAGTTCCTGTAACTGGCTAGACAATTCCTGCATCTCGGGAGGTGCAAGACGGTAGGGGGCCCGAGCAATAGGAGCAGCCCCTGGTACGAGGTCAATACCGAACTCGACTTGACGATGAGGAGGAAGACCAGATAAATCATCGGGAAAAACATCAGGAAACTCGCGTACCACCGGAATATCGTCGATCTTCTTTTCATCACCAGAGGAAACAGATAAAAGCGCCAAAACAGCTGGATAACCCTTTCGAAGACACTTAAGGGCTTTCATGCTAGAGATGATGTTTAGCGGAACACCACCCTTGATACCGTACACAGAAAGAAATTCTCCATCAGGGAGAGGAATCCGAATAACCTTATCGTAACAGACAATCTCCGCGCGATACAAAGATAACCAATCCATTCCTACCACAACGTCAAAACTACCCAAAGTTACCGGCATAAGGTCGATGGGGAACGATAAACCCGACAACTCTAACTGACACTCCCGAAGAACACTAGTAGCTTCAATCGTTTTACCGTCAGCTAATTCAATAATATACTTGGTCTCTAATGGTACAGGTACTACATCTAGCAGTCGACTAACATCCATGGATACAAAACTCTTGTCGGCACCAGAATCAAACAACACGCTAACAGAATGATTATTGAGAAGAAACGTACCGGTGACTGTATCAGGGTCCTGTCTAGCCTCAGCGGCTCCAATGACGAAGGCACGTGCATTTCTGCCGCCGCCCCCGTTGTTCCCATTCCCGTTGTTTCCACCCTGTTTCAGTTTTGGGCAATCCTTCTTGTAATGCCCAGTGTCACCACAGTTGTAGCATCCTTGTTTCCCTGTAGTCCCCTGAGTAGTCGGAGCTGAACTGTTGGTCGGAGCCTGAGTCGATGGAAGTGTAACCCGACAATCTTTAGCATAGTGGCCTGTTCGCTGGCAGCGGTGACAACGGTTACTGTCGCAGTTCCCTTGGTGATGGCGTCCACACTTGTTGCATTTGGGCAGTTTTCCCGCATAACCACCCTGCTTATTACCCGAAGAAGATGAACCCCCATTATCAAATCTTTTACCCTGCTGTGCAGACCCCGACCCTTTCCCGTCATTTTCCCACTTGCGCTTATTGTTCTCTGGAGCCTTAGCAGTCGAACCTTTCGCAGGCAAAATCCCCTTATTCACTTTTAAGTTGGTCATCCTATGGGCCGATCGAACTACCTCCGCATAAGTAGGATGATTTCCAGCAGCCACCAACCCTGCAATTTCCGGCACTAACCCTGAGACATAATGTTCAATCTTACGATACTCTGTCACGTGCAGATCGGGACACAGCACTGCCAACTCATTCCTCCTCACAGTATACTTCTCGATTTCCGATCCAGTCATCTTGAGGTTCCACACCTCATGCTCCAGCTTCTGTACCTCTTCCCTCGGACAATACTCACGCTTCAACAACTGCACAAAATTCTCCCATGGCATAGCATATGCCTCCCCAATACCCATGTTCTGGGTGATACCATTCCACCAAGTCAATGCCACGTCCTGAAATAACGCAGCCGAATACTTTACCCGATCTTCTGGGAGACAGTTACACATCAGAAATACCGACTCCACTTTCTCCAACCACCTAAGCAAACTGACCGCACCCTCAGTGCCAGAGAATTCCTGAGGCTTGCAGTCCCGGAACATCTTGTAGGTGCACATGGGTGGGGGTGGGTCAACAGGACCACCTGAAATGAAACGTATGAGAGACCACGAATAACGTAAACAAGGCTCACCAATGAGGCAAAGAAAATGGATAAAACAACTTACCACCACCGTTGTGCCCTAACTGAAAGGCAGCCTGGAGCAAGTTGTTCAGATCAGCCTGTGATAGGTTAATACCTCCACCACGACCACCAGCACCACCGCGACCACCACCACGTCCACCATTGCGACCACCTCCTCGTCCTCCACGCACTCCAGACATGATTCTGGCAGAAAGAACGAGAAAATTTAGTTTCGCAGTTAAAGATAACTACTAATGTTCACAAGATCAAAGCTAGATCCAATCCAGGAATATCTCCTCAAACCCAGAGCTCACTAGTGCTTCCATGCATTTCGTTTTATGATTTTGTGTGCACCCAAAATGATAAAACGCTCTACATGGTCCTCCAAGTGTTCTCCTAGTTCAAAGTTCAAATCACCGAACATAGACTCTTAGCTATACACCGTAATACCACGGTAGTTTATGACAAGTGTTTCTATTGGAGTGCGAAAGGGAGATGTCCGAGCCTTGGACAAATCTCAAGAGTACACGAGTTACTCCAATAGGCTACACTGCCTAGATAATAAGTAACCCAACCTAAGATAGAACGGATGATGTAACGTAGAAAGACCAACGATCTAGAGACACCCCGACAAGACCATTCGTAAATCACTATAACGTTTAGTACCATGTGATCGTCTAGTGTGTGCGACTCGGCTATAGACTAGACTCTACATGCAGTCCTAGTTCACTATAACCATTGGCTCTGATACCAATCTGTCACACCCTCAAAATCCACTTGCGGAGTTTTACCGCGAGGCGCATGACAAACCAGGATCCAAACCAACGATCACAATAAACAAGTCTAAATGAATAAAAATGCAATTTCAAAACATAGTTTAAAATCCCGTTTACAGCGGAAGCTTATTCAAAACATTATCCAAAATAATAAACCAATGTTCAATGTTGTAAGACCATGCAACCCTAACATAGACGCCGTGCAGACGCGTGCGCCCTAGTCCAGTCGTGCTACCTTAGCGACCTGAGAAAACATGTAAAAGTTTACGTCAGCACAAAAATGCTGGTGAGTTTACAGGTTTTGTATCCAAGTACCAAGTCCACCTGTCCATACTATAACAAATAGAAAACCAGTATACGCTAGCTAGGCGTACGTTTTGTTACTACCACGATTGGAAAACCATTACTAACGCGAATACCAAAAGTATGCCCGATGTATGTTCCTGTTGTTCCTGTTGTTCCTGTTTGAGACAATATGCACCCGCCGACCCTCCAAGTCGACGAGCGGGGTTGGTCACTCCCAATAGCGCTATTCACATTTCCCCGTTGTGCAAACCCGCACATTCATGGTTCCCCCCAGGACTTCCAAAGATCGTGTAGTACACAATAGAAACCCATAGTATGACAGTAGTTACCAAATAATCGTTTTAACACATGTTTTCTCCCCCGAAAGTATAAAACCAGTTTAAAAGAGGGGCCGTAAACTCACCTTAAGTTGCGTTACTCCTTAACCCGAGTAAACCCAGCTGCTATGCTAGTCCCGTAAGCGGCGACCTAACATACGACAGTTACAAGTACTTAGACTAATAACCCGCAGGTTAATTAGTCCCTAGATGTCCAGACCATAACCAAGTTTGTTTGAAAACACGTGACTGTTTAACCGACCCAAAGTACAAGACTCGACATCCCATTGGTGACCCGAGACTCCCCGTGTTATGTTTACGCTCCAAAACATACAATAACGCAAGTACACTTAACATACGTTAACGCACAACAAGTTATAGCACATAGTTCACGTATCACCGAATTACATCCAAACATATGTTACCAAGCTACCATATATGTTACGAGGTTCCTAGCATGTTACTATATGTCCAATCGGGTCTCGGAATGTTATTTTACACTTACAATAGTAGTACACGCGATTAGGAAACGTAAACTAGCAATTAGGACTGATTGCGTATAAGTTCACGTGATCAGGGCTGATTGCATGTAAGTTCACGTGATCAGGGCTGATTGCATGTAAGTTCACGTGATCAGGGCTGATTGCATGACTGTTCACGCGATTTGGGGCTGATCGCATGACTGTTCATGCGATTTGGCCCTGATTGCATGTAAAAGTGGCGATTAGGAATCCTAATCGCCTGTAACCTTGCTGTTCCAGTTTTTCGCGCGTTTAACGCTCCAAATCAGATCCAGAACGTGTGTAACTACCCAATATCATCCCAAACACTATCCTAAACATGTTTCAACCAAAATCCCTCGTTTAACCTCGTATAATCAGTCCTGCATGCAACCAAGTAATCCAAACATATACACATAGCATGCAATCATCATACTAACATGCATAACAATAACCCTAATAATCAATTAATCAGATTTCTATCATCATACTATCAATATCAATTCTGATCTAACCAAATAACATATCAATCAAGCATCATGAATCATAAAAATCCTAGCTTTCTAATCATACACACCCACAACGCATGTATATTGGTTATAATCCGATTAATAATCCGTATTAATGATTTTCAGAAAGCTTTTTCGTTTATGAACAGGTCTGGACCATTAGGGATTGATTAAAAACGTTTACAAAGTGTTATGGATGAGAATCAAACCTTAGGATTATGAAAGAATGATGGTTAGACCTTGAAACCTTGTGTTTTTGATCAAAATCGCCTTCCAGAGGTTGTTTATGTGTTTGGGGCGGTTATGGGACGACTAGGGTTGATATTAGGAAGTTTAGGAGGTTAAGCATTGTATTTATAGGCGTTTCTAGTCGTCCAGCACGTAACATGCGATTATGCAGCTTTACACGCGATCAGGAAGCCTAATCGCGTAACTATTCATGCGATCGGGGCCTAATCGCATGAATAGTCATGCAATCAGTACCCTGATCGCCCCTAAGGTTCCCAGTCGCCCCACATATAGGCGATTTGGTTATCCTGATCGCCTATATGGGCCTGTTTTGTGTGTTTTGCGCGTTAAACCCCGTTTTAACATATGTTAACACATATTAATGTACCGACAAGTCACATAATGATTGTAAACACATAACACAAGTAAATACACACATTCACACTCGTTCACCAATTCCCGGGACTCGAGACTCGTATGTTCCGTATGCCCTGACGATTCTACCGATCGTCACCGTTTGTACACTTGGTTAAGAACCGACATCTAATGAACCTCTAGACCAACATCCAATGATCCTCTAAGCAAAACCAGTAGTTCCCGAACTATAACCCGGCTTAACTAATCCAGTTAAGTACAATATACGCGTGACTCGCTAAGGTAGACTTTCATCTAGACAACGTTGTTAACCAGAATTTGCCGGGTGTCACAGTAAGGAGGAGGGTTTGAAGTGTTATACAGTTTATGTTGAGAAGCTGAGCCAGAGGACTGCGTACTTCCATTTCTTACGCTAGGGTTCCGGCTGCCCCTGCCACCACGCGATCTGGCCGGCCTGGTCCGATTATCACGCGGTTGTGGAGAGGGGTTAGGGTTAGGTGAGGGAGGTGGTGGTGCGTTCGATTGTGCAGCAGCAACAACAGAGGTTCCATCCAAGACATCTCGTGCGGCTCTTCTGTTCTGGTCGTTCAACAGCATCTCGCAAGCCTCCTCCCAAGGAGGAAGAGAGTTATTGATCAGAGAACCCATTGTGTCGAACTCAGCAGGCAACCCGCGAACCATCTGTAGGACAAGTCTCTGGTCAGTAATCGGAGTGTCGACAAGGTCGTTCAACTGGTCAGCCAATTCTCTAAGTTTCTGAATGTACGTCTCCAAAGAAGGCTGGGATTTCAGTGTTAGGTTCACGAACTCGTGCTCCAGGGCAGCAATCCGAGCCCCTTTGTTATTATGAAATTGATTTTGAAGACGAACCCAGGCTTTGTGAGCCGTGGGGTCGCCATAAGGGAGTATCTTAGCCAAAAGATTATCAGAGAGGGTCCCGTAAATCCATTGGAGAACGATGGAATCGATCTCAGACCAGGACGCGAAGTCAGGATTGGTCGTGGCGGGTGGCGGCGTACCGTCAATATGGTCCATGACACGATAGCCCCGAGCATGAAGCTGAAACAGGCGCACCCAGGAGGTATACGAGACCTTAACACCATCAAGAATCCGGACTTTCTGTTGTATGTTTGTCACAGAGTAGACCGGATGAAGGTGCCCGGGTTTGGGGTTTTCAGATGCAGAAGCATTGGTTTCAGCCATGATGAAGACAGGATCAGGAAAAGAAAAACGACACAGGTCTGATCGAAATCAGCAGCTGTGCAGTGACCGAAGTCAGAAAAAAAAGGCGATTTGGGTATTGAGCGACTGCGCTCTGATACCATGTAAGTTTCTGTCAAAGCTTGTCTTTCTCATTGATAATTAGGTGTATATATAGTACATAGGAATACATACATATGGAAGGTAATAATCTAGGTTTGACTATACATGTGCAATGGTTAATCAATACAGTCAATGTTTTGACTTGACTAAGCAAATAATCTGGTAGCTGAAATGGTGGAATGATTATATGCTAACACCTAGTAGAGATCATGGATACAGGGTTTCTTGACATTTAATTGGCTACATGTAGCTTTCGCATTGTCCCTTTTGTGTCTGACGTGGCTCGTGCCCGCACATAATTTGTTTAGCCAATTGTCAAGCCTTCAAGTTGTGATATAGGTTTTGCCAGGGCCCGTCAGAATCCAAGACTATATCACTTCTATACCCATTCAATCTATTCTATAACTTATCTATTAATATATATAAAAGAATTGAACATTGCTGACGTGGCGTGCAATGGTGCCTTCAACCTCTCCATGAAACTGCCATGTGGCATCATAATTGAAATATTTTAGTATTTTTGAATTATTTCCTTTTTTAATTAAATTGAGTTATTTTAGGAAAAAATAATTTAAAAATAAATTTAAAATTTTCTCTCTCATGTATCCTCCCATAATTTTTAAACGTTTATATCTTTTATATACGAGATTTTTTAAAGAAAAAAATTACACCAAATTAACGAGCGTTTTATTATCTTTCCAATGAGTACCATAGTGCTATATAAAAAACGGAGAAAAAATCGACTATTTTTTGTGGGGTTTCGTTCATACAGGAAAAAAACACACAAAGTGTTCATGTTATTCATTAATCATGTTTTTTCTTTTAAACCAGGTTCTTATCTACGATGTTGAAAATCAACCCAATCTCCATGTTATCATTGGAATTTTACTAGGTATACTTCATCAAGAGAGGCTAGGAGAAAGAATCGCGCAACACGGCAACACATGGTGTCACCTTATAGCAAGGTTATTTTTTTATTTATTTAATTACAAGAGTAATAATTATTACTATTAGTATTAGTATTATTAGAATGGTTATATTTTTCAACCCCGGGACACTCTCGGGATGACTTGATAGTTGCTGACGTGGCGTTCAATGGTGGTCTCAACCATCTCTTGATTATGCCACGTGGCATAATGAGATGCAATGGTTACAACTTCCAACTTAAGTGTTTGTTTAGTTGATTAGGTTAGGAATTATAAGAGTCATTAGAATGTGAGAAATTAAAGAGATGTGATGAGTTTTTGAATAGTTGTAGCTTACATAAGTGATTCTTTAGATGATTACTGATTAGGTTTTAGATTAAGGAATATGAGTTATTACTGATTAGAATACTATGAACATGCAATGATTGAGAGATTTTGTGGTTAGTTAACTTGAGCCATTTGCAATAGGTTATCACGTAAAATAAGATTTTTCAACCCCGGGACCCTCCCGGGGTAATCAGCTAGTAATAAAAGAATTGAATTTCTATGAGGTGGTATTCAATGGAGGGTACCATGTGGCACTTTAAGATGATAGTATTGAATTTATTATTTTAAATAAAAGATAATTTTTAAAAATTTTTATTTTCTTTTTTTAAATAAAATCTATATCTATATTACCTTAAAATTTCAAATATGTTAATTAATATCTTTTCCTTATTTTCCTCTCACATTTTTAAATGTTAATTATTATTTTTAAATTTCAAATATTTTAATTAATATTTTTATCTTTATTTTTTCCTTATTTTTCACTCACAATTTTTAAACGTTAATAACTTTTATGTATGACATTTTTTTTGAAAAAAAAAATTACATCAAATTAATGATCACTTTATTATCTTTCCAACGGGCACGATAGTGCTATACAAAAAACGAAAAAAAATATTTTTTTAGTGAGTTTTTGTTCATAGAGAAAAAAAACCCATGTGTTTAGGTGATTTATTAATCATATATAGGCAAGTACTAATCGTGTTATGATAGTATATATGTTTTTAAACCTACTATTACATATATGAATTGCCCATGTTCATGTGCTATAGCGATATGCTTAGCATTAAACGAGGTTGAGATTTTTTTTAATCTACTGGTAACGCAGCATGAGAGCCCCTTTTCGTAGTATAAACATTAGAACAACTTTCTTTAACATTAAAAGAGGTTGAGACTGTTTACTTCTTTTAACCTTTTTTATTAAGTACTATTAGATTTTTCAACCCCAGGACACTCCCGGGGTAATCACCTAGCTTTGAATATGTGAAATACCTCTTAGGGTTCGTTACTCGGTTACATATTAGAAAGAAGATAATAGAAGCCATTTTCTACTTAACATTGTGTTGGGAACTCAAATTTTGTGTATTTTGTTAAACTTAGTTGTGTTCTTCGCTATTTCGTTTCTTGTAATGCTACTGCTGCATTTTGTTTTTGCCTTAGTAACTCCTTGGTACGGGTGGCTGTGTTTTAATGAAATATTCCTTGCATTGAAAAAAAAATATTCGAACCAGCCCTCGTGAATTTTTACTTCGATGTGTGTCAAATGATAATCTAAAAAAATTAAATAAATGGTAAAATGGTTCTTTATTAATTTTTTTAAAAGAACTGGTATATTTGATACTTTTGTTTGTGTTTTTTGGAAGGTGATTTTTTTATGTTGTGGTCTACAATGGTCAGACTATTTTGTCTTAACTGAGCTCACAAGAGGCAAGCCTCTCTGGAGTTAGGGGTGTACAAAAAGCTCGCGACTCGAGGCTCGCTCGAAACTCACTCGAAAAAAGCTCGGCTCGAAGAGGCTCGTTTTTTTTTGCGAGCCGAGCCGAGCTGGCTCATTTTGTAATCGAGCCGAGCTCGAGCCAGGGGTGTTCAGCTCGTGGCTCGGCTCAATGGCTCGACTTGTGGCTCGACTCGATGGCTCGACATATGGCTCGACTCAGGCTTGTGTATGTGTAATTAATATATAGATGAAACTAATATATTTTGGCTCCAAACCCAATTCTAAAATTCAAAATTTGAAAATCCCGCTCATACTACCTATCTACCCCATCTTTTCATAATAAATAAACCATAACTTAGAAAAATAAAAAAAATATATACATGATTATGTGTAATTTTATTGTTTTTTTATTTAATAAATATTTGTAAAAAAATAAAAAAATATAACGAGCTGGCTCGAGCCAGCTCGAGCTCGGCTCGAACATTTACGAGCCGAGCTCGAGCTCGACTTTTCAGCTCGACCAGAAAAACGAGCTGAGCCGAGCTGGCTCGGTTTAAGTTCGAGCTCGAGCTCGAGCTGGGCCTGGCTCGGCTCGACTCGGCTCGTGTACAACCCTATCTGGAGTAAATGCACAGTAGTAGAAAACCGAAGGGCCAACAGAGTCGAACCTGACCCTTGTGAAGAGAGTAGGCTCAACCATCACTTGGCAAAATATCCAAACCATAAATATTGAGAATGGGGATCAAACCATTGATCACATTAAGTGAACAAAGGCCACTCCGTCACTCCACCACTATAGCTGGATGATACTTTTTTTGTTAATTGCCGAATACTTGAATCTTATATTTTAAATTTTGTCTTGTGAACATGAATTTAGAGTTTATTATGTAGTTTTGTTAGGGCTAAAGGAATGGAAATATTATTATTTTGTTGCGACACATTTGATCTTGACACGATCTGAACGAAAACTCTGAACGTTTAATAATAATTGAAAACTATAAAAAAAAATTACGTTTTTAAATTAAAAAGAGTTATGGAAAAGAATATTGTCATATATAAGCTTTAAACTTTTCGTAATATGGAAAACAAAGCTAAAGTTAAATAATTAAATAATACTAGTATAATGATAGATGACTTTATAAAGAAAATATTTGAGAATATTAAAAAGAAAAAGTCAAATAAAGAATAAAAAAATAAATATCTATATCTATATTGGGGTAGGTTCATGTACAAACAGTTTTTTCGTACGAACTGTACGAATCAAAGAGAAAAACACGCGGACCGCGTATAACTAGAGTAATTATATAATTACTCTAGTTATACGCGACCCGCGTGTTTTTTTCTTTGATTCCTACAGTTCGTACGAAAAAGTTGTTTGTATTTGATCTTTTGTCTATCTATATTTATCTATATATCTATATATATTAATAAAAAAAATACTAAAACTGACATCGCGTTCAATAAGGTAATTCTCCTCCCTTTAGTGTGTCACATGACATCCTCACTTATTTCCCCCTAAGAGTGTTTTTCTTTATCACGTTTCCCCCCCCCCCCCCCCCCCCCCCCCACAATTTTTAAACGCTAATAACTTTTATATATGAGATTTTTTTAAAACAAATTACACCAACTTAACGAGCGTTTTATTATCTTTCCAACGAATACCATAATGCTATATAAGAAACGAAAAAAAAAAACATTTTTTTGTGGGTTTTTGTTCATAAAGGAACAAAAAAACAAAATGTGTTCAAGTAATTTATTAATCATGTATAGACAAGTCACTAATCATGTTTAAACCAGTAAATAAGAATTCTATTTTAAACCAGAGCAGAATAGGTTAAAATCACTCATTTCAAAAGAAAAAAGTCACATATTCAAGACCACCGCCTCAAATACGTCCTGCAATGGTTGCTTCTGGCCCTGCTCCTCATCCAAACATATATCTTTTTTTAATATACATTTTCATTCTTATTCAAATGATTAAAATTGTTGTTTTATTATATTGTAGTACATTAATTTCTATGTTACATCATAACACATATTTTAATTTTTCATATTAAATTTGTCTATCCCGAAAAGTTTTCGGGATATAATCTAGTAGTAATGATAAAAAGAAAGTTGTAAGTTCATGTGTAGTGGCATCGTTATTGGGCGTTTTCAACCCCCATAGCGCCGGGGAACACCGCCCCCGGGACGCTATGGGGGCGTTGCCCCTTTGAGCGTTATAGTGATTGCGGCTTTGTGATGTTGGGAGGGGTTGATTTCACTGTTTATTATTATTATTATTATTATTATTATTATTATTATTATTATTATTATTATTATTATTATTATTATTATTATTATTATTATTATTATTATTATTATTATGAAGATGTGGATGATGATGATGAAGATGTTGATGATGAAGATGGAGATGAAGATGATGAAGATGTTGATGATGATGTTAAAGATGTTGATGATGAAGATGAAGATGTAATGGTGGTGAAGATGGCCTAGGTGGGCTATTGGACTAATAATAATAATAATAATAATAATAATAATAATAATAATAATAATAATAATAATAATAATAATAATAAAATAATAAAAAACAATGATTACCAAATCATTTATAAAGCCCCATAACACTCCTTCTCACTACACCCTCTTTTTACATAACGCCTCATAACCCCCTTCTATTACTTTTTAATATTTTAATGCCCATAACTCCCTATAACCCCCTTCACTACACATGCCCTGATAAGAATAACTTAGAATTCATCTACAGGGAAGGGTGAAACCTTTTACTTCAAAGTTAAAAGACTTTATATAGGATAATATTTGATGATAACGGTGTTTGGAACTATTCATCAAAATTCAAAAACTTTAATAGGATAATAGTAATAATAAAGACAAAATCCTAACACTTTTTTTTTCCACTCAATTTGGACCCATTCTACCATTAACAATCACTGAGAGTTTAATAAGAAGAATTAGTTCGCTTTGTGTTGATTAAAATATGGCATAATATTCCCTTGATACGGATGTTATCAGTAATTTAATTACCACCACCCCCGTCCCCGGCACCCTCTATGTACGTACCCGAAAAAAAAATAAAATATTAAATACAGGTATATGTTGTGGTTTAAGATGAGCATAAATATTATCCTATCATTTCATGTCACCTGGACGCTGACCTGCAATGGATAAAGCTTAAGGTGAGCAATGACTTTATCCATTTTATTCCAACCTGCAACTCTTCCTTTTATTTCCTCACGAACCCACACGATCAAGGTCGCGCCGGCTCGTTCACGCCATTGTTCACGTGTAGGCGTTGTGGTGTTCGCAAGCCACATGGGTTGTGCCTCGGCCCGCGCACCCACAACACACAGTTTAACCATTTAACTTCTCCAATGCGCAATTCATGCCTTTTAGAAAAGTAAACTTCAACTCCCAATCTCTTCACAGATGACGACTGAGGGATTCCGAGTACTCGACGAGAAATCGCTAATCGACTACGTAAAAGCCACACCATCTTTGGCCTCCAAGCTTGGGAACCAAGTTGACAACCTCAAGGTCAAAGAAGTTGGTGATGGCTATCTTAACTTCGTCTACATCGTCATCTCTCCAGCTGATTCCATCGTCATCAAACAGTCTTTACCATATGTCCGTTTGATTGGTGAATCATGGCCACTAACAAAGGAAAGATCATATTATGAAGCCATGGCGCTTAAACGCCAGCATGGGTTGTCCCCGAAACACGTTCCAGAAGTTTATCACTTCGACAGGACCATGTCGGTGATCGGTATGCAATATATTAAGCCACCACATATAATCTTGAGAAAGGGTTTGATTGCTGGAGTTGAGTATCCTTTGGTAGCTGAACACATGGCAGAGTTTTTGGCTAACACTTTGTTTTACACGTCTCTTCTTTATCTTACAACTACACAACACAAAAGTGCAGGTGGTTGAATACAAGATTTAAGATTAATATATTGTGTATGTTGCCATGTTTTGACGCGTATAGATCATTTGCTTACATGGTTTTTTTTTTTTTTTTTTTTGCAGTGGTCGAATTCGGTGGAAATGTGGAGTTATGCAGGCTGACCGAACAAGTGGTTTTTTCAGACCCATACAAGGTTTCTCAATATAATCGTTGGACTTCGCCTTACCTTGATAGTGACGCTGAAGCGGTTAGGAATGACAACGTTTTAAAGCTTGAAGTTGCCGAGTTAAAGTCCAAGTACAAATAAAAAATTGGCTAGAGTTTTTTTTTTTTTTTTTAATAGAAAGTTTATGTTCTTTTAGATTTCCCATTTGAGTAGGGGTGTAAACGTGTCGAGCCGGGCCCGAGCCTGACTGGGCTCGAGCTTGAGCTTGGCTCGGTTCGAGCCTAATACTTTGAGCTCGAACTCGGCTTGAAAGTAAAACCCAAGGCTCGAGCTCGGCTCGAAATAATTAAAGAACAATTTAAAAGGAGCTAAAAGCTCGGCTCGAGCTCGACTCGCCAATGTTAAATAGTAGGTATACTATATATAAAATAATAATAACATAAAATTTGTTTGGGCTCGTTTAGGCTTGTGAGCCTAAACGGTCTTTGTATGAAAAGCTCGGGCTTGATAACTAAATGAGTTATGTTTCAAGCTCGAGCTTGGGCTCATTAATGCTTGGCTCATTTGAGCTTTTTACCGATCCGATCCCGAGTAGCTTTCGAGCCATTGCGCATCATTTACACCCCTACATTTGCGTTTGATAATGACTAATCGAGGCCTGCTGTACAGATTCTGTGAAAGAACACAAGCTCTAATACATAGTGATCTACATGCTGGTTCAGTCATGGTTACTCATGAATCAACTCAAGTCATTGATCCAGAATTTGCTTTTTATGGGCCGATGGGGTTTGATGTTGGCGCTTTTATAGGAAACTTGTTTTTGGCGTATTTTGCGCAAGATGGGCATACAACGCAGGAAAATGACCGGAAAGTATGTCAATTTGTAGATTATGGTAAGCTAATTTGTATGCGATTTTGGGTTTCATAAGTTTAAGTTTTGTGAATGCAGGCGTATAAAGCATGGATAATTGATACAATAGTAGACACTTGGAATATGTTTTACAAAAAATTTACAACTCTTTGGGATATACACAAGGAAGGCCCGGGCGAGGCATACCTTCATGAAATTTATAATGATGTAGAGCTATGGGAGCATGTTAAACAGAAATACATGATTGATTTGTTTCATGATTCCCTTGGATTCGGTGCAGCCAAAATGATAAGGTAAACTCGTCGATTATGCAACTGTATGTAACGTATATCTTACATCCAATGAAATTGTTTGACTAAGGTTAAGTGACTTAAATCTAGACAAAAAGACATAAATATTAACACTGACTTTAATAATTTGTGGTTGACAGGCGAATTGTTGGGGTTGCTCATGTTGAGGATTTTGAGTCTATCGCTGATCCTGTGAAACGAGCAGATTGTGAACGAAAGGCTCTTGACTTCGCCAAGAATCTTATGAAGAAACGAAGAAGTTTCAATACCATTACTGATGTTATTTCTACGGCTCTGTAACTCAACACGCGATGTAGTTAGCATGCATGTGTTAAAATATGTGATTGAAAAAAATCAGTATAAATTTCCATCATTCCTTATTTGGTCCTTTGACCGTTGGAGCACAATATCAGCACATTCCTACTAATTGCCAGCCAACCATTCATTGTCATTTATTGTCTTTTTCCTTTTTTAGTCATTTGTATAACTATATAATCATGTTTCAATGAATGTAATAGACAAGAAATAAAAACGTAATATTCTGTCTCTTTTCTTTTTGTTCCAATCCCTCTGATGGTCATACTTAACATGGTATCAGAGCGGTGTTTATGATCCAAACGCCTTTGTGCTCATCATCTATCAGTAGTAATGTCAGAAGAAAGCAGCAACGACCTAGCCATCCAAATAGCCAATCTCCTAAAAAATGGAGTTCAAGTTCAAAACCCAAAACCAAATCCATCCGACAGCCTAAAAATCAGTCTTAATCTCACCAGCCAAAACTATCCTCTATGGGCTCGGATGATACGAGTTGCCATAGGGGGGAAATCGAAAACTTTGTTAAACCACCTCACCCAAAACCCACCGGACCCTATTGACGAACAGTGGGAACAAGATGATTTAATCGTCTTTTCTTGGCTGATTCAAAATATTGAACCAAGCCTTGCTAGCAACCTTACAGAGTTCCCAACGGCAAAAGCGCTATGGGATGCACTCACGGTCACATATAGCAGCGGAAAAGACAAGCTTCAGACGTTCGATCTCCACGTCAAAGCAAACGAACTCAAGCAAAATGGCTTACCGTTGGAAGAATTCTGGATTGTGATGCAGGGTATCTGGGGAGAGATTGAACGGCGTGATCCAAATCCGATGAAGTGTCCTGCTGACATCTCTACGTACAACAAAGTCAGGTCAGAACATAAACTGTTTCAATTTCTAAATGCCCTGGACCGAAAGTATGATTCCCTTAAAAGGGAAATCCTACGGTGGGACCCCTTACCATCTGCCGAAGCGGCTTATGCTGCTGTCCGAAAGGAAACAGCACATCAAAGCATCTTCGGGAACACTAATCAAGGGGTGGGATCGGGTCTGGGAGATTCCGATGGGTTAGGGCTCGTATCCAGAAGCCGCAGGTCAGACCAAAAACATAATCAGTCAGCATTCCGGATTGATAAGAGCAAGATGAGATGTGATCACTGTGGCATGGCCAAACATACGAAAGAACAATGCTTTAAACTAGTGGGTTACCCGGATTGGTGGGCCGATGGACACAAAAAGGGGAAAGCCGCCGCCGCCGTGGGCAACCAGGGGGCTATAAGCAGCGGCGGCAGCAGCGGAGAACATCAAAGAACCGCTGGAACTCAAGACGGAGGAGATAAAGGAACTGTTGGAGGGAATTGTTGTTTTGCAGCGATTAAGGAGGAAGACACAGGGGACGAGACAGGTATAGGGTTTGAGAATTGCATCTCAAACCCTCCACTTTCTCAATATTCTCACTTTAAACCCAAAAGTTCAAAAAAGACGATATTAAACCCTCGTTTTTTTAGCCCCAAAATTCTTGACCTATTAAATGACTTCCAAGTTTCTGACACCACAAATAGCACCCCTCATGTTTCTGAAATCACAAATAACACCCCTTATGTTTCTAAAAAGAAGCCAAAAATTTTTTTAAATATTGGAAAAGTTAACATGGCAACAAAAAATAAAAAAGATGAAGATTCCTGGATATTTGATTGTGGTGCTACCGATACAATGACTTATGAAAAATCTGACATGTGCTCAATGTCAGAACCACAAAAATCCAGGATCCACACTGCAAATGGAGAAGTCCTTCAAGTAAAAGGAGGAGGAACCATTCAAATTTCAGAAAAAATGAAACTATCAAATTGCCTTTACGTTCCATCCTTATCTCATAAATTGTTATCAATAAGCCATGTTACAAAGGAACTAAATTGTGTTGTGCTAATGCATCCCACCTTTTGTATCTTACAGGACATCAGGACGGGAAAGATCATTGGGCGTGGTACTGAACGGCAAGGGCTATATTATGTAGATGAAGTGACTCGACAAGGTACTGTAATGCTTGCTCATGGATCTGCAGATAGGGAAGCTTGGTTATGGCACCGAAGATTGGGACACTCATCCAGTGGTTACTTACATCGTTTATTTCCTGAACTATTTCCATCAAATAAAGTCTTGAATTGTGAGACATGTTTTTTGGCTAAGAGTCATAGACAAACTTTTATATCAAATAATACTAAGGTTGATTCTCCTTTCGTACTAATTCATTCAGATGTGTGGGGACCAGCAAAGGTTACGGGGGGGGGGGGGGGGCAAAATTTTCGTTATTTTGTAACATTCATTGATGACTGCACACGCATGACTTGGATTTATCTCTTGAAAAATAAATCCGAAGTTTTTTCAAAATTCACAGCTTTTTGTGTCATGGTTAAAACCCAGTTCAAGAGCGATATTCAAATTCTTAGGTCTGACAATGGGGGGGAATTTGTTAACACGTCTATGAAACAACTCTGTCAAGAAAAAGGGATAATCCATCAAACATCCTGTGCTCATACCCCCGAACAAAACGGTGTATCGGAAAGAAAAAATCGCTTTCTTTTAGAAATAACTCGTGCACTCATGATTGAATCCCGAGTTCCAAAATCTTTTTGGCCTGAGGCCCTTGTCACAGCAAACTATCTTATGAACAGTCTCCCAACGAGAGCTCTTGATTTAAAAACCCCTCTTCAAGCATTCTCTAAATTCCACAAACCTCCATCAAACCTTACCCTTGAACCTCGTGTCTTTGGCTGTTCTGTCTTTGTTCACCTACCAAAGACAGACCGTTCCAAGCTTGACGCATGCGCCGAAAAATGTGTGTTTGTCGGATATGGGGTTAATCAACACGGTTATCGGTGTTACAACCCCAACACACATCATATGTATACCACGATGAACTGTGACTTCCTCGAAACTGAATACTTCTACACTACCCAACACACTGGTCAGGGGGAAAAAGCAACTTGTGACACATTGAGTTGGATACAGTGGATGCCACCCTTAGAAGAAAAGGCTAGTCACGAAGCTCAAACCATGTCACAATCTACTAGCCCTGAAGAAAGTACCACTAACAATGATCCTCCCAACCTGGCGTCAGAGGTAAGTAATTCCCAAACTCAAGAGTATGTTAGTTCTTCCAATATCTCTAATTCATCCACTAACCATGAAAATCATGAGCATGTTGAAACTCCTAACATATCAAACAATGAGGCAGAACTAGAAACACCTCAGGACGAACAAGACAAATATGTTCTACCCCCAAGATCCAACAGAGGAGTTCCCCCAAAAAGATACTCTCCCGAGAAGGAAGCTCGAAATTCTCGATATCCAATGGCAAATGTGGCAGCAGGAAAATTATCTCCAGAAGCCAAAGCTTTTGTAACATCTCTGTGCTCTGAAGAAATTCCAACTACAGTTGAACAAGCTCTTGAGTCTAAAGAATGGAGAGAAGCAATGGAAGTTGAAATGGATGCACTAAATAAAAATGACACGTGGGAAAAATGTACCCTTCCTCCTGGAAAAAAACCAGTAGGATGTCGGTGGGTCTTCACTATAAAATACAAACCAGATGGAACTATTGAAAGATACAAAGCCCGACTGGTAGCAAAGGGGTACACTCAAACATACGGAATTGACTATTCCGAGACTTTTTCACCTGTGGCCAAAATCGACACAATCAGAGTTCTATTCTCTATAGCCGCAAGTAAAGATTGGCCTCTCCTTCAATTTGACGTAAAAAATGCCTTCTTACATGGAGAACTCAAAGAAGAAGTCTATATGGAAGTTCCTCCTGGACTCATGAAAGACTCCAATTCTAAAGAAGTGTGTCGCTTGAAGAAATCCTTATACGGATTAAAACAATCTCCTCGTGCCTGGTTTGGCAAATTTACCTTAGCCATGAAAAAATATGGTTTCAAACAGAGTAACTCAGATCATACTTTGTTCCTTAAACGGAGGAACGGTCTTGTAACATGCTTAATAATTTATGTTGATGATATGATAATCACAGGTAACGATGAAGAAGAGATAACAAGGTTAAAGTCAAATCTATTCAAAGAATTCGAAATGAAGGATCTGGGGAGGCTCAAATACTTTCTTGGAATCGAAGTCATGAGGTCCAGACAAGGGATATTCATCAGCCAAAAGAAATATGTCCTTGACTTGCTAGCAGAGACAGGGATGATTGACTGCAAACCTGTTGATACTCCTATGATGGTGAACCAAAAGCTCTATATGGAGGAAAATGCTAAGCTAGCTGACAAAGGAGAATATCAACGAATTGTAGGAAAACTAATCTATCTCTCACATACCCGGCCTGACATTGCCTACGCAGTGGGAGTTGTGAGCCAATTTATGCATCAACCTCAAGTTTCCCATATGGAAGCTGTGTGGAGAATTATTAGATATCTCAAAGGGACACCTGGTCATGGAGTTCTTTTCAAGACAAATGGGCACCTTGAAACCCAAGTGTATACAGATGCTGACTGGGCGGGAGATAAAGGAAATCGGAGATCAACATCTGGTTACTTTACTCTCCTTGGTGGAAATCTTGTTACATGGAGAAGCAAGAAACAAAAGGTGGTGGCTCTTTCAAGCGCCGAGGCAGAATTTCGAGGAATAGCACGCGGTCTAACAGAGGTTCTATGGATACGAAAACTCTTGACAGAAATTGGATATCCACCAACTCAATCCAGTAAAATTTTGTGTGATAACAAAGCAGCTATTCAAATTTCAGAGAATCCAGTCCAACATGATCGCACAAAACATATTGAGGTAGATCGACATTTCATTAAAGAAAAACTTGAAGCAGGGATAATTGAACTTCCATTTGTTCGCTCAGAAGACCAACTCGCAGATGTTCTAACAAAGGCGGTCAATGGAAAAATTTTCAATCACTGTCTTAGCAAGTTGAGCATTGGAGATCCCACTACTCAACTTGAGGGGGAATGTTAAAATATGTGATTGAAAAAAATCAGTATAAATTTCCATCTATTTGGTCCTTTGACCGTTGGAGCACAATATCAGCACATTCCTACTAATTGCCAGCCAACCATTCATTGTCATTTATTGTCTTTTTCCTTTTTTAGTCATTTGTATAACTATATAATCATGTTTCAATGAATGTAATAGACAAGAAATAAAAACGTAATATTCTGTCTCTTTTCTTTTTGTTCCAATCCCTCTGATGGTCATGCTTAACAGCATGTATTATTAGAAGTTGTTGAGTGAAACTTTAAACAAGGGTGAGCCAATTATTTCTGTGTCATTTGCTATCGTACTGTTTGGATCACCACACGGGTCAAATTTGGTAATCATATTGTAATCAAAATCTGGAAGTTTATTGATTAATGTGGTGGCTTATGTGATGGCTGATAAACATGTGTGTAATGCCTGAGAACTTGTATGAAATAAATATGTTTGATTTGAAGGTTTTTAGAATGAATGAACGCTCTATAACTGTCACCCGTCCCTCCACCATTCTGTACCATCGCTGTAAGCGTCCATAAATGTGGTAGTGATGATTTCGGCGGCAAGGTGGAGGTGATGGCGATTTGTGGGTGTTACACATAACGTTGGTGAGAGGTTCTCATTAGGGGTGAGCAGAAAACCAAATTAACGGAACCGAAACCGAAATAACCGAAAAAAACCAAACCGAAAAAACCGAACAGAAAGGAAAACCGACGGTTCGGTTTTTGTTTTTTAAAAAACCAAAAATTTCGGGTCGGTTACGGTTATATGTTTTGAAAACCCGAAAAAAAACCGACCCGACCCGAACCAATATTACATTTGCAGGATGGGAGGTATGTGACTCTGTGTTGATGTCTGTTTTTTGTGTATGATCATATACATCAAAACTATGTGACCTTTCAAGGTAATATCTATTTTCCTTTCATTCGTTTTATGGCCATTAGATATTTTGAAAAAAAAAGCGACTATATATAACTTAATTAATGTATGTGTTTATAGACGTGAATGGGCGTAGGATAAGGTTCTGAGAATAACATGACATGGGGTTTTGACAAATTAATACAATTGGAGTCTTTTATGGAGGATAAAAATGGGTACCTTTTGAATGACTCATGTGTGTTTGGAGTTGAGGTTTTTGCAGTTTCAGAGTTTACACAATTAGACCGGTGCAACAGAAAACACTCACACTTGGACAATTAATAACTTTTCAGGTGTAACAGAAAACGCCTTGTATTCAGAGGTCGTCAAAGTTGGCAAAGTTAAGTGGTACATTATCATTTGCAGGGTTCACACAAAAAAGGGGGAAAAACCCGACAATTTAACCGAAACCGAACCGAAAAATAACCGAACAACCCGAAACCGAAATAACCGAACCCGATCGGTTTTGAAAATGTAATAACCGAACATGTCGGTTTCGGTTTCGGTTTCGGTTATGGCCAAAACCCGACCCGAACCGAACCGTGCACACCCCTAGTTCTCATCAATTTAGACCTTTATAAAGTTAGCATGCCGGGTGCAATGAGTTTAAAAATGACTTGCTCATTAGTTCATTTCAAATCCCGATCAATGTTTTTAAAACCGGACTTGTTTCTAAACAGTTTGACCGAATGTAACAACCAGATGGCATCCTAATAATATAAAAATAAATAGGGTAAAATGGGAAAATTTTTAATCAAAATCCGGTTCACCCCCCTAAAAATTTAACTAGGAATTCTAAGTCAGTTCTATTCTGACAATCCCCTTTATTGTGGAGTGACACCTTCCTTGCTTTCCTTATGGGAGGTGGGGAGTTTGAGTCCTACCGGCACCAAAATGCAACTGGTGGGCCGGGTTTTACCGCAGTGGGCATTCGGGCGGCGGGTTTTCCCCATGAATTGGTGTGAAATTACTTGTGGACCCGGGTTACTCTCAGAGTACTCCTTTGTCCGTTGGGTACTTCGAGAGTGCTCGGGATTGATTTGTTGGCCGTTCAAAAAAAAAAGTTAGTTCTATTCTGCCTGTTGAGATCTTTCCGTCCGCGATCACCCATGTTTTTCATTGGATTTTTTTTTTTTTTTTGTCTTTTTTAATTATCCCATCGTATTTAATTTGAGGTTCTGTGAGAAAACACAACCTTTAATACATGGTAATCTGCATGCAAGTTTATGGGCGTGGGCCGATGGGGTTTGGCATTGGTGCTTCCTTTGGAAACCTTTTCTTATGCTCAAGATGGATATGCAGATGACCGAAATGTATGTCTAGCTGATATTACATTGTTACTTGTGTCGATTTTCGGTTACACAAGGCTAGTATTGTGAATGCATACGCATAAAGAATGGATAATGAATACCATATCCGACACTTGGAATCAGTGGCGGATCTAGAAATGAATTTCAGTAGTAACGTTTTTTGATTTTTTTTTTCATTTTAGTAGCAACGTTTTCCAAATTTCGTAAAAAAAAGCAAATTTTCCACTAATTTTTCACTACGCGCGCGAAGTTGAGCAGCAACGGACGCGGCACCTAGTTATACACTAGGTCCGCCCCTGCTTGGAATCTTTTTCACAAAAAGTTTGACTCTTTGGGAGATACACAAAGACGGGCCTGGTGAGGTGTAAGATCATGAAGTTTATAAAGATATGGAGCTTCGGGGAGCTTGTAAAACAAAAACATATGATCGGTTTATTCCATGATTCACTTGGATTTGCGGCTGCCAAAATGATAAGGTGATCCATAGGTTATGCAACTCAAGTTTAAAACGAGGGATTAAATGTTTTTATTTTTATATTATAGTTTATTTTAGCCGTCACTGAAGAATTGTTGGGGTGGCTCATGTAGAGGATTTTGAGTCGATCACTGACCCGATCAAGCGAGCAGATTGTGAACGTCGCGCTCTTGATTTTGCCAAGATGCTTATGAGAAAAACAAGAAATTTCAACACCTTTACTGATGTTATTTCTGCTGTTTAGGAACTGCACATATAATATATTTCAATTAATGTTACAGAAACACATGTTTAGGTGTGGGTTAAATATTTATGTTTGACCATAAAAGTCAAACTATGCCATTTCTTTTAATAAGGATGTAATGTAACATAATAAAACTTTCTTATTCTGTTGTTCAGTTGTTCATGTCTTAACTATGATATATAAGCAGCCTTGTAGTCACTCCACAGCTGATCAACAGTCTTCCCAACCAAGTCAACAAAATAGTCAACACTGTAAGCATACCGCATCTTCTTATTAAGTTCAGCCACAAATCCGGGCCTAAGCCCTTCACAATAATCAAGAAACCGTGCGGTTACATCATACCCCTGGTCCCACTTGTCACCCTGCCCTGGCTGCACCCAATGGCTCGGTATGTACCCAGCCTTTAGTCTCACAAAATCCGCAACCCCTTCAATCAATCCTGAAGGGGTCGACCCATTACCAGACCATTGCCACACATGTGTCATTTCATGATAAATCACACCACTAAATTCCTTCAAGAGATCACCCTGATAACCTGCTATATAGTTAGCGCTGACATGGATCTCATTATCCTCGCAGTAAGCAACACCGTCCATGTCATCAATGAATAAATGGACAGATGCCACATTCGCTCTGTCTGCCTTGTTTCTTTGCTGGAAGATCCTCCATATGAACAAGTTTGATGACTTTAAGGTGTATTTAGCATACTTGAACCCAATCTGGTTATCGTACCTGATCCCACCTGTGGTTTGTGCAGCTGTGTCGGTTATGTTGTATTTCACTGTTGCAAAGGTTTCTGGTAAGACTGCTAGAATTACGACTAGTGACATGAGCATTATCGTGTGTTTAGACATTGTATGATGCATAACTATATGTTTCATAATAATGATGTATTTGTAATTGCTTATAGTCATGTATATATATAATGATGGCATGGACTAATAACTGGTAGCTCACTTGTAACTTTCATGGCCATATAATATTGGCATAACCACAGAAGCAACATTTGTTTCTTTTTCTTTGTATGTGTCAATAGTTTCTAGTAAAATAAGGTGCAGCCTGCACATCTAATCAAGAATGGTCAAACCTTCTTAACAGGCGCCGGCCAAAAGAACGTTTATATGCATTGTGGTTACGCGTTAACATGTTTGAAATCTGAGGACGTCAAATTAGATTTCACATTTCAATTCCTTTTAGCCAAAAGGACGTTTATATGCATTGTGGTTAAGCGTTAACATGTTTGAAATCTGAGGACGTCAAATTAGATTTCACATTTCAATTCCTTTTAGATTCATATATAATTGATGTATTAAGTGATAATGTATGTTGTATGTACAAATGATCATTAGATTAAGTACTTAAGGTTATATAGGTCATTCAAATATAAATTGGTTTTATTCATGTGTGAATTTATGGGTATAATCATATTTGTTAGAATTTAAAGAATTGTACAATAAATTGTAGTTTGCCTTTGAATTTACGTTCACTTTCAGTTAAAACTGAATATAAGTAAAATAAAAAGTGTGACCCTTTCTAACGAGGCCAAGCATATTTTTCATTTTAATGCCCAAACAAAGAGTTTGGGTGGATCCATTTTCGTTAGGGGTACTCGTAAGCAAAAGAAAACGTTAGTGAATGGGAGGGTAAAAATAGGTGGGTGCAGACCAAATACTCGGGATGAAAATACTGCTGTGGGGGATCCTTTTAATCTGGATAAAATCATTGTTTCAGTCCCAATGAAAACACCAAGAGAACGCGGCGAAATGTGTCTCCTTTATGCTACGACGCCAGTCAAGAGAACGCGGCGAAATGTGTCTCCTTTAGATTTACAACTGATGACAGGCGGATACGAGTCAACTATGGTGGATACTGGATAGTGGTACTCCATTCAAGATAGGCTAGGTGTTATAATCTTATTGGGTGTCCTTGGATGTTAGGGTGTTTATGGTTTTGGTGTTGCGCCTATTGGCGTTTTTGGTGTATGATGTCTCTAGTTTTTTGCTAGTGACCGTTTTGGTTTTAATAAAAGTTTTTTGCCGTTAAAAAAAAAAAAAAAGTAAAATCAAAGTGTAAATTCCCATCGCTTAACCAACTTTTAAAAATTCAGGAAAAAGTAAAAGAAAAAAAAAGACTGAATTACAAGTTTTGTCCTTTAGGTATATACCTGATTGTAAATAATGTCCTTTAACTTCAAAATTGATTGGTTTTGTCCTTTATCTTTTAAAATCTTGCACGTTATGTCCTTTATGGCTAACTCGATTATTTTTCTCAGTTAAATCATGTCACATGACCTGCACATGAGGGTATTATAGTAAAATCACCCACCCCTCTTATGTTCTTCCCCAAATATGCATATTATAAACCCTAGACTAGATTGCCACCATCACAACCACTCACCACCAACCCACAATCACTGCCAACCCCTCAGCACTTGAAACCTCTGACTCGAATCCAACCCTTCATCACCATCGCCTTTAACCTAATCAACCCTTCCTCGTCAGCTTCAAGCATCCCATTAAAAAAAATCAGCACAAATTAATCTAAAACCTAATAACAAAATTAATAATAATCAACGAACCAGAGATCGACATAACAAACGCCTGAAAAAACAAGATCCACGAGTTCGATCTCACGTCGTATACAATCACATACTAAAACACGTAACACATCCTTCGATTCAACTGAATAATAATTATATTTTTCAACAATTTTTTTAAATATATATATATTTTTTTTAAATCTGTGATTATCAGTTGAATAGATCCTTGATACAGATACATGTGAAACAAAAAAAAAACAAAGAGAAAAAAGTTGTTATTATATTTATAGAGAAGAAGAATGAAGGTGTGGTGTAGCAAATTGTGAGTGATAGATAGGTTGTGTGGATTGTGTGGATTCAAGTTGTGTGGGGTGGGTTGGTGGTGGTGGTGGTGGTGAGTGGTTGTGATGATGGCAATCTAGTCTAGGGTTTATAATCTGCATATTTGGGGAAGAACATAAGAGGGGTGGTGATTTTACTATAATACCCTCATGTGCAGGTCATGTGACATGATTTAACTGAGAAAACTAGCCGAGTTAGCCATAAATAACATAACGTGCAAGATTTTAAAAGATAAAGGATAAAACCAATCAATTTTGAAGTTAAAAGACATTCTTTACAATCAGATATATACCTTAAAAACAAAACTTGTAATTCAGTCGAAAAAAAACTACAAAACTATATCAAAGGTATGTAAAGTGGAAATATGTTTGTTTTTTTTATGTACTTTAATTGATTTGATTATTATGTTAACTTCAATTCTTGTTGGAAGTTTGGAAAAACTAGTGGGATTTCCGCACGCTTTGCTGCATGTTACGGTTAACCCGAGTGTAGAACCCATGCCAATACCTTCATAGCCGGAAACTGTAGTAAATTAATTTATTACACATTTGATCTATGTATTCCATATCGTTGTTGTCTTTGAAAATGTATCATAAACATAAAGTAGAACACCGAATTCAAATAAAATTATAAAGTAATAAATATTTGTCTTTTATTCATCACTTTGAACATACTAGCAAAATAAATAAATAAATTTGCTTCAACAATCTCAATTTCAACATTTGAGCTAGGAAATTTGTGAAATTAACTTCAACAACAATCCTAATAAATAATCTAATGTAAGTTTTTTTATATATATAAAACACTTAGAAAAGAATATTGCTCACTGCAAGAAATGTGTGTTGGCCATAGGTATATTCACCTCATCAACTTTACTACTCTGGGCATTAAGTAAAACAATATAAACATAGTTAAAGTCAAATGGGTTAGAAGGTATACATAATCTCAATTGGGTTAGAAGGTATACAAAAACTTTATAAAAAAGTTAACTTTACTAAACCTAAACCCTAGTATTTTTCCGGCACGCGTTGCAGTGTGCTTAACACAAAAGAACATTAACGTACTTAAAACCTTACAAAAAAACCCAAAACTTTTACGTAAACCTACCATTGGCGTTTCTTTCAGTTCAGGGCGCTTTGCTTCTCCCTATTCTGCATTTTTGTTGCTTTTCTTCTTTTACTTCTGCATTTCTTCTAATCAATCGTCGTCTGACCATGTGAAATTCAAACGGCCTAGGTTGATACGGGTCATTTAATAAAAATAAAAATTGGACAAAAATGGTTTTACAGGTCACTTAACGTTTCAACATTTTTACTCTATCACATATAGATAAGTACCAAACTAACATGGTATAATGAGAATGCAGTCATAAAACTCAAATATATTTGTAGTAAATATAACTTTGTTTACATGTGATCTCAAACAGGAACTTTTGTACGAGCTAAGTGTTGTTATCATATGAAATCCACTTTTCAACATTTGTTTTCCCCTGCAACATTAGCTGCAATTCTCACTACAATGCCAACTGTCAGTCCATTATTGAACCTGATATTCATAAAGTATCTTTATTTGTGTCTGTATATGTATCTATATGTGCATGTATAAGTTGTCATGGGGCTGAACTTACCTCAATTCTACTGCATACTTAGCTTGCATATGCCTTTGTTATAGTATAACGTTGAAAACCGAAGAATAATTTTGATATTTTTGTCAAATGGTTGTTTATAAATGAATAATGGATAAATTGATATAATGAAGAGTTTAAACACACTTCAGTTCATGTTTGATCCGTTTTATCTTAACCAAGTTTTAATCAGGTTTTTTCCAACTTCTTGAATATGAGACTATGATCTGTTACCTCATATATATAGTTGGTTGCCCACAAAGAGTAAGTATCTGAAACAGAAAGAATTAGGAAAAATGGTAAGATTTGAAGGAAAGTGGTTATACCATCCTTATGTAAACAACAACGATAAGATGTCTCAGTTAAAACGTTAACAGTGCCCTTTGCAGCCATGTCCACTAATTATTTCATTACTCAATTGATAAAGAAAATCATATGTACTTTTACTTTTGACAGCCATATTCAATATGAAATGTTAAGTGCTAAAATAGCTAAACATATGAACCTGATTCAACTTTTGATGTGAATTATTTATGAAGCTTTAACAAAAGTTAATCATTCTTTTAACTTTTCAAACCCGTTGGTGATCAATATAAGAAAAACCCAAATACACTTACCTTTTGTGTCGGTTCTCTATTCATTGATTATGTTGCTCGTCAGTTCTCTATTCATTGATTATGTTGCTCGTCATTGTATAGCACACAGTCTGCACCGTCGTCGCCGAAATCATACCAACCGCAAGAAACACTAAAGGCTACGATTCTCTCTTTCTTGATGTGTTGTGTGTGTATTGTTGTGTAGCAAGATGTGTTTGTAAATGAATTCTTATTTCTTAGCCAATGGATTGTACTATCTCTCTATTTTACATGGCAATTATAACCAAAGAATGAAAGAAAGAAAGAAAGTGAAGAGGTGATGTTATCATAGATGCAATGAAGAGGGGTTATGATAAAAGAATGTGTACAAGTAGTTTTTGCATGAAAAATGGTAGAAAGGGAAAAATTACATGATATTTGGGTTTTAAGTACGAGACTTTTCCTATGCCATCATAAAATTCATGTGAAGAAGACTCTTTTCTTTGGGTTTCGAAGAGATCGAATCTGGGCCTGATCAACTGGGCTGATTTTAACATCTCCATGGTGCTGTAATGGTGTTAGGTCTTTGTTTGGTGTGTTTTTTTTTGTTTGTTGTTTGGTGTATCCCAACCGCTTGCTGGCTCTTTATATATATATATATATATATATATATAGGGAAATTATAAACAGAAAATTCACTTGAGTTAAAGAAACTCAAAAAACCCATCTTGTGGTGTAGGTGAGTCCACACCATTATTTTTTAAAATAATTAGCAGGGTATTTTTGGTAGTATAACATTTTCTTTCTCTTTTTTGAACTTTTAGGATCCTGACATATTGTCTCTTTATATATTTCTAAATTATAATCCTCTTTTTTCTATCTAATAAACAAGATTCACCCACGTCATCTTCCAAATTCATATAAAAACATTTTCTAAATTATAATCCTCATGTCTCTTTCATTTCCTCTCAGATTCACAACCATTATCATTTTGACCAAAACATTTTTCTTTGTTTGAATATCAAAACCTCTCCTTACAAGATCCATATCTTCATCTTTGGGCCCACACCAAACAACTTCATCTTCTTCTTTCTTTGATCCAACACTCATAACATTTTTGGGCACTACCATAAGAAAACTTCATCTTTTTCCCTAATGATGAACACGAAAACAGGTAAGGGCGGCGACACGGAGGTGCAACCATTTTTTGGTGGTGGTCGGATCTATTACCTGACATACACTCTGGTGACGAACGAAACAAGGTTCGAGCGATGGTGGCTTCAATCCACAACAAGCCTCTAGTAACACATGGTCAGATCTTTAACTCACGGATTCGATCTTGTCCATTTCCGACATAGATGCAAGGCCTATAACGATCTCCGGTGAAGGGTCCTGAAACGGTATGTTCAGCTACAATTTTGAATTTGGGGCTTTTTAGTTTTCTTATTTTTGGCTTCCATTCTTTCCATTTTAGTACATTTTTTTTAACAAAAAATTAAATCCATCTAATTCCATTTGGGTATAAGTGACACTACAGTAACAAAATTTATAACATACTAGCAAAAGTTGTAACAACACATGTCACATAGTTTTTTTTTTAGAATTTTTAAATATTTAAATTATTATGTTATAGGTGTAACTGGGTTTATCATTTTGAATTTACTAACATTTTTTTCAAGTCATTTTATTTTATGTTACTTTTCACATAAATAAGCAAGCACCCATTTTTTTTCTAAGTCCGTAACACAAATGCACTATGGATCTATAACAGAGATGTAATTTGTTTTTTAATAAAAAAATGGAGCTTGTAACTTGTGGTTCAAAATCTATACATTCGTTAGTTCATTTTTTTAATATATTAGTTATGTTTTAAATATTTTTATTTGCTCTTGTGCAAATTGGGGTTTTTATGAAGAACATGAGATTGTTTGTTACAATGCATATTTTTTACATGGGGCATATATATTTTTTTATTTTTTGTTACAAATTTACAGTTTGATCATTAATAGATTGTTATTACGTTTTTTTAACTTCTTTTGAATATAGACAAATGTATTTTTTTTATCAGGGTGCAAAGTAAGCTCGCTTGTTACAGAAAACATTTTGTAACTTCTAATAAATTGGGGTTGTAACACAATTTCAATGTTTTTTATTAACATATTTTTGTCATTAAGATATTTTTGTTTTGAATCCATATCATGTTACATAAATATAACATTATGGTATAAGCTGTAAGACAGTAACAAAAGCTGTAACATACTAGAAGTATAAGTTGTAACACAATTTCAAAAGTTGTAACATTTGTTGTTACAGTTACCATGTTTAGTTTATATGTTATGTTATAAAATAATCTGAATATAAAACTAGAAAATGTTAAATTTAACTATCAAAAGAGAGATAAAAGAGAGGAGAGAGGGAGTTGTCAGGGAGAGAGATGAGAGATGAGCATGTGATGTTCTAAAGTGATAGAAAATTGTCAGGGAGAGAAGAAAAACATTTTGACAAATATACCCTTTTGTACTATGAAGTATTAAAATAAAGAATTTTATCAAACTAATCAAGTGGCTTTTAATCTCAACCATAGATCATGTATAATCAATGGTCAGGATTGGGTTTGCAAAGTTTCTTTAACTCAAGTGGGTTTTCAATTTATCCTCCCCCTATATATATATATATATATATATATATATATATATATATATATATATAAAGCGTTTTGCCGTTCAAAAAAATCATAAAATTCATGTAAAATAACATTTCTAAACATTTTTCTTCCTTTATAATGTAGTATGTATATATATATATATATATAGATAGATAGATAGAATGCAACTTTACTAAAGCTCTTTTAAGTGCTAAGAAACTATATTTTGTAAGTACTAACAGAGTGTCCATGCGATAAGGCGGAGAACAAAGACATTTTTAAGGGTGTATATATAGTTCGGTTCAATTTGGTTATTAGTCTCAATAGAAACAAAAGTAATTGATTAATTGATCTTATTAACCAATCGGTTACATGGTTCAGTTTTTTTTTGTAAGATTGTCAGTTTTTAAATTGGGTCAGTTAGTTTTAATGAGAAAGTTTTCTATAAAAAGGATCCTTCACATAAAAGGTATAAGAAGAATTTTGGGTCTTTACTCTATTAATGGATGAGATTGAAAGAGAGAAATATACGTCGGAGATTTTAAAAGAAGAAGTGAGGAATGGTAAACTATGTATAGCATACAATTCTTGACCTTTTTTAAGTTCAACCTCCATTTTTAAACGTGCACAACTTTTTCATACTACATTAATTTTTTTTCGAATACACCATAAAACAAGGTTTTTGTTCTTTAATTTGCATACCCTATTGCTATATTTTTTTGCTGGTTTGATAACTTGCGTAATTATCAGATATAACTTGTGTAATTGTCTTGTATAACTTGTGTGATTATAACGTACGCAAGTTATACATGGTAATTACGCAAATTATACCTGATAATCACGTAAGTGATTAACCCAACAAAAAAAATGTTTTTTTAATTATAGCAATGGGGTATGCAAATGAAAGAGGATAAAAAGTTTGTTTTTATGGTTTTTTTTAATAATGAAGTATGAAAAAGTTACCGACTTTTAAAAATTGAAGGTGAATTTGAAAAAAAAAAAAAAAAAAAAAAGTCTACAATTATGGTAATGGACAACATTTTTGCTAGTTTCGTGCTCTTAGCCATTCTTACACTTTTTACGTTAAGAGACTTTACGTTAGCCTCTCCCTTTTGTTAATAACCAAGAACAAACTTTGGCAAAAAAAAATAAAAAAATCTTAGAATTACATGAATGAGGGTATTAAATACATGAAATGGAGGTATAAAAACTAAGAATTTACGAGTATTCAAGTTGTTCAGTTTCGGTTAACTAAGGGTACTAAAAAACCAATAATCGATTTTAAGTTAATTTGGTCTTTTTGTTAATTTAGTTTGATTTCTAATGTTTTCGGTTATTGCTCACCCTTAGATATTGTTAATTATGTAATACATCAGTTTATTTAACTAAAAAAAATAAGAAATACTATATTCAAATTAAATAGAATAAAATGTTCGTTTTTAAGACGTAAGTTTTATGAAAATATTAATCTATGAAAAATTTATGGTCGTTAAAAATAGTAGGGTAGTTGACTTAAAATAAAGAAAAAAAAGTGAAAGTAATACTTAAATAAGACTTAGGGACTATGAAGTCCTGGGTTCGAATCTCACAAGGGGGTTTTCTCATAATTATGAGTTTCTTTCTGAATTGGTGACTTGGTGGTGGAATATGATCGCATGGTAACATTGGTGGCACAATGATACTCCAGCGGTCTGTGAGTGACTCCGATTAGCCGTTCAAAAAAATACTTAAATAAGCAAAAAAAAATTAGTGAAGTTAAGCGAATTTAAGTATAATTAAGATGAAATTATTAAAGTGTAAAAGTATTTGAAATGCTAATTTACCCTCATTTTAAGATTGTACCTTATGCATTAAAGATTTTTTTTTTTTTTTTTTACTTTTAGGTATCTTGAAATGCTATTTTCAAATGCATTATATATAGATATAAATTATACCTCCTTTAATTATCAAAAACCGTTGTCCTCTCATAAACACGATTCAGTTTTTAGTCTAATAGGTGGATGTCACGTGGCATCCACCATTTTTTTTATAACTTCAAAAACTATATGTACAAGTCTTGATTGCATACTTGATTGCATACCATATATTTTACTTTTCTTCCCTTAGAATATTAGTATAAATACAAAATAACCATTATGATTTAGTTTGAGTTTGAATAAACCCTATACATTTAAATTTATTATTATAAAGCTTTTTAGTTTTTTTTATTTCCTTTCCTAGATAGGCTTTGTTACCTTTTCAATTTGGTTATTCTCTTCTACGATAATGTTTTACGTTTTGGTCTAAATTTGGTAGGTTAACGCATCGTAATGCACGCACGTACTACGTATAAAAGTGCTAAAACAACGTCACACTATTTGCACAAAGATTAACACACAAAACTAACCATTTTTAACACTTTTATACATCATCGGTAGGAACTCTCACCTAAGTGACACATGAGTTTGCCTAACTTGCATTAGGGCTTACCATCAGAGTGTCGTCGTCGAGACTTGTCTCAATGTCTCCAATCAATTGTAAACCTTGGGATCAAAACCTTTTTCTTCCCCAATGAGCCTGTGAGTGTCACCAACACCTTGAGTCTCGTCGAAACTGTAATACTGGTGTCGTCAAATAAAAATTCAACACTTCCAAGTTCGTTTACAACCCAAATTCACAACTTTTTACATCCAAATTCTTTATTTAACTCCCGTAAAGCAAGATCCCTGGTTTGTAGTCTCAATAACTCAAAAAAAAATCCAATCTTTTTGTTTAAAACCCAATTTTCCCCTTAGCCCCTAAAAATCACAAAACCCCAAATCTAAAGTGATTCCCATGGATTTTCAACCAAAGCGATGCTTTGATGATCTATGAATGATAAGAAACAAATTCTAAGATATCTTTGATTCCTTAGCTTGATTTCTTGTTTCTTCAATATCACTATGTAGAAACCCACTTTTTGGCGCTCTAACTTCTTTCTAGAAATAGTCGCTATAAGAGTTGATTAGTTTCGAGCATTCTTATACTCCAACATTCTTATATACTTTGATCACTTTTTTCACTCCAAAGTACCCTCACCATCATTCTCAAGTACTATAAACCCTTTATCCATTCGTCTGTGTTTATAACCCCCAAACGGCGCCCCAACTCCTGAACCCACCACCAACCAGTCAGGCAGAGTGAAGTCAAACCTCTTACTGGTTCAGAGTCTCTTACCCAATCAGACATCTTAATGGTTCAACACTTACTGACGCAAAGGTTGGCAAACAACCCTAAAAATAGGCGGATATACTTCGATTTTGCTTGTAGCTTGTTAAGGGCAAGAAATGAATTAGTTTTCTCCAATAAGTTAGCCAATCCAATAAATTTGATCGAGGAAATTAAGGCGTTTGATTCTTAGACTATGTGGTATGGGGGTGTCCTTGGCCCGTCGACCATGTCCAGGCCCATCGAACACCCCCCCCCCCCCCCCCGTCCGAACCCGACCAAAATGGCTAGTTTTGGACGTTGTGGCCGTCCATTTTGATTGGTGGGTTTGAAAATTGTGGGGCCCTCATTTTTAATATTATATCTGTTAGATTAATAAAAATTACCATTTATCCCACTATAAAGACCCACCTATTTTCCAAACAATTTTTACAAACTATGTTCATTTCTTCTCTAAATCTTTACACTTTTTATAAAATCCACCAAAAACCAAAACCATCTTCTCTAAAAATAGCTTGGACTTCTGATAACGAGATCAAGTTGGTGATGGCCTAAATCAATATCAAAGGGACGACGGACGTAGAAGTAAATTCGTCTTCTTTTTGGATCAACGTTTTGGCGAAATACAATCGTTTAAGCCAAACAAATTACCGCATTGTGGATGAACTCGCTAGTAAGTGGCGGACTTTACAAAGAAGGTGTATGAGGTTTAACATCCTATTTCAAGCCACGATGGAGGGGAACTGTAACATTTCGCATTAAAATCCTTGAACGTTACGATTATTATTATTAAAGCGTCAAGTTTCATCATTTATCGTCCTTTTTAAAATATTTTGTGACGCACTTGGACCCCTAATACTATGACATATATATATATATATTATACATATATAAGTGAGATAATTATCAAAAAAAGAATAGGCTTGGGCCGGGATTCGAACCCGAACCCATAGCCGGGTCACCAACACCAAGCAGCACAACCAGCTAGTCTACACAACACTCTTGTCTAGTTCCAACACATTTTAATCACGATTGTTCCCTGGTATGGTAAATTAAGTCAATCATTGACTGTTTCGCATCAATCACATGATCAATCCTCGTCAAAACATACCAATTTAGTGTCAATTAACGCGTCATCGTTTTCATCAAGGTCAACCTTACCAATTCGTTCACCCGAGCCCTCACCCTATAAATTGATCACTCTCTAACAATCTCTACTCGCCGATTATCCCTTCCACATCTCCAATTTTTGTTTTAAATCAGCTTTCAAGGCATCTTGATCGTGCTTTGACTTTTCAGTTTGACCAAACTCCTAAACACGATTTCGTTTTGTAAGTTGTTTTTCTTTGATAGGTTTTGTTCATCGGCCTCTACACAACAATAACCCTATGATCAATTGGGTTATTGTTGTGTAAATCGGGTTATTGTTAAGCTAGGGCACGAATGATTTCGAATTGGGGAAGAACACTTGCAGACTTGAATATTTATTTAAAACGGAAGCAAACAGAATACAACCACTGATTTAGATCAAGTGGTTGTGTCTGTTGTTTATTAACCAGAGCACACGGGTTCGAGTCCCACTTTAAACGATTTTTGTTCCTTCTTTTAAAAGCTTTATAAATCAAGTTTCAACATAATAATATAATTATTTCTAACAGAAATTATTCGTTCTCAGGGTCCAGCCCAGTTGGTGGCTGGGCTTGTGATAAAACCTCACCCGGTCTCAGACCCGGGTTCGAGCCTTGGCAACCACAACATTTTTTTTTAAAACCTTTACTTTTATATATTCTTTAAAAATGATTTTAAAATACTAAAACTCCTTTATAAATTCTAAAAAAAATATTTTATGTTATTCTAGTAGAATAGTTTAACATACAATTTTTAGTTTTCCAAAAATTATTTATTTAATATATATAATAAATATTTCAAGTTTATTCTATTTTATTCATAAAATTCTATTAAAATATCAAAACGATTAT
Organism: Ambrosia trifida; assembly: GCA_028751855.1. Lineage (NCBI taxonomy): Eukaryota > Viridiplantae > Streptophyta > Magnoliopsida > Asterales > Asteraceae > Ambrosia > Ambrosia trifida. The sequence goes on from CM054123.1 coordinate 65,757,754, forward strand.
ATAAATTTCCACAAAAATTATTCTGAGTTTATATAACATTAAACATTTCGGAAATGATTTTTATTTCTGAAAATCATTTAATTAATATTTTTAATCAATTTTTGTTAGTTTTAATCATAAATAAATCATAATAAATTCATTTTTCAATATTTTTGCACCAAAATTTTATATAAATTATTTCTATTTATTTGGAACAGAAATACAATTTTTAATTTAAAAATTCTTTAATTTTAATATTTTTAAATATTAAAGTTATATTTTGACAATTTGAAATAAATAGATTTAATATTCTATTTTTAAGAAAATAATTTTATAAAAATTATTTTCATACTTAAAACTTTATGATGTGACCATCTTTAATCTAAAACATACAAAAAGACTTTTGTTTATTTATTTATCAAATTTCTCTTATTCATTAAACATTTTATTTACTAATCAAACGAATACTTATCCCCAATTCGAAACCCTAGAATATACTTGTAGACTAGATAGACTTAGACTTATTTGTTACCTTATACATAGGGTAATACTTGGAAACTTTGGGGCTACACTTATACTTTTTCTCGAGACTTAATACTTTGCTAAGGTGAGTTTACGTAACCATGTTTATGCAATTTTTTATACTTGCAACATTATACTTAAGCAATTCTACATACATGTCTAGTTGTAAACTTTAATGCCTCATGATTTAGACAACAACAACAGTTAGACTCGTTTCAACAATACATAATCATTAGCTATGGCCAAGCTGGAGGTAGTCAATAATAGATCTATTAGATTGAAAATCCCACCTAGATTCGTTGACCATCTTTTATGGGGAGCGCGGGTGATTGTTATCGTTCCAACATAATATTAAGGTGAACCGTGGATGACGGGATGGACCTAAACTAGTCGGAGGTTTGATTATGTCGATTCAACATTTCATGTTTATTCATGTAGACTTAAACTTACGATAGACATATGAATTGCTAAACTTTTATTCTTAAACTTAATTGCTTGACATGGCTTATGTATTCTCACCAACTTCTAGTTGACCCCCCCCTCCATTTTTACAACTCAACAGGTAATACTGATGCTTGAAGTCTAGAGCTAGCATGAGGAGATATTTGAAGTTTTGCTTGATTACTTGATGTAGACTTTAATGTAATTCAATATTGAAATGAAATAAAGGATTATTTAAACTTGTGTACTACCATGTGCTACTGAACAATCATTCATACGTGACACCTCGATGTTTCCGCCATCGGTTGGGGTGTTACAGATTGGTATCAGAGCCATGGTTATAGGGAATTAGGTTATTAGAAAAATAATCTAGTCTATAACCATAGGATTGTAATCAGTATTTGCTCCTTTTACTTGCTATTCTCTATCTCCCTCCTACTTCTTATCCCTACTTTCATCCCTACAAGAAGATTGCTCTCCATCACTGGATCTACTCTTAGACTAATAAGACAAAATCCTCAGGCTTAGACTGAACCACCTTGAGATCTCGTCGAAGTTCTAGATTTTAATAACGAACACGTGCAATCTGTAAGGGTGAACGCCTGTATTCTGAGTCTTCTGTCTAGGCTGGCATTGCGCATATATCCCAATCAGACGAGGGACCCGGATGCCTACCTGGGAATTCTCGGAATGAGTGTTCACTTATAGGCTAAAGCATGTCTTCACTATGTTATTAGAATCTAGAATCTTTGATAAGTCAACGTTTTCGTTTATTCGTTTTAATTAATGGATAAATGATTACATTCCTTATATTACCTCATTCAATTCATTGTGTCTCTTACAGATCATGCCTCCACGTCGCAGCACTCGCAATAACAGTGGTGAAAATCAAGAGGAAAGTAGCAACAACCACGACACTAACCACAACACCAACAATAACAACAACAACAACAACAACAACAATGGTGTTGAGGCCCAACTGGCTGCGATCATCTCTCAACAAATGGCACAACAGATCGCGACTCTGGTTCCTAACTTACTGGCTCAAGTCATCCAGATGAACGGAAACGGTAATGGAAACGGAAACGGCAATGGGAACCACAATGGAAACGGAAATGGAAACGGGAATGGTCTCCCAGCTTGCACTCTTAAACACTTTAATACCTGTAATCCTCCTAAGTCGGATGTCACAGCAGTGGAGATGAAGGAGCTACGGGTCTTCTATAATGGTTCGAGGGTATTGAGAATACCTTCATTAATAGTGAGTGTCCCGATAACCTCAAGGTCCGTTATGCTATGAGTGTTCTTCACAAACGAGCACTCACTTGGTGGAATGAGGAAAAGCGCACCCGTGGAACTGAAGTCGCACTGGCCTTAACTTGGGATCAAGCTAAAGACATTATGAAGGCAGAGTTCTGCCCTCGTAATGAAATCAAGAAGTTGGAAGATGAATTTCATGATCTTGCTCAGGACAGTGGAGAAAACCTTGCCTACAACACTCGTTTTCATGAACTTAGTCTACTGCTACCACACAAGGTCACCCCCTTGCCTATTGCGATCGAAAAATACATTGGTGGCTTACCCATGCAGATACAGGACACGGTGTAGGGAAGGAACCCTGCTACTCTGGAGGAAGCAAAGCGTTTGGTGGCCACCCTAACAGATAACTATGTGAAGGCAGGAACCCTGACTCGGAAAGGGGAAAAGAAAACTGTTGCGAAGGATACTCCTCAACCTGCCGTTGAAATTGAAACTGAGGCCTCAACCAATGGAAGGCGCAAGGCCAGGAATTTTGCAATAGACGCCACTATCCCACCCAACAAGAAACAATATAACGGGAACCAACCTAAGTGTGACACCTGTCAGTATCACCACCCAACCCAAGTGCCCTGCCGTCAGTGTACCAATTGTCAAAGGTATGGGCATCTTGCGAATGTTTGTCGAATTCCTGCTGCAAACGCCCTTGCTGCTCCAAATAATCCTGCTAAGGACCCTCCAGCTACTTAACAACAAGCTCCACCGTTGAATGTTATTTTGCCTTTAAAATTCTATGTATTGATGCTTTAAATCAAGTATTGGAATTTTTGTCTTTTACATGAGAATCGTTTATCTAGTATGATCACAACACTTGGATGCATGCTTGTTTGAATGTGAACTAATTGCTATATCAATATCTAAACCATACTCGTTATACTTATAAACTTGCTTACTTGTTCAACAGTTAGTTGACTACCAAATAACCTACTCAACGATTGGTAGAGGTCATCATGTCTTTTCAACAGTCGGGAGAGGCCCTACAACCTGCTCAACGACTGGTGGAGGCTATCGAACCTGCTCAACAATCGGTAGAGTCATAGAAGGACACAAAACCCTAATGTAAGGTAAATTGGTGATTGCGGTTCAGAACGTAATCATGAATTTACAGGTACGTTAAGGTAGTGTGAAATACTATCAAGATTTTCGGTAGTTGACCAATTAAAAACCTTAGTTACCTGGTAGTTCATTTAGTCTTTCAACCCATTCCTTTTAGGACTCTGATGTGCTATGTATGGTCTAAAAATAACTACCTAACCTAGACACCTAGTAATATAAAACAGACTCAACTAAACTAGACCACACGACAGGCAAGTGCACCTATCAATGTAGTACAGACTAAGTAAGTCCGAGTATCGAACCCACAAGACACTAATGGAAAACAAAACTAGACTCGACTAAGACTTAAAAAATTTGGTTTATAAATGATTTTTGGTTTTATAAATAATTAAATAAAATAAATAAAGTAAATAAACAAGGATAAATAGACAGTGAAGATAATCGAGGAAAATATCAGGATAGGAAGGCAACTACCTAGGTCAAGAATCCTACATGCAAACTCACAACTCTCGGTAATGGAAAACTGAATGGATACCAGATTCTAAAGATAACTTAAGAAACCTTAAGACGTGCTAGATCTCCTCCCGGTCTCACCAACACACCCCAAAGAATCTTAAAGAATAAAACACTGGCTATCTAGCTCGGATCACCTCCCGGTCTCACCTCACTAAGAATGTAAAGGTACTCTAATGACTCGATCACCTCCCGGTCTCTCTAATCACAATACACCCTAAGATGTAAAGGAGTAATCTAATTGGGTTAACTATGACTTGGAATTGTAAGAAACTAAAGACAACTAGGATAGGATCACCTCCCGGTCTCACCCAAAACCTAACACCTAAAGCTCTAGACAACCCAACATTCCATCACCTCCCGGTCTCAAGAATGGAAGAATACAAAAGTCCTTTAAATTCTCTAATCAAGTTCCTATGGCTTTCGTGCACAAAACCATAAAATAAGCTACAAGCACCTGGCAAGTAACCCTAATAAACATCCAAACATGAAAGACATTCACTAAGACGTTTATGGAACTATCAAAGATAATAAATTAGACCTAAGTACGCACACACATCATAATAAACACCAACTAAACTTTTACCAAAACATTAACCATTCAAAAATAATCCAAAACCGAGAGCTATAAAATTAACATGTATTCATCATTGCTGGCCTAGGTAGTAACTAAAGTTTAGCCAATAATAGTCATGACAAACGATAAAAACATAGTTTTGGTACCAAAGTAACACATAGTCATAAAGTTTAGAACACAAAGTAATAAACGAAAATAACCAATATTGTGAAAACCTCGATCCCTAGCCTCCTCCTTCAAAATAATCCTCTAAAATAATGAAAAGCTGCTGTTCGATTGATGCCTTCTTCTCGGCTGTTGAGGATGTATTCTCCAAAATATAATATGCCGACCGAAAATAATGATCTTCCAAATATATATGACATCTTCATGTAGGTTTTTTTTTTCTTCTAAATTGTCTTGGGCCGTGAGGTACAAAGCCTATCACATTCATATTTTTTTTCTATTATTATTATTATTATTATTATTATTATTATTATTATTATTATTATTATTACTACTACTACTCGGGTGTTCTTGGCTCGACCAAAGTTCCTCGTTTAGGCTCCAACGTCCATGACCACCTGCTCTTAAGTGTTCGTGTCTCGATTAAAATTCTTTCGTTTTAAGCTCATTTCACACGAACACCTACAAAATAATAAAATAAATAAATACATAATAAAAATGACACGAAACGAATAAAAATATGACTAAATAATATACAAAATACACGGGAAAAGAGATGTGTTTTGTAACACATCAAACATCCCCACACTTAAACCTTTTTCGTCCCCGAAAAAGACTGCAATGGAATCATAATTAGGACTCTCGGTTTCAAAAACTTTTAGGTTCATTAATTAAGATCTAATCACGTATCAACCAAAACTGTCGGTATTGTTGTCCACCTAAACCCAACCACCAGCTAATCAAGCCCCAATCATGTAAAGCAATTAAGTTCATATTATTACAATCAATCTATGGGTCTCACACTCAAGATATCCGGCTTCACCTAATCCCACCTCAAGCTTTCGAAGCAAAGGTTAAACCATATAGATTTATCAACCACTGCAAACTAAACTCCCTAATGTATTAGAAATTAAATTTATGATGGATGATGGATGAAGTTTATGAACTTAGACACATATTTTTTTTCATACCTAACCCAGAGGTTGTCTCAATCAGAGTCACCATCCCCAAGAGCGACAGCATGAGCTTCGGTATTTTTTTTTTCAACTTGACCTCGAGGGAGTTTTGGTCAGAGGCTTCAGTTTTTTTTTTTTTTTTTTTTTTTGTCTAGCTCAATTGATGGACATGTGGATTTTTTTTTGGGCGCCACTTTTCACCGGATTTATTCTCATAAAAAGGATCAAGTGTGCCATTTAATTAATAATACATATGGGCTTTCAACCTACAGTGGTACCTCTAATTACAATCAGCGGTTTCAGTTCTACCGTTTCTCCTAAGATGAGAACCCACAAGATATCATGATTATTAAGGTATATTAAAACAATCATGCGACCTTTCAAAGCTAGCTGGGCCTACCGACACATCTTAAGCAAACACGCTTTCAATCTATTTATATTCTCATATATATAATATTTTGAAAACCAAAAATCCCAATTTTACTATCATTTTTCATATAAATTGCACAAAAGATCAGGGACATTTTTCAATTTTTTTTTCAATTTTTTTGGATTTTTAAAATTTTATGACTCAAACTACCTAAAAATAAAACGAAGTTTCCATCCCCACACTTGAACGACACATTGTCCTCAATGTGGGAGTAGAATAAAATAAAGTAGAAATAAAAAATACAACAAAAAGGAACAGACTCCCCTGGATATAAGCGATGTAGCTGCAAGCGATCTGAAGCTGTCCTTCTAAACCAGGCAGTATAGCATTTCATTCGCGACCTTTGACTCAAACCTGACAGATAAAAACTAAAAGGAAAATACAAAAACAAATGGTTGCCTTAAATAATTGTTGGACCGTCCCCACCCGAATGGAGATTGAGTACGGGTGGCTAGATCCAAACCTGCAATAAAATATATTAGACAAACCAATGACTCAAAAATAAAGACTCTCTCCATCATCCCCACACTTGAAGGGAAGATATCCCCAAAGTGGGTTAAGAGAACACTGACTCAAAAATAAAATAAAAGACTCTAAAAAAAATTACAGACTCAACCGACTCAATATACAAAAATGCAGGAAACGTACTTGGAAGGCAAGACGGTGGAAAGTGGTGGGTGATGGTAAAAGATGTGATGAAATGATGGTGAATGGTGGTGGAAGAAAATAGGGTGGAATTTTTTTTTTTCTACTTAACTCGCGCAACGTGAAGGACACTGGTGATCTCAACGCGCGTCGCGAGCGAATAAAATATAACTTTCCGGGGTAATTACTATTCGTGTATAGTGAACAGGTCAGCCAGGCTCCTCACATTACACGAAGAACTTTTTTTCGCAGAAAGTTAATCAAATTTATTGTTTAGAAAAAGAAAAAAAAATATTCTTTTATTACCCAAACCTCCACAAAAAATCCCAATCATATAAATATATAAATAAATACCTGGGATTCCCTCATGATGTGAGGTGTCCTTGCCAAACGAACACAAAAACCTACAAAACAAAACAAACACAAACCGAAAACAAAGAAAAAAAAAATCTAGAACTCTATAAACTCTACAACTCGGAAGCATCTGAGTGTGCCTATGCATCAATCACTCTAGCATCGGGTGGCTTCTCCTTGCAATACGAACCACCCCAAAAATCATACACCTTCAAAACTTCTTCCTTTCTCTCGGGTTCTTATCTATTCCTATACCTACCCGGTAAATTCATCCACCAATTTACAGCACTTACTGTCTCTTTCTCCTTCCCTTTTCTTCTCCTACTCTCAATCTCCTTAGGGATTAATTTCTCCAACTCATGATCCAGATGATCATCTATAGCCTGTAACTCATCTAAAAAATCTCCTCTCATCCTAGGCTTAATCCCAAACTCAACCTGCTCCTCCCCCACACTTATGCTCATCTTACCCTCACCCATGTCTACCACAGCTCTACAAGTAGCCAAGAAAGGACGACCTAAAATCAATGGCACGGCATCATCCTCAGGCATATCTAACACTACGAAATCCACAGGAAACACGAACTTGTCCACCTTAACTAAAAGATTCTCAATAATACCACGAGGGAATTTGGTGGACTTGTCCGCTAGCTGGATGTACATGCGGGTGGGCTTAAGTTCTCCTAGGTCTAGTTGCTTAAAAATGGAGTATGGCATTAAATTAACACTAGCACCAAGGTCAGCAAGAGTATTCTTAATGGACAGGTCACCTATGGAACATGGAATGATAAAACTACCAGGATCATCCATCTTAACTAGCAGCTTATTCTGCAAGACTGCAGAACACTCCTCACTCAAACTAACCTGTGAAAGTTCCTCAAGCTTTTTCTTATTAGCCATGATGTTCTTGAGGAACTTAACATATTTAGGCATGCTCTGGAGGATTTCTATGAAGGGTAGGTTCACCTTAAGTTGCTTAATAAGTTCAATAAATTTATCATATTGGTGATCTATCTTATTCTGCAACAACCTACCTGGATAAGGAGCAGTGGGCTTATACACTCTAGTGGGCTCTACCTGCCTCTCACTCTCTCTATCCACCACCACTCTCTTAGAAGGACCCTCACTGCTAGACACAGGACTGGATGTAGTTACCTTAGAAGGTGTCCTAGCAGGTGTCTCTAACTCTATCTCCTCATCTACCGGTTCCTCTTTATCCTCAACCGGTATCTCTACTCTCTCAGTCGCACCCCTACCACTACGAGTGCTCACAGTCATCACTGTACCCTTAGGGTTCTCCTCAGTGTTACTAGGGAAAGTACCTGGTGACCTAACAGAGAGTTTCTGTGAAATATCTCCTATTTTTCTCTCTAGGTCTAACAAAGTATTCCGCTGGTTCCTAAGCATTAGGTCATGCTCCTCAAGTTTCTGAGTGGTTTGCTGGTCTTTTGCAACCAGCTGAGTGAGCATCTGACTCTGACTAGCTATCATATCCTCTATCCTCTTCAAACTAGAACCTGAACTATCACCTATGTCTCCTCTATCAGACCTCCACCCAGAATTAGATTGGTTCCTCCACCCCGAGTTATAATTATTACCATTTCCCCGGTTAGAACTACCCAAATAATCTACATGCTCACGGTTTCCTACTGGGCAGTCTATGGTGTCGTGTCCACCCCTACAAATCTCACACTTGCGTGCACTCATCTTAAGCTCTTTAACCTCTCTCGCTAAAGCCTCTATAGCAGCAGCCATACTAGTCTCAGGAGTGACCTGACGAACACCTCTAGTAGTGGAGGAGGTAGTCCTAGTAACTGGGATGGAATCCCCGTGGGCTGGGGTCTGCTGTTCAGCTAGAGCAAAACTCTCAAACATGTCCTTACACTCATCGGGGTCTTTTTTATCCATAATGTGTCCCCCAGCAGCAGTGTTAAACATCTGCCGCGTAGCATAAGTAAGGCCATTGTAGAATTTCTCTACAAGGGCCCAATCAGAAAGTCCATGCTGGGGACACTTGTTCAACAAAGTGTTGAACCTCTCCCAGGCCAAGTGGTATGGCTCGTCTGGATCCATTCGAAACGAGTGGATCTGGTCTCTAATGCGAGCGGCCTTAGAAGGAGGATAATATTTTTTCAGAAACTTGGTTTTCAAGTCTTCCCAGGTAGTGATGGAATCCTGGGGAAGAGTATCCAACCAAGTGGCAGCACGCCCAGACAGAGATAATGGAAAAACTCTAAGATAGATCGTGTCTGGGGTGACACCTGTCAGACCAAAGGTGTCACAAATGCGCACAAAACGGGACAGATGGCCTGGAGCATCCTCATCATCCAGGCCATTGAACTGGGCGGTATGGGCGATGGTGTTGATGACGTGTGAGGGGATCTGCCAAGTGTGGTTATTGGGCATGGTAGTACGAGTAATGGGAGTTCTCACTCCCGTGGCTCCCTCACAGGCCATCTGGTGGACAGTACGTCTAGGTGGTTGAGCGTCGCCCATGATAGTAGCAGGAGAGAAAAACGTACCTTTTTGGTTCGGTTGATAGCACGACGAAGTTCCCTCCGAATGTCAGCAATGTCTCGCTCAGGCTTTGGTATTATCGGCTCAGATGGTCCCTGCGAACGAGTACGTGGCATAAGACTGCAACACAGATTAAAAAAAACGCGTAAAGAAGAACAAAAATAAATAAAATATAAACAACAAATAAAAATAAAAAAAACGCAAAAAGAAAATAAAAACCTAAGACTCTCTAGACACGCTAAAAACCAAAAAGACTCAGATAAGACCAATTAATCAGTGAAGTCCTAATCAAAGCTAATTTTGCAATCGCCAAGTGTCCCCGGCAACGGCGCCAAAAACTTGATGTGCTATGTATGGTCTAAAAATAACTACCTAACCTAGATACCTAGTAATATAAAACAGACTCAACTAAACTAGACCACACGACAGGCAAGTGCACCTATCAATGTAGTATAGACTAAGTAAGTCCGAGTATCGAACCCACAAAACACTAATGGAAAACAAAACTAGACTCGACTAAGACTTAAAAAATTTGGTTTATAAATGATTTTTGGTTTTTTAAATAATTAAATAAAATAAATAAAGTAAATAAACAAGGATAAATAGACAGCAAAGATAATCGAGGAAAATATCAAGATAGGAAGGCAACTACCTAGGTCAAGAATCCTACATGCAAACTCACAACTCTCGGTAATGGAAAACTGAATGGATACAAGATTCTAAAGATAACTTAAGAAACCTTAAGACGTGCTAGATCTCCTCCCGGTCTCACCAACACACCCCAAAGAATCTTAAAGAATAAAACACTGGCTATCTAGCTCGGATCACCTCCCGGTCTCACCTCACTAAGAATGTAAAGGTACTCTAATGACTCGATCACCTCCCGGTCTCTCTAATCACAATACACCCTAAGATGTAAAGGAGTAATCTAATTGGGTTAACTATGACTTGGAATTGCAAGAAACTAAAGACAACTAGGATAGGATCACCTCCCGGTCTCACCCAAAACCTAACACCTAAAGCTCTAGACAACCCAACATTCCATCACCTCCCGGTCTCAAGAATGGAAGAATACAAAAGTCCTTTAAATTCTCTAATCAAGTTCCTATGGCTTTCGTGCACAAAACCATAAAATAAGCTACAAGCACCTAGCAAGTAACCCTAATAAACATCCAAACATGAAAGACATTCACTAAGACGTTTATGGAACTATCAAAGATAATAAATTAGACCTAAGTACGCACACACATCATAATAAACACCAACTAAACTTTTACCAAAACATTAACCATTCAAAAATAATCCAAAACCGAGAGCTATAAAATTAACATGTATTCATCATTGCTGGCCTAGGTAGTAACTAAAGTTTAGCCAATAATAGTCATGACAAACGATAAAAACATAGTTTTGGTACCAAAGTAACACATAGTCATAAAGTTTAGAACACAAAGTAATAAACGAAAATAACCAATATTGTGAAAACCTCGATCCCTAGCCTCCTCTCCTTCAAAATAATCCTCTAAAATAATGAAAAGCTGTTGTTCGATTGATGCCTTCTTCTCGGCTGTTGAGGATGTATTCTCCAAAATATAATATGCCGACCGAAAATAATGATCTTCCAAATATATATGACATCTTCATGTAGGTTTTTTTTTTCTTCTAAATTGTCTTGGGCCGTGAGGTACAAAGCCTATCACATTCATATTTTTTTTCTATTATTATTATTATTATTATTATTATTATTATTACTACTCGGGTGTTCTTGGCTCGACCAAAGTTCCTCGTTTAGGCTCCAACGTCCATGACCACCTGCTCTTAAGTGTTCGTGTCTCGATTAAAATTCTTTCGTTTTAAGCCCATTTCACACGAACACCTACAAAATAATAAAATAAATAAATACATAATAAAAATGACACGAAACGAATAAAAATATGACTAAATAATATACAAAATACACGGGAAAAGAGATGTGTTTTGTAACACATTAGACTCCTAAAACTTAAGATTCTTATTCTTCTTGCGATTTCAAGACAAACCTAACCCTACCCTCCTATCCAAATTATTTGAAACAAGATTTTTCTATTCATGTCGTGTCCTAACACAAAACTTCCAGACCACACTTACCTTGATTTCTACCCAATCACCCTCAACTTTGTGTTTTTCTTTTAACTTCGGGACGAAGTTCCTAAAAGTAGGGAAGACTGTAACATTTCGCATTAAAATCCTTGAACGTTACGATTATTATTATTAAAGCGTCAAGTTTCATCATTTATCATCCTTTTTAAAATATTTTGTGACGCACTTGGACCCCTAATACTATGCCATATATATATAAGTGAGATAATTATCAAAAAAAGAATAGGCTTGGGCCGGGATTCGAACCCGAGCCCATAGCCGGGTCACCAACACCAAGCAGCACAACCAGCTAGTCTACACAACACTCTTGTCTAGTTCCAACACGTAATAATTATATATCATATCTAAAAACGTAACAGTTGACTTGTAGAGTCAACTGTGAAGACGGGTTTCCAAAATCAATTCATTTTAATCACGATTGTTCCCTGTTATGGTAAATTAAGTCAATCATGACTGTTTCGCATCAATCACATGATCAATCCTCGTCAAAACATACCAATTTAGTGTCAATTAACGCGTCATCGTTTTCATCAAGGTCAACCTTACCAATTCGTTCACCCGAGCCCTCACCCTATAAATTGATCACTCTCTAACAATCTCTACTCGCTGATTATCCCTTCCACATCTCCAATTTCTGTTTTAAATCAGCTTTCAACGCATCTTGATCATGCTTTGACTTTTCAATTTGACCGAACTCCTAAACACGATTTCGTTTTGTAAGTTGTTTTTCTTTGATGGGTTTTGTTCATCGGCCTCTACACAACAATAACCCTATGATCAATTGGGTTATTGTTGTGTAAATCGGGTTATTGTTAAGCTAGGGCACGAATGATTTCGAATTGGGGAAGAACACTTGCAGACTTGATTATTTATTTAAAACAGAAGCAAACAGAACACAACCACTGATCTAGATCAAGTGGTTGTGTCTGTTGTTTATTAACCAGAGCACACGGGTTCGAGTCCCACTTTAAACGATTTTTGTTCCTTCTTTTAAAAGCTTTATAAATCAAGTTTCAACATAATAATATAATTATTTCTAACAGAAATTATTCGTTCTCAGGGTCCAGCCCAGTTGGTGGCTGCGCTTGTGATAAAACCTCACCCGGTCTCAGACCCGGGTTCGAGCCTTAGCAACCACAACATTTTTTTTTAAAACCTTTACTTTTATATATTCTTTAAAAATGATTTTAAAATACTAAAACTCCTTTATAAATTCTAAAAAAAAAAATATTTTATGTTATTCTAGTAGAATAGTTTAACATACAATTTTTAGTTTTCCAAAAATTATTTATTTAATATATATAATAAATATTTCAAGTTTATTCTATTTTATTCATAAAATTCTATTAAAATATCAAAACGACTATATAAATTTTCACAAAAATTATTCTGAGTTTATATAACATTAAACATTTCTGAAATGATTTTTATTTCTGAAAATCATTTGTTTAATATTTTTAATCAATTTTTGTTAGTTTTAATCATAAATAAATCATAATAAATTCATTTTTCAATATTTTTGCACCAAAATTTTATATAAATTATTTCTATTTATTTGGAACAGAAATACAATTTTTAATTTAAAAATTCTTTAATTTTAATATTTTTAAATATTAAAGTTATATTTTGACAATTTGAAATAAATAGATTTAATATTCTATTTTTAAGAAAATAATTTTATAAAAATTATTTTCATACTTAAAACTTTATGATGTGACCATCTTTAATCTAAAACTTACAAAAAGACTTTTGTTTATTTATTTATCAAATTTCTCTTATTCATTAAACATTTTATTTACTAATCAAACGAATACTTATCCCCAATTCGAAACCCTAGAATATACTTGTAGACTAGATAGACTTAGACTTATTTGTTACCTTATACATAGGGTAATACTTGGCAACTTTGGGGCTACACTTATACTTTTTCTCGAGACTTAATACTTTGCTAAGGTGAGTTTACGTAACCATGTTTATGCAATTCTTTATACTTGCAACATTATACTTAAGCAATTCTACATACATGTCTAGTTGTAAACTTTAATGCCTCATGATTTAGACAACAACAACAGTTAGACTCGTTTCAACAATACATAATCATTAGCTGTGGCCAAGCCGATGATACTCAATAATAGATCTATTGGATTGGCAATCCCACCTAGATTCGTTGACCATCTTTTATGGGGAGCGCGAGTGATTGTTATCGTTCCAACATAATATTAAGGTGAACCGTGGATGACGTGATGGACCTAAACTAGTCGGAGGTTTGATTATGTCGATTCAACATTTCATGTTTATTCATGTAGACTTAAACTTACGATAGACATATGAATTGCTAAACTTTTATTCTTAAACTTAATTGCTTGACATGGCTTATGTATTCTCACCAACTTCTATTTGACCCCCCCCCCCCCATTTTTACAACTCAACAGGTAATACTGATGCTTGAAGTCTAGAGCTAGCATGAGGAGATATTTGAAGTTTTGCTTGATTATTTGATGTAGACTTTAATGTAATTCAATATTGAAATGAAATAAAGGATTATTTAAACTTGTGTACTACCATGTGCTACTGAACAATCATTCATACGTGGCACCTCGATGTTTCCGCCATCGGTTGGGGTGTTACAGGAACCCTGGTCTTACCCAACGAGCGGCAATCCAACGCACACAAGAAGACCACCAGGCTGCTCACGGGGAAGAATTCAGCATCCCCATCTTCTCGCATGGCAATTGTTGCGTTTTTTTAATGTCGATTGGTAGGTGTTTTTTAAGGTTTCGGTTTTTTTAAAAATTTGTAGGTTTCGGCCACTTTTTTTTTAGGTTTCGGTAACCTTTTATTTTATTTTTAGGTTTCGGTAACTTTTTTTTTTATTTTTAGGTTTCGGTGTTTTTTTTAATGTCCACTTCATTGTAACTTTTTTTTAATATTATGTGACTTTTATGTTATTTATTTTAATTATTTACTTATTTAAAAATTAGAAAATAAAAAATAAATAATAACCAATAGGAGTGGAGGACTACTTAAGGAAGGCTACCCCACATCCTTTGATATTCCTCAAGTTGTATAAAACCAAGGCTCACCCATTTTTTTACAGACGTGACCGCAAGGCTTCCCCTCAACCATACTAGTTAGTTAGACCATGAGTGAAAAATCTGTACAAGATTCCTTCTCTTGATTGGAATGCTTGGATTAAGTGTACTTTTTACTGAGACCATGTGTAGTGGGGGGCTTTATTTATAAAGCCCCCCCTTCCTGATTGGTCCACGTGGCTGCTGAGTCAGCTGGAGAGAGAAACTGAAAAAGGGGTGTAGTGGTGGGGCTTTATTTATAAAGCCCCTGATTGTGATTGGTTGATTTTTTTATTTTTTTTAATCTTTTAATTCAAAATAATTAAAATAAAATGCAAATAAATATAAAAAAATTACAAATAATAATAAAAACACCCAAGTAAATATTAAAAACACACAACTGATATTAAAAAAAATTACAACTAAAATTAAAAATAAAAGTTACACACTTCCTAAATTCCTAAATTACTTATTAATCCTAAATTACTTATTAATATTCCTAAATTACTTATTAATCCTAATTTTCTCCACTATGGAGAGTAGTTGTCCCATTCCCCGGGGAAGGTGATGCACTCGGGTGAGACGGAACGTGAGCTGTCCCGTCCATCAGATCTCGCATCTGAGGGGAAGTAGTAGTACTCACGAGGAGGGGTAGGTCGGCTATAGTAGAGTTCCCCCTCCTCAATCTCCCTCAGGGCTTCCAAGTCCCCCTCAGTTGGGGAAGTCCCATGGTAGGGGGTGGAGGTAGCCTGGTCTTGGGGGATGGGGATGGGGGTAGTTTGCTGTTGGGGGATGGGGGTGGGGTGGGGGTGGGGGTGGGGGTAGTCTGGTGGTAGGGGACTGAAGCAGCCCAGGGGGTAGGGGCGACAACGTTAGTCGCTCCATTTGTCGCTGGGCCATGACATAATCCATAGCCCAGACCAATTCCTCATCCGTCCAGTCATCATCGGCAGGAGGATGAGGAGGAAAGGTTGGTTGTGCAGCAGCAGCAGCAGGAGGGGAATATAACCAATGCTGTGGAGGAGGAGAAGGGGGAGGAGAAATAGGAGGTTGTGCAGCAGTAGGAGGAGTAGAGGAGGTGAATGGTAGTCTCCGGGGGCGGCCCCGTCCCCGGACCCGGCGAGAGTACTGCCGGATATTAGACGGTCCGGCAGCTCCTGCTTGAAAACCAGCACCCATGTTATTCATTGTTTTGAGGAGGAGGATGAGGAATTGGAGGTGTGACTGAAAAATCAAATCTGGTGTTGTATTTATAGGGTTAGCAAATTTTGAAATTCAAACGGTTTGGGGGGAAATTTTGAATTTCAAACGGTTTGAAACAGTAACCGTTTAAAATTCAAAATTTTCAATTATTATTATTATTATGTTTATTATTATTATTATTAAAAAAAAATTAACTTTGACCTTGCCACATGGCAAGGTTTAATTGGATAGGCAATTGAGCATCAGGCGCTATTAATATAAAGCCCCAACCCAAAATTAGCATATAGCGCCCCCTGTAGCGGTGTGGGGGGCGCTATTTTTTAATAATTTTAAAAAATAAAGCCCCACTACGGGGGTCTGATATGTAAATGTTTGTTCTCTATATAGCCTTTGACTTGTTATAATAAAGTTAGCAGCTAAAACGAAAATTAAAATATAGCAAATATTCTTCAACAGATATGTAGAAGAAAACACTAAATTTATTTAACATCATCACCATTCACCACCTACCATTTGCATTTCGCCACCATCACCTACTTCACCCACCATCTATTACCTACCACAAGTCACCAAAAAAAAAAGTAGTATTAGAAAACCCATTAAGTGCATAATACAACTAAAAAAAATAATCCCAAAACACATTTATAAAACCAAAAATGTGGTATGTGGTATGACCACAATCTTAGACCAATTAATCACCATATACATATTTAGAAGCAAAAATCGAGAGATTCATATAACTTAATATAAAAGGTTCAACTCGAAATTAAGCACGAGCAAAAACTCCACAACCCAAAAAATAAAAGTAGTGGTAGTAGTAGTAATAGTAATAGTAATAGTAATAGTAATAGTAATAATAATAAAAAGCATTCTACTGGAAAACCACAAAGGCCATAAACAAATAACCAAGGTTTTCAGAACCGGACCGGACGTCGAACCGGACCCCCGGCCGGTTCACCGGTTCGACCGGTTCGACGAACCGGCCCAAAAAACAAAAAAAAAATTAAAAAAAATAAAAAAAATTAAAAAATCCGGTCCAACCGGTCCGGTTTCCGGTCCGACCGGCCGGTTTTCCGGTCCGACCGGCCGGTTCACCGGTTCAACCCCGGTTCGCTGCAAAAACGGTCCGACTACCCGAACCGGACCGGTCCAGGCCCCGGAGCCCGGTCCGACCGGCAGGTCCGGTCCGGTTTTCAAAACAATGCAAATAACTATAAACAGAAATTACAAGACCAAGACCACAAACATATACATATCTACAGTTGCAAAATACTAACGCATAGTCACACACATAAATACACTAGATGGCGGCTGAAGGGGGTAGCAAATTGGCAATTATATTGCTTTTTTCCAACAAATCTCTTTCTAATAAAATAGACATGAAACTTAGAACTTTGGGTGTGGAAGGGGGTGGCATCTTCATGATGGGCCTCTACGTAAGCGTCACGTAGGAGTGGGGGAGTAACATCTTCATGATGGGCCTTCAAAAGAGTGGTGTGCCCTATATTGACGGGTCTCCTCATTGGCCATAATTATTAAAAATAATAAAACAATTAATATTATTGGAGATAATGGCCCGGCTTCAAAGTCATATTGGTGCCTCCCATGCCGTGCCGTGCCTAAGGAGGCGGTGTTGCCCAGGCCGGCATGGGCATGTCTTGCCTTGCCGGTCCTCCACACCGAAGGGTATTAAGAGGAAAGGTAAATACATCAAATTAAAAAAAAAAAAAAATAGTTACATATGAGTTGCTATATATATTTTAATCTTAAGTTGTGAAATAATGATATGTTTTATTGCAAACTACAATTGGTCAATTGGTGCGATCCATTACAACGGCCTATTTAAAAATGAAAGGGGTCTAGGGCTCTAGGCCTTTAGGGGTGTCGCACATTGCAAGGTCAAGAGAAAGTCCTTTGAGATTTTTCAATGATATGTGATGCTCAAGTATGCAATGGTTCATCTAAACCTTTATACGGGGATCTGATACACCCTTACATTGTTCTAACATTAAAAAAAAAAAAAAAAAAAAAAATACAACTTTGATAAACTTGTATATAATAATATGTCTAACTCATTACACTGCTACACCTAACTTTTTATGTTTTATTTAATTATGGAATCCATGATCCGTCAGATTGACCTAAACACGACTTATTACCTCCTAAGAGTGCTGTTTAATTTGAAGATGTGATACGACTATATCTTAATTAGACTAAACTCAACCATGTAAATTTTGTGTTAGGTTCATATTGGCATCAACAAGTAAAAAACATCATATTATATTGTTTATGGAAAGATGAGTGAGTAGCTGCTTAGCGTTGTTAGATTATACACGTGGTTTTGTTGTGTAAATCATCTTTAGCTTGTGTGTCATTTTTTTAGCATTTGTGTTTTTTACTTTTTTAGTCTACACCAATCGGCAAGGATATACATTATGAATACTTAAATTGATGTTAAGATAATATTTTGCTAGTATTCTTAAGAAAATTACAAAAAATGGGTCAAGATCAAGAGGTTATCAAGGTGTATGGTGTTAATTAATTGAAAGATACAAAGCCTTAAGGGATGCTCTTTGAATTTAGTTTTCACTTAACTGATTTTAACTAATTATGTTTTGCCACATCACTTCACTGATTTACTTCACTGAAACACCTTTTTGTAGGCAACACTTCACTGATTCTTTTTATTCATTTTCATTTTAATACCCACACTTTTTTTTTTTACATTTTTACACGGTTTAACAATTAATATTACTATTTCAACCGTCCCACCAAACGGTTGACCAAATTTAAATGATTATCTTGGAAACCCTCGAGTTAATTGAATTTTGCTCACCAAACGGTCAGTAAATTAATTACACTATTCCAACCGTGCCACCGTCGTTGTATATAAAGTGAGCAAAACGGTGAGGTTAAAAGTCACAACTTACTACGGTTTAAAAAACCAAACACACCAAAAATGAACCCGTGGACCGACGAGGAAGAGATGGCCCTTGTGGTTAGCCACAAGGATGCGTCGAACGACCTGGAGATTCAACAACTCCCTCGGGAGGAAGGGTCCAACAACCCCCCGGAGGGGTTTGGGGATCGGGTTTATAGCGACTTCCTCGAGCAAGTTGGCGGCAACACCATCAAGACCGTCCAAGACCTCCAGCTCAAGTGGGCCGACCTCAACATCAAGTGTGAGAGGTGGACCACCCTATACGAGCAAACGGTCAAGGATGATCCGGAGCTTGATGAGGACTTGGCTATCGGCTTCACTAACTATGAGTATGAAGCGCGATACGGCAATGATTTCGACCATGTTGAAGCATGGCGATTGTTGCGCCAACTTTAAGTTTTTTTATCTATGTTTTAATGTATTTTTATTTTATGTTTAATGTATTTTTATTTTATGTTTAATATTATTTATGTTTAATTTTTATGTTTTAATGAAATGTTTTTTATTTATGTTTTTATTTCTTTAAACGGTTAACATAAAACAAACGGTTAAAATAAAACAACACTAAAACATACGGGGGGTAAAATGAAAACTTGGCATTTATACAAAACACAAAACAGCCGGTACCAGCATGGTAAAGAGCACCAGCAAAACGGTCCACGGGACCACTACCAGCGTGTATGGCGGCGGTGATACCGTGCTGGTTGTTGATACCTGTGGACAATTCGGGTGACGCCCCATCCCCTAATACTTTTGTAAAGAATCAATAATCATTGAAATTTAATTATTTTAATCCATTTAACATGAATCTTCACACCCCAAAAAAGCAGCATGGAAACGCAAGGATTCTACCTCACTCATTCATTCATCATATATAAAAAATGTTTCTCACATAGATTTATTAATTAAAGTTAGGGGAAGCTTAAAGAACTCGCGGTATCTCGGACTTCATCTCTTTTTAGCTTAGTAGTGTAAACTTTTTGTCCGAAAATTTTGTATATGATTAGTCCGGCTGCCACCGCTTTGATGTGATATTGTGTAAATTTGAGTCTCTTGACTTTCGGCTCGCCATTTTAAAATTCAACCCTCACCACTATATTATATGAAATTTCAACTATACAAACTACATAAAGTGTTGCTACAAATAAACTTATAAGTCGGGATCATTGAAACTGACTAAATAAAACTAAACCAGCTAAAGCATTCACAATGTATTTGCTTACAAAAGCCAAGGATCATGTGACAACTAAAGTAAGCTTGGTTATTTGTCTTATCTATGGAGTCTCTATCATTCCTCACGCTTTCATATTTAGCCATACAAATTTATCAATAAAAAAATTAAGTAATATATTTTTAAATGTTATTATGTTTTAGCGGATTCAATATAAATTAACACATGTTTTAACTTCTAAGGAGTAGTAAACCAGAACCCATATCTTGTATCAACACATATCGTAACTTGTAAGATGTAAAACATATTTTCACAATCTAGTTCTACTTTGAAAGTAAGACACTAGCTCAAAAGGAGTAAAGCAATCTTTTCAAGACCAGATGCCAAACCAGTCTCAGCTCCTTACCAGCCTACTATTCAGACCGGTTCGACCGGATGACATCCTAAATAAATAGGGTAAAACAGGAAATTTTTAATCAAAATCTGGTTCGACCCCCTCAAAATCCCGGGTTTACCTCCTAGTTCGGTCAGACCTCCTGTTTCTCATCCCAGCGGTCCAATACCCTTAACCGAACCGGCTTAGGTCTTGGTTCCCGGTTTGGATTTCAAAACATAGGATTAACACAAAGCAAAAGCTTCATGTATCCACCTTTTTTATGGTCTTCCAAATTCTAATAAAAAAAAATAAACTATATGTAGGTAAATCACTATGCACATAGATGATATAACAATCATAAGATTAAAACCAAATCTTTAACAAAAAGAAACCCAATTTTATTATTATACGTTTCATGCCTTCATAAGTTTGAGACGGCCGAACAAGCATCCATGAATTGATTACAGGTTCCAACTAAAACCATAAAAATAGAAGAAGAAAAAAACTAAACCATACCCACACAACCATAACATAATTTGTTAAGGTTTACAAATATAAAAAGATTAAACAGGTTTCCTCATCAACCTAAACCTTACCATCGACAAGAACTACACCCTGTGTTACTCCAACACGTAGTTTGTTCTCTTCTTCCAACAACCCACGCTGCATGACGTTTGCTGTGTGTTCCAACAGATCAATCTCTGACTCAAGAGCCCCCCATTCGAATTCAAGCTCCTTCACGTCTCCTCCCACACGTTTTGCTTCCAACAGTTGCTGCTTCTTGCAGGATAGTTGTGTTTTAAGTTGTTCGATGGTTGCCGTGATTACCGGCAGCTTTGTGATGAACGACGATTGTCTGTCCATTGGAAGGGTTTGGTTTGGTTTGGTTTGGTTTGGTTTTGGTTTTGGTTTGGTGGGTGGGTTGGTTGGATGGATGGTTTTGGGATTAGGGATTTAGGGGTATTTATAATAGAGGTTTCTTGGGGA
Source organism: Ambrosia trifida (assembly GCA_028751855.1). NCBI lineage: Eukaryota > Viridiplantae > Streptophyta > Magnoliopsida > Asterales > Asteraceae > Ambrosia > Ambrosia trifida. The sequence continues at coordinate 65,779,110 of CM054123.1, forward strand.
GGTTGAGAGAATAACTTGCCCTATCTCTAATTTATTTTTATAAATTTTTTATGGTATAGTGTTATCACCTAAAATCATGTAATTAAAGTGTGTTTAAAATAAAATTATGATCAATTAAAACTAGCAAAGTTCATCCAGCTTTTTTTTTTTTTTTTTTTTTTTTTTTTTTTTTTTTATAATAGTCAACTAAATATTATGTGAACCGTAACTGAATTAACACTAAGACCCCGTGTAGTGGGGGCTTTATTATAAAGCCCCTCTTCCTGATTGGTCCACGTAACAGAGTCAGCATGGAGACAGAAAGTGAAAAATGGGTGTAGTGGTAGCGGCTTTATTTATAAAGCTCCTGTTTCTGATTGGTTGTTTATTTTATTATGTTTTTTTAATCTTTTAACTCAAAATAATTAAAATAAAACACAAATAAATATAAAAAAAATTACAAATAATATTAAAAACACACAACTAATATTAATTAAATTAAAAAAACAAAAACTTAAAAAAATTACAATACCAAATTAAAAAACAAACGCAACATAAAAAAAAGCGAAACACACTAGAGGTTATATTATATATATATATATATATATATACAAAAAATACTAACCAACATTATATATATATATATATATATATATATATATATATATATATATATATATATAAGATCAAATAGGAACCAATACCCTAGTTAGGAACTTAGGAACCAATCTGAGCCATCCATTTTTTATTTTGATCTAGAGGGTATTAGTGTAAACTAGCTGATTACCCCGGAGGGTCCCGGGTTAAAAAATCTAATTTTACGTGATAACCTATTGCAAATGGCTCAAGTTAACTAACCACAAAATCTCTCAATCATTGCATGTTCATAGTATTCTAATTAGTAATAACTTATATTCGCTAATCTAAAACATAATCAGTAATCATCTAAAAATCACTTATGTAAGCTGCAACTATTCAAAAACTCATCACATCTCTCTAATTTCTCACATTCTAATGGCTCTTATAATTACTAACCTAATCAACTAAACAAACACTTAAGTTGGAAGTTGTAACCATTGCATCTCATTATGCCACGTGGCATAATCAAGAGATGGTTGAGGCCACCATTGAACACCACGTCAGCAACTATCAATTCTTCCCGGGAGCGTCCCGGGGTTGAAAAATATAACCATTCTAATAATACTAATACTAATAGTAATAATTATTACTCTTGTAATTAAATAAATAAAAAAAAATAACCTTGCTATAAGCTGACATCATGTGTTGCAGTGTTGCGCGATTCTTTCTCCTAGCTTCTCTTGATGAAGTATACCTAGTAAAATTCTAATGATAACATGGCGATTGGGCTGATTTTCAACATCGTAGATAAAAACCTGGTTTAAAAGAAAAAACATGATTAATGAATAATATCAACACTTTTTTCCTGTTTAAACGAAACCCCACAAAAAATAGTCGATTTTTTCTCCGTTTTTTATATAGCACTATGGTATTCGTTGGAAAGATAATAAAACGCTCGTTTTTTTGGTGTAATTTTTTCTTTAAAAAATCCCGTATATAAAAGATATAAACGTTTAAAAATTATGGGAGGAAATATGAGAGAGAAAATTTTAAATTTATTTTTAAATTCTTTTTTTCCTAAAATAACTCAATTTAATTAAAAAAGGGAAAATTTCAAAAACACTACAATCTTTCAATTATGATGTCACGTGGCACTCTCAAGGGGAGGTTGATGCCTCCATTGCACGCCACGTCAGCATATACATTTTCTTTTATATATATACTAGCTGATTACCCCGGGAAGGTCCCGGGGTTGAAAAATTTAATATGATTTAATAAAAAATGATAAATGAAGAAAACTCAAATCACGAAAAGCGTAAATAATTTAAACATAATCAATCTTAGTTAAAAAAAATATATTATTTAAAAAGTTAAAAAAAATAAAAAGCATAAACCATATTAAACATAATACAGTATTAAAAAGATAACCTTCAACATTTAATCATCTTCACGTAATTTAAAATATGTTACAATTTGACTTTGACTTATATAGATGTAGAATTCATGATGGGGGTTGAAAAATATAACAATTCTAATAATATTAATACTAATAGTAATAATTATTGCTCTTGTAATTAAATAAATAAAAAAATAACCTTGTTATAAGGTGACACCATGTGTTGCAGTATTGCGTGATTCGTTCTCCTAACTTCTCTTGATGAAGTATACCTATCCATCTTTAGAAGAGTAAAATTCCAATGATAGCATGGCGATTGGGCTGAATTTCAACATCGTAGATAAGAACCTGGTTTAAAAGAAAAAACATGATTAATGAATAACCTGAACACTTTGTGTTTTTTTTTCTGTATGAACATAACCTCACAAAAAATAGTCGTTTTTTTCTCCGTTTTTTATATAGCACTATGGTACTCGTTGGAAAGATAATAAAACGCTCGTTAATTTGGTGTAATTTTTTTATTTAAAAAATCTCGAATATAAAAGATATTAACGTTTAAAAATTATGGAAGGAACATAAGAGAGAAAAATTTAAATTTGTTTTTAAATTCTTTTTTCTTAAAATAACTCAATTTAATTTTAGTAATTGAGAATTGAGAGATGGAGAGATAAATTTAGGGTTTTTTGTTTATCTTTTTTTTTTTAATTAAAAAAGGAAATAATTCAAAAAACATTAAAATCTTTCAATTATGATGCCACGTGGCAGTTTCATGGAGAGGATGAAGGCACCATTGCACGCCACGTCACCAATGTTCAATTCTTTTATATATATTAATAGATAGATAGATAGATTATTATTATTATTATTTTAAACAAATCTCTGCCATAAATTATCATATTCTAATATAAAAAAAAGGGTAATTGGATCGGGTATCACCTAATCCCAGGCCCGACCCAAACCCACAATTTTTTTTAAACTAATTCCAAACCTGACACAATACCTGTCGGGTTACAAAAAATAGTCTTTTTTTTTTCTCCGTTTTTTATATAGCACTATGGTACTCGTTGGAAAGATAATAAAACGCTCGTTAATTTGGTGTAATTTTTTTCTTTAAAAAATCTCGTATATAAAAGATTTAAACGTTTAAAAGTTATGAGAGGAAACATGAGAGAGAAAATAATAAAGTTTTAATATTTACATTTAGTAGATTAGGTATTTAATAGATTATGTTAAATCATATTTATTCCTTCTTTTTAATTGGTCTAGAGTTGTCACATCACATCCTATATGGCATCTCTTAAAAGAGAGATTGCATAATATTATGACATGTCATTAAAAATGCTTTGTTTTATTATATATATATATATATATATAGATATAGATATAGATATAGATATAGATATAGATATAGATATAGATATAGATATAGATATAGATATATTCCTTCTTTTTAATTGGTCTAGAGTTGTCACATCACATCCTATATGGCATCTCTTAAAAGAGAGATTGCATAATATTATGACATGTCATTAAAAATGCTTTGTTTTATTATATATATAGATATAGATATAGATATAGATATAGATATAGATATAGATATAGATATATTCCTTCTTTTTAATTGGTCTAGAGTTGTCACATCACATCCTATGTGGCATCTCTTAAAAGAGAGATTGCATAATATTATGACATGTCATTAAAAATGCTTTGGTTTATTATATATAGAGATATACATTTAATTACTTAGCTTTTTATTATAATTAGAATTTATAATCAAAGCAGTTACTAAATAAGAATTGATTGGTTTTCTTAAAACTCTCAACCACTATTACGATCATTATATTGAAGAACAACCCTAATCAACAATTCATATACATGTATGTATTTTCTGTTTTTGATATTTTTTTCAAACTAATCAATCGTTATTATTTTTAATCTTCAATTGCTCGGATGTATTAGGTATTTATTTTTTTTTGTTAGATCGAAATGTATAATCAATTGGAATTGTATTTGTAATGATTTTGTTAGGTTAGATTAGATCAATTGCATAATTTCTTTGAATCGAATGTGCAGTACATTGAGGTTATGTATTTTTTTGATAATATATGTTGGTGTATATTACATTTAGGGTTAAGCGACCAAACCCTAATTAGGATTATCACGTCAAAATGAAGGAGACGCTTTTATTATTTTCAAATGCATATACACTAGTGTATATTATACGTTGGTGCATATTACATAAAGATGATAAGAGACAACCGCTGTGAGGATGAACAGGCCAAATGCCTATACACCAGTGTATAGTATACATTGGTGTATATTACATAAAGAGGATAAGAGACCGAACCTTAAAGGTGATGACGATGAATGAAAAAACAAAAAAGAAACTGGTATACACCAACGAATATCTTTGTCGATAATGATGGTAAATGAGAAAAAATACTGATATACACCAATGTATATATGCGTTCACGATGAATGAAAAAACAAAAAAGAAACTAATATACACCAATGTATATATATGTCGATGATGATGAATGAAATAAAAAAAACTGATAGGGAGATTTTATAGAGATTGAGTATAATAAATGGGGGTTAATAATTATTCAGTTACAAATTTACACTTAATTACCTAAGCATATTGAACAAAAGTCAATAATACCCTTTAATTAAAATAAACAATTAATTAATGTTTTACTTATTTACAATCATACCATTAGAGATCAATGGTTATAAAGTGGTTCCTATGGTCCCTACTTAAGCTATGGTTCCTATTTGAACCCTACCCTATATATATATATATATATATATATATACACACACAAAAAATACTAACAAACTTCGGGATCCTCCGATATGTCGAGCCAGGCCCGCGCTAAAACATACTCCTCGTCTTTTTCCCAACGTTCTTGTTTCTTTTTTTGACGAGGAACAGTAGCATATTTCCTTTTATGCGAGCGTCTCCCGCGCCCCCGTTGAGAACCCTCGGGTTGACGTGGTTGGTTGGTCTCGACTTGAGTTTCTAGCACGGACTCGGGCTCCTCTTGAGAACCTTGGACATAGTTTGGTGGAGGAAAAAATTGACCCGCCATGTTTGGTGAAGGAAAAAATTGACCGGGCATGCTTAAGAAGTTGCGCGTATTGCATTGTGTTCGTGTCAAAGTCGCCCCAATTGGATGGCAGCTGAGTAGTAGTGTTTGGCCTCGCACCCGGGCGACCCGGGACCCCAAATGGTGCACCATATGGAAACATGTTTGTGTTTTAGTTAGATGTTTGTATTGTGGTGTGTGTGTTTTTTAGTTTGGAAAGTGTTGTATGTTGTATGTGTATATTGTGTTGTGTATATATAAATTAAAAAAAAAAAGTTTACCGTTCAAAACATGCAGGTCCCAACGGTCAAATTTTTTTGACCGTTTTCCTTTCCTCAGCCACGTGTCAATTTTTGGTTGGATGGTTGAATTTTCGTTTGGCGTTATTTTTATAAAGCCCCAGTTGATTTTTGGAAAATAACGCCCGGGTGTATTGGTGTTTGGGGTAGGGATGGGCATTTTTTCCCGAGTACCTATACCCGTACCCATACCGTACCTGTACCGGTACCCGTACCTGTACCGATTTTGAGTACTCGGTATAGGTATCGGTACCCACTTTTACTGATTTCGGTATTCGGTACTTTCGGTATCGGTACGGGTACGAGTACAGGTAAAAAATGGTACGGGTACCGAATTTTATATACTATTGAATTTGATTATATGTTTTACTTCGTATTATGGTATTTATGGTATTCGTATCAATTTTACCTATTTGGTACATGTACCATATTGGTACCCGTACCAAAATTTTCAATTTGGTACTCGTATAGTATTGATACTCGTAATTGTTTACATACTTGGTACCCGTACGAGTGCTCAAAAAAGAAAAAAATAACAAAATGGTACCAAACGGGTACTGTACCGAAATACCGGTACCGATACCCATACTCGTACCCGTACCGTACCTATATATTCGGTACGGTACTCGGTACCCACTTTTGTTCAAATTCGGTACGGGTATTTTTGGTACGGGTACGGGTATAGGTACGGGTACGGTACCGATCTCATCCCTAGTTTGGGGCGCTATTTTAAAAAAAAATGGGCAAATAACGCCCCACTACGGTGGGTCTAATAAATGGTTCCCCATTGGCCAACCTAAATCCACCAAGCCACTAATTTGAGGTATAACTCGTCGACCATCGTCAAAAGACCCACTGCCGTATATCCCTTTAAATCGGATTCAAACGTGAGACCAAATACCGGATCATTTTCCTTTACTTCTAAAGACGGTATCTTTTAATTATGGTCCTATTTCATTTCGCTTCTTTAATTCATGGTTGGAGCGTAAGGAATTTGAAGAGGTGGTTAATAAAGCATGTGAAGACTGTTGTGTTAGCTAGTGGCCTTCCGGATGAGGTTTTGATGCGTAAACTGAGGAAAATTAGACAAGTGATTACAGTTTGGAGGAAGGATATGCAAAATAAAGAAAAGGAGGAGGAGAACATTTTGGGGAGTGAGTTAGATCAGTTAACTGTCGTGCTGGACCAGTGAGAATTGTCGGAGGAGGAGGAATGGGTTTGGGAAGAAAGTAAATTTCGGTTGCAGCAAATTGAAGAATACAATTATAGGGATTTGAAACAGAAGTCCAGATGTAATCGGAAGATGTATGGTGATGACAACACCAAGTTTTTTCATGGTTTGATTAACAAAAGGAAGGCGAGTAATAGAATGTCTGGATTGACTATTAATGGGGTTTGGTAAACTAAACCTTCTATAGTTAAGCATGAAGTGTGCAAGTTTTTTCGGGAAAAGTTTGTTGAAAATATGAAGACTAGGCCGAAACTCAATTGTTATGGGTAAAGAAACTTTCTGAAACAGATGCGAAGAACTTGATTACTCCTTTTTGAAGAGGTTGAAATCAAGGAAACCGTTTTTGGATGTGGGGATGATAAAGCACCTACTCCAAATGGGTTTAATTTTAAATTTATAAAACGTTGTTGGCATCTTTTTTCAGGAAATTTTATGGAGATTATGCAACGCTTTCATGATTCTGGGCAGTTTAGTTCTGGTGTTGGATCCTCATTCATCACGTTGGTTCCAAAGAATAAAGCCCCTACAGGTTTTACGGAATATAGACCGATTAATTTGATCGATATCATTAGTAAAGTCATATCTAAGATTCTCTCCAATCGTTTCAAAAAGGTGATGGGAGGTATTACGGCCGAGACACAATCGACCTTTTTGTCAAGGAGATTTATACTTGACGGCCCCAACCGATGGCGGAAACATCGGGATGTCACGTATGGATGATTGTTCAGTAGTTCATGGTTAATAGTAAATTTCATTAAATAATTTAAGTAAGTTACATACAATGTTCTAAGAATTTGTACATCAAATTGAATAAAACTATGCAAGTATCTTCAAGCATCAATTCAAATCTTCAAGCAAGTAGAACCTGAAACATGTTAAGTTGAAAATGTTTTGGGTCAACAAAAGTTGGTGAGAATTACATAGGTTTTGTTAATCGAATAAAATTGTTGTGCAATTCATGTGTCATGGCAATCTAGTCCATATGCGAAAACATACTAGAAGTAAATCGAGTGCATAATCAACCTTGTGACTGTTGTATTGTGGTACATCCCATACGCTCATGGTTCACTCGTTTATATTGCAGTAACAAACACCCACGTAACCTTTGTAGGAGGCACGTATCCGGGTGGGATTGTCAGTCCAATAGATCTATCAATGTATACCGTTTGGCTGATGAATGTTTATGCTAGAATTGTGCTTACCCTAGTCATGTTCAAGACATAATGCAACATAGAAATACACATAGACACATTGATGATTGAATTGCATGAATATTGTTGTAACATGTTTCACCCCAAAAATGGTGATGAATAAAAAAGGGGCTATGTAAAACTCACCTTAGCAAAATGCTATGTCTCGTAAAAAAAAATAGAATAATGTGTTGTGAATGTATGCGAGGCGAATCCCAAAGACTCAACAACGTAGCTAGTCCAAATTGAAGAAAACGAAAAAGAAAGAATATCAAGCTTCCAATTCGCCAATTACAAGAGCTTATAATCAAAGCTTCAATTGTAGAAGTAATAGACTATAGAAGAAAGGTATGAGGGAAAGTTTAATCGAATTGAAACAATCGATTTAGAGGTGCAAAGTGTAATGGGTCATAGGTGGGTTTTTATACTAGTTTTGGATTTAATTAGCCATTAAAATTGGTCAACACCATAAAGTAAGGTTTTATGATGAATTGACTATTTGACTAAGACTTTGACTGTTTGACTAAGACTTTGACTAGGACTTTGACTATTTGACTCAAGGCTTTATTTAAAAAAAAAAAAAATTGTATGTGAAAAAAAAAAGAATTTAGAATCATATTATTATTATTATTATTATTATTATTATTATTTATATACATTTATGTATGTATATAAGTTGTGAGTTAGGATAAATAAAGACTTAGGCACATTTGTATAATATTAATGATAAAGGTGTAATAAAAAAATATATATAAGGGCTTTTTATGTATTAAAATTTTGGGAAAAATTTTGCGATGTTACAGTCTCCCCTACTTTTGGAAACTTCGTCCCGAAGTTTATTGAAAACACAGGGTTGAAGGTGATTGGGTAGAAATTAGGACAATGGTGGTTTGGGAAGTTTCGAGTTAAGGCATGACATAAATTTATAGGTAACAGAATAAACTGTTTCGAATAATTTGGGTAAGAGTTTTGATATGTGTGAGTTTTAAGGGTTGGATTAGGTTCAACTGAAATAGCAAGGAGAATAAGAATCTTAAGTTTTAGGACTCCTAAAAGAAATGCATGAGTTGATTGACTATAGAAAGATTAAATGAACTACCAGGTAACTAGAGTTTATAATTGGTTATTTACTGAAAACCTTGATAGAATTTCACACTACCTTAACGTACCTGTAAATTCATGATTACGTTCCGGACCGCAATCACCAATTTACCTTACATTAAAGTTTTGCGTCCTTCTATATCTCCACCGATTGTTGAGCAGGTCCGATAGCCTCCACCAGTCGTGGAGTAGGTTGTAGGGCCTCTCCCGACTGTTGAAAAGGCATAATGACCTCTACCAATCATTGAGTAGGTTCGATAGCCTCCACCAGTCGTGGAGCAGGTTGTAGGGCCTCTCCCGACTGTTGAAAAAGCATGATGACCTCTATTAAGTGCAGCATTTATTATACACATAGGTTGCAAATTGATAACATGTTTATGCAAGCAAGTATAACAAGCACAGTATATGAGTTGTAGTTGTATAGATTTATATAATTAGTTCACATTCAAACAATCATGCACCATGTAACAACTCTCAGACAAATATTTTATTACTTGAATCAAATAGCGTCAATACATAGAATAAAAGCAACCAATAGTCAAATGGTGAGACTTGCGGTTAGGTAGCTGGAGGATCTTGATCTCTGTTTAGTTTAGGGCATCGGTTACGGAAGTGATTTGGGTAATGAATGTTCAATAAGATATGGGTTGAATGAAGGACAATGAGGTAATATAAGGAATGTAATCATTTATTCATTTAATTAAAACGAATAAACGAAAACGTTGACTTATCAAAGATTCTAAATTCTAATAACATATGAAGACATGCTTTAGCCTATAAGTGAACACTCATCCCGAGAATTCCCAGGTAGGCATCCGGGTCCCTCGTCTGATTGGGATATATGCGCAATGCCAGCCTAGACAGAAGACTCAGAATACAGGCGTTCACCCTTCCAGATTGCACGTGTTCGTTATTAAAATCTAGAACTTCGACGAGATCTCAAGGTGGTTCAGGCTAAACCTGAGGATTTTGTTCTATTAGTCTAAGAGTAGATCCAATGGTGGAGAGCAACCTTCTTGTAAGGATGAAAGTAGGGATAAGAAGTAGGAGGGAGATAGAGAATGGCAAGTAAAAGAAGCAAATACTGGTTATAATCCTATGGTTATAGACTAGATTATTTTTCTAATAACCTAATTCCCTATAACCATGGCTCTGATACCAATCTGTAACACCCCAACCGATGGCGGAAACATCGGGATGTCACGTATGGATGATTGTTCAGTAGTTCATGGTTAATAGTAAATTTCATTAAATAATTTAAGTAAGTTACATACAATGTTCTAAGAATTTGTACATCAAATTGAATAAAACTATGCAAGTATCTTCAAGCATCAATTCAAATCTTCAAGCAAGTAGAACCTGAAACATGTTAAGTTGAAAATGTTTTGGGTCAACAAAAGTTGGTGAGAATTACATAGGTTTTGTTAATCGAATAAAATTGTTGTGCAATTCATGTGTCATGGCAATCTAGTCCATATGCGAAAACATACTAGAAGTAAATCGAGTGCATAATCAACCTTGTGACTGTTGTATTGTGGTACATCCCATACGCTCATGGTTCACTCGTTTATATTGCAGTAACAAACACCCACGTAACCTTTGTAGGAGGCACGTATCCGGGTGGGATTGTCAGTCCAATAGATCTATCAATGTATACCGTTTGGCTGATGAATGTTTATGCTAGAATTGTGCTTACCCTAGTCATGTTCAAGACATAATGCAACATAGAAATACACATAGACACATTGATGATTGAATTGCATGAATATTGTTGTAACATGTTTCACCCCAAAAATGGTGATACATAAAAAAAGGGCTATGTAAAACTCACCTTAGCAAAATGCTATGTCTCGTAAAAAAAAAATAGAATAATGTGTTGTGAATGTATGCGAGGCGAATCCCAAAGACTCAACAACGTAGCTAGTCCAAATTGAAGAAAACGAAAAAGAAAGAATATCAAGCTTCCAATTCGCCAATTACAAGAGCTTATAATCAAAGCTTCAATTGTAGAAGTAATAGACTATAGAAGAAAGGTATGAGGGAAAGTTTAATCGAATTGAAACAATCGATTTAGAGGTGCAAAGTGTAATGGGTCATAGGTGGGTTTTTATACTAGTTTTGGATTTAATTAGCCATTAAAATTGGTCAACACCATAAAGTAAGGTTTTATGATGAATTGACTATTTGACTAAGACTTTGACTAGGACTTTGACTATTTGACTCAAGGCTTTATTTAAAAAAAAAAAAAAAATTGTATGTGAAAAAAAAAAGAATTTAGAATCATATTATTATTATTATTATTATTTATATACATTTATGTATGTATATAAGTTGTGAGTTAGGATAAATAAAGACTTAGGCACATTTGTATAATATTAATGATAAAGGTGTAATAAAAAAATATATATAAGGGCTTTTTATGTATTAAAATTTTGGGGAAAATTTTGCGATGTTACATTAATGAAGTGGTGTCTTGGGCTAAGAGATCTGGGAAGTAGTTATTCTTGATGCAAATTGACTTTGAGAAAGCATATGATAACGTACACTGGGAATTTTTGTTAGATTTTCTTGCCCAGATGGATTTCCTGGAGACTTGGTGTAAGTGGATTCTGGGCATTTTGAATTCAGCAAGATCATCTGTTCTCGTGAACGGATCGCCGACTTTTGAATTTGGATGTGAAAAGGGGATTCGTCAAGGGGATCCTCTTTCCCCGTTTTTATTCTTGTTTGTAATGGAAGCTTTCTCGGGTATGTTCAAGAAGGCGAGTGAGGTGGGGATTTTTGATGGGATTCAACTCCCAAATGGCGGCCCGAAACTAAATCATCTTTTATACGCTGATGATGCAATGCTTATAGGAGATTGGTCGTCTTTTAACTTTAACTAGTGGGAAGGCTCGCGCGTTGCGGCAGGTATTTATGCTTTTTTTCCCGCACGTTGTGCGACGGGTTTCACGTTTTGCAGCACTTTGTTTGTTTTTCTGCGTTTTGTTTTATGTTTGGTTATGCGCCTTGTGTGGAATACCTATGTAATGAATTCCCGTGAGTAAGGAATGAAAAGAAGTAACGTTTAGTAAAGGAATGGTTTTTATGCAAATCGTAACTGTAGGAAATAATGGGCATGATTTTGTCCATTTCAGGTGGGGCCATGTCTTCTTAAAGTTCCAAGGGAAGGGTGATTGTCGATGTACTACCATTGAGTGGTATCACTCAAATTTTGGCTGGTTCTTAGCAGCTTTGGATGAAGCATAGTATCACTTGTTACATTTATTTCATAGTGTAAGTGAGGCAGTTGGATTGGGTCTGCCTCTTTTTTACCCATTAGACATTCTGGGTAGATGGTTACGTTGTAACACGAAGAAAATACGCCATACCTAATCAATGTGTGTTACATTCTGGGTATAGTGTAAATATATCGTTTTAAACACTTGATACAAGTGCATTGTTAATCAATACAAATTAACAAGTATGAACTTCAATCCATTACAACGGGTGTTGCATAATATTACACATAAAGTCAAAATTTGGAGAAGATGAACATTTTAGGATTTCTCCTTTAATCCACTACAACGGGTGTTGCAGCTTGTGAATGTTGTCCATAGGACACAAGGAGATTTGATTCATAACTATTAAAAATTTTGATTTATATTCTCAATCAAGCAACTTCTTACCTACCAAAAATTTCAATGATTGGGATCACATACATTGCCATGTCGTATAGACATGTTCTATTTTTTCATCTTTATTTTTAAAAAAGAAATGCATACAAACATATTTCTTTTACTATATAGGAGTTTTAACAAAAAAAAAAGGGCAAAGCTGGTGCCCAAGCTGAGCAAGCATGGTCTTGGGTTGTCGTTCCAATATAGGCATGATATGTGTATATTAAAATTTTAGATTAACTTCCAACAACTAAACCATTGGTTTTAGTTTCTCAATGCTATCAGCGGTTGGTGATAATACAATACAATATCAAGATACACTATTTCCCATTTACAATACTTATGCATCCAATCCATTTGTTGGATGTATGTTTCTTACTAATATTATTAACAAGAACTAATTTGAATTTTAATTTTTAATTAGGAAAAAAATACTAACAAAGAGAGGAAGACAATCTTATTGATGATCAAGGAACCATTTAACTTATATATTTTAATTGTGAATTTAGCTTTTAGAAGACCTGTTTTTGGCATTACTCAGTTCTTTCTAACGTGGTCCATTTAGGCACCCAGTAACAAAAAACTTCTAAATCTGTCATGGACATTGCTCCAAGGTTCGTCCAAATATTAACTGAGTATGCTGGTAAGAAATAAACATCACTAATATCTCATTATTGCAAGAGTAATAGCAGATTAGCAGCACAACATATGGAGTCGAATGACTCAAATGAAGAGAATCTTGTACAGAGTAATAGGAACACATCTTAATAACTTGCCTAACATCATTTTAAAAATTCTTTTTCACAAAGAGACATGTTGACTGTTGGTGTCTTGATCTTTTCCCTATATGTAGTCAATAAATTTGGTAAGTTTAGTGTATCAGCATCCACCTTTTGTCACACATTCATTCATTTTAATAATCAAACTATAATGATTCATAAATATAATACAGAAAGAACAAAGAGAAACATAAATAATTTTTTTTAACCCAAACTTACCTCTCTCCAGATTTTTTCCTCAAAAAGAAGCCGCCCGACTTGTATCTTGTAGTTGGAAGTGAATTAATAAGATCTTCAGAAAGACCCCGACTCTCAGTCACAATAGCCTCACCTAAATCAAGTAATTCCTGCACGAATTAAACAAGGGCATTTTAAATCCGTTCTTGTTGTAATTTATTAAGAAAACCTTAACATTAGCATTAACCAATGAACACTAAATAGCAAACCTCGTATGTCATATTGTCTGGATCGATATCATCCTGCCAAACAACTTGCAAAGCACACACATTAACTTTTTGTTGCAATGAGTGTATCACAGACAAAATACGGTCAAACTGTTAACTAATAAAGGCCCATGAAAAAAATCAAACTAAAAAAGCATACCGGAGAACTTGAAGCACTGTTTGGACTATACTACCCGCGACATTAAAAATTAGCATAAGTAAATTTGATCATCAACTAAAGTTGATATGAAGAATCAAATTAGCTACATAAGATATGAGTAAAGATTAAATTAACCACTACATGCAAATTCTAGCTTAACTTTCTAAAGGGCAGCTACTTTTGGTTTATATGTATAAACATACACACACACACACATAAATATAGATGTTTGTGGAAACATAACCAACATTAAGTAGAGAAATTACGAGAAGCACATAAATGCTTTTTAATCATGGTGTTAAAACTTGTGGAACAAATAATAATGGAAATGTGGTGGAATCAAGTATAGAAAAACTTATCTCTATAAGTTCCCAACATATGGGTCAAGTTTTTCTTCTTCTTCAAGAATTCTCATATGAATCCTCATCTTTATTTTTCTTGTATTTTTTTTCTAGTCTTTCAAATGAGGCACAAAGTCTTCTATGTATACAAGACCTAAGGATGAGTGAAGAGACTAACTTAATTAGAGCCATAAACTCTAATAAAGTGAAATAAAGAACTCTACTCAAGAGTCTCCTTAATAATTTCACTAAAATCAATTAAATTCCATTCATCATATTATTAAATTTTTGTAATTTCCAACATCTTCTTGAATGAAGCATTCATTGGTAACATTGATGATGAAGAAGGAAAACCATAAGGCAAAGGATGTTTGTGAGGGTAGGGATGGAAGAAGAAGGGTAGTATTGTAAAAGTATTTTAATATTGCAAAGCATGAGGTGGGTAAAATTTCTACATTGCCCCTTTAAGTGTCTTAGTTGTCACAACTATCCCCATAATACCCTTGAATTTCATGCTTTAATATGTTGTGCATGTTGCATCTTAAGTTGTACGAAAATGCAAATTACTAAATGGTACATCACTCCTCCTTTATAAAGTAGCATAGATATAGATATAGATAACCTGAGAAGAGTTCTGAGAGTTTTTACTTGTGTCCTGGATTGAAAATCAACATCAACAAATCCACTTTGTATGGCATTGGGGTGGACAAAGAGGAAGTTCGTATGGGAGCAACAATAATGGGATGTAAGTTTGGAAATATTCCTTTTATTTATCTTGGTATAAAAGTTGGTGCCAACATGAATTAAGTCTGTAATTGGGATATGGTTCTGGAGGTGTTCCGAAATCGGTTAACAAAATGGAAGGCTCAAGTATTGTCCATTGGCGATAGAGTCACTTTAATTAAATTGGTGCTTCAAAGCTTGCCAACCTATTATTTTTCACTTTACAAAGCGCCGAAGAAAATTATAGATATGTTGGAGTTAATTAAAAGGTTTTTACAGGGAGGATCCATTGAAGGCCGAAAAATGCATTGGATAGGATGGGACAAAGTGACATTGCTGAAGAAGGAAGGTGGTTTGGGTTTGAGTAAATTGGATGATTGTAATGATGCACTTATTATTAAATGGTTTTCGAGATATAGATTGGAGATTGAGTCAAATTGCAGAAAAGTTATTGACTCCGTTCATTGGTCGTCTAGGAAATGGAATGTTTACCCGGTGAATGGTACTTATGCGAGCACTTAGGCGAACATTGTTAAAGGTGGTTATAAACTGAAGGTGGCCGATGTTTCATTTATATCTTTGTTTCAAAGTAAGATTGGAAATGGAAGAGGAACTCGATTCTAGATAGATCCTTTGTTTTCAAGTGTTCCTTTCAAAACGAGATTCCTCAACTTGTTTCGGCTGGAGGAGCAAAAAGGTTGTTATGTGTCGGATCGTGAGTTGAAGACATGAGGTTTTGCAGTGTTTGCGTCGAAGTGAAAGTCGTCCCCATCCTCCTCTGTGGAAGTACTAGAATTAGGGCTGTAAAGGAACCAAACGAACACGAATAGGGCCTTGCTCGTGTTCGTTTGTTAAGAAACTAACGTGTTCACGAACACTTAACGAATAAGATTTTTTGTTCATGTTTGTTTGTTAAGGAAATAACGTGTTCGCGAACTGTTCATGATCAATTACCGAACGAGGTTTTTGTTCGTGTTAGCTTGTTAGGGAAATGAACGTGTTCGTGTTTATTTGTTAAATTTAGGTATCGGATAAAAAGCGAACACAAAAAAACACTAATAAACGTAAACATACAAAAACAGACATTAATGAACAAAACCAAGCACAAACTAACACATTTTAAATTCTGAAAATTTCATCACGAACATTGTCCTCCCAAAATATACTAACCTAATTACCCAAATATTTGACATTATCTTGATCACATAATGTCTCCAAAAAACACAAAATTATCATATTAAACTTGAACTATCGAACACAAACAAACATGTTACCGAATGTTTACGAACATAAATGAACAAACGCGGCCTCTGTTCATATTTGTTTTTTTAACTAAACGAACACAATTTCTTGTTTGTGTTTGTTCATTTATTAAACGAGCGAACACAAACGAACTTCCCGCCGAACGTTTCACGAACTGTTTGCTGAACGTTTGGTTTGTTTACAACCCTAACTAGAATTGATGGATCTGGTTACTAATATTTCAGGTACATCTCTTTCTGATACGGCTGATTTGTGGTCTTAGAATGGGGCTACAGAAGGCTTTTCGGTTGATGTTGTTAAGGATTGGCTCTCCATGTCGATTGTTGTTAGGTAGACGATTGTCCTTGATTGGTGCAAATGGTTGCCACTTAAATGCAATATATTCACATGGCGTGCGGTTTATGAAAGAATTCCAAGAAAAACGGCTTTGGCGCGTAGAAACATCTACTTACCTAATCTTCTATGTATGTTCTGCAATGAAGGTTAGGAGTCAGCTGCCCATATTTTTACAGGTTGTGTTAAGGCATGCGGGATTCGGCAAGGTATTACTAGATGGTTCGGACTTGCAGACATGATGGCATTTGATACTAAAGATTTGATTGAGACTTTCAAGATGTGTGGCCGGTCTCCCATCTATAGAGAAGTTATACAAGGGGTGATTATCATTACTTGTTGGCACATTTGGAGGCACGTAATGATTTGGTTTTTAGAGATAAAGACACTAAAGTGGCGAATATCATTGCGGATGTGAAATCATATGGCTTTCTTTGGTACAAACATAGGCATAAGGATTGTAAATTTAGTTGGGAGTCATGGTGTAGATTCTCTTTGATGTAATTGTGTGATGGCAGCTCATTCTCCTCCTTGGAGACGAGTTCTTTTGGCCATTTTAATGAAAGTCGCTTTTCAAAACAAAAAAATAACTCAAGCTCTTATTTTCATTTTCCTATATCACTCCACAAAATAATGAGGCCTCATCCGGCTTTTTAAGTGAGAAATTTAACTAATCCTATGCTAGGACGAGTGCATCTTCATGTACCATAACATCTACCAAGTCTAAAATCTAAACTCATTTATACCTTCAATTATCTTAATACCACAATAATATTCACATCATTTCTTTTAACAACCTTATAATTTTTTTGGTTTTTAAATAAAAAATAAATTTGACAATTAAAAATATAACTAAGTAATACTTTCATTAAAAATTAAAATAATACTCAATTTAAACTAGAAAATAAATAAAATACGAAAACATAATAAAAAAACATCATTCATCTAGGTAATCCATCAACCAGACATATGTTTCCGCTATTTCATGTTGGCCAAACTTCAATTGCCTTACATTCTCATTCGTGTTGCCATCAACGCGGTAGATTCGTCTACTTGTTTCTTTTAAGCATCCGCCAACTCCCTGAGCGCCGCTACCTTCCTTAACATGTACTCATTTAGTTTATTGCTCAAATCATTTTTTGCTTGACGAATCGACATGTCTCTGTTCTTTTCGCTTTGGTTGAATAGGTTTGACTTCGTCGTTTAAGTCCAACTCTAGTCTACTAGTTGTGAAAGCATCGTCAGATGATGCCCTAGTTGTAGTTTTTGGATTCCGATGACCTTCTACTCTTGTCGTCGGACTCCTCACCCATTAACGGGACCTTAGACCATTTTTCATGTTCCTTTACAATCCCCCATGCTTCAATGTGCTTATAACTGCCCTTATATATTTTTCGAACACCACATGCTCCTTTTTCATAACATCAATATCGGCACGCCCCCTTTCCCGTATGCATTCCCACATAGTTAAAAAAAAAATATCCATTTAAAATCACATAAAAATACTATCATCATCATCATCATCATCATCATACTCAGTTAATCCCACTTATAGCAAAGCTAAGGTAGGGTCTGAGGAGCGTAAGATGTAGACAACCTTACCTCTACCCCTAAGAATAAAGAGGCTGCTTCCAGTGAGACCCCCGGCTCGATGTGGTTTGGTATCAAGCCTTGGACATAAGGTACAAAACACTTAGCAATCGGGAAAAACCCGATCGGTGCATGTACCCCTTTGTCTTTTGGCTATCCACGCTAGGGGTGAGCATAAATGGGCCGGACCGAATAAAAACCGAGAACCGGCCCGATTTTTTAGTAGACCCGAACCGGGTCTGTACTATAGGTCCTTGAATCGGTCCCTATATTTCACCTATTTCGGGTTTCGGGTCGGGTCGGTCCAAAAACAATGAAAAACCGATAACCGAATGATAGACCGAAAAGTTAGAATTTGCACTGCAACCCAGTCAATGGGCCAGCGAACTATATTCTGATAGATTAAGAATTTGCACTCCAACTCATATTTGCCAAACCTTAAAGTCCATTCTAATTCTAATTCAATCTATACATAAACAAACAATATCACTTAATTCAGATTATTATCATATTCATGTCATCACATTAGAGAATTATATACTATGATGTGCTGCTGTGCATGGATTCATATCTTTAAATTTATGATAAATCCTATAAAATAAATGATTATCTAATATCTCCTATTTTTCCTATATAAGTTATATTAACCTATCTATACCTACACATGCTTTCTCACATTGCAACCAACATACAGTTAAAACTACTACCTAAAATACGGCTGTTGCCTGCTGCTGCTAGCATAACCAAGCAATTCTATCACTTAGGTTAACAAACATGACACAATTTATAATCTTTAAGCAAATGGAGCTTTCTAGTTTGAAACCAACATAAGAACATCAAACCATTTTGTACGCAAGATTAGCTTAACAGATAACAAACAACAAACAATTTTGGGGCAAAAATTACTTTGAAACCCACAAAAGAACACATATTAAAGCATTAAGAACACATCAAACCAACTAATCAGGCACTAAAACAACCTACATGTACCGAATCGAAGCCTTCTGATAAGCAAATCAACAAATTGAACTAAACCTGTAAAGAGGATTGGATACTTTATCTTCGGGTCGGGTTTTGGATTAAGAACCGAGGGAACCGAAGGTCCATGGACCGATGACCGAACCTAGGATTAGGGTTTCAATTCGGTTCTGTGTTTATATGAGTGTCGGGTTTCGGGTCGGGTCGGTTCTGTTGCGGGTCGGGTCGGTTCCGGTGAAATGCTCACCCCTAGTATAACATGTATGACGTTCGACAACAAAACAACTAAACCAAGGTTCACATATGATAGCACTATAGTTTCTATATGAATTGGTTTCCCAATTTGTTTTTAATGCACAAAGTTGTTGCTTTAGTACCCTCCCTAACTGTTTATGTTTCTGCTCTCAGCCTTCTTTTAAATAAATTAGTAATAACAAAACAACAAAACAACTAAACCAAGAACAACTAACCACTACAAAGGTTCCCTGAACGAAGAAGCATAAAACCACATCTGCTCTAAATAAAATCCAACCTCAATCAATCAATCAAGAACCCAAAACGTCTCAACATCAACGAAATCTTACCTGAGAAGCAAACAACCTTAAGACAATCCAAGCAAGCTGCAATGACAAAAGTCGGAATTAGAAATCAACATCTTAATACAACCTAAATAGAAGAAGATACGTTATAACAGTGTCGGTGCATTCATCAAATCCACCATTAACTCGATTCAATGGATGCTATATAGCCGCAACCTTTAATTCAGCATGTCCAAATACCGAATGATCACAGAACAAATTGTAGAATCAAAACGGCATTAAAAAAAAAATAAGCCACCCTGAAAAACAACCACACATGCATTCAAGACTACACATGGCAGCAACATAAAATATGATCTTAGACAGATTCAAGATGTAGGCTTCGGGGCTTTCTTTTGACCGTTTGATCCATTAGAACTCTCTACATTAAAAACCAGATCTTCGACATTAATCATATACATAATTTATGGTCCTGGTGTACTAACTCAGCCGCGTTTTGTTTAATTGTGCAGGTCTCAGTTGTTGATGACCATGGGAAAACTCAAATATCCATCTGCGCTACATGTAATACGCATACGCTTGTTTAGTAAAGCATCCCAATAGTTTTTTATAACTAAAGTTTGTATTAATAAAGAAAATACATACCCTTATCTAATGTACACAGTATATATGTATAATATTTAATTTACTACAAAGGTGACTCCCAACTCAGCGTAGATGTATATACGGACTAAAAGCATATGTATATTATCTGATGTGCCAAATTAACATAAGGTATGGTACATATAAACATGTATACATGCACGGAAGCAAGCAGGCAGAAGTTGGTAAAAGAGACAAACCAGATGGACACAGCGAGCACAAAATTTATTAGTTAGCGCAACAGTCTCCTCCCCTGATATGATGCTGCACAAAAAGAATCATAAGAAAAGCTTAAAGTTGCAGACAAGAATGAAGCTGTGGCACTACCACCGGGCGATCACTGCAGCCGAGGCCCGAGGGAAAAGCAGCCAAAACAGAGAGGCTGAAGAGTGAGTTTAGACTTTGCACTACCACCACATCTTGTGTGTCAGCTTCTTCTCAGGTTGAGGATCTGCTCGTGGTCTCAACTCCACCCTCCGTTAACTCTTCCACCCCACCAAATTAGTCTACAACCACCACCACCACCACCACCACCAACTTAGCCTTGCACTGTTGGACATCAAGAATCATATATCATATACACGCTCATATAAAAGGACTAGAAATAGAAAAAGTGTTTTTATTAATCGGACATAATGGATACAACCAAAAGTGATTACAAATGAAGAGGATATGTTCTATATATACAAATGAAGAGACATGTCGGTTGACTTTGTTGGTTGATTCCCACCGCTTTGTTTGGCGCCAAGATAACCGACTTTTAACCGTTTTTGTCATAGGGACAGAACTGTCATTGAAGCGTGCCTTTTGTATCTTCGTTTGTATTGCTGCTGCGCGTTTTCTTCTTGTTTGATTATCTTCATCAGTTTCTTCTAATCTTGTAACCGAGTTGATGTCCTATTTAACGTACTATTACAAATACATTCCTATATATAATCTACATCTACATATGTTTTACATACATTACATACAATTATAAAAGTATAGTTTATAATTCCCAATATGCACCTCCTCCTGTGAAGCCTATTCCTGAGACCAGCTTCGCACCACTATTTCCACCTGGCTAATCTAATCGTTGATTTCACTTGTTATGGCTTATAGTTAGTTATAGACAATTAGCTAGCTAGCTAGTATACATACATAACAGAGATCGAGTGAGAGAGATAAATGCTATACATCATATTTCATAATCGATCTCATCGACTCAGTATTGGTTTTCTGGATCCTAATGTTTTTGATAAAGCAAAATCTCTGGTTAATGCAAAATGACACTCACCCAACCTCCAAATCATTATTAATTTTGCTGGTGATTCCCACATTTCCATTAATGTTGGCAACCATAATCATATACATTTCCATTTTAAATCCCAGTCTATAACATAAAGAAAAATCACAGCAATTGTTCCAGGTTGCTCTCTCGTCGTCTAAGCGCTGGTAGTCTCGTCAGTTTTCAATGATCTTAAGCAGATGCTTACTAAATACATCCTCCTAAACTTGCCAGACATGTGTATTCTAAGTTCAAAGCTGGTGCTGCATTAGGATTGCAATGCTGCTTGTATCTGATCACAGAATTTTCTCAACACTTCAAGAACACTTTGGATTAATATACCACTGATCAGCAATCCAACCTTTGTGTAGAGAAATCTTGACAAATTTCAATTGCTTGCAGCGTAATGTAGTTAGTGGTGCCCTGCGTTCTACATCAAAACAGTTAATCTTACTAATTGATCAAAAGCTGGAAGCAGATTCACCAGCTGATTCACTAATAGGTAAGTTCCACATGCATTACATGTACTACGAGCGTTTAGTTTAAGCATTCCACTTAAACGGATTTGTATTAACAGCACAAAAAGTTAGTGCTCGCTTCTTGTGTTCTACATGCAGCAAAAGGCATGTTCTCTAGTCATTCAAGTTACCACAAAAGCTTTTTGTTTGATAGGATAAACTACTAATTACTGTTACAGGGGTAGCGGGTTGCGTTGAGTTCACCTCGTACTCTTCTTTGTCCAATTTCCTATTCTATTTTAAAGGGCGCAAACGTAAAGTTTGGCTAGCACGTCAGGGACGCTCCAAGTGCGTGCGTTTCTCAGCTCTAAACCATTTCAGCAAGACGCCAAATGTGGAGATAGTTTTGCAAAGCTTGGTACTTTTCAAATTCAACCGATAGTGGAGGCTAGTAAAGATGAACATCCCTTTACCATCCTAGCCTGGAAGGCTATGAAGAATGCACAATTGCGATTTCAAACCCTTTCGTTGATGATGTTACTTTTTAAACCGTCCCAAAGCTTCTACCCGTGTTTTAGCTATGTGAATGTTTAGTGCAAGTTTTTGGTACTTGTAGGAATTGAATTCGTTGTATAACTACAAACAATTAAAAAAAAAAATGCAATATTTCTTTTCTATTTGGTAATTGTAAAAATGTAATAAAAATAAGAAAAACTTTGCTGGAGAAGATAACACCAGTATTGGACAGATTTCCAACAGCAAGAACAGCTGGTACAACAAATCATGAACACACAATGGAAACACTAATGGATGAGCCACGGTAGAGTTAACGGCGGCTCATGGGGAACCTACAAGTAGTTACAGCAGGGGAAGAACACCATGGGAGATCAAAGAATGTTATAACAGATGAGCAGATAGATTTATAATATAGATTCGCTCTTTACATCATATTGATCAAACTCGCATTGTATCAACCAACAATGTCCCAAGTTGACCTGGCCAGATGTCGGCTTGACCTGATGCTGACCCACAACGTCTAAGCCCGAGCTGCAATCTCACTGACATGTTTGTGTCTTCTATTCATAGAAACCACCAGTGTCATCATTTAGCTTTTCTGATAATGTAACATCTAACATTATGTTCCCCATAGATTGTGTCTAAAGTGAAGGAAAACTAAAAGCAATAAATTGTTGTGGATCATCCATTCTCAAAGGTAAAGAAAGACATACAATACAAGGAGTAATTCCGAAGGAAGATAAAGTATAAAGATACTATTATAATAAGTTGATTGACATATTATAAAGTCCAGGCCGGAAGGACCCAGAAAACCAAAGAAGCAAAAGCAAACCTGAGACTGAAATCAATCACAAGGGGTATGAACAGCAAAACATCGAGATTCACCATTCCATGAAAACACGAAATCCGGTCAGAAACACACAAAATCAATAAGGGTAGCGGGATCCCCATAGAATTTATGGAAGTTGAAGTAAGTAAGTAACTAAAGTAATTATCGGAAAACATGGTGAGTTCTCTCTTGCAGCAACTAGGGAAGTTGGAGTTGTGGTTTTCGACGGACCTCAATTTATCTCTAAATATCTTAAACCTCTTCTCCTTCTCTTCAAGCGTGCTGTAGGATTTGCCATGTTCAATGGCCCATGCCTCGAACCGACTGTTTATTCTTTCTTCGTCTTGTTCTTTGCTGGAAGAGGAGGAGGAGATTTTTTTTGTTATATTTTTTTTAGTTGTTAGCAAGCAACATCAAATTTATTTAAGTTAACACAAGAATGAATGAATGAATCGAAAGACATAAATAAAAGCATGGAGATGCTTACTTACCTTTTGAATGACTACCACTAATAGTAATAGGAGGAGGGAAACAGAGCAACCGTCGCCCGATGAGAATTGATGATGATCTCTTCCACAGGGCCATTATCACCTGCCAGGGTTTATTAGGTCTTATAGAGGTATGATATTTACACAATAACAAAAAGGAAGTTTGCATAGCTCTTTACGGCCCGTAGAGGGCTCTACGGGCCGTAGAGGGTGTCAGTGTAATAAATGCTCAACCCTCTACGGCCCGTACAGCCCTCTACGGCCCGTAGAGGTGGTTTGGTGGAGTGCATTTAAATCCTACACGAGCCGTAGAGGTCTCTACGGCCCGTAGGCAGTACGAGGTACGAGGTCAATGAATGAAGTGTCTGACATTCAGTGTGTCAGTCTGAAAAAGCTAACCCTCTATGGGCCGTAGAGGGCTATACGGCCCGTAGAAAACCTGGTTGTTGGGAGCATTAAACCCTATACGACCCGTATAGGCCTCTACGAGCCGTAGAGGGTCCAGATATATTCTTCTTCCTTGTCTTCTTTCTTCAGTTAACGAAAGAAAATTTAAAAACGCGGTGCACAAAAATCCGATCGATTCCAAACGATGTCTTCGGGTCACTACGGTAATGTTTCGGATGAATGGGAGCATTCGTTTAGCCTATCTCACGTCTCGGAAAGCCTTTTCGGAGCCGTGGTGGAACGTGGTGAGGAGGAGGTTAGCTCCGTTGTTCGCTATGGTGACGGGAATGCACTACCCGATTTGAACCTGCTGCCCGATTTGAACCAGGAGTACGTAGAAGAACCGGGGTCATTTTACTTGCCTCCGCCAAGTCATCCACAGTACGAGGGAGGTGATAACGGTGGCGAGGAACCTGTCCCGGATGTTTCGTACGAAACGAATCAGGTGTGTTTATGAATTTGCACTTGCTTATAATTTAGACCCGTGTATATTTAGACTCGTATATTTAGGGTTTGTGAGATATTTAGACCCGTGTACATATTTAGACTCGTATATTTAGTCCCGTACCTAAATTTGTTTTAGGGTTTGTGAGATTTGAACTCGTATATATTAGTTGTTATTTGAACTCGTAGGGTTTGTGAGATTTGAACTCGTATATATTAGTTGTTATTTGAACTCGTAGGGTTTGTGAGATTTGAACTCGTATATATTAGTTGTTATTTGAACTCGTAGGGTTTGTGAGATTTGAACTCGTAGGGTTTGTGAGATTTGAACTCGTATATATTAGTTGCTATTTGAAGTCGTATATAAATTTTGCAGGTATTCAGGTCTCTTAAAGACCTCAAAGAGTGGGTTTATCAAAGAGCAAAAGAAAATGGTTACATTACCGTATTCGGACGTACTGTTTCTGAAGGCAGGGGGCCGAATAGGAGGGTAACATCGGCATGGATACGATGTGACCGTAGTGGCGTACATCATAGTGTAGCCACGGTTCGAAAGACGGGCAGTAAAAAATGTAATTGCCCGTTTAAACTAATAGGGAGATACCACTCCGGCCACGATGGTTATATTTTGGAGGTCCAAAACCAAACACATAATCACAAACCTTTCCAACACATCGAGGGTCACGCGTATGCTAGGAGGCTGGGTCCGGCCGAGTTAAAATTGGTGGATACACTTTATTTTCAAAATGTTACGCCAGTAGACATACATTCGGCCGTTAGAAAACAAAACCCGGATAGTCCCTGCATCTTAAGAGACATACATAACACAATAACCAAGGTTAAGCATTTGTTATACGGCGGCAGGACTCAAATGCAGGTATTATTATTATTATTATTATTATTATTATTATTATTATTATTACTTCTTTATTATTATTATTATTATTACTTCTTTATTATTATTTTTTAATTATTATTATTGCTATGCAGGTACTCGAAGCCACATTGGTGGAAAAAAAATTTGTTTACTTCACCCGGAGGAATGACTCGACAAATGCGATCGAGGATATTTTGTTTGTCCATCCCACCTCGCACAGGTTATGGCGTGCGTTCCCGCATGTGCTGATGATTGATGCGACCTACAAAACGAACGAGTATAAACTTCCGTTTGTTCAAGTTGTGGGTATGACATCAACATCCAAGTCGTTTTGTGTCGCCCATGCATTCATCTCCCGTGAAAAAAAAGGATAACTACCTATGGGTGCTACAAAGGCTTAAAGAGTTGCTAGAAGATAGTACGGAGCCCCGTGTTATAATAACTGATTGTGAGAAAGCCTTGATGAATGCATGCGACATTGTATTTCCAGCAGCTTCGAAGTTGTTATGCAGGTATACATATTATTATTATTATTATTATTATTATTATTATTAATTATTTTTATTATTATTTTTTTTATTATTATTATTATACATTCAGGTATCACATTCAACGAAATATATTGAAGCACTGCAGACAAGCCTTTGGAAATGCAGATTGGGAAATATTCGTGAAATCTTTTAAGCGATTATGTAGATCTTCATCTCCGGAATTTCATAGTCTCTGGTTAGACCGATTCTACAAACGACTATGTCAGGACGAACGAGCTGGTACATATTTTATTAATTTAGTTTAAAACGCATACATACACACATTAACAAATATCTTTTTTCTATCTTTTACAGGTGTTTTTGAATATATAGACCGGGTCTGGCTCCGTGACTACAAAGAAAGGTTTGTTTCTGCATGGACAGACACAAACTACAACTTTGGTCAGTATACGACCAACAGAGTTGAGAGCCAGCATTCAAGGTTTAAGATGCACATTAAGGGGGCTAACAACTCACTCCACAAACTTGTGATGATTGCAGACGATGTTGTAACTTCACAAGAGAGGGCAATAAACCACTCGTTTGAAGAGAGTTTATCTGTGAAAAAAGGTGCACCATGACATACCTCTTTTTGAGGACCTACTCGGTAAAGTTTCCCATGCAGCGATCGAGAAGTTGATAAAAGAGATAACAAATATAGATCGGTTGAAGGAACGAAAAATGAGTTGTGGTCACCAGCTTTTCACGAGTTCTGGGTTGCCGTGTGCATGTCAATTAGATTCGTATATAAATAAAGGTAATACCATTACTTTATTATTATTACTATTATTATTATTATTATTATTATTATTATTATTATTATTACTACTACTACAACTATTATGTTTATGTTTATGTTTATGTTTATTGAATACAGGAATAAAAATACAGCTGTCCGAAATAGACGTCTTCTGGACACGACTGAATTACGAACCGGAAGTAGTATGGGGGGAACGTGACCTTGCGAGTGAGTGGGAGATAGTCAAAGAGACACTGATGTCTCAATCACCACGCGTTCAAAGAAATATGTTGTCAAAAATAAAGTCGGTGGTAAATCCAAGTATGACTGACACTCAACCTCCTGAGGTACAAAAGAATACTCGCGGGCGCCCAACTACAAAATTAAAGAAAAAAAAACAGCAGGAGGATGCGCAAGAAGATGTTAGTATTATTATTATTATTATTATTATTATTATTATTATTATTATTATTATTATCCATTGTAGGAAGACGAGCCTGTTAGAAGACGTAGGCCATCAGACCCGGGTAAAGATAAAATGAGAGTGTGTAGCAAAAAGTATCCACTCTTAGTAGGGGACAGGTACCTAAATAACTATTTATACATACATACATACATATGTACACATCCCCTAATCATGATTTCCCAATGTTTGGCGGTGACAGGCATAAATTTGTGCTTAGACAATTTAAGCATCAGATTGATCCCCTTTATCGACGGTTTGTCACGCATATTCAAAATGTTCAGCCAGACGGTAACTGTGGGTTCCGATCTGTAGCTTTGGCTTTGGATATGGAGGAGGAAGACTGGGATTTGATCCGCCACCTTCTTAAAGAAGAGATGATGGGTCAATACCATGAGGATTGGTACGAGATTTTGAACCAATTCGACGATAACGGTTTCGCCCGCATATACTCGTCCTTAGATTGGACGGGAGTCGGGAACACACCCAATTCAAAGTGGATGGAGATGCCTTTGACTGGATTAGTGATTGCTCAGGCATTTGGTGTGGTCCTTCAATTCTTCAGTCCTCTTAGAACGAGCACATTCTTCCCTATTCACAAGCATCCTCAAAGCGTGCCAGAACATCGGGTCATTTCGATGGCCTTCGTGAACGGCAACCACTTCATCATGCTAAAGCTAACAGACGACGCTCCGATGCCTTATCCGAGTGGAACATGGAGGCGTTGGGTAGATGTAAATCACAACCCATGGTTAGCACTATACAGGGATCGTCTTGATGAGGGGCGTAGGCTATCTCAAAGAGATCCAGAGTTGTTTGACCTAACAGGCTGTCCTGATTCTTCTGATAGTTCGGTGTAAATTTGTTTTTATAATGTATAATGATTTATTAAATACATTTTTTTATTTTTTATTATTATTTTACATATACAATATGAAATGAAAACGTTATTTTATAAAAAAAACCTACACCACCTAATTAAAACTAACAAAATTTAAAAAAAACAAAACTTCTATTGGGCCGTAGAGGGCTCTATAGGCCGTAGAAGAGATTTATCTACGGGTCGTATAGCCCTCTACGACCCGTAGGCTTCTGGGACAAGCTCGTAGACACCATCTATGGCTCGTAGAGGCCATTGAGCCTACGGGCCGTAGAGGCCTCTACGACCCGTAGACAAAATTTTTTGATTTCTAAAAACTTTGTAAAGTTTATAAATATAATCAGTAGTTTTTTAAAAAAAATATGAGTCTACGACCCGTATAGGTCCCTACGGGTCGTAGACGAGGATTTTTTTTTAAAAAAATTGGGTTTTCAGTTATATGTTATATTAAATTTTTCTGGATAATATTCCAGCGAACTGGTAGCCCAGATGGTCCCCATTGTGTGTATAAGTTTGTATGTGTATGTGTGTGTGATAATTGACAGCCATGAGATCGATCCACTTCCCAAACGTTTTTTTTTAATTTTGTTTACCTACGGGCCGTAGAGACCTCTACGGGACGTAGGTAAGCAGTTAAATTTTTTTTTTTGATTTTGTTTACCTACGGGCCGTAGAGACCTCTACGAGCCGTAGGTAACCAGTTAAAACTCATAAACACAGATCAGTCGACCATTTTCCCCCAATTCAAAAAGAATCAACCCAACCCTAACCCCCCACCGCCCCCTTCGACCAAAACCACCATCACCACCCTAATCCACCACCACCACATCCTTCTCCACCACTGCAACCACCACGAGGTGCTAATCCACCGAAGATCGAAGAAACATGTATTTTTTTTTTTTTTTTGTTTTTTTTCTTTTTTTTTTCTTTAAATGATGTGTGGGGTGGGGTGGGTGTGTGGTGGTGGTGGTGGGCTGTTGTGGTGGTGGTTGGGTGGTGGTTGGGTAGGGTGAGTGGTGGTGGGGCTGTGGTGGTTGGGTAGGGTGAGTGGTGGTGGTTGGGTGGGTCTGTGGTGGTTGGGTAGGGTGAGTGGTGGTGGGTGGGTGGGTCTGTGGTGGTGGGTGGGGCTGTGGTGGTTGGGTGGGTCTGTGGTGGTGGTGGTGGTGGTGTGGCTGTGGTGGTGGTGGGGCTGTGGTGGTGGTGGGGCTGTGGTGGTGGATATAGTTTTGGCGATTTCTTTTGAATCGCCAAAACTATATTAGTTTTGGCGATTCTTTTGAATCGCCAAAAACTATATAGTTTTGGCGATTCTTTTGAAACGCCAAAACTATATTAGTTTTGGCGTTTCTTTTGAATCGCCAAAACTAATATAGTTTTGGCGTTTCTTTTGAATCGCCAAAACTATATTAGTTTTGGCGATTCTTTTGAATCGCCAAAAACTATATAGTTTTGGCGATTCTTTTGAATCGCCAAAACTAATATAGTTTTGGCGTTTCTTTTGAATCGCCAAAAACTATATAGTTTTGGCGTTTCTTTTGAATCGCCAAAACTATATTAGTTTTGGCGATTCTTTTGAATCGCCAAAAACTATATAGTTTTGACGATTCTTTTGAATCGCCAAAAACTATATAGTTTTGGCGTTTCTTTTGAATCGCCAAAACTATATAGTTTTTGGCGATTATCGCCAAAAACTATATAGTTTTGGCGATTCTTTTGAATCGCCAAAAACTATATAGTTTTGGCGTTTCTTTTGAATCGCCAAAACTATATAGTTTTGGCGATTCTTTTGAAACACCTTAATTATAGAAACGCCCTAACTAACTATATATTCTTTGATTTTGCAGTTATGGCAGATTTTCTAGACGAGCAGTACATGGGCGAGGAGGAGGAGGAGCAGCAGGAGGAGGATGAGGCCGTGGTGCAGGCGGGGGCTGCCATGGCAGGGGGTGACTTGTCAGGCTATGAGCATTGCAGTTTTCTGCGAGTCGATTACCCGGGTGCCAGATTTCATAGGTTGAGGAAGAAGAAGATTGGAAAGGCGCGTGGGATTTCTTGGGACGCGCTTCGGGAGTGTAGGGGTGCTGAGGCGATTGCCCGACAGTGGATCCCGGAAGGGAGCCCACTGGACAGGTTTTTCGACGACTTTTGCGCGCCGTCCCATCGGCCGTTGGTGATAGAGTTTCTATCCACCTTTCGGTTTCACCCGCCCACCGCCGGATCGTCGGACACCGGATCGTCGGGCGCCGGATCGTCAGGTCGCCCACCGAGGGATATTGAGTTTTCCATACTCGGCGTTGAGTATGGTTATTCTCTAGATGAGTGGGCTACGCACATCCGGTGGTACACTCGCGACGACCTTGTAGAGGTATTAATATTATTTTTGTTTTTGTTCTTATTCGAAATGTTAATGTTAATGATAATGTTCAGGATGTCTACACTAGGGCGGTGACTACTGTCGCTGATGACGTCCTCTATGCGTGGTGGCCCACCATTGGCGGTCCCGAGTTCGGCAACCCGGCACAGAAGTATTATTATTATTATTATTATTATTATCATCATCATTATTATTATTTTTCAATATCTTTGTTCTGATTATTATTACTATTATTATGCTGTGCAGGGAGAGGTGTGACAGGGCATCCAACATTCGTCACCCCGTGGTTCGTTACATTCATCGTTGCATTACTTATTCCCTAACGGCACGGGGGAAAAGTAACGAGCGGGTGACGAAGACGGACCTGATGTACTCGCATTGCATACTCACCGGCACGCCGATTGCCTTGCATCGGGTCATGGCCGAGTATTTTGCCTCCTTCCCCCATAAGCCGTTGAAGGGAGGCATCCCATGCGGGGGGGCTCATCAGCAAGATTGTTGAGCGCTGCGATGCCGTGAAGTATTACGGTTATGTTAACCGTAATCGGTTTCCGTCACTACCGCCCAGGTATTTCGGTTATTAATGTTATTATTATTATTATTATTATTATTATTATTATTATTATTATTATTATTATTATTATTATTATTATTAATGTTAATGTTTTTGAGTTTCTTTCAGCCCAGTAGGTCTACACACGATGAAGGCTATGCTTTGTGCGGCGAAGAAGGCGAAGACGCCGGATCATGATGAGTTCCACTATCTGATTGGTCCCGGTGGCGTGGAGTTTGTGCATGAGCCGTTAGTACATCAGGGCCTTAGAGGTATTATTATTATTATTATTATTATTAT
This sequence comes from Ambrosia trifida, assembly GCA_028751855.1. Lineage (NCBI taxonomy): Eukaryota > Viridiplantae > Streptophyta > Magnoliopsida > Asterales > Asteraceae > Ambrosia > Ambrosia trifida. The sequence continues at coordinate 65,810,589 of CM054123.1, forward strand.
TATTATTATTATTATTATTATTATTATTATTATTATTATTATTATTATTATTATTATTATTATTATTATTATTATTATTATTATTATTATTATTATTATTATTATTTGGGAAACTTGTAGACAACTTGTGTTGTCTGGTTTGCCTAAAAACAGGGGAAACTCTGCCCAATTTTTTTATAAAATCCTGGAATATTATTATTATTTATTAATTATTTATTGTTATCCATTGCAGGTGATGCTGTGGAGGTCGGGTTGCAGTTTGTGCATGAGCAGGAGGGGGGCGGTCTTAGGGACGTCGAGATGCCTCAGCAGCAGCCTGAGGACGTGCAGATACCGGCGCGCGTTTATCACTCTCTTAGGTTGCCTGCTGATGTTAGGGCGGACGTTCGTGCGGCTGCCGAGGAGGTTGTCGAGATGCGTGCGTGGCGTCAGCAGATGGACACCTGGCGTCAGCAGCAGGACACCTGGCGTCAGCAGCAGGACACCGATACGCGTCAGTGGCGTGATCGGCAGGACGACGCGATGCGCTGGTTGATTGCTGGCCAGCAGGATATGTATCGCCACCTAGGCATGCAGGCTCGTGTGCCACCGAATTTAGGGACCAGCACGCACGAGCCCGTGACGTCCTCCCAGCAGCCCGAGACGTCTTCGCAGCAGCCCGGGACGTCGCCGCCGACTGACTCTACGATGTTTTATTTCTGATCATCTTATGTATTTAATCAATCTTTATTTTGAACGCTTCTGTTAACGATTAGTTTTATTTTTTTGCGTATATAAACGATTAGTTTTATTTTGAACGTTTCTGTTAACGTTTATTTTACACGCTTATCGAGACGACGTTGGTTTATATTGGTTTATGTTATAAACAATTGTGTTCACGTTTTACATGCTCGTGTTAATGTATTACACGCTCGGGATTAATTATTACATAATTAAAATGATTTAAAAAAAAACCCTATCTACGGGTCGTATAGGCCTCTACGGGCCGTAGAGGCTGCCTAAGACTGGTTTATGTTATATTAAAACTTTCCAACTAAGAAACCAGCGAACTGGTAGCCCAGATGGTCCCCATATACTTAATAAGACTTTGTGTGTGTGTTTGTGTGATAATATGCCTGAGATCGAACCTCGTCCCAAACGTTTTTGGTTTTTTTTTGTCTACGACCCGTAGGGGCCTATACGGGCCGTAGGCATCATAAAACATCAATCTCGTCCTTCTTCATTCTCAAAAATAATAAGACTACTTCTACGAGCCGTAGAGGCCTCTACGGCTCGTAGAAGTCTGAAAAAATTGGCTCTACGACCCGTATAGGATTGTCTGAATAAAATTGCTACTTGTGCAAATATCCGGAGCCTTCTTATAAATCAAACAAATTTATTTATTTATTTATTTATTTCTTTGTTTGATTGTACATAACAAACGTATTTTAATCAAATTAAATAACCCCATTCATCTCATCTCATCTTTCTTTAGTAAACAAAATTTTCAAAGTACAAATCAATAAGTAATAACATCACCTGAGAGAGAGAGAGTGCAGGACCAGTGGCAAGGGATGGTCGGTGTTTTTTTTTTTTTAACTAAAACTTTCATTAAAAAACGGACGGAACTAAAAACAGAACCGCCAACTATACACACATATACAACGGGTACTTGACCCATTCATCCCAAACAATTTCCTTACAAATCGATCTATACTTTAACCATAAAAATGCCTTAGATTTAACTGTCGCCGCCACTTCCACCGCCTTGACGTCTTTATTTTGGAAAACCTTAGCATTCCTAGCATTCCATATCGCCCAAGTAGTAATCATGACAATCCCCCGGATAATCTTTTTTCTCCATTTACCCGCATGAACATTCTTGTAGAGCATCAACAAATCATCGTAATCATACGCGAAGAATGGCACTAGATTACACCACATGCAAATCCTACTCCACACTTCATAAGAAAAGCCGCAATCAATCATTAGGTGCTTGACATCCTCACTAACTGTACCACACAGCGGACATGAGACATCTTCCACATTAATATTCCGACTAACCAGAGCCATCCGAGTTGGAATTCTTTCCCTCTTAACCCTCCACGCCAAAAGACATACTTTCAAAGGAACCCACCGATCCCATTTGAAACCTTTGCATTTCAATCCAACTTCCGGCTCATTCCTGTGACTAATCAGCAACTGCCTGCAGCTACTAACCGTGAACTCCTGAACGTTGTTAGCCATCCAGCGCCATTGATCTTCCCCTGAAACGTGTGTGAGGCCGGAAACAACCCATTGCAAATCCTGAAATTCCGATATCTCCTCAACCGAAGACATGCCTCTGAAGCACTCGTATTTTATGAGCACAGTACCATTATCAATCATCAAACGATCGCTGACATAACAATGCTTATTCCTGTCCAAAATAAACAGATTAGGCCATCGGTCCTTGAGTAAAGATTCTCCAACCCAAAAGTCCAACCAAAAACGTAATTTATTTCCTCTACCCAAAACACCCTTGAAAAGGAAACTGATTTGCTTATTATCCACCCGAGCCGACTGAAGCATATTAACAACCGCTTTCCAAGAACCTGGCAGAGCTCTCTTCACTGGGAGAAACGTCCAACAACCTCTCCCCCCATGAACCGCTTCAATGACTTTCCTCCAAATAGCTCCATCATCTATCTTAAATCGCCACGCCCATTTAGCAAGGAGAGCTAAGTTCACCTCAGAAAGTCTACAAATACCCAACCCACCAAGTTTTTTAGGCGTAGTAACCTCTTCCCAAGACACCCAATGCATTTTCCTCTCATCGTTCACCCCGGACCAAAGAAAATTCCTCATTAGTTTTTCCAAAGAATGAATCACACAAACCGGCGCCTTGTAAATCGAAAGATAATAAATGGGAAGACTAGATAAAACGGCATTAATAAGAATCATTCTACCACCCATGGATAATGTATTCGCTTTCCAAGAAGCAAGACGATTTTTAACCGTATCAATAACCGGACTCCAATGGCAGGCACGGTTCATATTAGCACCAACCCGGATCCCCAAATACTCAAAAGGAAACGTCCCCACCCTACAACCCAAGAAAGTCACCATGTTATCAATCTCCGAATTCTCCACCCCAACCCCAAACAAATAGGACTTGTGAATGTTGATCTTGAGACCGGAGCAAATATGAAACACCCGAAGAACTCTCGCCACCCCCGCAATGTTATCCTTAGACCATTCACCCATAACGAGGGCATCATCCGCATAAAACAAATGCGAAATGGGTAAGGAGTCTCTACCCAAACCAATACCTTTAATCTCTCCCAACTCCACGGCACGCTCTAACATGCAATGTAACACCTCCATCACCAACAAGAATAAAAATGGCGACAATGGATCTCCTTGTCGGACTCCTTTTTGACATTGAAATTCGAACGTAGGAGACCCATTAACCAAAATAGACGACCGAGCCGACTCTAAAATCCCCTTCACCCAACTGCACCATCTATCCGGGAAGGCCATTTGTCTAAGAGTCTCGAGCAAGAAACCCCAATTCACATTATCATATGCTTTTTCAAAATCCAACTTCATAATAAACGCCCTTTACATAAATATATATTTAAAAAAAAAGCACCTAACTTTATTAAAAAAACCCGTGCCCCCCCCCCCCCCCCAGATAAATAAATAAATAAAAAAAGCACCTAACTTTATTAGTTAGGGTTAGCATTCATTCTATTGTGACTCAATCTTCCGTCCGTGGATGATGATGACCCTTGTGCAGCTATTGAATAAGTCAATTACTACAGTTCCAGCTCCAGGTCCCCTGCTGCTGCTGCTGCGAGGATTATATTTATCGCGGATTAGTCAACAACAGTCAAGAGGTAACTATCGATGGTTCTTTCTTTCTTTCTTGATGTGTTTGTTAAGTGTAAAGGTAGTTCCGTGGCAGATTACTCCTCCTCCTCCTCCGGCGGGCCGCCCATATCAAAGGATGAGGTGAAGGCTCTTTTTGAGGAATGGGCTATGAGATGTGACAGAGTCTACAAAACCCTCAAAGAGAAGGAGCAGAGGTTTAAGGTTTTCAAAAACACTGTCGACGTGGTAAAAAAGCACAACTTCCCCGGTGATTCTTCATTCGCCCTGGGACTCACTTCCCTCGCCGATTGGACCCCTGCTGAGCGTCGGGCTTGCAAGCTGCCGCCAAAACGAAAAATAAGGTAACTCTTTACTTTCATAATAATTTTATTATTATTTCAAGATTGTGTTATGATGATGATGTCATAATTCCTAAAATGTTTGAAAACTCATGTGAACCATGGTTTAAAAAAAACGGGTGCCTCATGGCGATTCGGTAATAAAATGAGTCTGAGGCCACGCCTCCTCATGGTGTTATTTTGTACATGCGCCTCATACAGCTGAGGCGGCAACAAATCATGGGTTTTTTTATGTTTATTTCAATCCTTCCCTATCTTTTTAATGTGTGTTTTTTGATGAATCTCATCATGAAGTTGTTTTAATGTGTGTTTTTTGATGAATCTCATCATGAAGTTAGTTAGTATTTCATTTTTCATAAGGTATATAATATTTATTGTTTAATTCTGCCTCGAGGCACGATTCCGTAATTTTAAACAACCCAACATGAATATTTACAAGTTGATGCTTGATACAAACACAAACCGATTCTTGTTACAATGTTAATTATTACTCAAATATTGCAAATTCAGAATACAAGTATCTATTAAAACATTGGGTTTAAACTTTGAGACCATTGTATTACTTGTTTATTTGTTTAATCTTTTCATAAAATACTCAACAACATTTTCAGTTAAATTTGAATCTGCATACACACACATGTAAATTCTCATTCTCATTAAAATAAATAAACAGCTTCAACCTGTCAACGCGAACCCAAACTGTTTATTTAAGCGTGTTCACAACTTCAACCCTTCACACAAAAAGATCTTAACTGTTTCAATCATAAATTGAATATACAATACGATGTAAAAACTGATTCTGAATTGAAAATTACTATTAACCAATTGGTGGGGATTCAGCATGTCTTCTTTTAATGGGTGCTTTGGGATCAAAGGTAAAGATGAAAGGGTCTGATTCCATAACCGGACCTAGCATCAAACTCGTGAGAATTATGGGAGGTTATCCACGCTTTCCTTTTTTGCTTTCTACTACACTAAAATCTGAAAGGGGTCATTGTATTACTGTCGGTCACAAGTTATATAGTTACGTTAATAGGAATGTACAGTAAGTCATTTAAAATCCGAGTCGAGGCAAGCAGGCTTGTTTGTTTTAACGGGTTCAAATTGTGGAATGGGGCTCGGCTCGTTATAATCTCTTTCTTTTTTTTTCTTTCTTTAAATTAAGTTTGTTATTTTTACACGTTCACATACATAAAAACTAAGAATTTGCTTCTTTTTTTTTTTTTTTTTATCTTAACTCCCTAAAACAATGATATGGGCTTGGTATTTCAAGTACTATGACCGTCTTTCGTATTTTTAAACGTAGTTTTTGCATTGGAAAATGTCAAAATTACCATGTCTATGGCTTAGATAAATAATATCTCATAATTTTGGTTTATAAGCTATGATTTTGGCTTTAGTTTATACCAGCCGAGCTGACATTAGCTCTATGTACAACCCTTATGTACAAGTGGTTTAAGTTTAAAAATGATACAAGTGTTTTAAAGCTTGGTGACGTTGTTACTTCAAGAGTAAATTATGTTCTTAGTCCATGTAATTTACCTTATTGCTTTCTTGTTAGATTCATTTTTTTTTTCTTTTTTTGTGTGTAAGGTTTGTAGGGCGGCTTGAGACCTCTTCTGAAAAAGCTGAAGGTCATGGGTGATTATTTGGCGTGGATAGGCCTGACACATGGTGGTGTGGGTGTTGAAGACTTTTATCTGATTATGGTTGTTATTTTGGTTACTACTGCTAGACTTTCGTTGTGGTTTGTGTTTAAACTATGATGTTTATATATGGTTTTTAAGTTAAACCTAACTAGTGTTATTAACGGACGCCCGTTGCGCGCTGCGAAACTCACAGCCATACATATGTTTTTTCAAAATGCTATTTGCTACACCAGCGATTACTTTACATTTGTTGAGTGTAACGATGGGCGCCTATAGGGTCTAAAGGTGGCCACGCATGTGAACTGCCATGCTTGCGAAATGCCTATAAGATTCTTAAAGCCAGGAAATAAGCAGAATATAAGTATGAACTAGAGTTGCGACCCACCGTGCGCGCCGTAAGCAATTTCAGTTATTAACAGTATGGACAACTAGAATGGTTGCATCTTCGGCCCGTCACCCAAAGGCTTTTGCAGACCTTAAGGTGAAAGAGATCAAGAACGGCCAGCTAGCCGTGTCCTCCATTTTCGGATCCTTTGGGTTGTTCATACCATTGTGACTTGAAAGAGATCATTGGAGAACCTTGAAGACTCCGTTGTGTCCCTGTGGTAAATAATCTTCAGGTGTGCCAACTTAAGTTAGCAGTTGGTCTTAACCCAGAACAGTACAATGATTTATCCGACAAGCTTCTTAAATCTTTTGATGAAGAAACTGGAGCAAATGAATCAATTTTTTACCATCGCCACAAAAGCTTCTATAGGATGCACTACAAAATGTTGAAGTACCACTTGAGACTTACTGAACGTATAAAGGAAAATGAGTGGATTTATGCAGCAGCTAGTTCTAAAATTTGATGTCAAATCATATTCAGAATTCTACTATCTAAATGACTAAATTGTATCCACTTACCAAACTTGAAGCATATGAACTGTATTGCAGAATTGGTTTTTGACCTGATTTCAGGGCTCCTACAGTCTGTTCTGTTGTTTACCAAATACTTTATCTTTAGTCAACTATGTAATTTTAATAGTAAAAAGAAAATAATAACGCATGCAACAAGAATCATTCGAAAAAGAAGAAACTGAGGCTAAAAACCTAGAGAGAACAATACCTAAGACCATGCGTAGTGGGGAGCTTTATTTATAAAGCCCCCCTTCCTGATTGGTCCACGTGGCTGCTGAGTCAGCATGGAGAGAGAAACTGAAAAATGGGTGTAGTGGTAGGGGCTTTATTTATAAAGCCCCTATTAATATTTTATTATATCTTTTTAAATAAAAAAATAATAAAATCTGAAAAGAGAGAGAGAGTGTCTATGTCGCAAATTCTGATTGGAGGGGGGAATATAGAAATGACGCTATATATATAAAGCCCAAGCTGAATTTTACAAAATGGAGCCCCCCCGTAATGGTGTTTGGGGCGCCATTTTTGTCCACATCAGATGGGGCTTTATATTTCAAGCCCCACTACAGGTGGTCTAAAGATAAAGGTAAAAAACTTCTAAAGCCTCACATACTCTATTACCAATTCCATGTAGGTGAACGTAAGAAACTTTCAAGATTCACATACCCTAAATTACCAATTCTATGTAAACAAATTTTTAGGGACATAAAATCTTCATTAACTAGGGTTGCCAAATTTCTCAGTTAATTATTTATTCAAATACAATGAAACACATAATAAACTAATGAACTACCATCACATGTTAATATTGCAATTGTGAACAACATTGAGTCCTTGACTCAAATGTGCTGCTTCCTATGTTTGCCACTTTTTTGCCCTGTTACCAGACAAATGTAAAGAGTTAAACTGAAAATGGAATCTAATCTGTATTAGATGAACAAATAGGGCCCTTCTAATTTTGAGGGCTAAAGCAAGGGCTCTTCTTACTAAGACCACCCGTTACGGGTGGGTTAATTGGGCGCTAAAGGGGGATTTTAGCGCCCCATTCACATAGCTACACCGCCCCCCTTTGTGTTAACCGGGCGTTAAAGTGGGCCACGCCAAAATTTTCGCTCACGCCAAATTTCTGCCCAACCAATCCAATGCTGCCACGTGGCAGCTTAAAAAAAAAGGTAACGTTCAAAATTGCAACGGTTGGAAAATATAGCCGTTGGGCTTTTTTTTTAAAAAAAAAAAATTAATTAAATTACTCCTATATAAATAACCTCCAACCTTTTAATTTTTCACTACCAATTTTACTCACCTTCACCAAATATTTTGTACAATCCTACTATTTTTTATAAATCATCAATAAAAAAATGCAACCATTCCGCCC